>OY292437.1:10115000-11315000 GCA_958496245.1 Perizoma flavofasciatum
CCCATAATACAAGCTCTGCTTAGTTTGGGGCTAAATGATGTTGTGTGAAAAAATGACCAGCATTATACCTGAAAGAAGCCTTGATTAAATTTTGCTTTAAAAATCTTACTAATATTATAAACGTGAAAGTTTATGAGGATGTTTGTTCCTCTTTCCCGCAAAAACTACTGAACGGATTATAATGAACATTTCCAGTAATATAGCTTATACATCAGAATAACACATAGGCTACTTTTTATCCGGGTACCACGCGGGCGAAGCCGTGGGCAGAAGCTAGTATATCATAAGAAACTACAATATTTAATCAAGGAAATAAAATAGGTTTATTATTAATTATTATTATTCATTATAAGTAATATTATGTTTAATTATTATTAGCGATAAGGCGGCCCATTGTACCTTTTATGTTTATGAATTCCAGTTTTTGTATATTGCTTTGCTGTCCAATAAAGAGTTTATCTATTTATCTATCAATCTATCTATTGTTATTTGATGAGTGATATTTTCTCAGTTCTACATCATCTATTCAATAACCGGTATAGCGCGGGAAATATTTGGTGAACAGCATAATTTGCAGTTAGGAAATGTGAAGTACCTTCTATTATGTTACTATGAGGATAATCGCAGTTCATCTGTAAACACACGGGTTTGTATTTGACGAAGCAAAGTCTAGATTTTATTAATTTGGAGCATCGTCATAAGTTAGTTTGATGTTATGCAGGAGATAGTGATCTTATTAAGGCAATTTCTAGAGGCGATATTTTTCTTAATATGGAGAAGATTGTTACAACCTCAGAAAAGTTTATTTGATAATTAATACTAAACTACAAAAAAAATATCTAGCATTTATTTGATGTTTGATGTTAGTTTACTGTTTTTTATGATATTTTGCTCAGCAGTTTTTTTATCATTATCAAATTATATATAATAATTATATCTATATTATACCATATTTAAATATAGTATGATCTTTTTTTAATTACTTAAATAGCTATATTTACATTTTTGTATTCTTTTATTGTCTATGTACTTACATACTTAGGTAAGTTAATTTTGACATTTAGTTTTTAAATGTTAATCAATTGCATAACAGTTAAATAACTGAAAACATAAAAAAATACCATCAAGCAGAACTTAACGGTCGTTTTTATGCTGTCAGTTATTTAAACTTGATAACATTCGTCAAACTTTTTGCTTGAACAGTCTTTGGTGTCTAGATTTAAATTTATCTAAAACTGAGCGTTTTTTATAGAACTTTTTACTAACGTTCTAAATACAAAGTCACAACCAAAAGTACTGAGCCCAGCTCAACGCAATAAAGTCCCGTATATTCAACTACATCTCTGCGCACTATTTTGAAACATTTTTTATGCTCTAAGCAGTTATTTGCAGAAACATCATTGCAAGTTAAAAGGGCATTAAAATTCATTACGCACACGCTTTGTTCAAGTTGGTAATGATGGGTCTACTAGCTGATTCCAGATTACCATCTAAACTTTGATTTTATGCTTTTGTTCTCGTGCAGATTGAATCATTTTACTTGTTAATATTGAGTCATCAATGGTGTAGATACTTAAGGTTAATCTGTTATTTAGTAATAAATTATTTTTTAAATATAGTAGTGGAAGATAAAATGTAGTGTTTATTAAAATTTCCTTTAAAGTAGAAAACCGTTCTTTGCTCGTAAACTAAGATGGTGCTTATATATTTTTAATACATACATAGTGCTGTCACCACACTCGGATTCCATGTACGTACCTTAGGTTTCAGGAACCACGAGTACCGTGATACCACAAAACCCAGATTAGGAACAAATATCTGTAAAGCATGCAAACATTTGCAACTATCGAAGATGCACCGCTTTCGTCGAGGCTGGCTACTGGCCCGCCGCACAACCGAGGTCCTCAATTATTGTACGAACTATAGTAGAACAAGAATGAGAATAAAAACCTTATTTAACTTTTTATGAAACAGTAGTATACTTAAGTTTTAAAATTAACAACAATTAATAGTTGGTAGGTAAAAGTCTTAATAAAAGAATGACGTTAGGTAAGCTAAAACGTAGTGGGTATTTACGCTAAAGTAGAATACCGATGACCAGGATGGTCCCTTTCGGGCTTCAAGGTATCTACAACCTCTGTGGCGCGGTGGGCAAAGGCCCGTCTATGACGCAGAAGGTTGCGGGTTTAATTCCCGCAGCGGGACAAATTTTTGTAAGATCTGCAAATATTTGTCTCGGGTCTGGGTGTTTTCTATGTATAACGTGTATGTATTTAAGAAAAAAATTATATAAATAGTATATCGCTCATTAGTTCCTATAACACAAGCATTGCTTACCTTGGGGCTAGATGATGCTGCGTGAAAAAATTATAAACTACCCCCCTATACCATTTTACCGGATATAGGAATTTTCCTAGATTCATAATTTTTCCCAACTCTAGGACTACATCTTACATGGTCCTGGAGGTACATGGTCAAAGGCATTTAATTATCCTCATAACACTATTCTGTAAGTTACATCAAAATTGTCAGAGTCACGAATCACTAAAACCAATAATCTTATGTGGACAAACAAAAATACCTACGTTACTCTTATAGTACTAACATTATAAAGACAGCTTAGGATGAAATTTTAAACAGGCATAGTTCGTTACCTAAACTGACACATAAGCTTTTTATCCGATCACCACGCAAACGAAGCCGTGGGCAGAAGTAGTATAAGGAAAAAGGGGGATAATTTTTCTCACGTTACCTAATTACCTACATTATATAAAAATCTATATTAATAAGGTATATTAGATTACCTTATTATTATCTATTAATGTAATTAGAATGGAGGACGATAATAAATTGTATAATTAACTTGCAAAATGTAGGTGTGTCAATACAAATACCTAACCCTGTCGCCACAGGTGATGACTATAACGTCCTATTTAGTTAGTAACGCCGGTCTCATGGACCGTTATTTTTGAGTTAAGATAATTTTCAAAAATAAACCTTTTGTTTCTACCCACTTTATTAAGATGTAATGCGAAACATTTTGTTGTAATAAAAATATAATATATTAAAAATAAAAATATTTCAGAAATATTTGCAGGTTAGTTATTAGCTATGTTGTTTTACTTAGAATACTTTTTTTCGATACCATTTTGAAATATTAAAAACAATAACATTCGTATATTTTTTATTGTGCAAATTATGATAGACAGTTTTAAAACAATATGAACTCTTATGAAAAAAAACAAAAATCTCTATTTTGTAATATTAAAATCAGTAATCAAATGTATATTGATTTAACTTACGTAATTGATGACGCCGGTCTTATGTACGGAGATTGCGCAAAATTTCTAGAATGTGCCCCTCGTCACTGTCGCGGGATGAGCATTTGGTGACGGATGTGTAAGAAGACATCTACCTACTCGAAATCACATGAATCGATAGCGGGTGAAAAATATATTCAATGTTTACGGTCTCACAGACACATACGTCAGCAGTGGCGGGTTAATAACTAAATAGTTGAGATGAGTGCTGAAATTAATTCAGTAGTTTTGCCCAGTTTAATGTTTTAATCAATTTTAACTGTTCTTTAACTTTAGTATAGAGTTCCTTGAAAACCATTTGTCGAGTTTAGACACCCATGTTTTGTCGTGATTATATTTTTGTTAGACTAGCCTCTTTCTGCGGCTTCGTTTGCATGTTACCCGGATAAAAAGTAACCTACAAAATTTGATCTACAATTTAGAGGCTAAAATCGGAGATATTTAGAAACAAACATCCAAGAAAATATGGGTACTTATTTGGGTAAATATGGGGAGTCTCAACCCCAAAAGACTCAAATGAGTAAGCTCTGTCGAGGCTGTCCCGTAATCCCACGATGGGCCCAAAAATTGGGAGACAACGAGAATAACCCTTAATTTCATTTTTCTTTAGTTTAGTCCAAAAATCAATGAATAATAAGAAAAAAACTCCTGTTCTAAAATCAGGTTTCAATTGTCTCATCGTAAAATTGATTGTTTTGAGACAACCTTTCAATAGTCCAGATATAACCACAAGAGCAGTATGTAATATATTTGCTTACCCTTTACGGGGATTGCAAGTGTGAATATAGCGTCAATATGAACTATTTGCAATATGGCCTAAGGATAACATAAATAATAGTAAAAGCTTACGGCTAAGTTACTCTGTTCGTTCGCCCTTTGCAAGTCTCATGAAACAATTTCATTGCTTATACGAACCGGAATGATCTGAACTGTATTCTATTAGAATACAGTTGATTATATATTGAATTCCGGATGGTGATCTGAGATCGATTAATTGAAGAATCGATTTCTGAGCCAAGAAAATTGATACTCAGAAATACATCGATCTAGCGAATCGACGCAAAATCGAGATTCGTTTTTTCTGTTCAAGAAGAATACAACCACAGCGTTTATGACAATTAATTGAACGCAAAAAAATGTGAGAAAATTATGATTTTTAAATATGAAAATTCAGTTCTATTTCCAGGCCGCGTGTCTATAGATATAAATAAACAATGCTGGACAGTTTCACATATCATCATCTAGCCCTAAACTAAGCAGAGCTTGTATTATGGAAACTTCATGACTGATAAACTACTTATAAACATTTTTTGTAAATTCATACATATTATACTGATATAATGAGCAAAATCGGGTTATTTCCTTTTTCCCTTGAAATTCAGCTACATCGGTATTTGATTTGAACTTGAAATACAAGATTCACTTTAGTCACATACTAGTAGGGATACTACCTCTATATATACTTTAGTCTTGTTAGAAAAATGAAAAATATAATTATGCATTACCTACATACTTAGTATTATGAATTTTTGACTAAAAGATGTATCTTTATTTTATACAAGCTTCTGCCCATGGCTTCGCCCGTGTGGTACCCGGATAAAAAGTAGCCTATGTATTATTCTGATGTATAAGCTATATTACTGTAAAGTTTCAGAAAAATCAGTTCAGTAGTTTTTGCGTGATAGAGTAACAAACATCCTCATAAACTTTCACGTTTATAATATTAGTAGGATAGGATGGATCAAGTTATTTGATAAAATTATTAATGTTATTTATATCATGTCCTTGATTGAACAGGTTTTGACGAATCTACATTCTATAAAAACGTTGAACTAGTAGGTACACTGACCGTACCTTTCATATTGCGTGACGTGATTACGTTCGCAGCGATCACATCTATAAGAAGATCGGTATGAACTGTACGATTTTTCAAGGTGAATCAGTTCATCTTGTTTTCGATTGGCACCACACTAAAGCTGAATGGAGTATCATAAAAAAAACAAGGCATGCTATTTATGCCTGTTTTTTTCAGGTTTAGTCGCAAGGAAGCGGTATATTCACTTGTAGATAAAATCTTAAAATCACTCAGTTTTTTATTCGATGATTTTACATGTTGTTGTTTTTTCTTGTTCGATCTTTTTTCTGGCGTGCTACTGAGCTTTTTATCGCTAAAATTTAACACGTTTTCCCGTCAAAATGCCTCATTATGCATTTGTTGGTACCAACATCGATTAAGTACAGATTTTTAAATCAATGTTCACTTGTGGTTTGCTTTTCAATAATCTATTCTATTAATTTTTTGATGAGATTTGATGCTTAACCTGTAGGCAAGTTAGACGTCAAAGCTCTCCAAAATCTATGCAGTGTCTCATCAAAGAAAATCCTTGTTACTTTACTGAACATGGAAAAACGTATGCAGAATAACTTTATATACGTTATTTTACTCCAAATTTTAAATTCAGTTTCCTCGCAGTCATTACTCATTAGATATGATTTACGATAAGTTCTAAATGGATAACACAACGCCCTGTTAATTCAAACGAACCCAGTCAAGCACCAAATGGGCACATTAACGTTGCATACTCAGGCTGTATCGCAATTTATAATTTATATACTTCATAGCTGAGTACCATTCTCTTACATAGTTCTCTTCATTCTAAAGTTATCATCATCTTATAAGATAGATAGATCGATAGATTTTTTATGACACCTAATAAAATTGTAGTAAATAAAATAGGCGAACTTAATGCCAAAAACCACTATCCTACTACGTAAACGCGAAAGTTTGTGAGGATGGATGTTTGTTACTCTTTCACGCAAAAACTACTAAATAGATTTTGATGAAACTTTACAGTCATATAGCTTTTCTAGCTTCTGCCCACGGCTTCATCCACCTATGCCTATGTGTTATTCTGATGTATAAGCTACACTTATGTAAAGTTTCATCAAATTCCGTTCAGTAGTTTTTGGGTGAAAGAGAAAGAGAGAGTAACAAACGTCCATCCTCACAAACTTTCACGTTTATAATTGTAGTAGGATACATCAGAATAACACATTTGCTACCTTTTATCCGGGTACGATGCGGGTGTAGCCGTGGGCGGAAGCTAGTAAATAATAAAGAAAAGTAATATTTCTGCCTATAGACCATGCCATTAGGTTGCGGGTGGATGGAATTAGCCCTGAGATCGTTCGTCATGATATTTCTTTGGAAGGCTCGATATCCATCCACTTCTTCAGGCTGTTGATGATAATGAATCCATTACCCATATTTTATCGCCAATTACAAGGTAATTTGCTCTAAAATATTGATGATCCGTGACCCCGAAGATCTAATTACTATAAAACAACATTCCTCGAGGCGTTTTATGAGTTACTCCATATTGACCTCATGCTACGTCAATCAAACACTGCCTCTAGCACTTATACAAATTACAGGTGGATGTGAAAAAAAACAAAAATATAACATACAAACACGCTCACAACTGTATTCCCCATGATGGACATCGTCAGATACATACTCAGTGGGTAGATCTTGTAGGGACCAGGTAGGGTAAGGATGTATAACATTATATTTTCCTATAGAATTCTACAATTCACATCATAAAAAATATAAAAAATATGGTCACGTAAAGTTTGCCGAAACAGCTATTTTGTAGCAAATTAAATGATAATACAGCAAATAAAATATAACATGACACGCTTAAAAAAAAGTTAAAGAGCTGTCTCTCTAAATTATGTATCGTATATTTTTTTTTTAATAATAAATATAATAAATAATGCTGGACAATCCACACAGCATCATCTAGCCCCAAGCTAAGCAGAGCTTGTGTTATGGGTACTAGATGACTGATATACTTAATACAATACATTACATAGATAGATATTTTTTTATTAGAGGTATACATAGAAAATACCCAGAACACCCGGAACAAATATTTGCAGATCGTACAAACATTTGTCCCAGGGCGGGAATCGAACCCGCAACCTCCTGTGTCGCAGGCGGACCTTCGCCCACCGCGCCACATCGGTCGTCGATGTGGCGTATATGTTTTATAGTATAGATATATATACATATATAGATGCTATATATATAATATGTTAATTTATTTTTTGTTGTATAGTAACTAAAGTATTGTTTTGTTATTTTCTTTCTGTACACAATCCTACGTCTATAATGACCTCTCTAGCTCAAGGTTTGCTGGAAGAAAACTCTATTTTTAGGGTTAAGCTCGCCTTTGTACATGTCATTTCATTTTGTCTTTTTACAAGTGTTTATCTGTATGTACAATAAAGAACAAAGAATAAAGAAAAAAAATAGCAGTATTGGTAAGAAGAAAGACCTACGAGGAACATTATTCCTCTTTGATCTATTGCTGGGTCTTGTATCCCCATCACGTAATATCAAAATGCGAAATGGTTAAATTGTCACGATATTTGACGAACTCGATGTCGGATAAGTAGCCGTTGATTCCCGCTGTGAGACAAATGTTTGCTTGTTATGCAAATATTTGTTACGGATCTGGGTGTTGTACCACGGTACACGTAATTCCTGATACCTTCGACACAGGGAATCCTAGTATGGGATTAGGACTATGTATGTTCACTAGGGTACCAATAGGGTACCAATGGGGTACCAATAGGGTATTAATAGGGTACCAATAGGGTATTCACGTAATAATAAACGACATATAAACTCGAACAGCAAGTTGGAACTAGATAGATAACTCTTTATTACAAACAGCAGGATTAAAAAACTTTACAAAGGATTAAAACTAGGTTGTGGTGAGACAATGGGTGGCCTTATTGCTAAGAGCGAACTCTTCAAAGGTACCTTTGGATGGACTAGATTTAAAAGAATGTGAGGAGAGGTGGTCTAATTGCTATAAAAATAATTTACAGTATAATAAAGTACATCCTTCTAATATTATAAACGCGAAAGTTTTGAGGATGGATGTTTGTTACTCTTTCACGCAAAAACTACTGAACGGATTTTGATGAAACTTTACAGTAATATAGCTTATACATCAGAATAACACAAATACTACTTTTTATCCAGGTACTACGCGAGCGTAGCCGTGGGCAGAAGCTAGTATTTAATAAAAATCAAAATGTTGAATGACTAGTTATCAGTTTGTACTGTTTATTTATTGGAACGAAAATGCTACATCCTATACATATGCCACTATTGCACAATTTGGACTAACAGAGAGGCATCCTAGCATACCTGTTATCCCCGCTAAATTGTCGGAGCAATCAGGCTATGTTCGTCTGGTCATTATGTTCCTGGCATAAACATACAAGTTTATTCGATGTCGAAGGAATGTTACCATAATAAGAATCATGATCGTGTAGATGGTTGCCACAAGATGAATTGACGAACTTAACTATCACGTACAACCATAATAGTTTTTAACAGAACTTTTAATAAAAACGTGTTTTGATCAGGGTGAGTGGTCGCGACTTTCTCCACGGTGGTAGTGCACGGCGCGACGCGGAAGGCTCTCGGAATGAGTCGAAACTTATTCGGTGCCTTTACCAATAGTGCAGTACGATAAAATTCCCGTTTTTACAATATGAATAGTCAAGTTCACGATCGTTTTTGGAATAAAAAAACGTGTTTTTTTGTATTTGGCCAAAAAGTATTCGGTCCAACTATTGATAAGCGGTTACCGTAATCTATGGATGCTTGCAACAGCAGAATTATCACTCGCGTGTTGCCAACCCAGAGATAATTATAACGGATGAAAAGTCTCATATGTCTGTAATTTCACCGGCATCCATAATCTTCAAGACGGAACACAGCAATGAGAGCAGAGGTACGGTGTTAGTTCTTCTCTGGACAAGCTCTTTCACTCGTCACTTTCCAAAAGTCAAGTGTATGTTATCTAAGACTTTAGAAGGTATTTCGCTTTGTGATTTCGAACCAAGTAATTAACTTAGTAGGCCACATGATGAAAAAGCATAAGAAGAAAGGTCAAGAAATTGTAAATATATATGATCGGCCAGGTTCTCAACTTTCCGCTTATGATTTTTTTCGCTGGTAATATTTTTTTTTTATATTTGCAAAACGGGACGAGCAGTTCTCTCATCTGAAGGTAAGCGCCACGTCTATAAGTCACTACTAAGTAGTTTCTAGCGACAATTCTCAGTATTATCCCCTAACTCTTAATCGTTAAAGAGTGCTATGGCTTACATCATCGACTCAGCAGCATGAGGTGATGACTCCTAGACCTGAATAAGTTCTGAAAAAGTTATAAACACACTATACATGCCTATTTTTTTTGAGGATTTCCCTGATATTCCATTATCTTCCCTTTTTGAAGTCGTTAAAAAATGGTTGCATTTACTTGATCTGATAGTGATCTGATAGTGTTGCTATATTTTAGCAGAATTTCGCAATTTTACCGGCAACGTGTTATAAACAAAATTAAATATTGCTTAGCCTGTACACGGCTTTATCAATCTAAAACCATTTGAATACAACATCATAAAATGTCAGACAGGACATCCAAGTACACTATTAACGATATGAGACCAATTATAATTAGTGCAGATTGAATTTTGCGGCTGAGAGCATCCTTGGACGGTCCCTTCATAGTTATTTAGCATAGTTTATACTTGAGAATGTAACCCTTTCTGATCGGCTGTCAACGCTCGTGCGCTCATGTTCTGGCAATGCATCAGACATCTTCAAAGATGCGATACGCCGCTGTGGCTAATCAGAAAGATTCAAAAGAAGATTCAACATTATTTAATACAGCTAAAATAAAGTATCTGACTGAACATACGGTATAAGAACATAGCTTATTGTATAGATACACATTGTAATGTTGAGAACTAAGTATTAAAGAGTTATTGTCGGCTTCATCACTAGGCTAGGCCTGTATCGAGGGAGCCTGAGTACGAGAAGGAACAAATGTCAATTATTGTGCTCAGCTGAGAGTTTGTCGTTAGTAAAGGTATTAAATACTAGCTTTTGCACACGGCTTCGCCCGCGTGGTACCCGGATAAAAAGTAGCCTATGTGTTATTCTGATGTATAAGCTATATTACTGTAAAGTTTCATCAAAATCCGTTCAGTAGTATTTGCGTGAAAGAGGAACAACATCCTCACAAACTTTCGCGTTTATAATATTAAATATTAGTAGGATAGAATAGAATGATAATTTAATAATATATTAGGTTATAGTTATACCTTTTTTGACCGGCTCTCTATGATAGCTAGGCCAATTTGTCAGCGGCTATAGAAGCTCCTGTTTCTTGTAGATAACATCTACCGAATCAAACAATCTAAGGATGTGGGATATACCGTAGGTGATAGCGGCGCTTATCTGCTGATTAGTAGTGATAATTAGTTGAATACGTCAAACTAAACTACTACTAATTATGCACTTACTAGTTTTGTTAAACATTTAGTTCATTTGTAGTGAAATAATTTAATTGATGAACCAAGAAATAATATTTTCCATAGAAACTTTACCACCCTATTTAACCCCTTTAAGGGTTGATTTTCGATTACCCTATGTATTATTCCGGAACCTAAACTATCTACATTTCAAATTTCATCAAAACAGATTAAGTAGTTACGGAGATACGTGGTAACAAACATTCACACACAAACACAGACTTTCGGATTTATTATATTAGCAGGATAGGAAGGACTAGCTTCTTTCTGCCAACGGCTTCGCCAACATGGTATCCAAATAAAAATTAGCCTACGTGTTATTCTGATTTATAAGCTATTTACTGTTAAGCTTCATCAAAATCTGTTCAGTAGTTTTTGCGTGAAAGAGTAACAAACATCCATCCTCACATACTTTCGCGCTAATTATTTTCTTTTATTGGGGCGTTCAATGATACAGTGCCTACAGCTTCTTTTTTATTTTCTAGCTAAGACAAACACCAACCGAAACATATTATGTTCTAAATACATAGTAAAATGTACGCAATAAACATTTATTGCCACAATAAATTATTCACGCGCTTCCAAAGGCTCGTCCATTGCTATTCATATTATGGATGGGTGCATTCATGATCTATTATATGTACTGTATATCATAGTTTGGAAATATTTTACAATACCTTCTGCCCATGACTTTGCCCACATGGTACTCGGATAAAAAGTATCCTATCTGTTATTCTGATGTATAAGCTATATTACTGTAAAGTTTCATCAAAATCCGTTCAGTAGTTTTTCCGTGAAAGAGTAACAAACATCCATACTCACAAACTTTTGCGTTTATAATATTAGTAGGATTAACCGTATTGGCTTGGTGGGCGATACTCTGACTTGTGATCCGGAAGTCGTGGGTTGAAACGCGGGCATGCACCAATGGATTTTTCCACTCGAAAAATGTATGTGCACATTAACACTAGAACACTGATACGTACTCAGTAATCTTTGAGACTACCGAGTAGGGGATAGTCAGACACATATCCAAACATTACATTTGGCACATGTCCGCGTTTTGCATAGTAGTTAGCGTTCCATGTGATGACACAAGCCCATCGCCGCTTATTGGAACACTAACAGATGGCACATACCTTAGATTTTTTGGTTCACTAGGGCTTGCCAGGTACCTTACAATGTTTTTGAGCAAGTTTTAATGCGCACGTTCATTTTTCGAGTTGAAAAATCTATTGGTGACGACCGTGTTCGAACCCACAACATCCGGATCGGAAGACGGGGTACTATCCACAAGGTCAACACGGCTGTAGAAAGATTCCTTTATTTGTCTCGGGTCTGGGTGTTTCCTATATATAATATGTATGTATTTACAAAAAAAAAGATATAATTCATATATCCCATAATATAAGCTCTGCTTAGTTTGGGGCTAGATGATGCTGTGTGAAAAATGTGCAGCATTATTTATTTATTTATTATTTATTTAATCATACAAATGCCGAATACAGTTATTTAATTATTTAATATCGTACGTTAAATAAAAGGATATATTCACAGAAGATTATTGTGTTTCTTGTATTACTTACATTCCAATCTATTTCAGATCAATAATTGCGAAACTTACTTCGAGCAATAATAATATAGACAGCTTAGATCTTAGCTTGAAACAGAGTATGAACAGTGGATTTGAGTCACGTTCATACTAGTAGAACATACCCTCGTCACGAATAGGCAATGAAAAACAACGGTATATAGATAGAAAGATAGTTTTTTATTCAACACATACGATACAGCACAGATAAGTACAAATGAAAACAAACAATTAAAAAAACACAGTAAATTACAGAAGAGTACAATACGTGGGTACTAACCAGTGCTTACGTGGGTAGTCTATGCTGCAGTGGTAGATATGAGTCGAAAAGATCCTATCTCAGCTTATTGCAACTGCTAATTCGGTACTGAAAAATGTTTCGAAATCAATTATAGGGATTTTTTATTTCTCATAAATTTAACCTCGGCGGAACTCGAACCCGGAAACTCCACACGACCAAATAATCAAAAATATTTTCAATACAGGCATAGAAAATATCTCCACCTTGTGTTAAAGCCCAATTATTTCTGAAACAGCTTTTATCCGAAATGCGGTTTTATTGGTTCTTTGATTGAATTGTAAAACCTCAAGGATGGTTCTTTGATCGAATTGTATAACCTCAAGGATGGTTCTTTGATCAAATTGTATAACCTCAAGGATGGTTCTTTGATCAAATCGTATAACCTCAAGGATGGTTCTTTGATCGAATTGTAAAACCTTAAGGATGGTTCTTTGATCGAATTGTATAACCTCAAGGATGGTTCTTTGATCAAATTGTATAACCTCAAGGATGGTTCTTTGATCAAATCGTATAACCTCAAGGATGGTTCTTTGATCGAATTGTAAAACCTTAAGGATGGTTCTTTGATCGAATTGTATAACCTCAAGGATGGTTCTTTGATCAATTTATATTACCTCAAGGATGGTCCTTTGATAGGTTTTATTACCAAAAGTCATTAGGAGGTGCTGCAATTCTTTTTATAATATTTTTTACAAAAATTAACTTGTTTCTTTGAGGTTCTGAGGAAACCCATTCTGGGGAAAATGTAGTTGAGGATGTTATTGTTTTCGTTATTTTTCTTTTACTAATAATTTTCAACAACACACATAAAAAGCTCCTTCGTTCTACCATACCGAACCAACAGTATCTCTTTTAGCTTTTGTATCTAGTTCTACTGTAAGCCTTACCTACCTATTTATTTAATTGAACAATAAAAGGCTTCAATAGCTTTGACCAATCTCATCTTAATTGCAGCAATCATATTGTCGGTTGCCTATTCATGAAGCTAAAGATTAACAACTACTTAAAACAAAATGGAGAAACGATGATCTCACAAAATAATAATATCTGAGGAACTTGTATCTGAATCAGTATTGACCCAAAAACTGTACAGATTTAGGTTCATTTGTCAAATCGGGAATTTTCGCGAATCAAAATCCAAACTAACCTACAAAATCCTGACTCCTAACATAAATTACCACTTTAAAGCTTAATATTTCGCAAATGGATCCCTGAATCAAAAAAATTGTTTTGACTTACGCGACACTATGGGATAGCCAAGAAGAAATACTGTCCTAAAATCTAGCCATTCATAAATTAAAAATCTATCTATCTATTTTTCATAGTTAACTGTATTACCCATTGGGTAGAATTTTTATTTGACTCGAAGCATGTTTGACAGGATTCAGCTTTAAAACCTTGAATAAAACCTAGATTCTCAAAGCCGGAACTCACTAGACATAATTTTTATGACTGCAGAAATACATATTTTGTATGAACGCATTATTGGTAAATACAGAAAAACCCCTATTAAGTTTATACTTCCTCAATAAATTTTTGCTTTCATAAAGTCAAAGTCAAAGTTAAAATTCATTTTTTAATTAAAATCATAAGGATGACTTTGAAACATCTGTTTTATCTACTGCCTATTCCTTCGAAACCAAGCCAGGAAAGAAAACAAGGC
This sequence comes from Perizoma flavofasciatum, assembly GCA_958496245.1. Taxonomy (NCBI): domain Eukaryota; kingdom Metazoa; phylum Arthropoda; class Insecta; order Lepidoptera; family Geometridae; genus Perizoma; species Perizoma flavofasciatum. The sequence goes on from OY292437.1 coordinate 10,129,280, forward strand.
TGGTTATTCTTTTTAATGATCTTTTTACAAAATAACAGGTACCTACATTTTTTATTAAGTTGGAGCATTTTCAATCCCAAGAGTTTTATTATCAAAATAATAAGATATTTTACAGTATGCCTTTTTATAAAAAAATTGTTTATCTCTTGGGAGTTTGTTATAAAAAACCTTGCCCATTATACAATTTACTAACTTTATGGCGTCTACAAGAGCCCAAAGAGGCAAGAGCGAGTTTATCTTTTTTTTTATAAATAATGCTGGACATTTTCACACATCATCATCTAGCCCCAAAGTTAGCAGAGCTTGTGTGTTGTCTTTGGCAACTACATGACCGATATACTACTTATATACTTTTTTGTAAATACATAGAAAACACCCAGACCCGGGACAAATATTTTTAGGTCATACAAACATTTGTCTCGCGGCGGAAATCGAACCCGCAACCTTCTGCGTCTCAGGCGAGCCTTTGACCACATCGCCATAATCGTCTAATATTGTAATAATCGCTATTTTTTAAACAAACAAATATTTTTGATAACAGACATCAGATTTTCATAGATGTCTTGACAAGGGAATGTCATTATATTTATTTCTTTAAACACATGGTTACAAAGTTTATAGATCGACGTTTTTGTAACTTAACTAAATTACAAACAAACAATGTCATAAAATATTGGAAGTCAATTTTAATCTATCTCTAATTATCGTATTGAATTGAAACTTTTTAGGTAGTACACACTCATTTATATTTTTCATTTTTTTTAGTATGTAGTTCGGATGACAATTCTATAGTTTGGTACCTTGTAGCTGATCTGATGATGGAGCCAGGATGTAGATTGTGGAACTCTTCAGTGGCTACTAATATAATCTCCTCGAGTTTGGGCTCATATGATTTGTTTTGACGAGTCTAATAGTTATAACGAGGATCTGATGATGGAGCCAGGAGGTATAGTGGAATTCTTTGTACAATAAAGTATTTTATATCTACCTTCTATGGATGTGTGTTTGTAAAATTAATACTTAAGGATCCGGCGTACAGCTCTCATAACTTAAATTCGAAGAGCGTACAAAAATATATCTCTTTTTGACTGATGCAGGTCCGCCCGTGCTTGCGCGATAGCAATATCGAACACCACCAAAAAAGATAAATGTACTCTTGTTTTATTTTTCACATTGTGTTGTTATTCTGTAACTAGACAATATAATCTATATACCTAACCAAACGATACGTAAGGTATTGTTGTTTTTAATACGAAACACATAAGAAGAAAACATGTCATGTATGACGTAAAAATATCTAAAATGCGATTCGTTTACATTTCATTTTAGGTAAGTATTTTGAAAAAATATATAGCAAAGTACGTAGATAAATACTATTCGAATGCAAATAATAACATTATATTGTGGAAATAAGCTCAAATTACAAATGACTATGGTATTACGTTTGTATGGGCAATTCATCCAACGCAGGCTTCTTAAACAGACAGATCAATACCCAACAGTTGATCTGTCTGTTTAAGTATTAATTTTAGTTAAATCAGGTTACAACTACGAGTATATACTTTATACATACTCATCCATATCTCACTTATTGCTTTGCCATGGATAAATGCCGCAGAAGCTTACTGAGAAGCCTTCTTTGATCTTGAAGTAGTGATAAGATCCCGATCACTAAAAACTAATTTAAGTAAAAACTATTACAAAATACCGCACTATCGGTTGAACTAATCTAACATAGTATAAACAGAGACCAAGGATCAAATCACACTGTAGAATAACACTGCACTTTCATGAATGTGAAAAATAAAAATAAGAATCATTTTCATGACTTTTCGTTTCCCGCTTATTTTAATTTTTTCTCAATAGGACTGTGGGCTGTTCCATTTTTAAATAGAAACAGAAATTGGCCATGGAGATTGTATTCCATTGTAGTATAATACTATTAAGAATGTGGACTCGTTCTTTTTTCAAAACTTACTGACGACATTTGTTTCATAAATCGTCTTTAAGGACCAGTTTTCAAGTTAACCATGGGAGCATGAGTGATGAAAAAATAGTAAAAGCCAAAAACACTAACAAAAAAAAAAACCTCGCAGGTTTAAAAAAAGACTATATTATGTTTAATCTCGTTGATAGAGAGAGATAATAGGCTAGTACCTAATGATGAAATAGGTATTATAGATGAGTAATATCGAAAGTGAACGTAAGGAAGTTACAAATATCCACAGATATGAACAAATAACTAATAATGTCAGTCACTTATGACTAAAGAGGGCTTCAGTACAACCATACACAAAAACATCTGAGTAATCAAGTAGAGTTTCAAAGTTAAATTCCTTAAATTGTTACATAGACATTTTTTAAATGCTGGATTTTTTTTCACACAACATCATCTAGCCCCAAACTAAGCAGAGCTTGTATTATAGGAACTACTTGACTGATATACTACTTATATATGTACTTTTTTGTAAATACATACATTCATATATACCTCTATTATAACATCGAGCCCCGATAAATATATAAGTTCTCATAGAATTAAAATTATCGTGGTTTGGTATCATTTTAGAATATTGTTACGACTATACCACGTACTTTACTATTCTCCTGCTGACGTTTCGTTGACCGTTTCCCGTCTCACTCGCGTGCTCGCGTGGTTGCGGACGGTGCTCATGAGGAAGGGCCTCTAAACGGTCAACGAAACGTCAGCAGGAGAATAGTAAAGTACGAGTTATAGTCGTAATAATATTCTAAAATATATATATATAAGTTCTTAAAAGCTAAGTCGTGGTGATACAATCGTTGGGCTTGTCACTAAAAGCATCTCTTTTAGCAACTTTTCGATGGTCTCGATCAAAAATAATGTGAAAAGAGGTGGTGTAACTGCACTTAAATAATAAATATAAATTTTATAATTACTCAATAAAAGTGCTGGTTATATTTCACACAGCATCATCTAGCCCAAAACTAAGCAGAGCTTGTATTATGGGAACTACATGACTGATATACTACTTATGTACCTACATTTTTTTTCTAAATACATACATATCATAAATAGAAAATACCCAGAACCGAGACAAATATTTGCAGATCATTTTATAAACATTTGTGTAGTAAAAAAACACGCTTTTATCACGCAATATTATAGGCGGTCTTATCGCTAATCAGTGATCTCTACCAGATATACTTTGGATGGAAACTTATGTACTTTACACAGTCCTGACCCCACACTAGTATCTTTACTTTTAGGGGTATCTATATTTTCAAAATAAATATGATTTGATTTGAAACTTTTCCGGTTCAATAAAACCTTTTCTCACCGAAAAAACTAAAATACATAAAAAATAATTTAGGTTGGTGGGTAAAATAATTATAAGTACGTATGGTATCACAATACCCTAATTCTATTGGGCTCGCTGTACAACTTTTGCACAAAATGCGGGGTTAAAACCAAAAAGGTCTCTTTGAAATTGACTTCACTTTAATTATCAACTTAGTGATAACCAATTTAATCGCACAAATTACACGTTCAAAGATATTGCACATTTCTAATAATGTTTTTTTTGATCTTTGCAATTATTTCGCAAGACGGACGATTGACCTAGCATCCCACAAATTGAGATATATTATGTACTAACACATAATCATAGTATACAAGGCAGGTAGCATGACTTGGGTCACGCACGATAAACTAGTTGCTGTATTTCGTTTACGTTAGCATACATAACAAACATCATACTGTAACTTCTATTATAAACGCGAAAGTTTGTGAGGATGGATGTTTGTTACTCTTACACGCAAAAACAATTGAACGGATGTTGATAAAACTTTACAGTAATATAGCTTATACATCAGAATAATACATAAGCAACTTTTATTCAGGTACGACGCGGGCGAAGCCGTGGGCAGAGGCCATTAAATCATATAAGATATTAAATGTCAAAAAACCAACTTCCTCGCGTGCTTACGTTATTTTAGTCACTCGGGGTGACACAGTTTTGAATAAAAAACAAAAGAATAATCGTCCAAAGAATATGTTTACAACAAAATAATCATCAAAATCAGTTAACAATTGGCAAAAATATCAAGTAACAAACCTATAAAAAAAACGAATTCAGAACCCCATGAGAGACATGCTCAGATAAATACTCAATTAGTATTTTTATTCTTTTTTTTATTGTATAGTCCTAAGCCCACACTAAAAAATCCTATATTGTGGGTATCAGAATCTGTCAAAGTCAAAGTCAAAATTCATTTATTCATTAAAATCACAAGGATCACTTTGAAACGTCGGCTTGAACGACCAAGCCAAGAAAAAAAGGCAAGAAAACAAAGCTGGTTATTCTTTTTAATCATCCTTTCACTAAACAATAGGTTCGAGTTGGAGCATTTTCAATCCCAAGAGTACCGTGTGTACCGTGGTTGGTGGTACACACGGTCCTGATTGGAAGTTGGGGTACCAATCATTAGACCAACATGGCACATTGGCACATTGAGGATTGCAGTAGTGAGCGTGCTTGTATCATCATGGACTTATCTAGGTTACCTACACTTAAAACCAATTACAGTATGAAGTAAAATCAATAAAAGATGAGTTAATAAATCAATTCACTGCAAATATTTTAAAACAAAATTCATCAGTCTTTTTAAAGCCTAAAATCGTTTTAAATTAGCATTTCATACATTTAATCCCTGCCCATCTCGTATTACGGCACTAATTGCCTCGACCTGCGAACAAACTGTTTTCATTAAAAAGGCAATCAGTGATGGTACCTTAATTTCGTATGCGTGATCTCATTTACCGTGCATCTGTCTTTATGTCTTGCGCATTGAAAGGTATAGAAAGATAGTCAGCCTGTATTAAGACACATTTAAAAAATCATTTAAATGTATCTATCCCACTGTATCCCAGCAGAAGTCCGCACTGCTGTATCCATGAATGAATGAATGAATGAAAATACTTTATTGTACACCTTAAGATACAAACGAAATAAACAGTAACACATATGATAAAGGTACAATGGGCGGCCTTATCGCTTAAAAGCGATCTCTTCCAGACAACCATTGGAGTCTTCAGATCCAAACTTTACAAACATTTAATCTCTCTACAAAATAGTCAATATTATTAAGCATTTATATTATATTTGTATGTATCTAAATATATATTTGGATGTATCTGTTTAAGTATGAATTATTTTTCGTTTATGTATGTAGTTTACTTCTTACATTTTAAGCAGCTAGTTATTTTAATTAATAAATTGTTCTCTTATTTTGTTAATCAGCCAAACGCACTATCGCTCCACTCTTCATAACACAAAGGTTAGCTGGAAGAAAATGCTAATTAGCATTAAATTCGCCTATGTACTTGTTTTATCTTGTGCAATAAAGCATTTTCTATCTATCTATCTATCTCTGTGACTTAACTCTGAAGTGCTATAAGCATCTAAGCTCTAAGCTCGTATGACGCAGTTACAAGTGTGAATGCTGTGATGCAATATGTGCGGGTTCGACTCCTGCTGCAAAATATTTGTTTAATGTGTAGGTGTAAGGTACCATGTTACACGTTGTTCCTGAAACAAAGAATTTTATTATAGTGTGGGGACACGTTTATCTACTATTTTGTTTTACGATTAGCCCATAAAACAAAAAAAACAAAAACTGTTTAAAAAAAAATGTGGTTGGTAACTTAGAAACGGATTGCAGTCTATGCCTTTTAATTCTACGACGTGTCAGGTCATGAGATCTCCTCAGCCTTGTGTTTGATACAATTTAATTCCAATTTGATGAGACTGTGTCTGGGACATTGAGATCATTAGACCTGGCTTCATTTAGGATGCTGTGGATTTTAATCTTCATTTAGGTATAGAAAATTGCAACTAAACTAGAAACCTAGATAAATTTCAAGGTTCCAGTTATAATATATTATCAGTTCCTAAATCTTACTACGATTATAAACGCGAAAGTTTGTGAGGATGGATGTTTGTTACTCTTTCACACTAAAACTACTGAACGGATTTTGATGAAACTTTACAGTGATATAGCTTAGACATCAGAATAACACATAAGCTACTTTTTATCCGGGTACCACACAGGCGAAGCCGTGGGTAGAGGCTAGTAATAAATAAATAAACACGCATAATATTTAATACATAGTCCTGACTATGTATGTGTTTGGGTGTGGGTCTACTTAACGTACACGCATAAAAATAGCGCTTGTTTTATAAAAAAAGCTTGTTTTATAAAATAAATTACTCATTCCGAAATTTAGATTAGAAAAGTCCAATGGGTCTTTTATGGGAAACTCTGTACGCTTCTATAATAAGCTTCCGGTGAATGTAACCGAACTGCCTATTCGAAGATTTAAATCTTATATAAAGAACAATCTAATAAAGAAGACGTATTACACCTTAAATGCCTATATTGACGATAAAACTGCATGTCCCGATGTCGTCGCTCCGCTCCTTCGTTAGCTTAATTGTGGAATTGTATATCTGTGGTATCATATTTTTTAATTATAAGTTAAGCATTATTATTATGAAGCGTGTAGTGTGTTGTCATAAAAACTTTGGTTGATACTTTTTAGACTTTATTTAATTCTCTGACTAGTACTTTTTTCTATAAATGAGTTCACCTCGTTCGATTGCCACCACACTAAAGCTGAATGAAGGATCATCAAAAAAATAACCAAGCAGAGTTTGTTGCCTGATTCTTCTATGCTTGGTCACGCGCGAGGTATCGGCGTAAATTCACTTTAACATTTTAAATTCACGTATAATTTTTAAGCTGACGTTTCTATATGATCCTTGTGATTTCAATGAATTAAAACCTATTGACTTTGACTTTGACTTTGTTCAGGATCCACACTAAGATTCCCAGTAACGTGGGTATTAGGAACAACAAGTGCCATGGTACTGCAGTACTCAAACACGAAACATTTGTCTCGCAGTGGTAATAGAACCTGCACTATTGATATTTAAAAAAGCTTGGAGACCAATGAAATCTTACAACAGTTTATATTTAGTTTGGTTTTATAGAACCGTGTTGGTCTTGTAGTAACTCGATTTTATTCGGAGATTATGGGTTCGAACCCAGTCGATCACCAATGAAACATGTGGCACAGGAATTTGGCTGAAAGAGTTTTATCAAAGTAGTCTTTGTAGAAGGAGTTGGACGTTTATCAGCAGATGACGAGATAAAATTTTCGTTTATGACACAGTCATATTTCGAGCAAAATGGGTACTGAACCCAGTGGCGAAGTAGTTAATGCACCCTGATACTAATTTTTACAAGCTCATTAGGCGATCTATACATTTTCGGTTACCTGAACACCTAATTAATATGGAACTCGACTTTATTCTCACAAAAAGTATCATCGAAGACCTTTTAACACCACATGAAGATTGTTTGTAAAAACATGATAAATCATTTAAAACATGAAATTATAATGAACTTGGCTGAATAACGACTATTTTACAAAACAAATCGGTGATTTAAACAGACATTTGAACCAGCCATTTTCTATGAACGAATCACTAAGTTTCCAACATTCAAAGATTATTCGCTTGCCCAATGGTTTGGTATATATCACTGCTTTGTGAACGAAATGGCTAGACCACTTACTGAGAAGTTTTCCAATAAAGCTTTTTACCAAACGCACTCGAAAAGAAATAAAACATATACTGAAACTAATATTATACAGATGTTAAGTTTGTATGTTTGTATGTAGGTGGTAATCTCGAAAAAGCCTAAAGCCAGCTGTCACTTCATAAATTTAAAGGTGACAGTTACATAAGCTGTCACAAATTGCATTCCTTTCCTGGCATGGATACCAGACCCGAGGCAGAATTGTGACAGCTAGCCACCGAAGCCATAATTAAGAAGTTACTAGGCCCGAACAAACGGAAATGCACTCTTCTCGCAAGTGAACTAGCTATTCCCTTCCAAAAGTTATAATCGTTGGCTCACGCCTCCTGATTTACGATGAGACTCGAAACAAATTATTCAGACCAACCTATTCATTTCCAAAGCACTTTTTGAACAAATTGAAAGCAATGCTGTTGAAAATTTACGACTAGTACTTTAAAATTTAATAGCGTTCTTTGGCTCGTATTCCAGAATGTGACTAAAACTATATGTAGACTCAGGTACCTATAGATAAACCTATTATTGGTGGGGTTACAAAACATACAGATGAAACCGCTAGCCATCTAAAGACCGTTGCAAATGATTTATAGATAGGTAAACTAATCCAGAGCACTACCAGACAGAAGCTTTCCCAAAATGTTGGCTGCAATACCCCGCTGAATGGCAATGCTAATGCATTATGTCAGGTCAGAGCCAGCTCTGTGATCACGCATCGCTCCAACCAGTTTCCCCGAAATATTGAATACGCAAAGGGTCCCTTATACATAACTAGCTTCTACCCACGGCTTCGCCCGCTCTATACCCGGATATAAACTAGCCTATGTGTTATTCTGACGTATAAAATATATTACTGTAAAGTTTCATCAAAATCCGTTCAGTAGTTTATGCGTGACAGAGTAATAAACATCCATCCTCACAAACTTTTACGTTTATAATATTAGTAGGATAGGATATACGAGTATATATTTAAACATATTATATCAGTGTATATATGAGTGTAATATTATAAAATTGTATTTTTTATTATTAAATAACAAAAAAACTACAATCTGTTACAAGAGTCGTAAATGGATCAATAGGTCCTGCAACATTGTAAATTTTGAACGATCACCCTTGAATCAACCTGGATAAAATGGCCTGTCCATTCACTCAACTTGCTAATTCTACTCATTCGCCACACTAGGTTATTCAAGTCTAATAGCACAAGACTCGTCTCTCTCTTAATTACAGCACCATAAATGACAACCATCGATCATCACTAATTAACTAAATCAACATACACTCCGTATAGGGGCAGTCAGCATCGCATTGTCACCCCTTGTTGGTTTATGTGTTAACTATATACAACTGGGGCAGACGGTTTGTGCGACGAGCTACGAACCTTGCCATGTGGAATTCTACAGGGCAAAAAACGGGCTTGTGAATCTTTAATGTTTGGACATATATCTGTACTATCCTGCAAATAGTTTCATCATCATCAATGTCCTGAGTATATATCTGAGATTTTTTCCATAGATTGTCGTATTGTTAAACAGAAATTTTAGACTGACTAAGTTTCCACTCAATCTGAGAGTCTTTATTAGGGTAGTGATCGCGACGCTTTCTTTGTGCTCGGTTCGTAAACCATAAACCACCATAGATGATACTTAATAGAAAATAAAGTTATTTAAAAAACTGCAGACTACTTTATAAAAACCTATCACATAACGCATATACATTTTTTGATTACAAAAGTAAATTAATGTCGGTTTTAAAGCAACGACCTCCACATCGGAAGCCCCTCTTCCGAGGGTTCTGCCTACTAGGCCAACACTGCTTATTAATCAGTAATCGTATGAGAGAAAAAGGCTAATAGATAAACATACCAATAAACCCCTTACCCCTAACACACATATCAGGCTTTTTACGTTGCGGTTACAAAAATAATAATATCAAATACTTCTCATGCAGTTCTAGGTAAGTTATCTGCTATGCGAGATTAAATTCCTAGCGTAACATCAGATTCAGCGTTGATGATCCATATAGAGTGGTGCAATTCGCAAAATAGCTAACGGAGATCCGACAGAGCGCCGGCGGCGGTCTGAGTAGACTTGCAATACTTTCGAAATGAAAGGGGATACATGAAAAAAAATTTACTTGAATTAGTTTCAAGTGTCAACACAGAAGTTGCATCAAAGGACACTCTTGTTTTGTGTATTTTGGTAATTTCTAGCATTTTAGTGCTTCAATTATTTTTTTAATCAGTGCTCAAAACAAAAGGTAAATGTGGTGAGAATTTCAGCATGATTTAGAACTAATCTTTTGGAAGGCAGTGTCATCGGCTAATATTCCAATTGGCGGCGTTAACTTCCAATCGACCACGTGGAAAACTGACTACTGTGCAAACGTGGGCATATGCCACTATAATGCTTGGACAGAATACCTACCCTTTACTTGGTGTCATCAAGGATTATGCGTACTGAATTTAAAAATAATATTTATATGAATACTAAGTATTAATCAGAGGATATTCATCAAAAGAATCAGTTGTGAGATTTTTAACATATTTTTATTTTTTATTATTTTTTAGCACTTTGAAATGTTGTAGGTAATTAAGCAATCGAGATACCAAGACAAGTTCAGAAATAGTCTCAGTAAAAAGTGAGGACATCAGTAAAATCACAGGTAAAATAGAAGTTGCGCAATAATTTTCAATCGAAAATTGATGCAAAATCGTTCGTCTGTCCAGCCCCGTGCATGCTCAAAACCGCAGGCTAGAATAATCCAGCTCACCGTACACTGCACGACCTATTACGTAGTATACTTAAAATTAAACTTGCGTAAAGTCTCGTCTACAATAACGTGAGTTCTAGGATTCTGATAGCTATCGTTTGGATTGTTGCCGCTTTCAGTCTCGTATTTCTGTGATTGCAAAAAAACTACTTAGTCCGAAGAGGTAAAAAGCATGTTGACCACTATGGTTCACAAAAAATTTGGACGCGCCTCTAGCTACAAGTATGTATCTAAGAATTTCCATGAACATAATTGTTTTTTTTTTTACTTTCGCCTTTGTTTTTTGGCCCCATCTTGCCCCACTTTGGCGGGGGACTGTTAACCGGGGAGTATTTGTCTAGACATCCATTTGAACCTATCACCATGACAAAGGCAACAATCATCAATAGATTGATTATAACCATCGTGATCAATCTCGAGATCTCTTGATACTTGTTCTTAACAAGTATGTGAATGCATCTATTTCCGATTAAGGTTCGATCGGAGAGGTCAAGAACTTTAAATAGTGATGCTGCTTAAAATGATCTACAAAATCTTTTTGTTCAGCACTTTGTGAATCACTTTGTATAAGATTGCTTTGTCGGTATTTTTCATTGAAGTAAGTATAGTAAATGAATGCATATTTTACAGGCTACTAAAATATTAAAGATTATTTATTCATCACTAAGTAGAGCGGGTATTCGATTTTCTCATGGCAAACCCTTAAATATTTTTTCAAAGATTTTGAACTCTGTAAAATTCAAAATATACATTTTCAATCTAACCAGGATCTCATAACTTTTAAACCTAGGTACTACCTTCTAACTAACAAATTGATAGCCTATTAGAAAAAACGTCAAAGTTGTGATTGAGTTTAGTCAAAAGATGAAAAGTTGCGTATTAATTATATCAATACAAATTTCGAAAAATTACAAGGATTCATCAACTATTGATCCAAGAATGATATAACAAGGTTACATAGTTAGAACCAAAAGAAAACACAAAGATCATTTTGAATAACTTTGTCCTAAGGGAGTGATTTGATTCATTTAATTTTATCGAAAAACAAAACTGTTCTACATCACTAGTAGAAATTTCAGCTTATAACTAACAAATTGATAGCCTATTTTATTCCAAAAACTATCGTGAACTTGACTATTCATATTGTAAAAACGGGAATTTTCACGTACTGCACTATCGGTGAAGGCACCGACTAAGTTTCGACTCATTCCGAGAGTCTTCATCAGGGTGAGTGGTTGCGACTTTCTCCTCCCGCGTCGCGCCGTGCGTGAGTAGTGCACGGCGCGACACGGAAGGAGAAAGTCGCTCCAAGTTGTTGATCCAAGAATGATATAACAAGGTTACATAGTTAGAACCAAAAGAAAACACAAAGATCATTTTGAATAACTTTGTCCTAAGGGAGTGATTTGGTTCATTTAATTTTATCGAAACACAAAACTGTGCTACATCACTAGTAGAAATTTCAGCTGAACTACAATAGGTGCTTATTACGAAATAAACAATGTAGAACTATGATGTTAGCCTTGATATTTATAAAGATAAACACCTAAAAACCTTCGCATGTCTGTTTGTTTCTCCATATAGGGCATAGAAATACAGAGTGTAGACAGTTCATGACTTGGTATTCTACACTTTAATTTTGACTTCGGTGGCTGCGATGCAAAAGTTACGGGTTTGATTTCCATAGCGGGACAAATGTTTGCATGCTCTGTCGATATTCATTTGTTCTTGGTCTGGGTGTTGAGGTACCACATTACTCTTAGATATATAGATAGATAGATAGATAACTCTTATTTGCATACACCAGGTTAAAAAACACTTTACAGAGGATCTTAAAACTAGGTTCTGATACCAACGACACGATTATTATTTTTATTTTATTTAATAATAATAAAAATAATAATCCCGCAGAGTGCGCTTGTGGCGAGCTGTCGGTGCGTGGCCACACCGCGGAGCGGGCGGATTTTAGATCAAATAAAACAAATTTATTATTCTCTTTATATATTTCAAATCTCAGGTTCCTGGTTATGCCTGGTTTACAGACATTATTGGAACCAAAAATAAGAGGCCATTTGTACATTAAAAACAAACTTAAATTAATTGTATCTACTATAATGACGTCAGTCAATAAACATCCATTTCCTTAAAATAAATGTTCATAGAGTTCCTCTAAAAAGATGCCTGCCATAGCCTTGACCTGAGTAAAAACTAACCGGATGTTACACATCACAGCCCAAAGACCTTATTGACCCATAGATACATATACAAAAACGTACAGACAAACAAAAACTGTACCTTTTAAATCAGTCTAAGTTCAGATTGACGTTTACTAATAGTGCTTGATGTTAGTGCTGTGGACTCTAAGCTGATGGAAAAAATATAAAAGGCAGGAAACAAACTAAAAAAATAAAAATAAAATAACAAAGTTTTTATTATTTATTAAATTTGTATTTTTGTATTAAGATATATTTTTTTTCACACAGCATGATCTAGCCTCAAAGTAAGCAGAGCTTATGTTATGGGAACTACATGACTGATATACTTATACTTTTTTTTATATATACATACATATTTTACATAGAAAACACCCAGACCCGAGACAAATATTTGCAAATCATATAAATTTGTCCCGCGGAGGGAATTTAACCCGCAACCTTCTGCGTCTCAGGCGGACCTTCGCCCACTGCGCCACAGAGGTCGACTCTTATTAAGATATTTATGCAATGGGCCCTTTATTTGTACGTGAAGTTGCTTTACTGTGTTCCTCAATTAAATTAATTATCATTATTATTAATTGTTAAAATGACCTAAGAAGTATTCTGTTATTTTTAAATCAACCAGTTTTCATTCATTATAAAGTTATCAACGCCATCTATGGAATAGATGAAGAATCTCGTGTGATCCACAGTTTCAGTTTGAGTTGTGAGGTCAATGGTCACGTAACATCATTGCGATCGTGAATATGAGATGGAGCCTATTTTGATTTAGTTCGAGAAGTGTGCTAAAAAACAGACGTGTTAGTAAATAAAAAATAAAAAAATAACTTAAAATTAAATAGAAGTGATATTATGACATAACATGAATGTATATTATGAGAATGAAATCATATAAATTTTATACTAAACAAAAAATATAACGATAAAAGGTTATTGATACAAAGAAATGGATGAATGCAATATCTAAATAAAAGGAATAGCATGCATATTTTTTATTTATTTATGTTAGTGACCTAAATTAGTATTACAACAATATTTACCTTAAAAATATATTTTGAAATTTTGTGATAATATAATGCCGATCGAATTCTATTTTAGGGGAAATAAAGGCTTTTTTAATTTAATTTATTTTATTTATGAATAAGTAAATAATGCCAGGAGACGAAAAGCTCTGTTACTCGACTATCTGAAACTTTAACAACTACATCGACTCTTTGATGTGGTATATAAGGTGGTGTGTTTTTTTTTCACTGAGATAACTTTGACCAAAGTTTTACGGCAGATTGAGCTACCTAAATAACATTATGATTGCTGGGAATTGAAAGATAATAGTTTTTTTTGCCTCGATATGCTTCTAATAAAATCTATGTATAACCGTATACCAAACTCGAACCATTGATTTATAATTTATTTTTACTTTAAAATAAACATTAATTTTATAAAATTTTGTTTGAAGTAATATTTTATGTGGTTTGGTATCATTTTAGAATATTATTAAGACTTTAGCACGTATTTTACTATTCTCCTACTGACGTTTCGTTGACCGTTTAGAGGTCCTTCCTAATGAACACTGTCCTCGACCACGTTCGACGGTTGTGAGACGGTAGCGATGTGAGGAAGGACATCTAAACGGCCAACGAAACGTCAGCAGGAGATTAGTAAAGTACTTGGTATAGTCGTAATAATACTCTAAAATATAATATTATATTATATATTATATTCATATTTAATGTAATTTTATGATCAATAAAAATATCCTGTTTCAGGGTCATAACTCTGGGGTTGCTTGGGTCCGCTGAAATCATTTTCGGTCGTCCTATTAATTATTGACGTGACTAGTTTATTGGAAAAATATTTATGTGTTGCTCCTTCTTCTTCAGAGTCAAAGTTTTCACTTAAAATTTCACTTGAAGTTGATTTACTGTCTTCAATAGTTGTAGCCGTATCACTCTTAAAGTCTTTTTCGTATTCATTAGAATACGGAGTTGATGATCTCATTTCCCCTTTAGTTCTGTACTCATCACCGAATAAGCCGTTGGTAAAATATCCATTACCATTAGTACTGGATGATGAAATATCTTGAATAGGTCTTCCAAAACCGTCGACTTTGATGTTTAGAGTCTGCTCTGTTTGAAATTCATCAAGATTATAAATTGGTTTATAAGTTGATGTTGGAATATCTTCAAAAGTTTTTGGAACTGCAGGAATAGTTTTAATGTATTCCTCGTTTGCAACATAATTATTAGCAGAATTTGGTGATGTATTTTCAATTCCTATTGACGGATAGGTTGTTTTATATTGATTTGAATCATCCAATTGCTGACTTTTATATATCACCTGTGAAGGCATTGGTGTAGTCGACAGGTAGTTAGCTATACTCAGATTGTTTCTTATAGATGGAAAACCATTTTTAACTCTGTTTTCAGGAAACACAGTATCTTTTTGATAAGCTATGGTATCATATGCTTGATAAGAAGGATTCGTGCCTAGAGAATTTTCATATGGTTTTCCTGTAGTGACTGTAAAAATATTTTCATTTGTAGTTATTTCTGTGGTTGTTCTTTCATCTAGAATTGACTGTTCTACCTCATGATTTGTGCTTTCATAAAAGCCACTTCCATAAGTTTGCAGATTCAAAGGTTCTTTTGTGGTATAATAACTCGTCATTGTTGCGGAGGGCTTCTCAGGAAATGGATCTATATTTTCATTCTGGTCAATATAGTATAATTCTGTAACTGGAACAGACTTGATGTCTAGATTACCATTTTGCTCTGAAATTCCTTCTAAAGATGGTTCGTTTTGAAATTTCCTTTCAATAAACATGTTTCTTGGTGGAACGTAGTAATATCCATTATCAGGTATAGTCAGCTCAAGTTTCTTATTTGAATCAAAATTAGACTTAGTTGCGACTTGATTCAAGTGTCCATTTATTTGGTAATTATAAGAACCTTTGTTTTCGTTAGATGCTATAGAGCCCTGTAGTAGTTCGTTCTTACTATCAGTTATTTTTTTAGCTTTAATGTAGAATTTGGGTACACTAGGTTTACGAAATTTTATACTGTCTGCTTCTATGATTGGTATTCGAAAACGACTACTGTTTTCTCCATTCTGGCTGTTGATAAGATTTGCTTCATTTCTCTGGACAGATTGCTCTCTTTTCATTCCATATTGTCCATTTAAATTGTTTGTCAGATTTTGAACATAGCTCTGTTGAAAGTCTTTCTCCTTTTTACTATCAGTTTCATATTCTTTCATAAGAACTTCCGTAGAAAATTTTTTCTTCATTTTCCTAGGTCTCAAAACTATTTTTCTGTTTTTGGCTTCTAAGCTCTCTTGCTTGTTATGTAGATAACGGTTAACTGGTCCTTGGTATTTCATATGTCCATACCTTTTTTCATCATACGACCCTTAAAAAAATGAAAATGATTACCGACCTAAACAAAAAAAATTAACCAAACCAAATAATAGTAAATAATTAAATAATGCTTGACATTTTCAGACAGCATCAGCTAGCCTCAAAGTAAGCTAATAAATCAATAGTATGTTATTGGAACTACATGACTGATATACTACTTATGTACAATTTATTTGTAAATACATACATAATTCACATAAAAGTTTTAAAATGGTTCTTCTTACCATCATGAAAGATACCAGCTTCTTTATCTCTATTAGCTTGATCTATAACTTTTTGAATGGCTTCAGAAATAGGTGGAGGCGTAGGTAGATGATCTCCTTTGGGCTGGAAACCATTTTCATCGGCAGTGTAGGTCATGTTATAGACTTTTCCATCATCACCAGTGAACGAATATGATCCTTGAGCTTTGACACCATCCAGTGTTGATGCACTTTCATCTATATGAATTCCGTTAGAGGTATCAAAACTGTTAAAAAATCCTTCACGAGTTAGAACATTTTTGTAACTAAGAATGGCTGCTGTCCTTTCTAATGCTTGAGACCTTTCTGGTTTTTCCTGTAAATACTTTTGAGCTTCATGATTGTCTGGTCTTGTTGTTACAGCTATGTTTTGAGTCACTTCAAGTAGAATTATAGGATTCGGTGTAGATACTCGTAATGTTCTAGTTGCATCAAACTTGGTGGGATTTTCAGAATTAGACCTGAACATTTCATCCGATGTTGAAATTTCATCAAAAGTATGATTAAGATGAATATTACTGTAATATTCAAATTTATTTACTGGCTGTAGCTTTTGTGATGTTTCTGAATAAGATTTGATGATCATGGGATTACTACCATATATTCCAAAAGCATTCGGTTCATAATTTTGCATGATTCCTTTTGGTATAGCAATTATAGGTACATTACCCGATTTCTCAAAATAATCACGACTATTCCAATGGTAAAATATTCCCTCTTTCTCAGTGGTTCCTTCTCCATTCAGAGGATACCTTGAATAAGGTGATCCATTCTGAGAGATTTCGACTATGCTTTCCAATGCTAGGCTTGTAGGGGCCACAGCCATTTCAAAGCCTCTATTCATGTGCACTGGAGTGTCGAGTAACACTTCTTTATCACCAGATTTAACATCAAAGTTAACAGTTTTGAAAACTCCACTTGGAATATCAGATCTTTGAATTTCAGATCCTACACGAGCTGTTGCACTATTTTCTAATCTAAATATTGGAGTTTTATCAAGATATTCGAGAGGAGTTTGAAGGTTCTCTGAGTGTCCTCCAGCTAACTTGGCTTCTGGTAATGATGAATAGACGCGGTTGAGCTTTTCTGATGTGGATAGCCCAACGGCTAGTAGAACCTGAAAATGAAAGCGAACAACTTGGAATGAAATTGTAGATATCTCACCAAACGATTCCACAATATATTACGGTATGTTGCGATGTAACAAAGCGCTAAAAGTGCATTGCTTTGATTTGTTTTTTTAAGACACTATTATCATTGTCAGGATAGCTTTCATTAACTTCGAGATCACTCATTGTACACTTTATGACAAAAAAAACATGTTATGTCCGTGGTCAAGTAACAAAGCTGGTCAGACCACGGATACCTAACTAGTAAATTTTTGAACACTTTTTTGAAGACATTAGAAAATTAACTGAAGATTCCTATTGTTATATAGTAACTTAGTAAAAACATAGAAAAACAATAATAAATACCAACCACAAAGAACTTCATCTCTGTTGTTTCTTCAACAGGGTTGAAAGATGTGTGACGAGTTCCATTAAACAATTGTATTTATACCTTCAAATAATAACATCTAATGACTATTTAGTACGTGACAGATGGACAACAACGTGACAAAACCTTAATTATTGCTGTCAAACCTGAGTCAGTTATTAGGAGTTTTTATTTTATTTCGTCAGTATCGGACATAGGATATGATATGGCCTTGACATTTCGTGGCCCGCAGTGTAGGTGACTCGATTAATAAAGGATTTGAAAGTGATGCATCTGATTTTAAGCCCACGTTTGGATGGATAAAGTACCTATCACTGCTCATTCATAACCTACGAGCTATGCTTTTGTCGATGCAATTAATACAATTCTTTAATTGTCATAGTTTTATTTTCATGCTTGTACAGTATAGTTTTTTTTCCTTTTACAATGCAGTTCCAGGATCGGCGCACAGCTCTTTGACGTCCAATCAGAAGTCATTTCAGAAAAAAAATCTCCTGCCTTTTGTCGGTACTGATACGGCTACTGCCTTGCATCAGGTAAATGCTTATTTACTAGGCGTTTAATTGCCATATCATCAGGGTTGTCTTGAAGTGACATTTTAAGCTATCTTTGGCACCTCAACATGTTTGAAAACGTTGCACAGCAACGCGTGACGTTGACAAGTGTCAACGTCTCCGTTCAACACGTAGTTGGGCATCATATTGAGATACAACATTGTGTTGTTCAATATGTTGAGCTACATGTTTCGCTTCAAAAGTTGCCTAGTAAATACATAGCTTAACAGGCAAGCCTGTCCCAGCAGACTTCCCCTTGCATTCCTGTTGACCTTACCACTGCTAAGCGGCTAGAATTTAACAACAACTTTATGTATTAAAAATCTAACTACCAAGCCATATCACTGGATGAAGATTTAAGAATATACATCATGGGCAGGGGAAACTCACGGATGACATCTACAGTTAACATGGGGATTAAATGTTTGTTTTCTTTTGTATAAATTCTAATAACTGTTCTAGGTCGACGGTTCTAAGTAATCCTTGTGATTTATATGCATATAGATTGACTATAACTTTCAGTGGCGTTTACACGAAACTAAATATATTAGACATCTGCAACTCAAGTTTTGAGACGGCGTCATTTCAGACTATCGATCTGTAGACAAGTTTTGAATAATAAGATAACATTACATAAACGTGTTCATTCTTTTTACAAATCCAAGCTATCGTCCAATTTGATTGCGTAGAAGATCGTTCAAGAGGTCGAAAGATGCACGATCGATTCCAATCTCGAAAGATCATAATCAGCACTGTCAGTAATTACTTTTCGTTTTCCATGACCTCTGACCGTAGGGCAGGTTAGTTTTATTTTAATGGTATACATATAGTAAAATTTAATGCGAAAAAGTATCGTTGAAATACTTGGAATTCTATATGATCATTTAATAAAAAAAATATCCACAAAAACACCGTTAGTCTGTCATCTTTTCTTTCAACAATGGCTTCTGCTACCTTTTTTATTTTTTTATTTACTTTTTTATCTTAGTAATTCTCTTTTTATTTATAGATTCACGTTAATCCAGTTCGATAATGACTAGTCTCAATAATGCGGGAAGTTTGTTTAACGTATGTTTGAGTCATGGAACGATCCAATAAAATGTTCTTAGTCGTATAATTAAAAAAATCTTCGAAAATATAATTAAAAACTTTATAGTATAGTGTTTTAGTGGTGTAGGATTGGTCGGTATTACTCTTTCACTCTGTGATGCTATTTTTGCGCCATGCAAATAACTTATGACCTCGGTGAGGTTCTATTTAAATATTATTTAAGAAAAAATTATTGACTTTCATATAAATTCCGTAATACAATATAACTTTTCTTAAGACTGGATACTTAATCTGAGGATAACTTGTCTTTCCAACTTTTTTACACAAAATCCGATCCAGCATTACGTCCAATACAACCGCCATAAACTATGTAATATCATAACAATAAAAATGGAAAACATAAAATTCATAAATACTTTATTCATTAGTCAACACAACATCGGAGTCAGCTAGAGGTTATCAATAACGGTAGCCGTTCTTAGAGTCAAAACTTTGCTGGCGTCTACCAAATCCAGTACCACCCTGAGCAGTGGCAAAAGGAGGCAGGTAAGCCTTTTCAACACCAGCACCTGAAGAACCCCTTCCTGCCGAAGATCCTGTGATTGCTGAAGTAGGACCTCTAGGAGTGTCAATGTCAGAAGGGTGGTAGTTTCGGGAAAAAGCAGCATTGGTGACGACAGCGTCATCATCTTTTCCGTTGAAAGCGTTGAAGTTCTGTTGGTAGTTTTGCTGTTGACCGTTGTAAGTGTTGCTATCAGTGGCGTATTTCCCTTCGTTGTATGAACCTGTTGACGAAAAAAGGATTTAAACATTGATATAATGTTTTCTTCAAAATTCGTGTTTCTTATATTTCTGTACGATGTCCTCGTGGATTCTTGGGGAGCTTAAGAGATAAAGATAGATGCTCTCGAAAAAGTGTTGCTGAAGTATAATGAACTTGTGGACTTGTTTCTGTACCAATCAGTCACCCGTGAGTTGAGTTGACTAAACCAAGACTACGTTGGATGGCCCATTGTATGAATATAATAAGAAAGCTGCTGTATAAGACAAATGATTAAAAATTGTCACAACCCACTGTTGTGTAGTGGTGATAAATCTAGTATTTCTAACCATCATCGTAGATGCCAGCGGCTTCATCACGAGCGTTCTGCTCCAATGCCTTCAGGATCTCTTCGGGGACAGGAGGAGGTGTGGGGATATGGTCGCCTTGGGCCACGAAGCCATTCTCGTCAGCAGTGTATCTGAAATTAAGATTAAATTATTTGAGACAAGCCAAAACATCACGAAGCAGTCTTAACATCATCTGTCTTAAGTGTAGGTATTCCACTGAAACAGGGTTTAAGGAATAGCCAGAGTGATTAATTTCTAAATCAAAAAAATGTACCTATACTCCTTGAAATCTTTTTGTCTGTTTTCGTTGTCACTGTTTATCTATCTGTTAAAATCTTTGGCTGCTTCGCTTGTTGACAAGTGAAAGAGAACAGTTCACCCTGTTTATTATTATTAAATATTTGTTGGTATTATCGTAGTCATACTATATTCTCATTTTTTTATCTTACCTGATTGAATACACCTGGCCATCATCACCCGTGTAAGAGTATCCACCTTGAGCTTCCACTCCATTCGTCGCCACTCCACTCTCCTCGGCATAGATTCCGTTCTCTGTCTCATAAGCATACGCGAAGGTCTCTCCATCATTAGAGTTGTCCTGACGAAGGATGGCAGCGTTTCTTTCCAAAGCCGCCTGAGCGCGTTCAGGGCGAGTTTCATAGAATCCATTCACATTGTTGAACTCCGAGTTTTTAGCGAAAGCATCGGGCTGGGAGATTTCGATCCCATTTTGGGAGAATCCGTTTCCACTGTTAGAGAATCCGTTTCCACTTTGAGAAAATCCATTTCCATTTTTGGAGAATCCGTTGTTTTGGGAGTAGGAGTTCCCTGAAGGTCCAGATATAGGTGCTTGGAGGAAGTTTCCGGATCCTCCAGAGGTCTGAGCATAGGAGGGAGGCAGGTAAGTCCTTTCCAGTTTAGCGCCATGGGCCAAGGCGATGGATGCTACGATGATGAACTGCAAACAAGAAAAAAAACATAAAATCTAATTACTACTAGGAATTACCTATTAGTGTTTTGTTTAAAAAAATATTCTATGTTATATTTTGTTTCGCACATTGATAATATGCTACAATGCCAGATCTAAAACAAGTCTTTGCTAATTTGTGATTTTTTTTCTTACCACTCTCATTTTATATTTTCTCACGAGATATCTCGATGATGTGCTACCTGTAACTGATAATGTTCAATGTGGTCTACAATATTTATAGTGATGCTTACTTTTATCGATCTAGTTCAAAGATGTTCAGAACTCGTGCATTTCATAATCGCAGTGTAGTGTAGGTACTGCGTGATAGACCGGTCTAATTGTGATGAAGGGTGGTATGCAGTATGTCAGAAGGGTTTATATTTAAAACAAATGTAATTTATAAAAAAAAAACGAATATTCCGACTGAAGGCTCAACTTTATTTTTGATACCTATACAAACATATAAACATACGTAAAGAAACAAGTGAACGTAAATAATAATTAAATAAATAAATATTGCTAGAATTTTTTCACACAGCCCCAAACTAAGCTATTATGGGAACTACATAATTTATATACATACTTAGATACTTTTTTTTGTAAATACATACATATTATGCATAGGAAACACCCAGACCTGAGACAAATATTCGCAGATTATACAAACATTAGTTCCGCGGCGGGAATCGAACCTGCAACTAACGCGTCTCAGAAACCTGCAACCTTATGCGTCAACATTTTTACCAAAACAGACAGTTGCTGGTAAAAACAATTACGAGAGTTGACCGTAGCTACGTACCGATAGCATATTATTCACAATCAACAAACAAAGATCTAAGTCATTTGCAATTGATACGTCGTTTGCAACGGACTTTAGATAGCTAGCTGTTTCATCTATATCATTTTTACATAGTTGTATGAATATAATGTAGTTAAAAAAAGGGATTGAAACCAAATGGTGAAAATCCTTTTTTGTTAAACAAAACTAATATGTTTTGTATGAGGTACTTAACTAAGTCTTTGTATTATTAGTAATGATTGAGTGCCTACATCTGGCATAACACCATCGCCTAATAAATCCAATTTCAATAGTCGGCTCTCTTGATGGACTTATCGATGATAGTGACCTTGCCCATCATTATGTGTATATACTTTTACATACCGACATGCGTTAGGAGTCTCGTTTACACGTTTAGCCATGAGCTTCTGATTTGGCAGCGAGCTTTTTAGACTTCTTTGTATACCTATTTTGTTCTCGACTTCCACCTAATCAAAGCTTTTCTATTTCTGTCCGCCAAGTTCATACTATTTTAGTAAGTTATTTAAGTAGATAGTAACTTATACGGAGACTTAATAACTCTTGTGTTTTAAACAAATGAACATCTATTGACTTGTCTTGCCTTGGAATGCTTTTAAACACCCAATAGTCAATTAATATTATTATGTAACTGTTGGACTATATATAACTAGCTTCTGCCCATGGCATCGCCTGCTTGGTACCCGGATAAAAAGTAGCTTATGTGTTTTTCTGATGTATCTTACTATCTGTGTGTGTAAATGTTTGTTACCACGTATCTCCGTAAATACTAAACCGGTTTTTATGAAATTTGGAATGTAGATAGTTTAGGTTCTGGAATAACACATAGGCTAATTTTTTAATTTTCGACAATCAACGAAACCTGTTTAACAAAAAGGGTTAAACAGGTGGTAAAGTTTCTATGAAGTAAAATATTATTTTGTTTGATTCGCTCAAAACTTTGTATAAATAAACTTTAAAGTAAATAATGAAACAGGTATTTTTTTTTTATCGAAACTACCCTTTGGGGGTGTGCAATTGAGTTCTAAACTTTGTATGGAAAATTGTAATCCTTGGTTCAATTCATTCAAAAGTTAGTGGACATAGTTTGAAGGCTGGAGACGGTCATACACAACTTTTATCAACATACCATGCGGGCGAAGCTGTGGGCAGAAACAAGTAAGTTATATTACTGTAAAGAATCATCAAAATCCGTTTAGTATTTTTTGCGTGAAAGAGTAACAAACATCCATCCTCACAAACTTTCGCGTTTATAATAGAAGGATATTGCACCCAAGCTAGTAAGAGAACTTTGTAATAAATATATCGTGTAATAAAAATATTAGTTTAGCTTTTGATAGTGTAATGCTAAGTAAGACCTAGATTAGTTTCAATTCGTGATTGATTTCAGTAAAGGCTATGAGTCAATTCTAGAACACGATTTGTATATGATCAGCAATTATACAGTTGATGAACTATTCAATAAATAATTAAAATAATGTTGCCTGTGATATTTCCTGTCATAAAATAGTTTTATAACAAAAATGACGTGGCATGAAGTAAATAGATGACGACCTCTGGCGCAGTGGGCGAAGACTCGCCTGAGACGCACAAGGTTGCGGGTTCGATTCCCGCCGCAAGACAAATGTTTGTATCTGCAAATATTTGTTGTATATAAGTAGTATATCAGTCATGTAGTTCCCATAATACAAGCTATGCTTAGTTTGGGGCTAGATGATGCTGTGTCAAAATGTCCTACATTATTTATTTATTTAATAGATACTTGGGTCATAAGATCACATACATACAGGAGAAAATTTGAAAAAAAAACATTATTTTTATTTTATAAAAATAAATATCATAATAAAATATCGCTTCCTAATGACATATGACAACAAAAAATGAACCGACAAATGAACCGCTCTTGTTGACACAAACCGATTCCTAAAAACCGAATTATCACAACCTGATAAGCCGTTTCGGAGAGAAATGGTATAACAGAAAACAAACAAATAAATTAATGTTATAGCAAACGCATATACTCACTTCTAATATCGTGTGTAATAAAATAATGATAGCCTTAAATTCTTTCTCGTCCTCATTAGCTGGCAAGGCTGAAAAAACAATTTTATTTCAAAACGTATCTAGATTACCGGCTCACATCGCATGCGCATGATCACTTATTTTGTGCAGTTACGCGCTAAATTATTATTATTATTTTGTGTATAATAAAACATTATTATGTTTACTGCCATTTGACCGTAATTAACTGGAGACCAAATGCAAGAAAAACAGGCTTGGATATATAAACAGTTTCAAACTTAGGTTCGTCTGATATATTTATTTTGGCATATGAACTTTGGACTAAATTTCACCAAGCGGTATGAATAGGTCATAGAGGCTGATAAAAAATAATGATAATCCTACTAATATAATAAATGCGAAAGTCTGTGTGTGTGTGAATGTTAGTTACCACGTATCTCCGTAACTACTAAACCGGTTTTGATGAAATTTGGAATGTAGATAGCTTAGGTTCTGGAATAACACATATGCAAAAAAATTTTTTGTTTCGCTCAAAACTCTGTACAAATAAACTTTAAAGTAAATAATGAAACACGTATTTTTATTTTTTCAAAACTACCCTTTGGGGTGTGCAATTGAGTTCTAAACTTTGTATAAATTGTAATCCTTGGATCGATTCATTCAAAAGTTGGTGGACATAGTTTGAAACCTGGAGACGGTCATCTCCAGGTGCTACTTTTATTAACATACCACGCGGGCGAAGCCGCGGGCAACAACTAGTAAATTAATATTTTAAGACGGAAAATTTAACGCAGTGTAGGTATCTGTGAAAGCACCGAACAATATTCAACTAATTCCGAAAGTTTTCACGAGGGTGAATTCCCGGTTTACGATAATTTGAAGATTTAATTAGTTAAATCCTCTTATTTCAAAAACTATCTAACTCAGGATGGTTTTTGAAATAATATTAAAATTAGAGGATTTGAATAATTAAATCTTCTTATTCAATTTATGATGAATCTAAACAAAAACGTGCTATCGACTGCCTTCTTTTGATAGACATCGTCAAATCCAAACTAAATACGCGGTTCCATGAGAATACTAAATGAGTTATAGTCAGATGCATTACATCAGATAGATCAGTCTATACACATTAGAAATAAATAAATAATGCTAAATAATGCTGGACAATCCACACGGCATCATCTAGCCCCAAGCTAAGCAGAGCTTGTGTTATGAGTACTACATGACGGATATACTTAATACAATACATTACATAGATATTTTTTTATAATACATAGAAAATACCCAGAATACCCGGAACAAATATTTGCAGATCGTACAAACATTTGTCCCAGGGCGGGAATCGAACCCGAGGCCTGTGTCGCAGCCGGACCTTCGCCCACCGCGCCACATCGGTCTTCAACTTGTTGTTGGTGACTTGAAAACGTTCCGTGTTTGTTTCAAACCCATCGCCTTTATCGAACACCAAATGTTAGAAGCCTTTAGAAGCCAGTAGGTGCGTTATAAGCGAATGGCCTTAAATTAGTGAGCCAATTCAGAACTAGATGGCGCTAGTAAATCTCGCTATCGATGTGTTTTGGCAAATGGTTAACCCAATTCGTATAAGTTAATACATTACTTCATATAACCTGTGAATTTATCTCAGCGTTTTATTTTATTGCCATCCCTGTTAGTTATCCAATTGTTCACCAATCAATGGCATGCCTTCGTATTCTTGGTTCTAGGGTATAACGGTATCAACCAACACAAGGACTAATTTACATCGCGCTATCGATGTGTTTTGGCAAATGGTTAACCCAATTCGTATAAGTTAATACTTCCTATAACCTGTGAATTTATCTCAGCGTTTTATTTTGTTGTCATCCCTGTTATTTATCCAATTGTTAACCTGTGGATTTATCTCAGCGTTTGATTTTGTTGCCATCCCTGTTAGTTATCCAATTGTTCACCAATCAATGCCAAATGCCTTCGTATTTAAATACAAGTAAATTTATTTACCCTGAGTAGGTTATTTTTGTCATTCTGGTAGTCATCGATGTGAAAAGAAAGTCAGCTAGGGGGTGACTTTCTTACAGCCATAATCAGTGGATGAAGTATATTAAGAGTCCTGCGTTGGATGAATTGCCCATACAAAAGTAATACCATAGTCATTTGTAATTAAAGCTTATTTCCACCATATTATGTTATTATTTGCATTCGAATAGTATTTATCTACGTACCTTGCTATAATTTTTTTTTCAAAATATTTGCCTAAAATGAAATGTAAACGAATCGCATTTTGGATATTTTCACGTCATACATGACATGTTTTCTTCTTATTAGTTTCATATTAAAAACAACAATACCTCACGTATCGTTTGGTTAGGTACATAGATTATATTGTCTAGTTACAGAATAACAACACAATATGAAAAATTCAACAAGTTTTCATTCATCTTTTTGGTATTACGGAATACCACCAAATTTATAACAAATTTTGAACGGCTATTATTGCTATCGCGCAAGCACGGACGGGCCAGCATCAGTCAAAAAGAGAGCTAATTTTTGGACGCACTTCGAATTTAATTTATGAGCACTGTACGCCGGATCCTTAAGGAGTGGATAAAAATTGAATTTATATTCCTAACCAAGCCCATCTTTGACCCTACCTGTCATCATATTTTATTTATCCGGTAACATGTATCTTTATTTATTGCACAAGCGAAGTTGTTAACGATTAAATTAAAAAGTCATATACACATAGGTTAGTTTATTTAGCCGGAAGGTGATTTATTTGGTTTCGTTAGCATAGTTTGTAAGTACAGTCTCGGCAGTAAATTTGTGAACCGTCCTAGTATAAAAAATTACGCTGAAGTAGATTGACGTAAAAATAATAAATAAATAAATAAATATTGCTGGACTTTTTTCACACAGCATCATCTAGTCCCAAACTAAACAGAACTTGTATTATGGGAATTAAATTACTGATATACTAATTATATACTTTTTTTATATTATACATAGAAAACACCCATACCCGAGACAAATATTTATTGAAAACGGATCATTGTACTTTGGGCTCTACAGATTTTGAACAAAAAGTAACGTGTTAGATGTGGTCTATAAATAAAAGACTTATTTACATGCTGTACTTAAATTAGAAGAAATTAAATTTAAGAGGAAAACAATCGCATGCTAAGCGGTTATAGTAACCTACGGACGCTTGTCACCCCAGAGTTATCATTCGCGTATTGCTGACGAATTCGCGTAAATAGTAAAACGGCAAAGGGAACTCAGAACTATGTATGTATCTTTTATGTGTTTATTTATATAAAGACTGCCTACACTAGGAAGGTAAGCCAGTCTGTAATCCTCTTATCTGCCACGTCACAACAGATCGCATGATATCTATCATTAAAGCTGCTTCGCACCAGTAAACTACTATTACCAACATTATCGTTATAACAATGTAGAGAATTGGCGTTGTAATAAATTAATCAGCCCAACGTTGGGGTACGTTTATGGGATGAACTAGCTGTTACCATCAGACGTGCTAAATAATTACCTATTTTTAAATCTTTTGTCAAGGAACACTACTTGTCCTCGAGTCGTTAACTGTTGCCTGTTTCTGGTTTATCTATGTCTTGGATCATACAAAAGTTATGACGTATATAATATACAAATATGTAGGTATATTGTATATAATAAATTATGTGTATTATAATATATTCGTAATATGAAAAATTAAACCCCTTTTAAACTTTCTTACAGTCCGTTCCATCCAAAGGTTGTCTGGTAGAGATCGCTATTTAGCGATAAGACCGCCCATTGTACAACATTGTTAAAGTTGATAGTACTTAACTAAGCTGATATGTTATTTGGTGTACAATAATGTATTTTCTATCTATCTATCTATCTATCTATCTACAAGGTAAGAATATGTTAAATCCCTCACTCATCTGATTTGAGGTTGACATCATCATTTACTTACTAAACATAAGTTTCCAGCAAAGAGTGCAATGACGAACAGTCTTGAGCCACACCCATCCATAAATTTTACGCAAATCTATCCTACTAATATCACAAATATTGTTAAATAAGTTTTAATAATATCTATAATATTAGTTCAAAAGTTTGGATGTTTGTCGTGGTTAATATCCGCAACGGCTGAACCGATTTGAATGAAATTGGGAACAAGTAATGACCAATGACAAAGTAAAGGTTTACGATGTCATCGGTTCATCGGGTAGAAGTTCATGGATGGAGGTCGCCTAAGATCGTTTATCATGGCACTCTTTGGGACGGGCTTAAACTACTACAGATTAGGCATAGAAGATTTCATGAGTAGAATGTAATAAGTATTCATACGTCACACCTGCAACTTTCCTCCATACAACCTCTTAAAAATCACAGTGAAATTAAATCGCAGATCGTTCGGATGCCAATATTATACCTATTATGGCGTGCTAGAAAGAGTGAAACATACTTTGCTAATGCGACATCAAACGATGCGACTTATTGATGATCTTCGATCGTGATTATTTCAGTTTAGGATAATTATAAACTTTAATCGTATGTGTTATATTAGTTCTATATATCTGTTACTGTTTTTTACATTTCTTACTTATCTAAGTAAGAGATGTAAATGACTTTATTGTTTTATTTATGCCTAGCAATTCCCTTCTACAGGCTGTTTAGATGATGATGAGCCATAAACAGGCCAATACGGTACACCGCGACTATAAGCTTCTTCACACGACCCATGCATGTTATAAGTTTCGTCACACGGGTAATCGTTTCTAAATAATATATACGTTTTTGTCCCATGACTTGAAACACACCAAGGAATCGTTGGAAACATAACTAATAGATTTTCGCAAACCTTTTAGAATTATTTTATGACTAGGAAATAGAGAATGTAGAATATTCTCGAGAGCTCAAAAAGGAGCATAGAAATAAAGATTGGGATTCTTTACCCGTTCATTTTTTATTTTTTTATTGAAAACCGTGTATTAATTGAAAATCATCGATTACAGCGCCTCCTAGTGACGATGCAGAAGTGACGATTTTTGACGAAACCTATCTAAGAACCATCCTTAAAAACTTACAAATCGTTTGCAAGAAACTGCAATACAATCCAATAAGCCATTTCTGAGGGAAAAGGTTACAGACAAGGGTGTCTAGATAAATACCTCACACTTATTTTTTTTATCACGTAAACGCAAATTTCTGAAGTAAAACCTTGCCAGAAGTCACTTGAGCTAATATTTGTTTATTTGTATTTTGGCACAAACAGTCACATAGAAATATACATTGCTTATTAATTAATGATAACATTTACAAAAGACAAGGAGTGCCCAAAAGGAATAATTCAATATTGTAGGTACAATTTGAGCGTTAGCTAGGACTTACAGTGAACATATTATGTAAGTAGGTAAGGTATTAAGGTGACCAAGTGACCATGTGTATGTATTTAATTACATACCTATTTACCACGTTTTATAGTTTCTTTATATATTTTTTATTGTTTTGTTTCTTATCTATTTTTCTTTGGTATTGTACTGTAATTTACTGTTTTTTTTTGTTTATATTTATTGTCATTTGTACTTGTCTAAGCTGCATCTGTATGTATTGATCAAAAAAATATATATCTATTTACTTTAGTATTATTACATAGGTATAGTTAGCTTCTCTATATTTGTCATTATGGTCGTCATACAATACATTCATTCTGCAGGCGTTAACGCCAACAGAAGATGGTATTTGTCTAGACACTCTGGTTTGCTGTAAGAAAACTCTGTCATAAACAATGGTCGGTTTTATAGCCATAAGCGAACTCATACATACAATCCTTGGATGGACAGTTTATCATGGATTTTATATTGCCCTGCTCGTCTAGTAACCGTCTACGGCTGATAAGATGATGATCACCGAAACTGAGCTAGAATCGATCGTTCTAATTGGGTTATTACTTAGCACTCACAAAGATTATAAGATACATACTGCATTGGCAAGCCTAGACAATGCACTATAAGGTTTATATTCAGCGCTCCTTGAAATTAAAGCAAACATCATAGTCATCTAGCGACTGATATGATGATGATCACTGAACCTATACAAGAGTCAATCATTCTTATTAGGTTATAATTTAGAACTCGCAGAGATTAGAAGAGATTTATATTGCATTGTCTAGGCTAAACTTTAGCTCGGCGCTTTGAAATAAGGCAAACATAGTTTTGTAGAATTTGAACAGGAAACTTTTTGCTTATCCTAATAGTAAAATGCACGAGATTTATTACGGCTATTCCGTTTGCCACACCTAGCTGAGAACCCCTGGGTGTGAACGATATGATTAACCATAAAAATAATCCACCGGTTGAGAGAGAAATATATGTATTAGCCAAAGAGGAGAATGATGTACCTATTCAGCAAGCAATAACTGGAGTTCAAGGGATTTTGGAGCATATTTTTTGGACAAAAACAAAAGTTATCTTCATATTTTTTATTCGTTTACTTTTCGATCACACAGTGATTCCTCCATCATGCTTATTTACATTTTTGTAACTTGTACAAGTTTATTAACATCAGCTAGGAACATTTTTTTTTTGTACTTTTAAAATGCACTTATAACTAATCGAAATTCACTATTCGCCTTTGGTTTCAGTATTTGTATCCTTCTTCTTCGCTGAAGCTGGGTGGGGCACGTGGGGATCCAAACTGGCTTGGCCTACTTTGGTCAGCAGACTTGAAGCCTTGAGGCTGTCCACCGAATGGGGAGTTGCCGTTCTGAGGGGAGGCTCCAAACTGAGCGTTGCTTTTCTGAGGCTGCGCACTACCGAACTGAGAGTTTCCAGAGGGCCGGTTGTACTCGTAGCCTGCATCAGGCATAGAGCCTGGAGCCTGTCCTTGAGGCCTATTGAAACCATTTGAACCAGTCTGGGTCTGACCAAAACCGTTAGAAGATGGCTGGCTACCAGATAAAGGGCCAAAGTTAGCGTTGGGCCTAGCTGGGGAACCAAAAGAAGCCTGACCATTGGAGCCGAAAGAGCTGGGGCCTTTTGGCCCTGACGGACCACTGGAACCAGAAGGACCGAAAGGACCCTCAGGGTTGGAAGAAGGGCTGGCTACAAAGGATCCACTGGTACTTGATGAAGGAAAAGCATTGCTTCCACTAGGCTTCGAAAATCCCTGAGGACCGGATGGTGCTCCGTTTTGGGGACGGTACTGCTGAGATGGCCTACTGACGCTGCTTCCAAATCCCCCTTGAGGTTTGTTGTACTGGTATCCCGAAGCATCTTGAGCTTGAGCTGGTCTTTGTGGACGTCCTGCAGAGATAAACTGGCCAGATGGGGAAGCCTGGTATTGTTGAGGCTGAGCCGGAAGGTTGACACTAGAGGAGCCTGAAGAGTACTGCTGAGAAGGTCCTTGCTGGCTAAAACTGTTAGGTCTGGTTACACCATTTGCACCAGTAGATCCAGCAGAGTACTGCTGAGAAGGTCCTTGCTGGCCAAAACCGGTAGGCTTGGTAGCACCATTTGCACCAGTGGGTCCAGCAGAGTACTGTTGAGAAGTTCCTTGCTGGCCAAAACTGGTAGACTTGGTGGCACTATTTGCAGCAGTAGGCCCAGCAGAGAACTGCTGAGAAGGTCTTTGTTGGCCGAAACTATTAGGTCTAGCATCGCCATTTGGCGAGGAACCATATAACTGAGATGGAGATTTGGCTTGAGGTTGACCAAAACCATTCGAAGGCCTGGTGGGACCAGCGTTTTGGGCAGGTCCAGAGTTGTATTGAGAAGGTCCTTGCGAGAAACCCGGAAAACCACCCTGAGGACTGGGTACAGCATTGGGAGCTCCGTAGAGTTGAGCTGCGGATTTGCCTGCTTGGTTGAAGTTCTGTCCAGTTGGGGCCTGGTTGTAGGAAGTTGGGGCATTGCTGTTATACTGCTGGGGGGAGACTACTTCGTTGTCTTCATCGGGATTGTAGGCTCCTAGAACAACCAACAATAAACTGTTAGCTTTACTTACTGAATCTTGAATATTTAGGACTTGCGAACTGTGAGATAAACCACCTAATCTGTAATTAATAAAACACTACTCAAGATAGAGATATAGTTGGAAAGTGATGGTGCTATTCTAAATGTTTTAAGCTAACATTTTGTAACTGTCCTGGGGCCTAACCATCAAGTCTTATTACGATTCAATTCAGGCAAAGCTGTCAAAACCCGCTTTGTGAATGACAAAGCTTTAACTACGCTATAGCGTCCTCAATCGCATAGCGAAAAGTGACATCTTTGCCTGAACTGAATCGCTATAAAACTTCATGGTTAGGCCTATGTCCTTATAAATTGTTCTTAAGTATTGAAAAGTGTTTCAGTTTTAGGCGGTAAAAAGTCTGGTTCTTGTATTAGGGAAACAGTATTCATTAGCTAATGTTGCTGATGATAATCTTGTGAATAAGTTATGAGTCAATTTAATCGTAAAAGTTGTTAATTACCTTCTTGAGTTCCAGAAGCAGCGGCTCTCGCGTTCTCTTCAATTGACTTTAAGATCTCATCCGGGATTGGAGGAGAAGTAGGTAAATGGTCACCCTGTGGATGGTATCCATTTTCATCAGCGGTGTACTGCACACGGAAATTTTGGCCATCATCATCAGAGTACGCAAAAGCTCCTTGAGCTTGGACTCCATTAGTAGCCACTCCAGACTCCTCAGCACTGATTCCGTTGGAAGTCTCGAAGCTATAGCTGAAAGTTTCACCGTCGTTCTGGCTATCAGATCTCAGAATCTGAGCGCTCTGTTCTGCTGATGCCTGCGCGCGTTGAGGCTGAGATCTCTGGTAATCCTGAGCCTGGTTTCCAAAGTTCTGGGCAGGTGCCCCAAATCCAGCATCAAAATTAGAGCCAAAAGATTGTCCGGATTGGCCGGAAGGTGGACCGTATTGGTTTGACGGAGCAGGAACTCCATTCGTTCCAGCTTGACCACTGAAAGCAGGCCCTGAGGATTTCCCAGCATTAAAGTCACTATTGGCTCCAGGCTGCCCGAATCCAGCAGGTTGGCCGAACCCAGAAGGTCCGAGAGGCGTATTCAAGGAGCCGGGGCTACCTCCAGAAGTTCCAGCATTGGCTGGAGGGAGGTAGGTCCTGTCAAGCTTGGCTGCATATCCACAAGCTATCACCGATAGTACTATGAGCTGAAACAAAGAGGTCAATGTCAGAATGTTCTGTACCTATCATAGTTAATTGCCACTTACATTAGGCATATTTAGGTGCGATAGGCTTCAAATATGATATAAATATAGCCTTGTACTCTGAGTTTAACTACACTTATTTATCTTAAGTTTGAATTAAAGTACAGATACGTATTTCGTATATGTCCACAAGTACTGTTGAGTAAAAGAAAATCATTTTTACCTTCAATTATTATAAAATAATTGAGGTTATGTAACAGAGATGCATTCAAATCCCACTGTAAAGTTAATAATTATAATAATGTACGATATTAAACCGATAATTATTGAAAGATTCATGACATTGATAATGCCAAAGGTTGAATCAATTCAACCATAACTGCATACATCCACACTTCACTCATAGATCACTTATCCGTGTAAACTAGGTTATTTTTAAGTTATTAAGGAGGTAATATCCTACCAGCTTCATCTCAGCTGTTGTTCCAATGGATGATGATCTCCAAATGTGCTGATTGGATCAACTCCAATCTATTTATATGAAGTAAATTCGCTCACCTCATTATGTTACTCAGATGTGTACTCACGGAGCTAACCTTTGACTGCTGTTGAAGATCCCTGACAGCGTAATGGTGAAACAGTACCGCAATGTGACTCGTATTGCGATACAGGTACCTGTTTGCACGAGCTTACCCACTGTATGGACAGAACGAGGGCATTTCTACGGGTTTTTATTTCTGCCTGTCCGGAGAAGATTATGTCAGAATCTATTAAAATAACAGAAAATCACAGACACTTCAAATAATTTTTAGTCGTTTTTGAAAATCTAAAACGTAAGTAAGTGGTTTGACTAGCTGCAAAATCACAAGCATCTCGCTTTTAGTTAACTCCAAATTTACATGCAAAATGTGGGGAAATTTTGATTCTATACTAGTTAGATAAATGACTTAATTGTGTGTGAAAATTAAATAATTCAGTGGGGTTTTCATAATCATCACAAAATTGTCTATAACCTATTTCTTCCAGGTTTGGTCGCTAGGATTTGGCTTGAATTCATTAAAATACAAAAAAACACTTACTTAAAAAATCGACATCTAAGTGA
This sequence comes from Perizoma flavofasciatum, assembly GCA_958496245.1. Lineage (NCBI taxonomy): Eukaryota > Metazoa > Arthropoda > Insecta > Lepidoptera > Geometridae > Perizoma > Perizoma flavofasciatum. The sequence goes on from OY292437.1 coordinate 10,163,858, forward strand.
TCGCTAGGTGATTGCAATTAATTTATCTTTGTCATGATTTTCTGTATTTTGGGTTCACTATGCTGATCAGACAATTGATTCAAATTTATTAGGGGTGAATTTACTTCTAAGCCTACGTATTTACTGTGGGCAAAACATTTGGCTATAAACATTGGCTCTTTAGAAATACACTCCTGTTTTAACCATTACGATACACCATTATACTCATGCCAAATTGACAGTTTTCCATAATAATAAACCTGTCATAATGAGTTAAATGTATCGTAAATGTTACGTCGGTGTAGTGAATATGTAGGTACAGATAGAATAATATAACTACCTACTTTAAAAACAGTAAAAATAAATGAACCATCAACTTAATATTAAACTACGAAGAAACAAACATAATTATTATCTACTAGCTGCTGCCCACGGCTTCGCCCGCATGGTATTCGGATAAAAAGTAGGCTATATGTTATTCTGAGCTATATTACTGTAAAGTTTCATTAAAATCCGTTCAGTAGTTTTTGCGTGAAAGAGTAACAAACATCCATCCTCACAAACTTTCGCATTTATAATATTAGTAGGATAGGATAGTATAGGATAGGATAGGATTCATGCAACTATGTATAAGTAGGTATATACAAAAAATACAAATGAAACAGCTAGCTATCTATAGGCCGTTGCAACGATCTATAGATAGCTCAACTGCAAAGTCTGTTTTTCTGTAGTAATAATGACTACAGGTGGAAAATATACTTCGAGTCATCGACTTCAGGCACCCAAAAGGCTGCTGACAGTACCTCGTTGAATAACAATGCAAATTTTCTGACTGAGGTAAGCGCCAGCACTTTGTTCATTGGCTTCGTCCATCAGCCGTTTCGAGATTGCCCTAAAAAGAAGCCACTCACCAGTGCCACGCGAAGGTTAAGTTTCCACCGCTAAAGATAGAATTATCTATCCGGTATGGATGCGTATTTCTGTCTCTTGAGAATTCCGCCGAAGATGCCACCGCGCCCGCTTACCTGGAGGTGGACGAAACGTGAGAGACCGCCAGCATATCCATGCTAGTTACGTTCCAAACCAAAAACTTACCACGACTCCTGGGAATTAAAGACATCCCGTCTGGCCTCTCCATCGTCACGTGCGATACCGTTCGGCTCAAGGATGGTCAGTCGTTTTGTCTATAAATTGATTAAAATACTTAATTCTAATGGTATTTTATGGTTCTACTTAACACACTTTAGTAAGTACGAGCACCACTAAAAGCCTACTCATAAATATTTTACTTTAAATTATGTCATTCTTTGTGACAGTGATCATCATTCGATGGATGACAGATGGGTAATTTTATGTTATAGATTTTTATGAGCAAACCTATTAGATAGCTTAGGTAAATGACGACTTCGGTGATGTGACGGGCGAGTAGTCGGCTGCGGCGCAAGAGGTGTGGATTTGATTACTGCTACGGGACAAAAGTTTGCATGTGCTGCAGATATTTTTTCGTAGTTCCTGATACCTACACAGGGGACACAGATAATCCTAGTGTGTTTTAAAATTTATATCTTATCCTATCCTACTAATATTATAAACGTGAAAGTTTGTGAGGATGTTTGTTCCTCTTTCACGCAAAAACTACTGAACGGATTCTGATGAAACTTTACAGTAATACAGCTTATACATCAAAATAACGATGTTCGATGTATTCCACGCCAAACTCGATATACAATATACAACTCGCTTGTTAAACCGCATCTGCTATACCTCATTGAAATTTGGGGTAACGCCGCCAAAACTAAACTAGCTGTCCTGCAAGTTCTACAAAATAAAATAATCAAATTGCTTTTTAACTATCACTACCTTACATCTACTAAAACTATTTACGAAGAAACAAACCTTATGACTATAAATCAAATGTACATATATAATTCATGCATTCTAGTTCGCAAAATCACCAAAAATTCCATTCATACAAATTTAACGTTCTTAAAATCAAAGCAAGTGACAAAACGTAATACTCGCCGAGCTAGTTATATTGTCTTGCCCAAGGTCAGAACGAATTACGGCAAAAAAATGATTACTTTTGAAGGAGCACAACTTTACAATAAACTACCCACAATTTTAAAAAATGTTAGCTCGATTCATAAATTTAAAACTGAACTTGCTAGTTTTGTTAGGGAAAATTGGCCAATTTAATAAGATTTTTTAATTCTAGTACTCAACTAATTTGTATTAATATGTACCTACCTATCTTTTCATTTGTGCAAAACTGTAATAATTACTACCGACAGACCGAACTACAATAATATTTACTTTATTAATTGTATACTTTGCTAAATAGCTATTCTCATGTAAGTGACTGTCTTTTTTGAGAATAAATATCTTTAAACCTAAACCTAAATAACACATAAGCTATTTATTATTCGGGTACCACGCAGACGAAGCCGTGGGCAGAAGCAAGTATCCCATAAACGTGAAAGTTTGTGAGGATGGATGTTTGTTACTCTGTCACACAAAAACTACAGAACGGATTTTGATGAAACTTTACAGTATATAGCTTATATGTATATCAAAATAACACATAGGCTACTTTTTATCCGAGTACCACGCGGACGAAGCCGTGGGCAGAAGCTAGTCTATAATAATATGTATGTGTCTGTTGAGCAAAATAAAATACAGACAAAACCTAATCAACAGGTTATAGGTAATTGTTAATTTAAATTATAGTTACTTATAGTTTTTTATAAATTGTAAAATTGGTATGTAGTGTTGTAGGTATGTTTTTTTTAGGATTCGGCGGTAAATTTACTTACCACCAAAGCTACAAATGATGGACTCTCCAAGTTATTGCGAGTCCAGTGAATGGTCTAGAAAATATAATTAAAACATCGTCATCATTTTATTATTTATCATATATTTTTATATTTTTCCTATTATCTTGTCTAGCTGTAAGTTTTCGCAAATTTTTAAAAATAAAATAAAAACAAAATAAAATAAATCAGCCTGAAGAAGTACCTAGAAGAAGTCCACTGCTTGACCACCGAACCACTGTTGGACTTGCCGCATTACGAAATGTTAGTAGGCCCTCACTCCAGGGACATAATGACTCTTTGAAGGTTGCAGGAGTTCAGTAGATTGAGGTAGTGAAAGATCGTTCGTCATGACACTCTTTTAGATCTCGACCCTAAAATTCCACGCACCTCTTGACCGCTCGTGCAATACTCAAAAATCAATAAATCCTCAGCAGTCCATACTTCTCACGATATCGTGATGTTTTTAAACACTAATAGACTTTTAAGAAGTGATCCTGTCATTATATTGAGTTGCTAATCAGGTTTTGACGTCTCAAGGTCATGTTGGAATTGGAAGAGCTATTTATGGTAGTAATGTGAAGCTTTGAAGTGCAGTCCATTATAAGCAGAACTTTTAGATACATTCGTATGACTGTTAAGATGATCTGCTTTTATTATTCAGTCTTTTGTTTGGTAACGAATGAGATAGGAATCATCTAATTAAGATTTTGTAATGTTGGTTTTAAAGTTTTATTTAAGCAGAGCTTAATGTTTCATGAGATCTTTTAGGATGTTATCTGTGTGGTTTCCAGTGTGTAATGACTACGTTTTATTGCCAATATTTATCAATAAATCAGTTTACCTTGTTTGATTGGCTAAAGCTGAATAAAGGATTATCGAAAAAAAGAGAAGCAGAGTTTGTTGCCTGATTATTTAAGGCTTGCTCGCATGAAAGGAATCGACGTAAATTCACAATAACATTTTAAATTTACTTAGATTACTACTTGATGTTTCTATAATGATTAAAAAAAATATATAATTACAAGGTAATTGCAATAAATAAAAACCTTCATCTAGGCTGGCTTTACTATCGTGATCGATAAGTCATAAAGTCGATTATAACTCATACGCAGACTTAATAATCCTTGTGTTTTAAATAAATGAAAATCGATTGAATTTGAGAAAGGTAAGAAAATTGAGTTACGTGTCTTGTCTTTGAAAGTTTTTATTGAGTGTCCCACTGAATTTCGACAATTCGTTATTTCAACACGTCGCTTCGAAAAAAACATAGTTCGACAAGTCATTGTTTCGAATGAACATACTTCGATAATACACACCTTCGAAAGACCACTACTTCGACAGATCCTACTGCGACATGCACTTGTTCGGTAGATAATTAAATGACAAAAAAAAATGATTTACTACTAAAATTTACAAACATAGTTAAAGTTACCTTATAGAGGTATATGTAATATAATCAATATGGATCTTGGTCTGAAATAAATATTTATTATTATTATGAACACAAGTGTGGCCCGCGTACAGCTTACAACAATGTGAAAATAAAAAAAAAACCTGTTTGGAACACTAATTCAGTATTAAATATTGTGGGCTTAAATCTATGTTTCCCCAATCGAAGGATGTTAACGCGCTTAGTAGCATCTATTACTAAAATTAAAAGAGCAAAGATTACTTTAAATATTGCCGACTAGGTCGGTCTAGAATAAGTACAACTATATTATATATATAGTAGATTATTTAACAAGGTACTAAAACGAGCCATAAGAGGTGTTTAGCCTAAAGAATGGGTTTAAAATATGAATTGGCTTTAGACTTTTAGTCCCGAATTAATTAAATGATCATTTATTTGTGTATCTATTTTTGAAATAATTTATTAGAATTGCAAAAACATTTTTTTTCTGATAATATTGACTAAAATTAAAAAAATAATACTTTAGTTCCTAGAGGCTAACTATCAATATCCTTTAGTCCGCCTACGCTTAGCCAAAATGACACACAGAGCATGAGAAGTAAAACATGAATTAATACTATCAATTAGCAACGCGACAGTTCAAGATCGCTAGTATTTTACTAAAGTACATACTTGTAGTTGACAGAATGACATTTGTGGTGATATGTTTGCGAGGATCTGTGGTGATATATTATCTGTGAAATAGCTATGGTGGGAATCTATTCAAGATGGTACATGAGAGAATAATAATTAAAAGTTTTATTCGATCTGAATTCTAGAAAGCGTTTTAGGGTATTATTACAAGTCATTTGTAATTGATTATAGAGTAATTCTCACCTAAATAAATAGTGAACTAGTACAATCAATATATATAAAACTGCTCTGTTACTGATTGGTGGATCAACGCACACTCTAAACGATAATGGCTAGCTTACACGTAGTAAATGCATAACTCGTTAAGTTAATTTTAACTAAATTTAAAGTTAAATCATGCGTGTAAACTAGTCGTTTAGTAAATAAGTGAACAAGTAAACAACTAAACGATTAAGTTAAACAAATCAAATAAAATTCATTCTATTTTTCGGATAAGTAGCCGCGCGCTCCGCACCCCCTAAGAGGGTGAAAAGGGCTGAAAACCTTTATATGAAAAAATGGTTTTCCTTGAACTTACAGTCAGTAATGACTTTTGGTGCACCTATCAATTACCTACCCTATGCAAGTAAAACCGCGGGCATCGGCTAGTATTATATAATACCAGCCGATGATGTTAACGTTGCAAGCATCCATAGGTTACGGTAACCGCTTAGCAAAAGGTGGGCTTATCGTATGCTTGTTTATCACTTTAGCGATATAAAACAACAGTATCAGTTTAGATCCATTCACGAATGGTCTGCAATTAGTGCAATTTTTAATTAAATATTGTAAATTTCATAATAAATTAGGAAATAAGCAATTAACTCTGCGTATTATTCATTCTTTAAATAATCATATTATTTTTGATTTTAAGCATGTTTTTATAAACAAGGTATAAAATAATATTTCAGTTGAATAATTACCTATGTTCTTTCAACTTCTTGAACATAAAATTAGACATAGCAACATTATTTTAAATAACGTTTCTGGAAGGAACCCCATGTCACAAGTCAGTTTAGGGTCTTAGCCATCTATGTTATTCATGAATTTAATTCTTCACCAATTTTCTTTATTCCGTAAAGTTACCGTAAAGTTTACTGAATATTTTTGTTAAATTTTTTTACTCCCATCAACGTTGTCATACACTTTGTTTAAGTAATCAATAAACAATAAAATATGATCTATTAATTCTATTCTATTCAAAGTATTTTTTATAATTTTTAGATACGTACGAGTATTCTATAGTTATTAATAAGTATGTTCAACATGTTTATGCTGCGACTTTTCACATTATTGTAAACGATAGCTACGGCAAAGTTAATCTTTTTTAAGCTTATTATTTCTCCGTATTTATTTTTCTTTTTATTTAATCTTCCCAACGGCTGAACCAATTTAGATGGAGCATGGTATCAATATTGTTCATGGCTCAGCATAACGTTACTTTTTTATCTGAGACCGCTCTAGCCAAGCCGTGGGCAAAAGCTAGTCGTACTACATTTTACTACAAAATATAACTGCGAAATCATAATATGATTTTTTTCTACAGTTCATGATTTTAATATATCCTAAAAAAATATAATCCTGGGCGTTGATTACCCCATTACCTTATAATATTCTCTGTCATCTCTGACGATTTTTTTTTCCATAAAGAATTAATCCTTAGTTTCCAACGGTCACTCTCGACTTATTAGAATGGCATTTACACCAACTTTTACAATTAATACTAGCGATTACGTGATATTAGGCTGTCATTACCAATAAACGATAACGCTGACCTCTGAATGACATTATCAGACATCGTTTCATTGTATTGACTGTCGATAAAACTTACCGAAGTCAGATCGAAAGATAGCCAAAGTCTATCTAAAGATTCACCAATTATTTCTTCACATCGTACCTATACCAGTATAGTATGTCTGTAAAAGAATGTCATATCGTCGGCTAGCTAACAACACCGCTCAAGTCGAAATTTTGCGGTTTTGACTTTTTTATGCCATTGGATAGATCTTTTCACTGCGCTTCTGTTCACCAATACAAACATTGCATTTCAACCATTCACAGTTTTAATTTCAGCGTTAGCGATTTCAATTCTGTGGACTTGTGCGGAGGTGATAAAACAGATTTTTGGTTCTCCTGAAAAGTTAGGAAAATCGATTTACGCGGTGTTGTTAGCTACCTGACGATATCTAGAATACCTAGCTTTTTACTTAATTGATCAGCATATTTTTATAAAATTACTGCCTCTACATATAACTGGAATGGTTCATTTTTTGACAGTTTCATTACAAAAGGCACATTGTCCCATTGGTTTTGTATCCAGTGTTTTATTCAATTAAAACGGTGCTTCCGAAATTTATCTCAGAAATTACGTGAAACTTTTGCTCAAAAAAAACGATAACTACTGACTAGGTTGATCAAAATCCTTGTACTGGCTAGACGTGGTGATGGCAGATGATCTTTACGGAATTCTTAGCCGACGATAGGTGTCGCAATGCGACATCGATCTTTTAATTTAAACATCTCTATAGGCAAAAGTGCCTCCTTACCCCATCTCTATTTGGGACTTCTCAATTCAACATGGCCGGGAGTGCATGTTCCGTAACATAAACCGTCTCATAAATACCTTTGAAGAATTGAAAATAAACGTTGATAAAGTTATTTGTCGTCGTTATTGAAGAAAGCAAACATCACCAAGCCTTAACATGGTGCTTCGAGCCACTGATATTATAATATTATACTAGATAGAGCGAAGAAATCTGGGTCGTCTAGCAGCGCGTTGGGTCGACGATATCGATATTGAAAAAATAGCTGACGTTGAATAGCTTCCGCTTACTCACGGTACAGATATATACCGGGGCATTTCTCTCCTATTCCACCCCCTCTGGCAACGGCCCAAGCCAAGGTCCGTACCTAAGTGGTGCCCTTGTGGTAGTTGCCCCATCCTAACTTTTTACAGGCTGAGCGCCTTCTGCGCTCGCCGTAGTCCGGTGACGCTGACCAAGGCCATCTGCGGCCCTGCAGCATTAAAGTCCATTCAGAAAAAAAATAAACGGGACCCTATTACTAACCCTACAATGACCTCGATTCTCTTGTACACAAACTAAACTTAATTTTATCTATCGCTCTCTTTTACTAACAGTAATACTGCGACGACCTCTGTGGCGGCTCCCGCCAAGGGAGAAAAATTATATAATCTGCAAATATTTGTCTCGGGTCTGGGTGTTTACTATGTATAATATGTATTTACAAAAAAAGTATATAAGTGGAATATCAGTCATGTAGTTCCCATAATACAAGCTCTGCTTAATTTGGGGCTAGACGATGCTGTGTGAAAATGTACACAACATTCTACTAATCCTACTTCCTACTAATATTATAAAGGTGAAAGTTTGTGAGGATGTTCGTTCCTCTTTCACGCAAAAACTACTGAACGGTTTTGATGAAACCTTACAGTAATATAGCTTTTACATCAGAATAACACATAGGCTACTTTTTATCCAGGTACCACGGGGCGAAGCTGTGGGCAGAACCTAATTATTTATAATAAAAAAAAGAGGTAGCAACAACTTAAGTGCTGTCAAATTTGTTAGATTTAAGTTTTCCAAACAAGTTTAGTCGTGATTTCAAAACATGCTGAATATAAACGCGAAGAAGAGCGACTCACCTGAAAAATTAATTTCTCAGTCGTAAAATTCTTACCATCTCCATCATTCTTGTTCATGAGTTTGTATCGTGGCATATTAAAAATATTCTGCAAGTCAAAACCCCATACAAAAAGTAGCAAGAATGCAATTATCCTGTTATTTACCAGGGAATTAGGGTTTATAGTGTGTGGAATCCCTGGTGCTAATCGACGTTGGATATTATTTAATAGCACATATTAATTGGATTATATTGATCGTAATTTTTAACATAAAAATGCACAGTTGGAATTATATACAAAATAATAATTTATTATAATAAAATTGACACGTCACCATTTTTACCGATATCATTTTATTCGGGATCACCATAAATAGTTTTATATTTTGTTTCTTATGTTTCATCACAACACTTCTAAATAAACACGTTAATTAAGTGCCCTTATGGCTCTCTAATAATGGTAGCCAGTTTGCACATCGAACCTTGGAGGTTGTCTGGGACCACCAAACTCCTCACCTTTTCCAGCTAAAGCCTGGGCGTTGAAGTTCTGAGTCCCTTGAAAACTGGCTTGACTAGGCATGTCAGTGCTTTTCGCAGGAGTTGAGTCTTTGGACCCTTGACAACAAGAGCTGAAGAGAGGCTTCGAAACTTCAGTAGATCCTTGGATAACAAATGGTTTCGAGTTCAAAGCTCCATAAGGTTTAGACGCATCGTTGCTGCTGAAAGGTTTTAAATTTGGAACTCTAATTTGTTGCGTATCCTGGCCATTTTGATCCTGGCTCTCTGGTTTGATTTGGCCAAATTGATTTTTATTTTGGGATTCAAACGGTTTGTACTGTTGCTGAGGTGAAATTGAAGCTGACGCTGACGCAGAAGCCTGCCCCGATGCTATGGCTTGGCTAGATGCGGTAGGTTGGCCAATGATTTGACCAAACTGCGCCTGAGTATTTTGTCTAAACTGTGTTGATTGAGCTCCAAACTGAGGTTTTGGCTCAGACTTGAACTGGTTTTGGGTAGTTTGTTGATTTAAAGATCCAGGAAAAGAGCTACTTGGTTGAGAATTTTGATTTTGGGCGGCGATTTGAGAATACTCGTTAAATTGATTTGATCCCCTCTGTGGATTGCCTAATTGAGAATCCTGGCTAAATTTATTCTTGGAGGTTTCAGCAATTGGAAACTGTGGGTTTGGATTTCCTGGGTAAAAGTAGCCGCTATCTTGCATGAAGCCTGAAGCTGCATTTTGGAAGGTTTGAGAACTTAACTGAGATTGTGATGAAACATGAGCTGGCTGGAAATTTTGTAAGTCTCCAAAGGTTTGAGTGTTCTGACTACCAGAATGTGGCTGAGAGTCAATAGAAGACTGGATGCCTTGATTAGGAGAATTAAAAGGTCTGAAGGGCTGTTGGGACCCTTGAACATTTTGTTGCGAAACCGTTGAACTTGAGCTATCAGGGGTTAACTGAGTAGTCTGACTAAATTGAGATGAGGTTGAAGGTTCACTGGATAGACCAGGTTGAGCTGTTTGGCTAAATTGTATGTCGTTTGATGAAGGCGCGTTGAATGGTTTTGCTGGCTGAGAACCAAACTGAATTATAGTTTGCTGAGGGGTTTGGCTTCCATGGACTGTTTGACTATGTTGTGTAAACTGAGTAGAGGAAGAAGAACTAACAAAAGGTTTGTTTTGAGCACCTAATTTAGAACCAGTTTGGGATAACTGTACCTTTTGAGATACAAATGAGGGTTTCGTTTCTGATGTTACTCCTGACTGAACAGTCTGACTTGAAGAGCTATCAGTCTGAGTAGAAGCTGGTAAAACCTCAGCAGGCTTATTGTACTCGTAAACAGTGCCTTGGTACTGTTGTGTCATGGTTGTTTGCTGCTGTGATGAGCCGTCAGAAGGTTCAGGTGTGATTTCATTTTGTACAAACTGGTTAAGAGCTTGAGATTCAGATGTTGGGTTCTGACCAAACTGTAGAGCAGGCCTTACTGGCTGATCAGATACTTGAGGGAAAGTTGGTTTACTTTGATGGCTTCCTGAATTTTTAAATTGGCTGTTGAACGTCGAGTCTAATTGACTTGAAGGGGTGGGAGAAACAGAAGGGAACGAAGAAATAGCAGCTTGAGTGATCCCATTGTAACCTTGAGTTTGAAACTGAGAGGCAGAAGTTGGTATGGCTGGTGCCAATGATCCAGAAAATTTGCTAAAGCTTTGGAACGGGCTCTGTTTGTTGAGGAACTGGTTTTGAGACGTTATTCCATTAGACTGATGAGATGGCGAGCTTGGAAATCTAGAGCCTTGAGGGTGAACTCCTGACACACTGAAAGGTTTGGATGGTTGATTGTAATAGTAAGGGTTAGTTACACCTTGGTTTAGTAAAGATTGTTTATGTTGATTTTGAGCGAAAGAGCTTTGAGGGAACTGAGGCTTATTATTCAAATTCTCAGGTCTTTTGCTTGACTGAAAAGCTGATTGTGTTGAAATAGTACCAAATTGCGCGTTGTTTGATTGAGGTGAAGACGTAGAGAAACTTGGTGCTAATGTTTGGCTGCTTAAATGTTGTCCAAAAGCAGAGTTACCTTGAAAATCAATCTTTGTGTTTTCCTTGTTATTTGCTGGCTTAGAATCAAAAGAACCAAAGCTAGACATAGTCTGACTAGAAAACTGGGAACCTTGTAAAGAAGCAGGTGTCTCATTCGGCTCGACAGGAGTGGTTAATTCAGCTTTGGGAATTGAAGTAGGTTTTAAATTAAAATCCGAAACCGTTTGAGCAAATGAAACCAACTGCTGAGAATTTGAGCTAATCTGAGCTGGGTTTTGAGAAGGGAACTGAGTTATTGGTTGAGAAAATTGGGTTATTTGTTTTTGGAAAAGATTTGGCTTTGATTGAGATTGCGTATTGAATGCATTTAAAGGTTTTGCTGGTTGGGACTCAAAAGCAGACTGGCTAAAAGACGTTGTCGCAGAAGCACTAGCAAAACTTGGTTTTTTATAATCAAGCGCAAAAAATTCAGGATATTGTTCGTTTTTTCCCGGTTTCTGAATATTCAAATTGAACCCTGGACTAGATCCAGAGTTACTTAGATTGGTGTCAAATCCTGAAGCTTCAGTTTTTTCGGGCTGTGATTGACCATTGGAAATGACTGGTGGAAGATAATCATTCTTATGGCTGGCCTGGGGGAACCGGTTAAAGCTATTTGCGACAGCAGACTCAAATTTACTAGCCTGAACTTGTCCACGTGATGGTTTGTTAGAGTTACCAGCAGAAGGTCTGTTAAAGTTTGGGCCACTGAATGTTTGTGGGAATGGTTTCCCAAAATCTTGGGCATCTTGATCCTGGTTCAACGAAGCGCCAGAAAAAGCTTCTGATCCTTGTGGCTTAAATGAGCTTCCAAATTGTGGCTGTGCCGACTGAGAATTAAAAGCTGAGCTTCCAGTACTTTGGCCAAATACAGGCTTTATGGTTCTTGAACCAAACTGAGAACTTGTACTGTGTTGGTTTTGTTCAAATTGTGAACTTGGAGCTTGGTTCTCGAATTGAGCAGACGCTGATGCTTGTTGACTGGATTGTAACTCAAACTGAGCTTCCTTTTTAAAAGCACTCTGACCTAAAGCCAACGATGAAGATAATTGATTCCCTTGATTAATTGTATTCTGTGTAAAAGTTTGTCCAGAACTTTCGTGATGGCCACTTAGTAGTTGACTAGGATGACTGCTTTGTGAAGCGTCACCATGTTGAGCTAAAGCAGAGCCAGATCCGAAATGATTTCCGTTTCCTTGGCCTGACTGTTCAATAAAAGATGCATGACTTTGTGAGCCGGCTCCGAATTGTGCTGAACCAGGTTGGCCAATAGTTTGACTTGTTTCTGATCCAGGGCGTCTATATCCTTGGCTGGATTGCTCATTGAATGTCGATTGTAACCCGGTTATTCCAAATTGTCCTGAACCAGGTTTTCCATGTCCTTGACTTGATTGCCCATTAAATGTTGATTGTGTTCCAGTTATTCCAAACTGCCCTGAACCTAGTTTCTGATTTCCTTCATTCGATTGTCCATTGAATGTTGATTGTGACCCAGTTATTCCTAACTGTCCTGAACCCGGTTTCTCATATGCTTGATTCGATAGCCCATTGAATGTTGATTGTGATCCAGTTATTCCAAACTGTCCTGAACTAGGTTTTCCATGTCCTTGACTTGATTGCCCATTGAATGTTGATTGTGATTCAGTTATTCCAAACTGGCCTGAACCAGGTTTTCCGTTTTCTTGACCCGACTGTCCATTCAACGTTGATTGTGATCCGGAAACTTCAAATTGTCCTGATCCTCCATGGCTGGATTGTTCATTGAATTTCTGTAGATCAGATCCGGTTCCAAACTGTCCGGATCCGGGTTTTCCAAAAGCTTGGCTATTTTGATTGATGAATGAACCACTAGCAGTTGCATCTGATTCAGGTCGCTTCCCGAACTGAGACGATTGTTCACCATTGTATTGTATATTGCCACCATTGTCGTGCATGTAATCGCCATCATTGTACTTATGAGCATCGTAAGAGCCTGTAAATAAAAAATGAAAGTTTTGAGCCATTTGTCAACGTTCACAACGATATATCAGCCGATACATTTATCAAATAACACAATAGGGCTTAAACTCATAAGTGACACGATGATTTTGTGAATGAAAGTAGTTTTTCTGAGGTAACGTGTGAGTATAATAGCAATTGACGTGTCAATAGGCATGCGATTTGACCTGTAGGCCTTTTTGACAAGCCCATTTTTGGCAAATCAATTTGTCTTCTAGATGTTTTTGAAGACGTTTATACCTACGTGCACTTTTACAAAGATCCTAACTGATGTAAAGGCGTTTAGTATGCTATATTTTTTCTTTTAGGACGTTAGGTATTCATTGAAATATATTATTGGTCGGTTTAATAGCAATTAATAACCGAATGGAAAAGTTTTTGTACAATATGCAAATTAGGATCTCTAAACATTATAACATATTTATGAAAAAGCACACAGGAAGGTGCGCTAATCATAAAGATCCATGCGATAACCTTTTATTTTGTTTTGATTTGTATAATATCTACCAGCTATAAGCAAGCCTTTATTCAGTAGGTAGAACTTCGTTCACGTTCAGTTTTTTCTTACACATACTTCATCTACTCGTTGCCCCCTCTAGGGGTGGAATTTTGAACTTTTTTCTTAGTGTAAGAGTTAAGTCATAATTAAGAAGTGAAGTAAAATGACTCGAACCAGAACCCTGCACACTTAAACGATCCTACAAATTTCAGGTCTCCACGATGTACAATTTAGGCTCTGCGTTGATCTTTCAGTCAATCAATCAGTCGAGAGAGAGAAACTTTATCGATGTGTTGATTGATATTGATACAGGCTATCTAAAGGATCTATTTTTATCCAACTATTATCTAGCCGATTTCTTTAAAACCTAGGTGTTTAAAATATAAAGAGTTTTTTGTGCGAATATTCACTGTAGGACAACCACCCAAAAGGTGGAAAGTTCTGTCGATGTATGGAGACAGTGCAAGACAGTTCGTCGCAAAGGGATAATTAAAAAACTAAGTTGATTGTGTAAGAACATAGGTCTGCAAATTCGAGTCACTGAATTCCACTTTTGCAATTCGCTTCTTGCAGCCTATTCTGTACAGTAAAAAAAATGCTCACTTACCATCGTCAACAAGCCCAGCAGCCTCATCCTTAGCGTTCTGTTCCAAAGACTTCAAAATCTCCTCAGGAATCGGTGGTGGTGTCGGCAAGTGGTCACCTTGCGGCCTGTATCCACCCTCATCAGCTGTATACGTCACTTTGTACACCTGTCCATCATCACCCTGGTAGGAGTATCCTCCCTCAGCCTGGACTCCATTCACAGCCACTCCATTCTCCCCTACAGCTATACCATTGTCTGTTTTAAAACCATAGCTGTAACTGTCTGAGTTCACGTCATTAGATAAAGATATGATGTTGGAATTTCTATCACTGGCTGCTTGCGGTCTTTCTGATTTGTTTTGGGTGATGCTTTGGAAACTTTGGCCAGAAATTTGTCCGTTTGGTGCGTACTGACCAGCACTACCAATCATTCCATTTTCCACGTGCCCGTTCGATGAGTGCTGTCCAACGTGGTTATCAAATTGACCGTTCGTTTGACCGGTTGCTCCAAATGAGGGCGTATTATGAACTCCAGCTGCCGAGCCTCTGAAAGCGGCATCTCCGACTTTAGAATCAGTTGATCCATAAGACGGTCTTAACCCGCCCAATCCAGATAAATTGGCATCAGCAGCCCTGGTACCAGGAGCCGCAGCATCAACGACAACTCCTCCGTAGTTATTCGTATAGCTTCCAGTCGGTAATTTGGGGGTTTCAAGTCCTTGGACTGAGCTCCTGGTAAAAGGAGCTTGTAAGGACCCTGGGCTACCTCCAGCGGTATTGGCTGATGATGGAGGCAGGTATGTGCGGTCGAGCTTTGCTGCTCCGCATATCGCTATAAAAGCGGTTATCACGACCTGTAAAGATAAAAATACGAATGAGGTAATGGGTATTTTTGAAGTGAACTTTTATGGAAAATTCCATTTCTATAGCTAGGCAATAGAGGTTTGAGCAGAGATTATGAGCTTTTTCAAAATTATAACATTTGAATGCGTCAATCACTATTCAGTTTAGGACCGGTTCTGTAACACTTGATGTACTTTATAAAATCATTTTGCTGGAAAACAAAAATTATACAATATAGAAAAGTAAAATTAACAGTATTAGTATCTTTATTTTCAATCTCTTATTTTAGACGATTATTAGAGACCAAACGCTTATGAAAACCAGTTAACCAACATAATCACTGGATATTCAAAATAGTTAAAATAAAAATACCTAACTGTTTGGTGCTTGGTAGAACAATTTTATTTAAAATATTTTCTAGACCACCTGGCATTTTATCTTGTATCTAATAGGTGGTCTCAAGATGCTATTTATCTCAAATACAAAAAGCTGCTCCATGTTTTAAAAAGCTAAGCTGTCACTTGGGAACCGGAAAGTATACGATGATAAATGGGCAAAGATCTTCGTAAAGATATCTTTTACAAAATGTGATAGAATTTTATGATCAATTAACACTCCATAAGATGATAAACCAAAATAGATACTCTCAATTTATTGAAAGCAAGTATTTACGTAGTCTGTAGTTTATAATAGGTAGGTATCAAAATGTGATCAGAAGACATATAATTTTATTATACATATTGTACGGGAATTTTCATGTACTGCACTATCGGTGAAGGCACCGACTAAGTTTCGACTCATTCCGAGAGTCTTCATCAGGGTGAGTGGTTGCGACTTTCTCCTTCCGCGTCGCGTCGTGCCGATAGTGCAGTACGTTCCCGTTTTTACAATATGAATAGTCAAGTTCACGATAGTTATTGGAATAAAATTTTATTATAAAAAAAAAGTTTATTGTCACCAACTTATTATGAAAGAAATATACGATTATAATAATGTATCAATAGGTACCTCGTGAAATAATGAGGAAAGGTGAGGATTCTATTCTATACCTTGACTATAGTTTGTATCGTAACATATTGTCTTTTATCGTTAAATTTTATTGCATGACTCTGTTGAGATCTGCGGACAAATTATGACAACAGGGCTTGCAATCTGTCATCTGTCACAGGGCTTGCAATCTGTCTTCTGTCACAGGGCTTGCAATAGTAACAATTTGCAAAACGCGAGTACGTTCCAATTATAATGTTCGGACGTGGTTGCCCTCCACTTGGTATCCTCAAACAACTACTCATTGAGTATGTATCTGAGGATTTCACACATGAGGATTACAGATTTTTTTCGTGTACCAAAAATGTTCAGTCTGCAAAAACTCTCCGATTTTGACATTATTATTACTACTTTAAAAGCTTTGTTAGGGTTAAATTAAATAGGTGATATAACGCTTATTACACACACATATAATTCGCAAAGTACATCGAGAACCACAAATTTGCTACCTGGAATTTTGGGTCAAATTTAATAACGATCCATGAGTAAGGTCAAGAAAAAAAGTAAAAAATTACCAAATTCATAATTTTGTCCTCTGCCTATCCCCCAACAATATGGGATGCGGATACTGAGATGGATTCACACACACTGTTACGTTAGTTCTCTATGTTTTGCTTTTATAGCTCTTCTAAAGTCGTCTAAAAAACGTGCTTAAAACTCTTCACAAACTTATCTCTGCCGTCAAAGCCTGCTAGTTTTCTCTGTTCATCACCTTTACTTCTCAGGTCAGAAGGTTGATATTGCTTTTTGGTTTTGTAAATTAAAGTAGGTACAAGATTTTACCGCAAGTTCAAGAGGCATCGGTGATGCGTTTTCGTTTCATCGTTTAATTAGACATGTTAAATGATCAATGGGACTTTATAGCGAGTTATGTTCTTGGGTTTTATTGTATTGACTTTGAGATAAAAGCTTGGGTAAATATAGATTTATAATCGAATAGACTCCAAAACTACTGGACCGATTTTAACCATTTTTTCACCAAATGAAAGCTAAATTATCAGGAAGTAACATAGGGTAGAATTTATTTTCGAAAAAATAGAGATTCTTTAGAAAATTGCAATAATGTAACCCAAAGTAGCAAAATTCTGCATATAAAATGTATTATTTGGTGTGCGCTGAGAAAAATATTGATGATATATAAAAATGATGTACTACATAATTAAAGTATTCATTATTACCTACAAAAAAGTCTGCGAGGGAATATATCTTACTATCATAACTAAGTCACAATAGCAGCTTTTGTGTTCTAAAATTTAATTATATCGCCGATAATCCCAATCGAAACTTACGAGTCCAATAAAGAAACAGAAATGACACAAGCTTGGTTTTAGGCAACAAAGTCTACAAGTAACCCACTTTGGATTATTCTGTACTTATCCGTAGGTCTATTTTCACTTGCCACAACCAGACTAAAGGAACTTCAGCGATTTTTTCTCGTTAAGTTCATGCCATACAAACTTTTTAAATGTTTCCACTGCAAGTCATAGATAGATAGAAAATTTTTTATTGCACAAAATAGTAGTACATAGGCGAACTTAATACTAAAAACCATTCTCTTCCAGATAACCCTTGTGTATTGTGGAAAAAGATGTGTTGGTAGTGCACAGAATGGTTCAAACAAAAATTATAATATATGTAGTGATGATAAATGTTTAAATACACATAAATAATTGATAATAATATAGAAATAAATATATACGACATACTTACATACATATATTTATATATATACCCACATAAATTGCTCAAATATTAAAGATACAAAGGGCAAATTGCTCAATCTTTTTCATCATCATCAATTTGAATGGGACGTAGTCATCAATTTCTCCAAATTTCAAGTCTCTAGGACTAAAAGGCATTAATGATTAGTCAGTTAGTTATGTATCCACTTTATAAATCTATTATTGGATAGATAGTCCACTTAATCCATTTTCCGTGTAAAAAAAAAGAATAAATAAATTTAATAGAACTACGAACACATACATATCTGATTCCACAATAGGATTCCCTGTGTCATGAGTATCAGGAACTAAGAGTAACTGAGTACCACCCAAACCCGTATCAAATATCTACAGAACATGCAAATATTTGCCCCGCAAGGGGAATCGATTCCGCAGCTTTTGCATCACAGCTCGCTACTCGCCCATCGCGCCGTCGAATTCACCTGATCAACAAAGTTTTTTTTTAATGGAAAACAAGAACCGCAGTCAACTTAGTCTAGAAAAATTCCTTAAACAATGATATCTTAATGTCAATGAATTCAAAATTGAATCCTGAAAGTTGCTGGATGGAGATATCCTAAAACCGTTTGTTACGGCACTCTTTGGAGGAATACCTAATTTTGTCCAACAGTGGACTTCTACAGGTATGATGATAATCATGATGAAAGTAGGTCCGATCTCCTCAGTTTTTAATAGGCTCCTTGTTAAGACACCCTTTTAAAATAATTACCTAGTGTTGGACCCCTTTATAATAACCTACCTAAATAAGTTATAATAACCTATTTACTACTAATTGGATGTATTCCATTGTACCTAATATTTATAAAACTTATACACATGTTTGCTTTAGGTTTTAAAAGTGTCTGAACTCTTAAGGCCCGTGAAAATCGGCGCCATACCACTATTTGTGGCAGTTAGAAAACATGAATAAAAAAAAAAACAATTATTTGAAACATGAACGTTGTCAATAATTAGGTGGCGGTGGTGGTGGACATTTGTATGGAACGGTCTGCCAGCACTGATGAAATTTTTGTCTTTTTAACTTCCCCTACGCCTATTAAGGCCTATAGACAAACTATGACAATAGAGGCCCATGCAAACAGGCGCGGTCACGGCAACGCTAGCGGGAGCGATCAGCATAGTGTCTATTTCCTCAATAGTGATCAGCATTTCTGTGAACTTTGCCATACACTTGACAACCTTTTCCCACCGCCACCGCACCGGGCCTTAACAAAAGATCAACGCAGACAGAAATCCTTTTTTTTTAATTCAATAAAAAGTTCTATTCAGCGTTGTTAGCCAATTAAACCCGGAAATATCAGCTTTTAAATTCTCCCAATTATAAAAATCTGTAAAAAACTTGGCACTTGACTAATTTGTTGTTGATGACTCATATCTTAAATCATGATCAACGCAATCCTAATTACTGATAGGTTTATACGACGTCTCAAACTTGACTTTACTCAAAAGTACTCAGATACAAAATAAGAAACCAAAAAATATTACAGGAAATCCTGTTTTAATGTCCTGATATACTCGTATCACCTCATATAACAGCTATGTAGGATTATATTTATGCGGCAACGTTATAATGTATATATTATTGGTGCGTAGATATACTAATTATCTACTATATTTTTTTTTATTGGTTATAACTGTCCCGCCATCTTTGTTAACCCGACATCATTGTTTTTTGAATGAATGAATGAAAATACTTTATTGTACACCTTAAGATACAAACGAAATAAACAGAAACACATATGATAAAGGTACAATGGGCGGTCTTATCGCTTAAAAGCGATCTCTTCCAGACAACCTTTGGATGGAGAGGATTATATAAGATTTTGAAGTGGCCGGGGGTGTACTTTATACTTTAATGTTTTTTTTTATTTTTATGTTTTACATTTCCAAAGACAGGCGTATGTTATATTAATTATTTTATTTGAAAACTTATTGAATTAATTTAGAATCAAGAACAATACAAATATTTTTAGATATTATCATGTTTACAATACCATATTCAGATAGGACGCTTTCGTTGCGATTTTATTCGCATCGAATAACACATAATTTTCCATTGTAATCCTCTCAACTTCATAATGAATAAGGCCATACATAGCTATTTTACAGATTATAATTAAATCAATACATGCCAATTTCATTCTGTCAACTTCAAGTAGGTTGGACACTAGAGATCCAAAGTCTCGTCGCTGTTCCAAATTTAAACTGTACGCGCGTCAATATCAAGATAATAATATTTATTGTTTCTACAATTTTCACCGTAATTTTTTTTTAGCACGTCTTGATACTGGTTTCACCCAGTCATAAATATAATATAATATAATATACAAGACCCACCCATTATCATATTTCGATCATTAATTACATTGCTCACTATTGACAAACAATCTTGATACAAGTTGACATGTAGAGTTCGTCGACCGTTGCAGCAGGTTTAACTGGTTTGAAATCCATATTCATGTTTTCATGAATCAGTTATTGTTTGATAAGGTGATTAACATTCTTCTGAATGGACGGTAAACTAGTTTTATTTTTTTATTATTTTGCTTTTGATTGATTAGTTCAATTAAAGTGGAACATCAGACATCAATCGATTCAATCGAGTGAATTCTATAAACAACGCTACTTTAAACGATACACAAAAAAATACGCAAAACGCTGCACTAAACTTAGCGTTCAGCTACGATAAAAGTTAGACTAAACGCTATGCTGAATATAGGTATTGCTGAACGCTTGTTGAATAGAAATAGAATAGAATAGAATGTTCATTCTTGATAAAATCTTATCGTGATGCTGTGTTATCACGATTTTTCGAGCAACAGTGATACAACTAAAGCGCATCATTGTACCTACTCTTTGGCGCATCCACCTTCTTCGTCACTTATGTAATAGACTGAAAAGGCCTCTAAAGTAAAAATTATAAAACAAATAAAAATAATTACATGCAAATCCGTACATATATTATAAATACAAAATTAACTCTATCTATCTGTCTTTCTGTCACGCCTTAACCACTGAACCAATTTTGATGAATTTTGGTATAGAGATAGATATGACTTTGAAGAAAGACATAGATAGATAACTCTTTATTGTACACCACATAATAATTATGTCGCTTACAAGTTCAAACAGAGTAAATTACAAGCTAATCGCGGGAGTATAATGGGCGATCTTATCGCTTAAAGCGATCTCTATAAGCGATAAGACCGTATCATAGGCTATTTACTATGATACGATCATACTAATACGTAGACATAGGCAAAATTAAAACTATAAAAAGATGAAATAGGGAATGAAAGCTTATATGAGGAACCAATCATTTCTCATATTAGGAATATAAAAATTAATCATATCTATACCTATGATCTTCTTTCAGCGTTTTTTATTAATTAAGGTATAAGGGGGTTTTTTTAAAGTAGGTACTTACCTTCCTTTGTATAATTCTGTAGATAGGTATCTATAGTCTATCAATACTAACCACTGACAGATTTTTCCATAGAGAAACCTTGAATCATTATCTTCCTTCGTAGAAAGCTAGTTACATATTACAGTCCTGTCCCCACACTAGGAACAAGTATCTGCAGAATATGCAAATACTTCTAGAGTAGCGGGAATGGGACCCGTAACTCTTGCGTATCATCGGGCTATTCGCTCAGTTTGATACTTTTTTTAATTCCGCTTTTACAGGCTGTCGTATTTAATATTATCGTAAGACCTGCAGGCTTTAAGTTTTGCGTCTAATATCTCCCCCTGGTGCCTTGCTCTGATGTATGGCGATCGCATATAGGCAGTAGGGTCTGCACAGGCGAGTAGTTTCGTTGTGCTAAAGTCTTTCGTATTAAGTAGGTATACAGGGTTATAGAAAACGTCAAAGCCCGTCCGAGCACATAATTAATGTTCTGTAACTAGGGATAGTATAAGATACAAATAGTTAAAAACGTTTCTTTGCGGAAAATTAGCCTCAATATAATTTTATATCAGCAACGAATTTCTGACATTTCTAGTACTTCAACATCAGTTGGTGCGATATGGTGCAATAGATTTGATCCCTTTCTGAAACAGGGCCATTATAAAAAGTTTTTGTGTAAATTGTCCCATTCTCTTGCTGGCAGTATTTTTTCTTTTTATAAAATCTGTAAAAGCTGATCAACGTATCTTCAAAATTTAGGATTCTCCTAAGAACGTTTACCTGTACCAAGCTAAAAGCTTCATCTTAAAAGTCCACCCAGTAGAATAGCTGAAATTTCAACTCAATTTTTTTTTTATATTTTGGTTAATACACAAATATGAACTGTAGAAGTTGCTTCTAGAGTAACTTCTATCAATTCTCCTATTTGACACTTTAGCAATTCCTATTTACTGAACCATATTACCCAATCCCATAGAGAACTGTGAAAATAGGTGAACTGTGAATATGAAGCTGAAGTGAAATGCGAAATGAATTGCCTCATAGGTAACCATTTTAACATTTGGCAAATGAAACATAATTGTGATCGTATTATGAAACACCCAAAGTGGCCGGTTTAGGCCACCTGTTTATACAAGCCCTCTCATTTGTAATCACTCACTTACTTTAGTAGTGTAATAATAATAATAATTCAGACAATAAATTGTCTGCCTCCATCCTTTGTTTAGTGTAAGAAAAGGACAGAGCTAGAGGTTAGCGTCCTGCTAAGTTAGTGAGTGATTATGAATAATAGGATAGGGCTATACATCTTAGAGGATAGAGGACGAGAGGAGTAACTAAGTATAGGGTACTATAATTATGAAGTCTTAAAAACATACTTTTACCAGAAAGACCTAACTTCATGCAGTGCGACTGTGGTACTATCTAAAGAGGACATCATTCAACCAAGCTCTAGGTATAACGAACTCTATTTTGTCCATTCTATGGAATAATTTACGTTGATTTTTAGTGTTATTATTTAATGGTCTGTGTAACCTCAGCCGCCATTTTTATCACGTTCCGAAGAGTGCAAGTGTCGATTGATTAAAATTATGAAATGTAAATAGTGATCACGACGATTTTTTAGGGTCCCGAAGTTGAAATAGCGTTTGTTAATTAGATATATAAGTTAATTAGAATAACACATAGGCTACTATTTATCCGGGTACCACGCGGGTGAAGCCGTGGGCAGAAGCTAGTAAGCTATATTACTGTTATTTTTCATCAAAATCCGAGTAGTTTTTGCGTGAAAGAGTAACAAACATCCATCCTCACAAACGTTCACGTTTATAATAGCAGTAGGATGAATTCTTTTGCGATGAGCGCGTTGATGTCTTTTGTATGTACGTCGGATTCTATTTTTTTTTTCTTTTTTTAGAACTATAGCGTTACGATCAGTTGGTTATTCGTTAGAGTGATAAAATGAAGTGTGCATTGTGATTATGAGAAAAAAATAATGCGGAAAAGTAGGGCAAGTTTGAATTCGAAAAACAAACAAAGTAGGAATGCATCAGTGGAAAGATTGATTTGATTTTCAAACAATAAAATAATGATTTTATTTTATTTTATTGCCATTTTCTAGCGAAATCAAAAACAAATCAGTTTAATACTAAAATTAGTACTTATTTAGGTTAGGTATTATTATTATCACTGATAGTTTCATTTTTTTAATTGATCGGTTTACTAAATTTTTCGAGGAGGGCCTTCAATTTTTGCTTAAAATCTTTTTTTCGAACAAAGAATAACGTATCTACGTAAGATAATAATAATTAAAGGTAACTGAAGGTACCTACACGTACTTCTTAGGAACTTAGAATTGAAAGTACGAAAACTGCGTTTAGGTATAGGCACAGATAATATTATAATACAGGCTAGGTAGATAGATAGATAAGATAAAACATTTATTCGTTGCTACAGACACACACCAATATACATTTTATTGTCAGTAAGTTTGTGTTTGTGTGTGTTGCAGCACAACAAAAAGGCCATGGCTCGGTGAAAAATTTTTGCTTAAAAGCAAAAACACTGATTTTCAGCCAAAACCCTGTTGAGACCAAGCAGAACGAGTTGCAAGTGTACCTAGCTACAAATAAGAACGAACGTAGGTTTCTAAATACATACATATTTTATACCTTTTAAATAGATGTTTACCAAATCACGCACCATAAAGTTTGTACACGGCAGTTATGTATTAGGAAGGTAATAAGTATGTACATTATGTTAATTATGGCAGGTCAGAGTTCATTGACATCACCTTGAGAATAAGCTTCCGATAAACGAAAAAGGTTGCACGAAAAAAAAACTCCTAGGTTTATGGGATTGATGTATCGTGAATTTTACACACGTAATGTCATCATATTGCCCATTTTTGCGTTTTAACAGAAGATGGTGTTTATAGATTTTAAACTCGATTTGAAGGTCCTTAAATAGGTTTTATCGCCACTAGGAGGGGAAATCACGTAATTACAAAATTGACTTGAAATTACCTATTAAAAGTGATGTATAGAATTATATAGCGTAGGTAAATATATTATTCTATATTAAATGCTATAATTATATTGTCAAAATATTCAGTTAGGTACCTGTCCAAGTAGGTACCTACCTAGATATCTAAATAAATAAAGCGATCGGTTTCACCTATAAAAAAATCGAAGGGATATGCCGTCGGTTAGTGTTCCAATAAGGTGCGATAGGCTTGCTCTATCTGTCATATGCTAACTACCATGCTAAACAGGGGCATGTGCCAAATACGCACTGTTTGGATGTGCTTCTAACTAACCCTTTTTTGGTATCCTCACAGATCTACGTACTGAGTCCTCAGATCTGGATCTGAGGATCACACCATGGGGAGTTGTGAGCGTTTGTATGTTTGTATGTACGAGAATAGGTAGGTACTAGGGCTTGCATTCGAATATTCGAATATTCTAATTAAGTATTCGAATGCAAAAATTACGATATTCGAATATCAACCAACTTCCATACTACTAAATTCAGAACTCTGATGTGCACAAAATACAATAAAATATTAAAATTTTGCGCGCGACTCCCAAGCTTTCGTATTCGTTCGGTCCGGGCGCGCGCGAGATTTTCCCTAAATGATGTTTCAATAAATGCTCTAAGTTTCCTTAGGTTGAACAGCGAGCCAAAGTTAGATATTAGATGTGCGTAAGTAGGTAGGTACATACGTTGATTGCTGATGTCATATTTTTTAATTTGTTTTTCCTAGGATAGCTCTTTCACTGTAGCTATTTACTTACCTATCACTCTCTGGTAGGTAACTTGTTTGATTTCTAAATTTTTGTATTTTGGTGCTGTGGCGATAAGCACCAAAGGCAAATAA
The DNA here is from genome assembly GCA_958496245.1 of Perizoma flavofasciatum. Lineage (NCBI taxonomy): Eukaryota > Metazoa > Arthropoda > Insecta > Lepidoptera > Geometridae > Perizoma > Perizoma flavofasciatum. The sequence continues at coordinate 10,188,954 of OY292437.1, forward strand.
AGACATGATTTTTAAAACTCTTTACTTTTATCTATTATTCGAATTATTCGAAAAAAACCCAGAAAAAAATAAAAATACCTACTTATTCTAATAACAAAATTTCCGAATATTTGCAAGCCCTAGTACCTACTAGGGCTTGCAAATATTCGGAAATTTTATTGACATGAAATAAGGAAGGCTTATTGACATGAAATAAGGGGTCAGAGTAGGTACCTACCTACTCTGACCCCTTATTTCATGTCAATAAGCCTTCCTAGTGACGTAAACGTTAGGACAAGAGTACCTACCTACCTACCTACAGAGTAGGTAATAGGTACCTAGGTAAGTCCTAACTTATCTAAATAGGTAGGTATGTATTTATGACCTTTCACTGTTTTATTTTGAAAGAAATCAATATTGGGAATATTGATACCCCTACCTACTTATAAAGTCACAATCGGTAGGTAAGTGGTAGGTAATAGGTGTGTAGGTAGGTACATATTAATCTACTACTAAGGTATTTTACTTGCCCCGTCGTTCACTTAGCCCATTTTCTCAGTCGAATCGAGGCTACTACACTGTATGGTACTAGGCAGTGGGTATCTATTCTGTGGCAAAACATAATCAATTACAATTTACCTTTAACTAAATCGCCAGCAATCAACCAAATCGATTGATCGTGATACCTGCCTAGATTATGGGAAATTTATCGGCAATCGCCTACTGCAGGAATTCGACCTTGGAAATGACATTGGATGATGCTTGCGCTCTCTGTAAAAAATCAAGCTTCTCAAGTAAACACAATACAAATATACAGCCATTTATGCCTTATATTTTGACACTTGCAAGTAAATCTAAACCTATGGTGTACTTTCCATTGACCTAGATTCATAAAATTTGGTAAAAAGAAAGGTACTTTGCGTTTTCAAACACACACTTGCAGTTGTAGAATAAATTGACCGTGATGTATATTGATGTGTTCAGCTTAGACTAAAATTGTTGCAGCACCTACCACTTTTCGAAGAGCAAATTGTTTATACTAAGCGTACCTCTTTTATAATGGAACTTCATTGCTTTCATTACCATTGTGTGTATCACATCTAATTAGCACAAAACAATTGTAAAATTAAACAAGTAAAATTGAACAAAATCTATTATTTTCAAAAATACTACAAAATTCAATCAATTCGTGAAGAATTAACACTAATTTGGGAACGCTTCCGTCTGGTACTGATCTAGACCAGTTGAACTATCTTTATATCGTTTGCAACGGTAGGTATTTAGATAGCTATCTGTTTCATCTGTAGTTTTTGTATAAATGTACATAACTACATAGTATTATGAATAAATGTATATTAAAGGGATATACCTAGATTATGGAAATAAGGTCAATTTCGAAATCAAAGATGTCGCATTTACAATAAACCTATCAAAGAATCACCCTTGAACACATTCTATTCTATTGCAGAATTTACCAACATTAGATTTCAACCAGTGAATGTCTCGGATATTAAATGGTAACAAACTATTTTTGTAGTTTTTTTCAATCTTATAGGTAGGTAGATATTCAATATATTTTCATTAGTGCATGAATGTATTTTTGAATTAACTGTTTTATTAGGTTCGAAGAGGAACTATTCAGTATCACTATACTGTTTTACTTAGATTATAGTAGGCAGATACAATATGGATGGGTTGTACGAACGTCACGACCGGCGGGACTTCGAAACGGAAATTACGTCAAAATTTGATGTCACGGCTAATTTGTAAAATAATAACATTATGGTAAATCGTAACATCCGTTGCGCGACACAACATTAAAATAAAAAGCCAGAAATGTTCCACCCCGTTATAAAGCTCGTTTTCCTTCAGTCTTAAAAAAAAAACTTTTTTTAATCTGTGATAATATGTGCCTAGGATGCAAATGCATTTAATGGTCGGCGCTGAATAGGATATTTCTTAAACAATCTATAGAGTATTGAAACAGCCTGTTTTTGTTACAGCAAATAGTTCCGCATGAACTGTTTGCTATAAAAAAACCAGGAATTATCCTGTTTTCCGCCAGTCAAATTATCGATATAAATGAACTGTCTGATATCGATTATTGAATGGCGCGTCTCATTGGCACTCAACGGTAAAATCACAGAGAATGTAACGCTACGCTAAGAGGTAAAATAAAGGCACGGCAGATACTATCTTTAGTACCGTAGGCAATGATAAAAATAAAGTGTAGGGATTTATTTTCACAGCATAAACGAAACATACTTAAATCAACTTACTTTACTTGCTGGGTGGGAAATCACCAATGAATCAATGAGGAAAGTGGTGATCAACCTGAAGTGCCTGTAGGCAAGTTTTTTTGGAATGTAATTTTACTTTACCTACCGAGCTAGAAGCACTGCTTGTGCTTGGCATTGATATTTTATTGTCTTGTTTGTTATTGTCTTCTAAGCTGCCCAGTAAAAAAAAATCCTAACAATAAAATTTGCTCTTATTTTAGCCCTAACAAAACAGTTCTTTTCATTCATCCATTTTATAGAAAAACCTAGGCACACCGCCTATGAAAATGTTCTAAATTATTTATTGGCTTTAATTCAATTGTCATCAAGGAGTATTTTTGAACGAGTTATCTCCACACTGTTTAAAATCGCCATGATGTTGCTACCACATAATGGCAGCACTGCACTGCATGACAATGACATTTTGAAAAACGAAATTTTGTATTGTTTGTTTTTGACAAGTACTTCGCACACACAAGGCAACCAGAAACTGCCAGAAACTTACTCAACTTATTGATCAAACAGGTAAAAGCGGAGTAATTGCGGTGTATCTGAAATAAAAATGGAGAAAGCTTTCGAAATACAAAAACAAATTCGTGATAATGCCAAAACATTGAATTCTTATATGACTGACCTGCAGAATTGGGAAGCCGAAATGAAGCGAAAGGAGGCTGCCCTAAGCGGCGAATTTGAACAGGTTCTGTCCTATTTAACGTTATTTCTACATAGTTACGTAGTTCCCTATATCCATTTTCATGCTTATTACTGTTTGCAGTAGTTATCGTAGCGGTAGAAACTATTTTCATTCCTGGATTTGAACTTGGAACACTGTGAAATTTTCACAAGGGCTCAATCAGCAAGCATTTTTTAGTAACTTGCTTGTACAATACCCGCTTAGTTAGTTACGGTTTTGGTTTAATAATTTAGATATTTTGTTATTTTTGAGGTTAGGCGATTCCTCCAGTTCGAAGCAGGGTGAAGAAAGAAAAACCGGTGGTGGTAAAAAAGAAGCCAGAACCAAGGATCTCTGCCTCCGATTACCTATCATGGGAGAAGTTTGATGTTGTGAGTAATCCTTGCTACTAGTCTATTCTATATGTATCCTTTGTCCACATTGATTCATCATTGTGTGTAATATATAATATATGAATAAACAAATAAATACAAAAAAATACTGAAATACATCAACGGCCAACAAAAACAAGTACATATAATTAATTTACCATGTTTTCTCCAGAAATATAGCCTATTTGGTAAATTTTGATCAGATTCTCACGATACAGGCTAGTCTTAGTGCCGGATGCACTGAAATTATTGTAAACAGGTACTATTTGTAATAGTGATTTTCAGATTTAAATTGTTTGTATTTTTACCTCACAAAATATTACTTGGTTAAGTATTGCACACATATCCTATTTTTATGCTTCTTTTATTCTTTACTGAACACACAGAAAATAAAGACAATACTTACATTATAGGACATGTACAAAGGCTAAATGCTTGCTGGTTCAAATAGTGCTGGTAAAATAAAAATATATAATAAAAAAAACATTTCATAGACATACATAGTCCAAACCCCACCCTAGGATTCCCTGTATCATGGATATCAGGAAAGATATATACCACAACACCCAGACTCACAGATAGAATGTGAACAAAAATCAACAAAAGTTCTTAAAAACAAACAAAAAAAATAAAGAAATAACAAATACTATGTTGAGTAAACAGGGTGTCTAGACAAATACCACTTTCTGTTAGCATTAATGCCTGCGGAAACATTGCATTGTATGGAAATGACATTTGCTGTGGTAATGTCATGTGGCTGCTGCCAAGTTTTACATTGACAAATTTGTGTTAGCGTGTAAGGAAAACCAAGCGTGGGGTATTTGTCTAGACACTCTGTACCTAATAAAAAAGCTGTATGTTAAATTTTAAACAGAAATTACTGGAACTAATAAGGTTCTTGTTTTCTATTTAGGCTGCTAAGAAACGGGTGAGCCAACTCCATCTCTTAGTAGATTTTTCTTAGCTAAGCTTTTTTTTCGGCTGCATTCACCTAATATAATCTCCCTTTCCCGTGTCTCAGCTAAAAACTTTATTATCTATGTGTTTTGTAGTTTTAGGTTCCTGATACTAAAAATAAAGAATTGAGATACATAGGTACATCTAATGCCCTATTTCTTGACAAATGAGAAAGAGGTGTTTCCGCTTTATATAAGCATGACTTGCTTTTCAAAATGCAACAATGCATTGCCCTAGGTGTAACATTATGTCAATAGGCGACAGTATCCACTTTTTTGCCTTAAATATAATATTGGTAACCCCATGAATATGTATACTGAATATAGATGTTATATTGTGGTTTTTGTTGACGACATCTGTGGTGCAGTGGGCGAAGGCCCGACTGAGATGCAGTAGGTGGCAGGTTCGATTCCAAATGTTGGTGATCTGCAAATAATTGTTTCAATTCTGGGCGTTTTCTATAGTATAATACATACTGTATGTATTTACAAAAAAAGTTACTAATAATCAGTTCCCATAATACAAGTTTGATGTTGGGACATTCAATTTCATTTGGAAATAGTTAGCTAATTTATAATATGTTTTACTAGCTACTGCCAATGGCTTCGCCTGCGTGATACCCTGATAAAAAGTAGCCTATGCGTTATCCTGATGTATAAGCTATATTACTGTAAAGTTTCATCAAAATCCGTTCAGTAGTTTTTGTGTGAAAGAGTAACAAACATCCATCCTCACAAACATTCACGTTTATAATAGTAGTAGGAAAGAAGAATTATTTTTGTGTGTATTTGGCGACTATTGATTGTGTGTCTGCAAAAAATAATAGATATTATTATTATTTCAGGACAAAGCTTGCCAGGACATTGATATGCAAGACGTGGGCCCACCTTCCTTGGACAGTAAGAAAAGCCAAGCAGCCAAGATGGAGAAATTGAGGGATGAGGCACATCATGAGAAAGAGAGGGTCAGTAATGCCTTCCTTTATCCTCATCATCATCATCAACAACAACATAAACTTGGTGACAAATGTATTATTTGGACGTATGTCTGACTACCCCTCTCCATATTACCTCAAATTATCTACGCACTGAATATGTATATGCGGATTTCCAACATGAGTAATAATATTACCCAAAAAAAATTTAAAATTCAAAAAACCCTCACATGTTAGTGTGTTTTTTTTATTAAACTTTACTAAAAGTTTGTAAGTTTGTATCAAAGTCGAAATTCATTTCATCATCATCATCTTCTTGTCTTTATCCCACAATCATATCCCATGATTGACATCATGGGGTCGGCAAAACATGTTTTCTTCTTCCACTCTCCTCTATCAGCCGTCATCTCAGTACTCACTCTCTTCTTAACCATGTCATTCTTCACACAATCCATCCATCTTTTCTTTAGCCTACCTCTGCTTTTATTTCCATCCACATTCATGTTTAATATTCTTCTCGTAATATGACATTCTTCCCTCATGACATGCCCACACCATCCTAACCTCTTACTCCTCAACTTTTCTGTCATGAGTGCTACTTTCAAACTTTCCTGATATACTCATTCCTTATTTTGTCCATTCTAGTAACTCCACACATCCATCTCAGCTGTGTGCACTCTTTTTTCATCAATCCCTTTGGTTGCCCAACACTCCGATCCATACAATACAACAGGTCTTATAATCATTTTTTTTCCGTTAAGCCTAAAAAATAAATAACAAGGATCACTTTGAAACGTTAATTTTATCAACTGCTTGTTCCTCCGCAACCAAGCCAGGAAAGAAAGGCAAGAAATGTAGGGGTAATCTCTGAAACTGCTCATCCGATTACAAAAAATCTTTTATGATAAATTCTCGTGTTTTTGTGTGCAATTCCTGTGTGCAATAAAGCGTTTATCTATCTATCTAATGCCGTAATTTTAATTACAGGGAAACAATTTTGTGAAGCAAGAGAAATGGGACGAAGCGATCAGCTGTTACAATCGAGCCATTGATTTAGTGAAGGATGATGCCATCTACTTCGCCAACAGAGGCTTGTGCTATCTCAAGAAAGACAGGTGCATATAATATTTATATAATACTAGCTTCTGCTCACGGCTTCGCCCGCGTAGTACCCGGATAAAAAGTAGCCTATGTGCCATTTTATTGCTGTAAAGTTTCATCAAAATCAGTAGTTTTTGCGTGAAAGAGTAACAAACATCCATCCTCACAAATTTTGGTTGAAGCCTTAAAATATTATTTTTTATTGTACACACAAATAAACACTACAGGCAGAATAAGGCGTGCTTAACCCTAAAAAGGGGTTTTTTCCAGAAAACCTACTGCTTATAGGATTACGTGGACCCTTGGACAATAACCACTTTCGGCTTTAACGCCTATATGGAAATGACCGCTGCCAGGTTTAGCATTGACAAATTTGCGTGAAACGAAAACTAAGAGTGAGGGTCTGGGTGTTTTCTATGTAAAATATGTATGTTTCTGCCCACGGCTTCGCCCGCGTGGTACCCGCATAAAAAGTAGCCTATGTGTTATTCTGATGTATAAGCTATATTACTGTAAAGTTTCATCAGAATCCGTTCAGTAGTTTCTGCGTGAAAGAGTAACAAATATCCATCCTCACAAACTTTCGCGTTTATAATATTAGTAGGATCTACAAATAAAAAATGTATATAAGTAATATATCAGTCCCTTAATATAAGCTCTGCTTAGTTTGGGGCCAGACGATGCTGTGTAAAAATTAAAAAAGGGTCTTATAGAATGATTTTGGCTAAGCGTAAGTCCGGTGTCGTTCCAGCCTCCACCAAGCCGAGACGGACTGCACGGAAGCCCTGCGCCTCGACCCCACGTACGTGAAGGCACTGCAGCGCCGCGCCACCGCCCGCGAGAAACTCGGCTCCCTCAGGGCGGCTTCCAGCGATCTCAACGAGGTCCTCAGACTGGAGCCGAAGAACAAGGCCGCCCAGACACAGCTGGGGATGATCAAAGCGAGAATGGGAACTAAAGGGGTGAGTCCTTGACTAAGTTTCGACTCATTCCGAGGGTCTTCACCAGGGTGAGTGATGGTGACTCTCGGAATGAGACCAAATTTGTGTGTGCCTTCACTGACAGTGAAAATTCCCGTTTTATGAGTCCTTGAGAAGTCTACGCTATTTTATTCCAGAAACTCGTTAATTTAATTATTCATACTGTAAAACGGGAATTTTCAGATACCGTACTATCGATTAAAGCACCGACTAAGTTTCGACTCATTCCGAAGGTCTTTATCAGGGTAAGTGATCGCGACTCTCGGAATGAGACAAAATTTGTATATGCCTTCACTGACAGAGAAAATTCCTTGAGTAGTCTACTAGTCGAATAGTCTACTAGTCTATATTAGCGCCCGCCTCCGAAAAAACACAATAAAAAAATATTTTAACTACGAGTATCTAACAGGTACATAATGGAAAGTAACAATAGGATTAAAAATACCCTAGAGTGGTATTAATGAGTGGAGTAAACTGTGTGTGTAGTGTATGGGGGGGGGGGGGGGGGGGGGAGAGTGGGGGTGTGTGAGTGTAATTGAGATAGAGAGACCGCGCGCGCGATTGAGTGAATGTGTGAATTAGAATAAAGAAAATGTGTGAGTAGTTGTCTTAAAAAAAAGCATTTAACAACATTTTGATGATCCAGTGTGTTTTCTTTATTTCATTGCAAGGAACATTGCGGGGTAAGTCTTACGAATTCCAAAATAAGTTAGCAATTACACAATGTCTTTTAGATATTCGATCCATATATTGATCGTTGTGATTTTACCGACCGAGACGATCTCTGTGGTGTAGTGGGCGAAGGACGCCTGAGACGCAGGTTATGGGTTCGATTCCCGCCGCGGGATAAGTTTTGTATCTGCAAATATTTGTCTCGGGATCTGGGTGATTTCTTTGTATAACATGTATGTATTAAAAAAAATGTTTTTAAGTAGTACTTGTATATCACCCAGACAGTTTCCATAACACAATCTCTGCTTATTTGGTGCTAGATGATGCTGTATGTAAAATGTTCAGCATTATTTATTTTTCATTTCATTTGAATCCATTTAGTAGTTTCGGCGTTATGCGCGGCCCAGATACTGACAGACAGACAGACAAAAATGAAAAAAAAAACATATGAAGGAAGAAAGAAGGTTATTTATTTGGCAACAACAAAGCACAGAAAGACAACCTCTGTGTCGCAGTGGGCGAAGGCCTGCCTGAGATGCAGAAGGTTGCGGGTTCGATTCCCGCCGTGGGACAAATGTTTGTATCTGCAAATATTTGTCTCGGGTCTGGGTGTTTTCTATGTATAACATGTATGTATTGACAAAAAAATAATTATATAAGTAGTATATCAATCATGTAGATCCCATAACACAAGCTCTGCTTACTTTGGGGCTAGATGATGCTGTGTGAATATGTCCAGCATAATTTATTTATTTAAATGTAAAGGACAGGTACACACTAAAGAATAGATAAATACGACACTATAAATACCTTAGATTTTAACAAAAACATAGTGACAATGAGAACATTTGTGTGCTAATTAGTCACATCTGTGGGCCAAACAGGTCCTGTCTCAGCTTAGGGCTGCTCTGCACAGTAGTGAGAAGCAGCGCTGATTTTCAGACAGGGCCTAGGAAAGATGACCTCACAAATGCGGTAAACTCCAGGGCTACTACCATTTTAATAATAATAATAACAAGAGTAAACAAAGTAGGAAGGTACATAAACACAGTACATAAATTACATTGAATAGAGGTATATATGGTTTCAGTAGGTACCGATATTATTATTTTTTCAAAATATTTTCAATGTACGGTATTGATTTCGTTTGATTTCCAGGCCAAATCCAAGTCTTCACCCTCGTCCACGCCGGTCGCGGAGACCAGGCCGCTCCTCAAGCCCTCAGGCAAGGCGCAGCCCAAGATCACTGTGTTAGAAGACCCGAAGCCAACGTCCCAGCAAGCAGACGCAGTGGACAATTGGAAGAACGGCGTTGGAGAGAACGTGACGGTACTGAGGCCGGTCAAGAAACCGCCGCATTTACGGTCCAAGGTATGAACCTTTTGTTTATTATACTAGCCTCTGTCCACGGCTTTGCCCGCTAGGTATCTGGTTAAAAAGTAGCCTATATGTTATTCTGATGTATGAGCTATATTACTGTAAAGTTTCATCAAAATCCGTTCAGTAGTTTTTGCGGGAAAGAGTAACAAACATCTAACCATCCTCACAAACTTTCGCGTTTATATAATAGTAGAATAATATAGCCTCTTTATTTCCTTAAAATACAATTCATTTAGTTTTTTTTTATTTCGTATAATAAATTAGGCTATTTAAGTAAATCGATTATTGGATTCATGCATTAAATTAAATAGAATAATCAATAATCTCAGTTATTGATTATTCTAATTTTTTTTTTTATAAATAATGCTGGACATTTTCACACAGCATCATCTAGTCCCAAACTAAGCAGAGCTTGTATTATGGAGCCCTTGACGGGTTTTTCTCCAAGCGTCAATACTATTCAAGAGGATCCATTGAACCTTAATCAACTACACTTTTTGTGTATTATATTATCTATATTTACTAATGATAAAGCTGAAGAGTTTGTTTTTTTTTTTTTGGTGAATGCCCTAATCTATTGAACTACCATTCCGGTTTTAAAAAATATTGCATTGCATTTGATATCCTAATTCATGAGGATGGTTATAGGCTATTTAACAGCTCGCTAAGACCCTCAGGGACAGAGCAAAAGAAGTAATAGCAAGGACGGGCGATGCGACGTGGTGGGTCGGTCGGGGGCCGAGGGCGGCCGTGGCACAGCTAGTATTTTATATATTCGAGGACCTCTGTGGCGCAGTAGGCGAAGGCTTGAGACGCAGACGGTTGCGGGTTCGATTATAGCTGCGGGACGAATATTTAGTGATCTGCAAATATTTGTCTTGGGTCGGGGTGTTTTCTATGAATAATATGTATTCATATTGTAAAAACGGGAATTTTCACGTACTGCACTATCGGTGAAGGCACCGACTAAGTTTCGATTTTCTAAGAAAGTCGCGACCACTCACCCTGATGACCCTGATCACCCGTTTTTACAATATGAATAGTCAAGTTCACGATAGTTTTTGGAATAAAAAAAAATATGTATGTATTTACAAAAAAATATGTATGTATGTTATGTAGTATATCAGTCATGTAGTTCCCATCACACAAGCTTTGCTTACTTTGTGGGTAGATTGTGCCAATGTTGCTATAGCAACCTCAACAAACTATAGTTTGTACTGTATAGTCTGTATTTAGTCTGTACGACCTCTGTGGCGCAGTGGGCGAAGGCCCGCCTGTGACGCAGAAGGTTGCGGGTTCAATTCCCGCCACGGGACAAATGTTTGTATCTGCAAATATTTGTCTCAGGTCTGGGTGTTTTCTATGTATATTATGTATGTATTTACAAAAAAAAAATGTATATATGTAGTATATCAGTCGTATATCAGTCATGTAGTTCCCATAATACAAGCTCTGCTTAGTTTGGGGCTAGATGATGCTGTGTGAAATGTGAAAATGTCCAGCATTATTTATTTATTTATTTATTTATCTCCGAAAAGTTTATCTTCTTGTAAATTTTGTGCCCTTAGCCCACCACGGTACCTACCATTTACGGTAGGGCCGATATATGTCTAGCTATATGTTCCTTCCTACCTATATCCTTTCTGTAAAATTGTGTGTCAAATAGATGTATTTTCTTTCTTTAATGCGTTTTTTTGCATTCTATTTGTATGTCTTCAAACATGGTTCTTTTTCCTATCCTTATTTACTTAAAAAAAAATCAATACTGTTCACAGAGGGCGCTCAAATCCGTGCCGATTCAAGAGATCCCTCTCGGCAAGACATCACCAGAAAAACCACCAACGCGGCTCAGAATCGTCGAAATCGATTCCGACTCTAACAAAGAAACTATAAACAACAAAGGTGACGGCATCGATCCTGCGGTGGCTAGCCCGGAATCGGTGAAACTCGTAGCGGAAGAGGTAGCCTCGGAAAAGGAGAGTCGCGTGGCTAACATGGTGCCTCCAGTGAATAGCGTGCAGTTTATGAACGAGTGGAAATATTTGAAGGGGAACGATGCGGCTAGGAGTGACTATTTCAGCGTGAGTACTTTGTTTTTTTTTAATAATTATTTTCTATAGTCTTTAGTAATTATATTAACAGCTTGACGTTTAGGAACCACATTTAAGCAAAACTTAAATGTGGTTCCTAAACCAAACCACATTTAAGCAAAACTTAAATGTGGTTCCTAAACGCGCCACGACAAGGAATTGAAAAATTGTATTCTGTATGCCGCACGATAGGTTGTCTATGGCAAGTGTTGAAATTTTTCGATTTAACGCGATTCTTTCAAAAATTTTACATCCATTCTTATCGGAAAATTTGCGGTTTTTTTCAATTATTGGTTTCGTATCTTCATCTCAAGTTAATTTATCTGCAATGAAGGACTGCCTAACCTTATATAATAATACTTTCGTTTAATTTTATAAGAAATTAACCTCAAATGAATTTCAACCTTATTTTTTTTTAAAGATACGGATAGATAGATAGGTAGATAGATAGAATTTGTCAAAGTAAAACTTGGCAGCAGTCACTTGACATTTCCAACACCCTCTACTTGCGAAAGCAATAAATTATTGAGTATTGAGTTGGTTTCTCTTATAAATAAATAAATACATACATACATATAGAATAAAAAACTATCTATCTATCTATCTATCATAGTGTCGCCTGTTTCCCGGAGGGGTAGGCAGAGACCAAGGATTTCCACTTGCTACGATCCTGGCATACCTCTTTCGCTTCATTCATCCTCATCAAATTCTTCATACAAGCTCGGCGGTTCAGCGTACTTCTGACCTGGCCTTTCTCTAGAATGTCTCCAATTCGGTCAGAGTATGTTCGCCGACGCCTTCCTCTTCCAACTATCCCATTCACGCTCGCCTTGTATACTTGTTTTGTTAATCTTATTCGTCCATCCTTTCTATACGCCTGAACCATCTCAACATACCTTTCTCAACTCTCGTTACAACATCTTCATTCACTCCACACTGCTCTCTTAACACGCTGTTCCTCACTCTATCACTCGTCACAGCACACATACTTCTCACAGCTCTCATCTCCACTGCATTCACTCTGCACTGCATTGAAATAAATAAATGTTTCCAGATAATCGATCCGTCGAAGATACCGTCCATCTTCGCGAACGCCCTGGAGAGCGACGTGCTGTCCGAGGTGCTGCGCGTCCTGCACGCGCACGCGCACAAGTTCACGCGGCGCGGCCTCGCCGCCTACCTCGCCGCGCTCGCCAGCGTCAAGCGCTTCTCCGCGCTGGCCATGTTCCTCTCCAATCAAGATAAACAATGTAAGCTTAATACATATAGTCACACCTGTTTCCCGGAGAGGTAGCCATGTCGAACGCTTCTCCGCTCTAACCATGCTCCTCTCCAATCAAGATAAACAATGTAAGCTTAATACATACAGTCACACCTGTTTCCCGGAGAGGTAGCCATGTCAAACGCTTCTCCGCGCTGACCATGTTTTTCTCCAATCAAGATCAGTCAACGCAGAGTCCTTCTCCGCTATTTCAAGGAGTTGGGTTGGTCGGGGTCAGGTTAAAAGGGGGATAATGCACAATACACCTCAATGTGGGTCGTCAGTGCAGACCTCAGTTCCCCCACTTAGAATTAGAATATACCCGACTCTCTCGGAGTTGTCGATGAAAAACTCATCGACAACTCCGAACTCCGAGTCCTTTTCCGAACTCTACCACACGGAAAACGCAAACGATGCATTTAATTTGTTTTTGGACACTTTTGGTGTATTCTACGACTTATGCTTTCCGAAGATAAAAATTAAAATTTTAGTTAAAAGAAAGCCAAAATGGATCTCCAAAGGAATAAAACTCTGCAGTAAAAAACAAAGGGAACTTCTATGGGAGTATCAACGACGCTCAAGTACTTCTAATAAACTAAACTTAAAAAATACTCTACTAGACTTAAAAAAATTATAAAACTAACGCAATTGTCACAAAATAATCATAATATAAAAAAATCTATAAATAAATCAAAAACTATCTGGTAAATAATTATTAATACTAAACAAAACATACCTCACGAAAATATAACTAACATCACTTTTGACAATATTAATTATACTAACCCACTAGACATAGCTACTACATTTAACAATTATTTCATTGACCAAATAAAACCATGCCGAAATAAATCGTTAGATAATAATAAAATTATAAATTCAACAGTAAACTCTATGTATATACCCCCTACTATCCCCTTAGAGGTGGACAAGATAATTAAATAGCTAAAAAATAAAAAAGCACTGGCTTCGACGACTTTTCTACCCAAGTAATTAAACTAGTTAGTAACTCTATATCTCCCCCATCTAAGCTACATTACCAATCTTGGATTATCTGATGGCGTTTTCCCAGAGCGCCTCAAACCAGTAGTAGTCAAACCCATTTATAAGAAGAAGGGAGAAAAAAACGACATAGTTAATTACCGCCCGATAGCGCTTTCGTCCGCATTCTCCAAAATATATGAAAAAGTAATATTTAATGCACTGAATTCATTCTTAGAGAAAAACAATGTACTAGCAAATGAACAGAACGGATTTAGATGAGGAAAGTCAATTAATTTAGCCATTTTAAATCTTTTAACTAAAGTAATAAGAGGAGTAGATGAACGGACGCCTATATGTGCCATTTATATGGACATGACAAAGGCGTTCGATTATGTAGATCACGGAATACTCCTGGACAAACTTTTTCGATACGGAATCAGAGGGAATGCACATAACCTTCTAAGATCATACCTCGAACGCAATACACAGAAGTAACAAGAATATGTACAAAAGCTAAGGAAGAAATTAGGTTTATGTCTAATGGAAGAACAATCAAGTATGGTGTCCCGCAAGGTAGTGTACTGGGACCATTACTATTCTTAATCTATATCAACGATCTACCCCTAGTCACCAAACATCCTATGGTCCTCTTCGCTGATGACAGCACTGCCATAGTAAAATGTGCATCCGTTGATACGTATGAAAAAAAGTGCATGATTTGATGATATCTTGCTGATCCCCTTCTATCTAACTTCGCTTACATATTAGCTTCGCTGCCTGCTTAGTTATGGAGGTGGCGTGGGGAAATCTGCTTTGTTCTTATTATGCACTAGCCTCTGCCCACGGCTTCGCCCGCGTGGTACCCGGATAAAAAGTAGCCTATGTGTTATTCTGATGTATGTATTTACTGTAAAGTTTCATCCAAATCTGTTCAATAGTTTTTGCGGGAAAGAGTAACAAACATCTATCCGTCCTCACAAACTTTCGCGTAAATAATAGTAGTAGGATTATGCACTGGTCACATCCCTATATGCTATTTCAATAAATATTTGACTGAGTATCAAATAATTATTGAAATAGCGTTTACTAATAGAAAACAATAATAAAATGAAATAAATAATAATGCTGGTCGTTTTTCCAAGGCCATTCATGTTCACAAGTGCTTCTTCTTTTTTCTTAAACTTTATGATGAAACTTATATAAACATATAAATGAGGTTGGATCGCCGTGCGCTGTCATCCAACTAGTGTTGAAAACGATATTGCACGCAAGAAAGAGATGGCAATAATTTTACTCCTGTCAAATTAGTTAACGTGTCTTCTTCGTCATAGTCAGTATGTTTTGAAATCACGACAAAACTCGTAAGAAAAACTTAAACTGACTAATTTGACAGCACTAACTCTTCCTTTTTTTACTGTTAGTTAAATAATGCGATAGATAAAATTAAGTTTAGTTGGTGTACGAGAGAATCGACGCCATTTGTTGTGTGGGTACGGAACCTTAGGTACACGAGGCAGATTCGCACAAGGCTAGTTTTTTATTCATCAATACAATAATTTGTTTTGTTTCAGTGCTTAACAGTCTTCTAGAACACTGCAAAAAGGTTGAAAACGTCAGTGACAACGTCATAGCCGATCTGAAGAAAAAATATGAACTCTAACGCATAAGATAGTAAATTGTACATTTTAAACTTAGATATACCTATACAGGGTGTAGCGAAATAATGGAACTGTCAAGAAAAGTGCCTTTCCTTTGGTTTGGTTCTTGGAAAGCATTAGTTGAATTCTGAAAAATAAAAATGCATTTTTGTCTATTTTGCAGTCAGTCTAATTTCTTAAAAAAAAGAACGTGGGACTCAATCGGCAAAACATCATACGAATCGTTTGCCCCAAAGTAGATAATTTATTCAATCAAACCGTGAGGTTTTAAAAAAAATATGAACACTTAAACGTATATTTTTGCTACACCCTGTATACTGGGTAAAGGATTTTGCGCATGGCGTGCGTGAGCTACGGTTGATACTGATACCACACAGCCAAGTCAGTACAAAGTTCATTGAATTCAGTAGATTTTTGATGAAAAAGTTATTTAATTTGAACAAAAAGTTAACTCATAGAAGGCTTTTCTTTTTGATTTCTGTCAAGTGTATTTTTATATGATCTCTGCGATTTTGAAGAACGATAAAAATCACTAAAATCTTTTGATGACAAAAATGTTGTCAAAAAGGTGTATATATGACCATAGCATTGTATACAACGCCATCTTGTGAGCGAAAAAAAGAACTCAACAGACACACGCATAGGATTCCCTGTGTCGTGGGTATCAGGAACTACGAGTACCATGGTACCACAACACCTGGAACATATGTCTGCAGAACATGCTATAATTTGTCGCGGCGGCAATCGAACCAGCACTTTCTGCGCCCCAGACGGCTGTTCGCCCGCCCCGCCACCGGGGTCGCCATAGTAAATATACTTACATGGCCATAGATAAAAAGATAACCGTTCATTCATTCAACGTTCACTCAAATGACTGTTGTGCGAACAGCATTATGCGATTTACAAAAATCCGCTTAAACTAAACACAAATAGATTAAGTTTTTTAACTTTAACCTTCTAATTATACTAGCAAAATGGCTATCAATGACAATGGCATTCATGCTGCCAATCTTGTATGTGGCGGATAGAGAGAGGGAGTAGGAGAGAGATTGAGTTTCTTAGAATGAATTTCTGCTAATTCACGACTGAGTCAATTATCTACAAAAGGAAGCCAAAAATAAATATTTCGTTTCTCTTTCTCTAAAACCGTTGCTTAACCGTGCTCTACTGTGCAGATGGGCGTTAAATAAATAAATAAAAAAGCCTAAAATCCTACATTGACTTCACTGAAGTCGAATTCAACTCCATAAACTTGTTTCGAGAGATTCCGAGAGTCCTTTCAGAGTGAATTTTCGCAACGCACTCTGCACGTCGTGGAATTACTGAGATCTTTTTTTATATTCTGAGGACGATCTTGAGAATTATCAATTGTGTCATCTATAAAAAATAATGTTGTCAAAACTGCCTTCGGAGTTGAGTGAGGTTTATACGAAGACCTAAATAATTTGATCTGTGCATATGTATCCTTCAAGTGGAAATAGTCAATAGATATATTCATTTAAATCACAAGGATCAGAAGGACTATTCCCTATGGAACCATATAATTACTTAAGTCATGAAACTTGGTGCTAACAGAGATCTGGGGTCTACCTAACCGTCTTGTCTAATAGCAATCCAATGAAGGCTTTTCATTACAAAGCAAGATTATATTTGTTTTAAAAAGCGGTTTTAAACAAATATAGTTATAATTAGTAATATTAATTATAACTGGCTCGATTGATGGCACTTACTTGGTCATGGCGTCAAAGAAACCTTTTTGATTTAACCGGTTTTATTTTTGGTGCTTGCTGGTCCAGTTCACATTATCATTAAGGCTTATTTGCATTGCATTGGTGATTGCACTATTCACAGCAGCGCCATCTATTTATTACGCTGAAAGCTTGATTCGAGACGGTCTTGAAAACATCATTGGGGCGAAGGAACGTTGTTAATCGCACAGCGGGATTCTACAGAATCCCCCGGAATGTGTCTATAATGCCGAAAGGAGGTCATTGACACCGTGGTGGAGAACATTGTTTATTCTACGACTTTTTGGATTTCAATGGAGGTCAATGATCTCGTGTGACGTCATTGACTTCGCTGTTTTGTTGATTTTAGGGATGTGCTAACAGCAGGTAGGATGGAAACTTTGATGGGCATTTCATGAATGAAAAATATGGAAATCCAAAAAGTCGTAGAACAATCAATGTGCCCCACCAAGGTGTCAATGACCTCCTTTCAACATTATATACACACTCCAGGACACCCTGTATATCTCTGCCTAAAATTAATCGGTCTTAATGTTAAAGTTCCGGTCAAATTGACGCGGTCAAAGTCAGCATTGTTACTAGCGTGCATTTTGCTAGTAAATGCGCTATGTAATACTTAAATATATAATTATACATATATTCTATAATAATAATATTATTCATGTTTTGGCAGTTTTTCCGCTCATTACTTAATCGTGTGTGGCTGTCGGTCTATGTGCAATTTTATTTACATTTATTAAACTAATAATGCATTTTTAGCTGATTAATAAATGTAATCATCATACAATATAATTTGGTAACTACTTAAATTTAATTAAGTTTGAAATAAAAATAATGGTGTCAGACAGCCATGATAAAATTATTAAGGTTCCCCTTTTGCAGTTTAGTTACGGAACCTAAGTATGAAAATATACTTATGTTAGTAGATACCGAACTAACATAAATCATGTCCCATTTTCTTTTGAACCAACAAAACGTTTGATAATGATTGTAAACCACTGGTCACTCATCCGAGCGTTTTGCAGCGGTGGCGATTATCTATCGGGCAAAGATTGTCTTAGGACCCAGTCAAACTCACGCGGTGATCAGACGGAAATGGTTGTCGAAGCACGCCAATGTACTGCGGGGCGATCACACTTATTTCCCATGGCCTGTATCATCGGATGGGATGAATCGTATCACGCTAATTTGTAAGCTGGATGAGCCATAGATGGACAAATCGAATGAACAAAATTGGTTTAATATTGGACGTTCCGTTTTTTGGATGGATGGGCCATTAAAATAAGGTACTAGTGTCAAAATTGATTGCCATCTCGATAGCCATGAGTTAGTGTGACCGGCGGCGTATGTTTGACCGGCGGCGTATGTTTGACCGGCGGGGCGATCACACTAACTTATGGCTATCGAGATGGCAATCAATTTTGACATTAGTTCCCCATTTGAATGGCCCATCCATCCAAAAAACGAAACGTTGAATGAATGGGAAACCATTCGTTTATTCGCATTGTCCATATATGGCCCATCAAGCCCACAAAGCGTGATACGATTCATTCCATCCGATGATACCGGCCATGGCTAATGCCATGCCGCCATCTCGATAGCCATGGAAATTAGTGTGATCGCCCCGCGGGATTAGAGTTCGCTCGTGTCAGTTTTTGATCGCTGCTGCCACCGCCACCGCGCTGGTTTGCGCGGCCCATAAGTTAAAGGTTAGTTTAATTTACATGATGCAAAGAATTTTTAGTTCTAATGTTTTATTTGTATGTTATTAAAAGTCATTTTAAAGATGTGCTTGTTTTATTAATTAGAACTAGTAATTATAGTATTACTAGCTTCTGCCCACGGCTTCGCCCGCGTGAATTATTTTAATAACCTCTTAACTGACCGTCATTCCCCATCTTACCTCGGTTAGTAGATACCAAGATATTTAAGTAGGTATACCAAATATGGAGTAGGCAGAGGCACGTTCAAACATTACAATTGGCACATGCCCACGTTATGCAACTAGTTAGCGTTCCACGTGACAGGTTGCAAGCCCATCGCTGCACACTAACACTACAGATGGCGCATGCCTTAAAAATGTTAATTCTAGGGTATGCCGGTAAATTTCATATACCTACGTCAGAGCATAAATACCAGGCCACTCAGAAAGTTTTGCGATATTTTTTAAGTTTTTATGTACCTCCTTATAAGGCCACTTGTAATTATTTTGAAAAATTTGGTTATTTAAAAGTACAAATACCATTGTTTGAAATTTGAATTTCCCTCCACATTTTTTCGAGAGTCAAATTAAATTATCGTGTCTCATTTAAAAATGGATCTGCATCGAGAGCATTTTCGTGCGATGATTTTCTACGATTTTAAATGTGGCCTAAAACCTGATGAGTCATTTGATCGACTTCAAATGGCTTTTATGGATGAAGGACCTTCAAAAGCAATCATCTACCGTTTGTATAGCGAGTTCAAGCGCGGTCGCCTTACCTTGGGGGATGAACAAAGGAGTGGTCGTCCTACGACGGCTGTTACGGCTGTGCTGGCAGTAAAAAATATAATTCAAGAAAACAGGCGAAATACATACGAAGAGATTCAACATACACTGCAGATTGGTTCGGGAAGTGTTCACAAGATTCTAAACGAGCACCTTCGCGTGAGTAGGATAGTTTCGCGCTGGGTGCCGCACAACCTCACCGAAGTTCAGAAGCAGGCCCGTGTGGAGTGGTGGTGATATGATTCAAAAATTTGAAGCAGGCCCGTCTCGGCGCGTATACGACATTGTGACAGGTGACGAATCCTAGATTTACGAGTATCAATACGATCCAGAAACAAAGCGTCAGTCGACAGTTTGGCTGTTTCAAAACGAACCAACGCCTACGAAAGTGAAGCGATCGAGAAGCGCAGGGAAAATTTTGATCGCTAGTTTCTTCACTTTGACGGGGTATCTGGTTTCAATTCCATTACGAGGCCAAAACAGCATCAACGCTGAATGGTATACCACAAAATGCCTGCCAGAAGTTTTTTCTGCAATGAGCAACAAGCGACCGAACACCGGGCTGCGCGAGGTACTGCTTCATGACAACGCGCCCGCGCACTCAGCGCTCAAAACGAGGGACTTCCTGGACACCACACCGGTCAGAGTCTTTGGTCACCCTCCTTACAGTCCTGATCTGGCACCGTGTGACTTCTTTTTATTCCCTAAAATAAAAAATCAGTTGAAAGGGATACAGTTTTCATCGCCAAAAGACGCGCTAGCAGCGTTCGAGAAGACCGTGGAAGAGATGTCTGCGGTGGACTGGAAAAAATGTTTCGAAAATTGGTTCAAACGCATGAAACTTTGCCTATAGAGGCTGGTGCAGAGTTCTTTGAAAAGATTTAATTAAAATATTATATCCATAGAAGTTAGTTTTTTAGTTTCTCAAAAAATTCTGAGTATCCCACGTATCCCATGTTCCAACCCATGAGCTCCATATCGGAAGTCGGTGTACCGCCCTCTAGGCCAACACGACTAAGATTATTATGTAAATATGGAATCACCTCTGGACTGCAATCATAATAGTCAGACTAACGATGAAAAAGTACAATCCTAAAGTTAATTAAAACTAAACTGCAGTTACGCTAATAAACCGACTGAACCGAGTCCAATTTGCATGTGCAACCATCGAGAATATCGAGCTGGGCTTAGGGTTCCGCAGGACGAAAATCTGTCATAAAAAACGATTAATCATCTAGCCCATCAACACTAGATACTAATAGGTAGGTAAGTACTAGTGTACTATAGAAGTACCTACTAGGTATATAATATAGAATTATAATATCTGTGCTGTTGGGTACCTAGTTATATATACCAAGGTACCTACCTAATACAAATTTTGGATTAGACGTGAATTTGACTATACGCAAATTGGTCGCAAATTAATATTTGATAACTACTGCATAGTTATCAATTATTTATTCCGTAATACGGAAGGTATGTGAATAACGCAACAATCTCAATTTTTTAAAATGACTTCACTATAACGTTGTTTTCTGACTCGTGAAACAGACCTTTTACTGACCTTTAGTCATGCAAAGACTTTTAGAAGACGAACTTTAAAAATTCGTCGTTTTCGGTCACTTCACGACATATTTAGGACGGACCCTAATATGCCCTAAAATGACGTCTATGCTCTTGATCTTTGCATGCTACCTGGGGATTTGCATAAGTAGGATTGTTGTTTGGTACGCCGGGGATGCTCATATTATGTATGCTCATATTATGTGTTTATGACGTCACTATAACGTTGTTTTCTGACTCGTGAAACTGACCTTTAGTCATACAAAGACTTTTAGAAGACGAACTTTAAAAATACTTCGTTTTCGATCACTTCACGACATATTTAGTACGGACCCTAATATGCCCTAAAATGACGTCTATGCTCTTGATCTTTGCATGCTACCTGGGGATTTGCATAAGTAGGATTGTTGTTTGGTACGCCGGGGATGCTCATATTATGTATTTTGGTAGTATAAAATCTTAAGATTACCTATAAATGCTAGTTATAGGTACTTAATTGCAAAAAACATTTAAAAATATACAGAACCCGTGCACTGTCTGCCAACTCGCTCCCCGTTTATTTAGCTGGATAATTGTACTTTTTACCATTACCCGGGTAATGGGATTTGTGCCGATTGCCATTTGTCGTTCCCGGGTAGGGTATACCGGATATTCTACTGCCCGGCTCTAAAGTCCGGCTAAGATTAGCAATTTTCACTTCTTATGCTCTAAAAGTGTGTTATTTTAGCTTAGCGTAGACGGACTAAAGTGTATCATTTCACCTTTAGGGACTAACAAATTCTTAGTTTAGTTGCAAACAGCAACAGGCTACGAAATTGATTTGATCCTTCATAAAGACTCGGCTTTTCGATGTTCCATTATTGAGATAATTTCTTAGAAATAATATTATTCTACTACTATTATAAACGTGAAAGTTTGTGAGGATGGATGTTTGTTACTCTTTCACGCAAAAACTACCGAACATATTTTGATGAAACTTTACAGTAGGTAATAATAGCTTATGCATCAGAATAATACATAAGGCTACTTTAAATCATGATGATTTACGGGAAGTAGGTACCTTTATAGGTTTTGATGTATTTGCGAGTATCAAAATATTATAAAAAATATTTTGTCGCATAATTATAATTTATATTTCAATAATATTAAAATTACTTTTATTTAATTATTTAGTAGACTATATTTTTTTTTAATTTTTGCGTTGACTTGATTTTTTAGAGCTTCAAGGGACCGTACACGGTAAAAACTGATTCATTATAGAAAGACAAATTGCTTTCCATTAAGACATTTTTATTACCTCCAAGAAAATGATTCTCTCCCTATAGACGCTAGATAATAATTTCTTCGTAATAGTAAAAAATCATCTCATGTTATTGTATTTGTTACGAGATAAATAAATTTAATTCAAGAAACATATTGTTTTATTTAACACATTTATTTGATACGACATAAAATAAGTCTTGAAATAAACATATTTATTTTCAAGTAAGAACAAAATTGAGAAAAATAGTGTCTTCAAAAAAGATAAGCAGTATTTTTGTTTTAAAAATATTGCATTAATCTAAGAAAATATATTTTTGTAATAACCAAATATTTCGAGAAATCAGTCTTTCTTATTCAAAGAAATCCTTTTTACCCGTGTAGACTTATAGTAGGTAGGTATTTGATATTATTTTCAAGGTACTAATAAGTTTAGTTTTTCCTTTTGAGGTGTGTACGTAAACCCAAAAAATATTTGCATCGGCATTTACAGGCACGGATCTGGAACGTATAATTATTATGTGTGAAAAATCTTTAAATGAGCGTAAGACGACCTTTCGTAATATCGGAAAATTCCGGCAGTTTATACCTCACCGGCAATCCCTATCCAGGTAATTGGTGCATTGTATTTTAAACTTTAACTGCCACCGTTTCAAGGTAATTAAAAAAATAATTCATGAGAGGTGGTGGCGTTAAGTCGGTGTGGATTTTATTGCAATGCGTTTCTTTTCTTTTTATGCTATAACACTGCGGCTAGGCATGTCTAAAGTTGAATGGAATACTTTATCATTTAAATTCAAAGTTCATTTGTAACGCAAAAATCACTCAATTGGTTCAATGTTCGCTTAGTCTGACTCACAAATTATGTATTAGGGATACTAGTCTCAATAGACACGCACACTGTAATTCAGTATTTTCAACAGACTTAAAAAAAAGAGGTTCTCAGTTAGTCTGTAAAAAACAGATATCTTCGCTAATTGTGAACCGATTTTAATTAATTCTTTTTTTAATGGGTAGAGTATACTTCAAGGGTATTACCATATCCATTTTATGAAAAAAATAAAGGGAGATGAAATTTCATAATGGTCTTTTTATCAACTGGCCGCTATTTGCAGATTTTTATTTTTCCTAAAAAATATTTTTTGACAACAATGTAGGTTTCATGGAAAAGGCAAGTAACCGAATTCGGGTATGTAAATTAATTTGTTGTTTTTGTCGCCTTTCTGTTAGACTGGACATTACAAATTTGTAAAACCATTAAATCGAAAACCATTTAATTGACCAAGACTTCATTGAAGTTCTGCCTGCATAATCTAACAGATGAACTAAATTAGAAAAGAAAAAAGAAAATACATTTACCAAACTCGACACAACACAACAGGTACCTAAACAAATATACACAATAACAGAAAGGTTACATTAAACATTATATAAAATAAAAATATGTGTTTTGTGGGGACAATAGGTCCCTATCTCAGCATACTAAGCTGCACCTTAGGAAAGGTAGGAAAGGTGTAGGCGCTGATTTTAGGATAGGGCCATCGTGATGTCACGAACAACGGGGAACAACATGATCAAGAAAAAAAAATGTGTTTTTCATTTATCGTTAATTCTTGGTAACTCTGCGTTACATCAGATATGGTGTCTCTGAAAAGGATCTAGTGACCGATGATGAAACAACCAGTGTAGCACGGTGTAACCAAAGCGCACGGTAATTCGAATGTTCTGTGAGTGTGGGAACTTTTGATTCTTAGAGATGCCGGCTTTCTCACGATGTTTTCCTTCACCGTTTGAGAACACAGAACACAGAATATTATAGACTACATTTCATTGCATTGCGCACTTAAGTTATTGGGTAAAAAATCCATTAGTGCACAATTGGATTTCAAACCACGATCGACGTTTCGGTTTTTTGTATATGGATGTGAAGTCAAAAATTAGTATTTTTCATTTTCCATAAGTCAAAAGACAGGAATAACTTTTGTCTTCTCTACCGTTTTGACTCATCTATTACATACTATGTTATGTTTAACATAGTTACATATTATGTTTTATATTTAAAAGATTTTTGATTTAGAGCACAGTCAAAACGGTAGAGAAGATATGCCTTCCATTGTAAGCATAGGTAGGTAAAAATCTATTTAATATAAAACACTAGCCTCTGCCCACGGCTTCGCCCGCGTTATACCCGGATAAAAGTAGCCTATGTATTATTCTGATGTATAAGCTATATTACTGTAAAGTTTCATCAAAATCCGCTCAGTAGTTTTTGCGTGAAAGAGTAACAAACATCCATCCTCACAAACTTTCACGTTTATAATATTAGTAAGATAGGATATGCCTTTCATTGTAAGTATAGGTACCTACTATGTATATCCATTCTGTACGAGATCGTTGTTCTAAGACGTTATACTTAGCAACAACAATATCTATTCCCTTTGACAAAGTTCACATGCTACGATATCGGTTACTAGGCCTCAAAGCAAAACTCAAGACAAAGTTATTTAGAAATTAATAAAACTAATCTAAAGTTTGTCTCAGTTTGGTCATAAATAATTGTTGAGGAACAAAGTTGGTTTCTATCGGTATAATCGAGCGATTTTGGGGTTCCTTAGGAACTTGCAAATTCAATTACTTAGGAAATACATAAATCAACTGCTCTGATGCCGTTCAACTAATACGGTTGTCGGTTTTTGTGCTCGCGTTTATGACCGAGACTTAGACACTATTGCATTATTTTCAATAAGAAATGTTTCTGGCGAATGCTTATTTAAGTATTTATTGGTACTCGTCCTTTACAGGAAGTATTAGTCTCCTTATTTAACTATCTCTGTATGTGTTTTGATTTCTTCTCTATAGTCGGACATTCTTGGCAAAGTGGCCGTGGCTATTCAGGTCTTGAGTAGCGGCTTTTGCGATGTGTCTCAACTTTATTAGTCGCGTTGCGGGCATTCTGTCATGGTTGTGTGACGGACTTGATAAGGTCTTGAAGAAAGAAGAAAGAAGAAAGAAGAAAGAAGAAAGAAGAAAGAAGAAAGAAGAAAGAAGAAAGAAGAAAGAAGAAAGAAGAAAGAAGAAAGAAGAAAGAAGAAAGAAGAAAGAAGAAAGAAGAAAGAAGAAAGAAGAAAGAAGAAAGAAGAAAGAAGAAAGAAGAAAGAAGAAAGAAGAAAGAAGAAAGAAGAAAGAAGAAAGAAAGAAAAAATATATTTACGAGTATTTGTCCCCTTGACATAACGTTTAACACAAAATAATAATAAACACACAAAACAGATACTTAACAAAAAAAACGTAGCGAAACGAGACGAACAGACAATCTAAGTAACTAATTTTGTGTTGTGTGGGGTCAAATAAGTCCCCGTCTCAGCATTATGCTGCACAAAACATAATAGGTGGTTTTCAGGCGTAAGAGAGCGACCATGCAATCTTTTGCGCGGAACTACCAAAGGCTATTTCGATCAGTGCCGTTCAAATTGCTCCATCTTGCTATATAGGTATATTAGGTATAGCCTTTTAATCTAAAGGACTCCATTGATTGATTTAGTTCAATCAATAATATTTTTTCATTTCATTTCATTTATTCTTTCACAACTATAACACAATCGTATTCAAAATTACTTAAATTTATAACATGACAAATGTAAAAAAAAAACATCATAATTACTTATTCTAAATTATCATAATGTTAAAAATTATCTAATAGTATAGCTAAATACTTTTCCAATAAATCTTTGTAAGTCTTAATAAATATTATTGATTATGTGATAATCAATAATATTTATTAAATAATCAATCTAATCTCCATAAATCTCTATTCCTTCAGGTCTGTCTAGATCACTCTCAGCGGTATATCGTAATTTCTCTAAAGGTTTTTTAGAATGATTTTGTTTTGCTGTAGGACATTTTACGTTCTATGATTAGGAATGATTAAATCTAGGTTCAAGAATTGAATGCAAAGGTCTTGATGAGAGGATTTGAGAAATACCTATCTACTAGTACTGCCTTAGTACTAGGTCAAACGAGTGGAAAGCTATGATACACGGGAATCTCTTTTGGATCTTTCTTTATTCCGTATTTACTAACATTGGCAACATCTCATTGCACGTGAAATTAGTACTAAATGGTGCTAAAAATCTGCTAGAAAGCATTGGATATTAATCACGTTTTTTTTTGCTAGACTTCAGATAAGGTCGTTGTCAATTTTTTGTGTATACTTATCAACAACAAGTAAGCTTGTTAAAGTTAGCTGGACATGGAGCTTCCTCGAAAGAGTGACGTGATTTAACGGACGATCTTGAGCCATCAAGATTGCAGGCTATTCGTCGGTCTGCAACCGTCGGTCTGCAACCGTCTCCCGAATCACATAACCACTGCGCGGTCGACGCAATCTTTTAAAAACATGCTAAAAAACTTATCTAGCAAGCATTCCACAAGTTGATTTTTTTAAATAAAAGTAATGTAAGTAATTTAGGCATTAGCAAAGATTTTATAATACAAGTAGTAACATTTTTACATAATTATTATTATTTTACCTTTGATTATTCTTAGTAATTTAATTATTCTTACTATTGTTTTTTTGGTATATTATGTTGTGTTGTATTATTTTATTGAAATTTTACAATTCGCTATCAATAAATGAATCTGAATCTGAATCATCACCTTCTTCCTGAAGCCTTTGAGGTATAGATCTTTGAGATGTTCTACGTCCATCGAGCGGGATGCCTTCCTACGTAATATCATTGTATCGTCTGTACTTATATACGTACTTGTATACGTACTTGTTTACGTACTTGTATACGTACTTGTATACGTACTTGTTTACGTACCTATTTCCACCCATTACAAATGGTAACTTGAAAATAATAGAAAATTATTTCTAGCACATAATTAACAGGTAGTACATAAGCGAACTTAATGATAAAAAGTATTGTCTTCCAGATAACCTTTGTGTATTGTGGAAAAGGATGTGTCGGTGGTTCACAGAATGGGTGCCTAAAAAAATGTTTAACGCAAATACTTAGATACACCTAGATAGTTAATAGTAATACTTAAATACTAAGGGCATAAATACGTTTAAAAAGATAATTAAATCTACATATTAAAATATTTTAAAGAGTTAAAGTTTTTAGTAAGTATATCTTTAGGGTATAATCTCTGAAACTACTCATCCGATTTAAGAAATCTTTCACTAATATTTTATAGACCTTTAGAGTGGACATAGAACCAGTTTATTATCCCGTTAAAATATAAGAGCTTTCTATGGATACCAATTTTGTAACAATGTCGACGCAAAAACGTGCCTTACGACCGGTGCCTTAACGGTAAGAGCTACTTTTTAACTGAGTACCGAGCGGGCGAAGCCATAGGCAGTTGCTCGTCTATACTAATATTATAAAGAGGAAAGATTTTGTTTGTTTGTTTGTTTGTACCGAATAGGCTTCGAAACTACTGTACCGATTTTAACCATTTTTTCACTAAAAGAAAGCTAAATTATCTGGAAGTAACATAGGCTATAATTTATTTTCAAATAAATTAGAGATCTTTAAGGAAATTGCAATAATGTAACCCAAAGTAGCAAAACTTTGCCTATAAAATTCATTATTTGGCGTGCACTGAGAAAACTATTGATGATACATAAAAAATATGTACTACATGATTAAAATACTCATTATTACCTACAAAAAAGTCCGCGAGGGAATATATCTAACTATCATGGTTAAGTCACAATACCAGCTTTTGTGTTCTACAATTTAATTAGATCGCGGGTAGAAACAAAAGTTGGTTACATTCGTATCGTAGTATTAATTCTTATTCAAATAAATAGTTTTATCATCAAGGGTATTTATGTAGCAGGAAAATACTTTTTAATTCAATCGAATCGGACATTTAATTTCGAAGTTATCGCGACTATAACGTCGAAACTTACGCGGGTGACACCGCGGGGCATAGCTAGTATAAAATAAACGAATAAATAGTTCGTACATATATACATTGCCTAGCCGGATTATAAGCCTTTATATTGTAGGACGTTCGGAAACGATGCACAAAAAAACGATGTGCGTGTCCGTATGTTTCCACAACCCTCTAGACGTTATCTGGGAGATGTTAACGTAGATAGCTTACAATACCGTGGCTAGGAGTGCTGGACGAGTATGTTATCTACCGGATTATACAGGTACCTAACTAGAGCAGTTGAGAATTAATAGGTAGATAGAATTAACTCTGAACTCTACAAATAGGCTTAAAGGGTAGACTGAAAATACAGTCACATGGAGACTTCACATTTGCACAAAGACAAAGTTGCTAGGCGAGGAAATTCAATTCAATTATTTTTTTTTATTTTAGAAACTTTTATTACCTATACGACATATTTTTTTAATATAACAAGCTAACGATATCCCTTGTGGTAAGCGGATACCGTAGTCTATGGACGCTTGCAATACCAGAAATGTCACTCCGAGATATCAAGATGAAAGACCTTATGTGTCTGTAATCACCGGCAACCATACCCTTTTAACTGTTGAGCAGAGTGTTCTCAACGTGCGTGGAAGTGGACGGTCTGGCTCTGGGTGATGAAATTAAATACAGGTGAACGTATCGAAGAAATACATTTGATGCCTAAAATAATAATAAAACCATGGTAACTCTGTGACACAGTTTGATCTCTATAAAAGCAAAAAAATAAGAGTTTTTATGGATATTTCTAAATTAATTTATACGTATATAAATTATGATTCCACTAGGGGTTTTCATTTTAAAATAAAAATAAAAATTTTATTCATAAAAATCACAAACTCCGTCACAAAGTCACCCCCGCTTACGGTATTGATATAGATTTCTGTTATAATTAGGGATTCGAGAAAATATGCGCTTAACTTATGATGACAACATTGCAACAAGGGGATCTTATAAAAACCAACAGACAGAGACAATCGACATTATAGAGAGCGGAAGCTGTCAGTCACAGGAAAACCAAAGACAATAGTCTACATTTTAACAATTAAACTGCAGGCCTATTCACGTCCCGGAACATCCATTCACGGAACAATACGTTATTCTAACATTAACACACATACCGGAACACAGAATTGAGAACATTACCGACTGCTTGGCGGCCGAAATAGGCTTTCACTTACCCGAACGAGCCCTTTCACAGAAGCTCTACTACTCTACTACCAATTGTATTTTTGATATTGTATGATTAGGTAAATTTTGACATGTTTTTCTATTATTATTAATTCTTTTTGATTTATATTTGTGCACGGAAATAATATTAATTAAAATTCAATATTATATTCATACGCCTGTAAAGGCAAGTTTTGGTAGTACCTACTATAATCATTTTAAGATATGATATGATATGATATGATATGATATGATATGATATGATATGATATGATATGATATGATATGATATGATATGATATGATGTGATATGATATTACTTTAAGAACAAATGAAAATATAATATTGCCCATATTAAAGAAGACATAAACTAAAACTACATTTCAAACAAGTTTATTTTCTTTCCATTACAAGAATTTCAAAAGAAGAGGGAATTTTCATCCATTCTATCTCAGGGTCACCAACGCGCAAGTGATAGGTACCTTTGGTGTTGAAAGAAAGGAAAGAAAAAATATATATTTACAAACGTTGCACACTAGAAAACACACAGACAATATATACAAGAGATTTACACAGACAATACCTACATACTAATAATAAAACTTTACAATATGCCTCCTGATACCTACCAATATGCAACGATGCAAGTTGGTGACCAACTCAGCATTTGTTGTGTCAACTAGCAACACAACGCTGATCTTCCGTTGGAACCAAACACTTAGTGAAATCACCGATGTCTGCTTACATTACGATTAGTAAATGTATATATAATAAATGACCAAAAGATATATTAAAAATGAATAACATAGAATTTAATAGGAAACTTTTCAATTGGCTTTGCAACATATGTTTTTATTCAATTAATGAATACCTATCTAAATAATAAGCTTGCATGACATTTTAATAGGTAAGTATTTTGATTCTAGTGAATTTTGTATAATTATAAATTTGACATATTTAATAAATCTATAAATCTAATTGTAACAAGGTATTTACCTACTTATATGTAAAAATTTGCAAACCAAAATGTCGAATATAGAGAAGCTGACTATACCTATGTAATAATAATAATGTACCTATATTCTTGTAATAAAATAAATATAATTCATTCATTCATTCATTCATTCATTCATCATCATCATCATCATCAGCCCACATCAGTCCACTGCTGGACATAGGCCTCAATACGCGCCACTGAGCCTGGTGTTCGGCTCTTATCATCCACTTACTGCCCGCTGCCTTTCTTATGTCATCGCTCCACCTAGCCGGGAGGCGTCCCTTCATTCATTCATTCATACCTAAAAATAATAATAAGTTTAAATTATAACTAACAATATGACAAATAGAATCACGTAAGAATTACGTTGTTGCTAACGTCCATAGGTTACGGTAACGCCACTCAAAGTTGTAAAACTTCGAGAAAACGTCTCTTTTACACCGATTCGATATATGAGTTTGGTCAAAGACAAAGTCAAAGTCAAAATTCATTTATTCAATAAAATGACAAGGATCACTTTGAAACTCGGTTTTTATGTACTGCCTGTTCCTCCGCGACCAAGACAGGAAAGAAACGCAAGAAAACAAGGCTGGTTATTCTTTTTAACGATCCTTTTACAAAACAATAGGTTCGAGTTGGAGCATTTTCAATCCGCAGAGTTTTTGTCATAGTTTATAGTATGCTTTTTATAAAGTTTTTGTCTAATTACGTTTTTAAATTTGTTAATTGATAATTTTTGTATATCTCTTGGGAGTTTGTTATAAAAGCGTACACCGTGCCGTTTAAAAGATTTACTAACTTTATTGAGTCTACAAGTGGCAACAGCGACAAATAAAGATAATTATTTCTAGTATTAACATTGTGATTATCGCTTTTTTTCTTAAATAAATACATGTTTTTGTGCGGTTATCCTTTTGGTGAATCTTGCTTACGAAATGCACCAACAATGACCTTGGTGTTATCGAAGTCAATGGGCGACAGTAACCGTTTAGTTCTAGTTGGGAGGCATGCCTGTTTTGTTTTCAAGTAATATAACTTATTTATCCCAAATACTCAATGTATAGGAATGAATTTGGTTTAGTTTTTTTTTTATGAGTTTTGCTTACGAAATTAAATAGTAGCAATG
Organism: Perizoma flavofasciatum; assembly: GCA_958496245.1. NCBI lineage: Eukaryota > Metazoa > Arthropoda > Insecta > Lepidoptera > Geometridae > Perizoma > Perizoma flavofasciatum. The sequence goes on from OY292437.1 coordinate 10,220,598, forward strand.
TGCGACAGTTACCGTTGTAGAGACGACCTCTGTGGCGCTGTGGACGAAATCCCACCTGAGACGCAGAAGGTTGCGGGTTCGATTCCCGCCGCGGGGAAAATGTTTGTATGATCTGCAAATAGTTGTCTCGGGTCTGGTTGTTGCCTATGTATAATCTGTATGTATTTGCAAAAAAGTATATAAGTAGTATATCAATCATGTAGTTTCCATAATACAAGCTCTGCTTAGTTTGGGGTTTGGGGCTAGATGATGCTGTGTGAAAAATGTCCAGCATTATCTATTTATTTGTTGTCTGGTTAAAACAAACTGGTCTAAAACAGGCTACTCGCATGCCTGCTTTCTTTCAAGAACCTAACATAAAAAAACGTATTCTAAAGAACCAGAGTATGGGAATTAACTCTACAAAATTAAATACTCCTACGAGATCGAAAGGATAGGAAAATGTTATGATTGTTTAACCATAAGGCCTTGATGCTAAAAAATATCAGTTAATATAAGATATTGACCTCGATTCTGTACATTAACTAAACTTAATTTAAACTGTCGCTCTCTTTTACTGATAGTGTACCTACGCAAGAAAGAGATGGCAAGAATTTTACTCCTGTCAAACCAGTTTACGTGCCGCTTTTCTTCGTGTTTATAGTCAGCATGATTTGAAATAACGACTAAATTTGTATGAAATTACGACTAAATTTTTTGTTGGAAACAACAGTAAAACTATATAATAATGTTGCTTAAATCTGACTAATTTGACAGCACTAAAATTTTTTGCTATCTCTTTCTTGCTTGCACTATCAGTAAAAGAGCGAGCGACAGTTTAAATGAAGTTTAGTTAGTGTACTACAGCATCAAGACCATGTACCTTAGAACCAAAAATTCCAGGGATTCCAGGGTTCTCCCGTGTCAATAGCCTCCAGGTTTTGGGGGCGCCCCTCAAATACTATTGCTGGTAAAAGTACCGAGGTGCTTTGAGTTGTTTTTGTTGATTTTCAGTGGAATGTGTCTTGTCAGTTTGTAGGACAGCTAACTAACGGCATTTTTCCAATTAGTAATTTCACGCATCACGAATTTCAGGTTGGATGAGAAATTAGCCAATGAGAATGACTTGTTTTGTGCTAACATAATTTTTCCAATTAGTCATTTATTGTCTTATCACGAATTTCAGGTTGGATGAGAAATTAGCCAATGAGAATGACTTGTTTTGTGCTAACATAATTTTTCCAATTAGTCATTTATTGTCGCATCACGAATTTCAGGTTGGATGAGAATGACTTGTTTTGTGCTAACATAATTTTTCCAATTAGTCATTTATTGTGGCATCACCAATTTCAGGTTGCATGAGAAATTAGCCAATGAGAATGACTTGTTTTGTGCTAACATAATTTTTCCAATTAGTCATTTATTGTCGCATCACGAATTTCAGGTTGGATGAGAAATTAGCCAATGAGAATGACTTGTTTTGTGCTAACATAATTTTTCCAATTAGTCATTTATTGTCGCATCACGAATTTCAGGTTGGATGAGAAATTAGCCAATGAGAATGACTTGTTTTGTGCTAACATAATTTTTCCAATTAGTCATTTATTGTCGCATCACGAATTTCAGGTTGGATGAGAAATTAGCCAATGAGAATGACTTGTTTTGTGCTAACATAATTTTTCCAATTAGTCATTTATTGTCGCATCACGAATTTCAGGTTGGATGAGAAATTAGCCAATGAGAATGACTTGTTTTGTGCTAACATAATTTTTCCAATTAGTCATTTATTGTCGCATCACGAATTTCAGGTTGCATGAGAAATTAGCCAATGAGAATGACTTGTTTTGTGCTAACATAATTTTTCCAATTAGTCATTTATTGTCGCATCACGAATTTCAGGTTGGATGAGAAATTAGCCAATGAGAATGACTTGTTTTGTGCTAACATAATTTTTCCAATTAGTCATTTATTGTCGCATCACGAATTTCAGGTTGGATGAGAAATTAGCCAATGAGAATGACTTGTTTTGTGCTAACATAAAATTGGATCCGTAATATAATTGGAAAGTATATAACGGAAAGTTAGAAAGTTATTGATAAATAGCTTGTGTCCATTCCCAAGATAATCACACTCAAAACAATACTCATAGACTATTAGGTCATTCGTATACTTATTTAAATTTATCGTTTCCATTATTCCAGCAATCTGAATCTCTATGCCATTGCGGGCGCTATAAAGCTAAATCTCTTCAAGGACAAACATTTCAACTTCCTCGAGGGGCGCTGAGGGAGCATAGTGAATCGTGAGATCGAGTGGTTCACTACAGCTTGGTATCGAACATAACATAAAAAAACGTTCGTGATTATATTCCCTATGATGGACATCCTCAGATACATAGTACGTACATACAAGCTTTTTTTTTCAGGAAAAAACAAAATTAAACTTCAATTAATTAAAAGTTGACAAATACCAACAGTCCAATATGAAAATTCACCTATATTTTTTCACCCAAAAAATTAAAATCCGATTTCAATTAACGGAATGTTGATAAATACCAATAGTCCAATATGAAATTTCACCCTCTATTTTTGTGGGATTTTTCATACAATTTATATGGGACCACCCTTCCTGGCTTGGTCGCGGAAGAACAGGTAGATAAAATCGGCGTTTCAAAGTGATCCTTGTCAATTTAATGAATAAATGAATATTTACTTTGACTTTGAAGTATGAACTCATTAAAAAAATAATCATTAAAATTGGATCACTATTAATGGCGAAGATATCAATAAAACACACAAAAATAAAAACATACAGAGGAATTGAGAACTTTTTGAAGTCGATTGAAGAACACGCTCACAATTTCATTTCCCATGAGATATATACTCCACTCACGCCCACGTTTTGCATTCTACGTGACAGATGGCAAACAGATTTCCACTTATTGGAACACTAACAGATGGCGCAGGCTTTGAAATTTTTGTTTTAGGGCATGCATGTTTTCCATTTCCCGTCAACACCAACTAATGCGCACATATTTTTTTCGGGTACAACACAGCTAAGTAAAAACATAAAAGCGCAGCGTTCACAGTTATATGTACCTGTTTGATTTATTGTTTTACTAGCTTCTACCCACGGCTTCACCCGCATGGTATCCGGATAAAAGTAGCCTATGTGTAATTCTGATGTATAAACTATATTACTGTAAAGTTTCATCTAAATCCGTTCAGTAGTTTTTGCGTGGAAGAGTAACAAACATCCATCCTCACAAACTTTCGCATTTATTTTATAATAGTAGGAATCATGCGTTCGATTTGCGTTCAATTTGATTTCGAGATTTCCTATCTGTTTTGATCACGTGCTCTTATGCATATTCCGGTCCTGTAGTTTGCTGGATTCGATCGTAATACTGACATAACTAACGCAGTAGTAAGTGTTAGTCTTTAAACAAAAAAATATTTCCGTGGAGTGAACCAGCTATCTCATTCTACTCATGCAAGGAATTAACAGTATACCAAAAAAACGGGATTCATTCCGTCCAGTTGGAGAAGAGTAATTGATTGCGAGACACGATTTAATTTCAACTGAGAGCCTGATTATAGGGCTCTCAGGATTTGGTGAGTGGCTCAATTGGTAAGAATATTTAATCTTATAAATCGTAGATTCGACAAACTCTAGGGAATGGCGGTCGAGAATCGAACCACGCTGCGGCATACCTACACACATAAAAAAGTTTGCGATAATTTTGAAAAGTTGAAATATTTTACTTTTGCCTTTAATCGCTTTTCCATAAGCATTCATACTTTAAAACGGGAATTGTCACGTAATGCGGTACGCACGCGTGGCGTATGGGTGAAGGCACCGACTTAGTTTCGACCCATTCTGAGAGTCTTCATCAGAGTGAGTGATCGCGACTATCTCCTTCCGCGTTGCGCCATACACTGAATTCTATAGGAATTGATTTAAAATCATTTTACGTTTAAACACTAGAAATAAAATGGTTCGTTTTTATTCTAAACATTGTGTTTTTAACAAAGAAACAATTCGTTATATTATAATTTTAATAATATTTCAACATATCAAAAACTATGTTAAGTTTTTTTGCGGTTTAGGATCGTTCTACATGACACTCTGGAGGAGGGTAATATCCAGCCGTAGATTTCAATTATGACCTACTTACACGAAGTACCAAAAACAGCCGTATACGGAAAAAAGCCTATTCTCTGAGAAAAACTGAAAACATTATTTCAAGGAAAAACGAGGCGTCTTCGTACGTTTGACGCCTCGTCTGTAATTGGAAACCACCCAAAGCCAGTGCAAAACCTGTAAGTTTTCAGCCACCTTGCTTGAATCATCCTGTATGTTAATTTTCATGAAAAAATTAAGGCAGTTTTATGTTAATATAAAATAAATAAATTAAAAATAAATAAGTAAACACCCAACATACACATTATATAATCATTACTACACTAGGATTCCCTATACCATAGGTATCAGAAACTACGACTACCGTGCTACTTTTTATCCGGGTACCTACGGGCGGAGCCGTGGGCAGAAGCTAGTCCTACTACTATTATCTGCAAATATTTGTTCCGGGTGTTCTGGGTATTTTCTATGTATAATAAAAAAATATCTATCTATGTAATGTATTGTATTAAGTATATCAGTCATCTAGTACCCATAACACAAGCTCTGCTTAGCTTGGGGCTAGATAATGCTGTGTGGATTGTCCAGCATTATTTATTATTTTTATTTTTATTATAAACGTAAAAGTTTGTGAAGATGGATGTTTGTTACTCTTTGACGCAAAAACTACTGAACGGATTTTAATGAAACTTTACAGTAATAAAGCTTATACATCATAATAACACATATGCTACTTTTTATTCGGGTACGGGCGAAGCCGTGGGAAGCTAGTAATTTAATAATAATGATACATACACACGACTATGCCTGCAACAGCGTTCTCTCTTGCACCCTACAAGAATGGTTCGTTCGCATAAGGACATAAATCTGAGTATCCAGAGCTCAAGAAATTCATGGCTATTAAGATTTTCCTGTGCTAATAACTTGCAAATCTGACTGGAAGTATATCCAAATACTGATAACAATTCAAGTCAGATTTGCAAGTCATTTGACAGGACGGAAGAGAGTTTTTTTTTGTGATGTAAGCTATTTACGTGCAAAAATTCTCCTAAATAAGTTATAAGTACGTAATAATAATTTTAACACTTCTCATGCTCTAAAGTGTATCATTTAACCTCTAGAGGGACTTAAGTTTTTTTTAAACTTTGTCGTTATTATCAACAGACTCAAAATTAATGTCAAGATTTGGCTTTTCGATTATTAACTTATTTTAAAAAGAAGAAATTAAAAAACGTTGTTATTGACGTGAAATCTTTAGAAATTGTACTGTAACACCATAGTTTATTTTATTTTCGATCAATCAAAGTGAAAAGTAGAGTAACTCGGGACTAAAACCATTTCATATTCGATTTTAAAGCCGATTCTATTCGATTCTAGGCTAAACATCTCGTATAAAATAGTTCTTTTTAGTCCTTTGTTGAACAATCTTCTATCTCTTTACTCGTACCTACGTCTAAAGCCGTCTTAGGTATTTCTAAGCTATTTTGTGACACTTTTTCTTGGTCACCCTGTTTGATATACGTCGTTTTCCGGCTATTTCCTGGTCACAGTGTGTTACGTCAGTGATTTGACGAGGATGAGGTATGGACCAGAAAAAACCTAGTAACCAATCGCGAAGAAAACAGTGTGAAAAGATTCAGTGCCTAAAGATGACCTACAGAGACTCAATTCTGTATTAAAAGAAGAACATAAAAATGAACATTATGAATCCTTTCCAAAACGGTTTTCCGATACATTTATCATCCGACACATTAGTGGGATCCAAAAATGTCTACAAAGAATACTCTCCCAAAAAATCTAATGCAATCCTACCGCCCCCAGCCAATTGGAAATATATTCCCGTAATATCGCCAGAGATTTACACAGCGATAACTTTAATGTACGGCTGGGGGCTTACCCGACCACCTATGGGAGTTTATGGTGTAATCTCTTCTTTTTGTCGATATCCAAAGGGGTTCACAACTATTGCGGATGGGTTTTCGTCGTTTGAATACTTTTGAATAAACTTTCAAGATAGTTTAGTTTTAAATAATCTTTTTACAATCAAATACTTGGGCCCGTTAATACAATAACAGGTGGTTAAGTCCTAATCATAGCTTTTTGACGCATATTTTTATAGGAATCTGTCATTTTGTTTGGTTATTGTAATTCCTAGTTTTTTAATATCTGTTTTTGTCATAAGTACCTTAGTAGGTAGGTACTTTACTTTACTTCATTTACATTGTTTTTATTCACTTATTTTTTATGAATCTGGTCCTCAAGCATACTACCCAGTTGTCTTTCTGCTCAACTATTGTTTTGGTGTGCGCATATAAGTTATGTTTCTAACCAGATTAAAACTGTATTCTAGAGATTGCATTTTTTCATGTTTGCAACGTGAAATGTGTGCTTAAATAAATGGTTAGTTTAGGTTAGGTTTGACCATCCGTTTATTTTGTTTGGTGAACTCAATCCATTAGCTTTTAAATTATTGTAGATTGGTATAATTTATGGTAATTTTTAATTATTAACTAATTATTATTGTTAGTCGTAATCATATCCTGAAATACCACGTACTTTATTTACGTGTTGCCGATGTTTAGTTGCCCGTTTAGAGGTATTTCCTCATGAACACCGTCCGTGACCACACTCATCAGTCGTGAAATGGGAACTGGTTTCAGCAGGATTGTTTTCAGGCAGGATTTGACTTAAGTGAAATCATGAAATAGTTGATTTCGACGCAGGCTGACTTTCATCTTAAAATTTAAATGTTCTCTGGCAATCCTGCATAATCGCTTAGAAGATTTACACATTATAATTACGTTACCAACAGTTAATTAAGTGGTGTTTGATTAACATTCAATAGTTAGCTGGGAGACAAGAGACATCCTGTAGTACCATTTAGTTGTGAAATGAATAATTGTCTGAGTATATTCTCTATTACTAAATGTAACATAAAGGGTGAACCAAATCGTTCTAACATCTAATCTAATGATATAAAAACTATATACATATATAGACAACCTTTGTGGCGCAGTGGGCGAACGCCTGCCTGACAAATGTTTGTATGATTAGCAAATGTTTGTCTCGGGTCTGGGTGTTTCTATGTATTATATATATGTATTTACAACAACAAAAATGTTTATAAGTAGTATATCAGTCATGTAGTTCCCATAATACAAGCTCTGCTTAGTTTGGGGCTAAATGATGCTGTGTGAAATATGTCCAGCATTATTTATTTATTTATTTATTTATATACATATTAACAAAAGACAAATTATACTAAAATGTAAAACAAGGAAAAAAAGTTAAACCTATATACTAAACCAAATAAAACTTTAACACAAATTACCTACAGTTAGCCACACACAAGCTATACAAAAAAAAAACAATATACAGATCACAAAATAACAGCATTCCTATTAAGGTACAGGCTTATAATCTTAACCCAACATTCTCACAAAAACTCAAGTAATTTATTATTCATTATATACGTTTAAACCTTGGTTATTGTGTTAATTTGTTAAATAAAAGTGGTAGAGCTTCTTGTAGAAGAGCTCGTCCATTGGTTGTGAAATACTACCAACCCTACCTATTTCTAGCGCTAAGCAGTAATTCTCGCATTGGGTTTGGTGCCAGTGAAAATACTGGCATATCAGACTTTTCACCCGTCATTTCTCAGGATCGGCAACGGCGAGTGATACCTCTGGTATTGCTAGCGTCTTCTTTGCCATTTTAATTGTATAAAACAAAATACCAATCGTGTCTGAACTGAGCCAAACTAAACTCAAGAAATAAACCACATGATCTCGACGATATTATCATCAAAAAGTATGCAGAAGCTCACGAGTATCATCTTATAATTTTTATAATTCTTTATTGTATACAGAAATAAAACAGAAATATAAAACAAAATATTAGGTGAAGCATGTACAAAGGCGAGCGTAACCCTAAAAAGAGTTTAAAATAACCCCTTAAAAAGGAACCCTAAAAAGAGTTTATCATCATGTGAACGTCGAGGCAATCCATGAGCACCCAAGACAACGTTCTGTTTACGAAAGAGAAGACAAAAACTATTTCTGTCAAATAAAAGAGAGGGAAAAAATATGTTTTGTCTTCTCAGCGGTAGACAAAACCGTTGTCTAGAGTCTTCATGCTAATCAGGCAGCTCCTCGACGACATGGATATAGTGAAAAGACTCCTAAGGATCAAACTTTTTGAGTTAGTGCCGTGTAAATAATAGTGTAATGTGTATGTAGAGTATGTATATAAGTGCTGACAAATGTTTGTATCTGCAAATATTTGTCTCGAGATCTGGGTCTTTACTTTGTATAATATGTATGTATTTACAAAAAAAAAAGTAAGTAATATATCAGTCATGTAGTTCCCTTAACACAAGCTCTGCTTACTAAGATGATGCTGTGTGAAAATGTCCGGCGTTATTAATATTCCTCTTTATTTATTTAAAACCTCAGGCTGTTGCCTGGAACCTTTTTAGAGAGTCTTTTTTGTACAATACAATAAATAAAAAACGTAATTTTGTGGATGGCGACTGATGCAACTATTGGATATATTGGGTGGTAAACTGGGCTATTGCAGAAGTATATACTTTAGGAATGGTTGCTGGGCTATGTAGGATGAAACGGCACCTGCCAATTTTGACTCAAATTCAGATAAATCATATGCAGGTGATGAGTTGCCGTTCACTAAACGGGCCCCATAAGTGCTGCCAACGATATGCAGTGTAGAGGCAACGTTTGTGTGAACGGCTAAAGGGTCTCGAGAGGTGTGATGCAGTTTCACTAAACGCTACTCCCGACTTTATGCCTTTAACACTTCCACCCTTGGAGCATAGGTTCCGCTCTTGCGCCTCCACCTCCGACGAGCCGGCTAAGGTAAGCCGAGGGTCAGGGGTCTCGGTTGACCCCAGGAAGTAATGGGGCTCCGCGGTGTCGCCACGCACCAAACGCTCAACACAAGCGCACCCTGCGGGGTTATTATTATTATGGACATCCTCAGATACATACTTTGAGTAGGTATGTATCTGAGGATGTGCGTAGGTTTTTAAATACATACATTTCACACAGTAATTATTACGTTGTTTTTGTTAAAGATCAGATTATGGAAAATGTAGAAAACGTTGGAAACCACGGATTCATGACTGTGAAAATGCTTCAACATCTAAATTTATTTAATATTTCACACACGAAGGCTTCACATGAAGCCTTCAAAAACCGGCTGACCTATTTACAGTACAGTGTAAATTGAATTTTCAGGGACTTGAGGTACAGTCAGCCGAGTATGTACCTGCTTGTGAGAACTAGGTGGACTGTGTTTTTTTCTAGTATTTTTTAAATAAAACTGCCATTTTTTTTATTTGTTCTTTAATAAATAATCTTGCTTGCAAAAGTAGTTTCCATCATATCCTGAAACTATTATAAACGCAAAAGTTTGTGAGGATGGATGTTTGTTACTCTTTCACCCAAAAACCACAGAACGGATTTTGATGAAATTTTACAGTAATATAGCTTATACATCAGAATAACAAATAGGCTACTTTTATCCGGGTACCGCGCGGGCGAATCCGTGGGCAGAAGCTAGTACTATATAAAGGAGTATGTCTGCGTTGTGTGTAAAGCACAGAGCTTAAACCACTGGTTTGGAGCTAGATGATGCTGTGTGAATTTTTATTTATGTTCTGTGTGACTCTGGAAAACTTTAAAATACATTTGCCACAAATCGAAAAATAAACCTGTTATCGCAACTTAACTTCGTAACTTCCTAGCCGACTGTACCTTGAGACAGGCTATATTAGGTTGCAAATCTCAGCGATGCATCATTTTGGAGGACCAAGGTGAATAATCTTAGCATTATTAGGTACCTACTCGTATATTGAGTTATAAATTACGGGAGTTCAGCTGTTGGTTTATATAGCTAACTGAGAAATATTAAAAACCTAAATCAAAACATGAATGTTTAGGTAAAAATAAACAATCATTGTACGTATTGCTATGTATGATGTGTATGGTATATAACTATGTAGATATAGTAGATATATATATTACTAGCTTCTGCCCACGGCTTCGCCTGCGTGGTGCCCGGATAAAAAGTAGCCTATGTGTTATTCTGATGTATAAGTAAGATATGTTAATGTAAAGTTTCATCAAAATCCGTTCAGTAGTTTTTGCGTGAAAGAGGAACAAACATCCTTACAAACTTTCACGGTTATAATATTAGTAGGATAGGATGGTATCTTCTTAGTATATTTTATTTTATTTATTTTTATTTTATATGGTAAGTACATCCTTGTAAACTTTCTTACAATCCGTTCCATCCAAAGTTTGTCTGGTAGAGATCACTAGTTAGCGATAAGATCACGCATTGAACAACATATCACAATGTTGTACACATTGTCAAAGTCTGTAGTACTTTACTAAGATGATGTGTTATTTCGTATACATATGTCCAGCATTATTTATTATTCATTTATTTATATTTTTGTTAGCTTTACTGAGAATAATAAGTGCATATATGCCCGTAAGTCTTGTACTTGTAGACTCCATAAAGTTAGTAAATCGTTTAAAAGGTGTATGCTTTTGTTTTTATAACATGGACAAAAATTCACAAATAAGAAATTCAAAAACGTAATTAAACAATAAAAAAATACATACATACATACATACATTCACGCCTGTTTCCCGGATGGGTAGGCAGAGACCAAGGATTTCCACTTGCTACGATCCTGGCATACCTCTTTCGCTTCATTCATCCTCATCACATTCTTCATACAAGCTCGGCGGTTCAGCGTACTTCTGACCTGGCCTTTCTCTAAAATGTCTCCAATTTGGTCATAGTACGTTCGCCGAGGCCTTCCTCTACCAACTATCCCATTTACGCTCACCTTGTATACTTGTTTTGTTAATCTATAAAAAAAAACTAATCTAAAAAAAAATACTATCTGAAAATATCTGATTTATTTGGATGACAAAAACTCTTGGGATTGAAAATGCTCCAACTCGATAAAACATGTAGGTACCTATTGTTTTGCAAAAGGATCATTAAGAATAACCAGTTTTCTTGCTTTTCTTACCTGGCTTGGTCGCGGAGGAACAGGCAGTAGATAAAACCGACGTTTCAAAGTAATCCTTGTGATTATAATGAATAAATGAACTTTGACTTTGAATCACATGCTCATTGCTGACCCTTTTCAAAACCCCCTTATTGAAGAACCTCATACTGTAGTCACTTGTGAAAACCTCACCAACAATCAGGTTATGGGAGATCATTCCATAATCTGATGAATGAATGAATGAATGAATTAATGAAAATAGTTTATTGTACACCTTAAGATACAAACAAAATAAACAGTAACACATTATGATAAAGGTACAATGATAAGGTAAATGATATTATAATAAAGGAATACAGTCGTGAGCATGTTGGTGTTTTACAAGCTTTTTTATTTTATTTTTATAAAAAGTTGTCACTGGATCAATTTGTCAGTAAATTGCATTGCAGTAATTGAATATGACCAAATTGAAAACTCGAATTCATTGAAATGATAAGTACCAACTCCACTTGATTCACCATCTCAACTATACTACTATATTATATAAACTATATTTAACTATACACTACCATAACCAAGAATTAAAGTTTGTAAGTTTGGCTTTTAGGAGATATTCTCCGAAAGTACTCAACTGATTTAAAAATACTTTAACTAATATTTAGAAATAGTTTCAGCCCGCGGCTTCGCCCGCATGGTATGTTGGTAAAAGTAGCGTAGGACCTTCTTTGCACAGCCCTAAAGGATAGTTAAAAAAAAAAGATTTTTTTCATTATTTACTTTAATGTTTATTTATACTTACCGAGTTTTGTGTGAATCGAACCAGAAAAAAATCCATACAAACTTTATAACTCTCTTGCACCCCCCCTTGGGGTAGTATAAAAAAAAATACGTGTTTTATTATTTATTTTAAAGTTTATTTGTACCAAGTTTTGAGCGAATCTAACCAAGGAATCAAATTTTCCATAGAAACTTTACCACCCTGTTTAACCCCCCATAGGGATCGATTTTCGAAAATTAGATTAGCCTATGTGTTATTCCAGAACCTAAACTATCTACCTCTATATTCCAAATTTCATCAAAAACGGTTTGTAGTTACGGAGATACGTGGTAACAAACATTCACACACACAGACTTTGGCATTTATTATATTAGTAGGAAGTAGGATGGATCTTTAAGGTTGGCATAGACTGTATATTATCCCGTTAAAATTAAAGAGTTTTTCGTGGAGACCCATTTTGCAACGTAAGTCGTCGAAAAAACGGTGTAGCGAATGCGTTTCTTATGAACGTTGCCTTAACAGTAGTATTTTTTATCCAGATACCACGCGGGCGAAGCCGTGGGCAGTTACTAGTTTAAATATAAATCTACTTCATGCCTAATTATAGCATTTTGTTTAAAAAATTGGAGAATTCAATCTAAACCCCAAACAAACCGGAAGAAATTGATAACAACCATCTCCATCAAAACCTGACGCCGTAAAAAATTCGTCATAAAAATAAATCGCTCTCATCAAACCGCAGAATAAATTGAAGTTACTACTGCAACTGAGCTATACTGGCCCAACCCACGGTGAAATACCGTGATCCCAGACCTTCGGTTTCGTTTTCTCTCATTTTCGATGGTTGACATGACGAACGAACAAATTCGTAAGATCTAAAGATCTATGAACTAAATAAAAAATGAACAAAAAAAATAGACAAAAATATATGCAATAAAGCATATTCTATATATCTATCTATGTATATTATTAAGAATGGAATATCCTACTATTATTATAAACGCGAAAGTTTGTGAGTTTGTTGCTCTTTCACGCAAAAACTACTGAACGGATTTTGATGAAACTTTACAATGATATAGCTTATACATCAGAATAACACATAGGCTACTTTTTATCCGAGTACCATGCGAGCGAAGCTGTGGCAAGTCTAGTGATAAAATAAATATGACTAATACTAAGAAAATATTTTATCTACCGTAACAATGTGTTCAAATAGTTATTAGGGTATAATGAATTAATAATTAGCTGATTAATATTAGATTAGCTACTAAGTTCCTCAAACATTTAATGTACGGAACGTTAAAATTAAGAAATAAACTGCAATGTAGTTGCCAACCTAATAAATCAGCATAAAAAAGCTTATTAAAAAAGTAGGTATTACACGTGTCAAATCACTGCCTAGGGTCCTGTACCCTAAACTGTCACGTTGCTGTCACAAAACCTGAAATTGGCGAAATTGGTCGCGGACCACGTACTAGGCCAGTTGGTAGTACGACATATATCCATTTTACTACACCAGCGGGTGTAAAAATGATGACAGCAAGTAAATATACCTCATGAGGACTTGGGGACCGATGGAATCAAACCAGGTTACTATATTTCAAGCTTATTTTGTAGACAGTACAAATGAAAAATAAACACGCGCCCTACTGTAATCTCTATAGTGGAAATCTAAGTAGGTAGTAGTCAAGGACACGGACAAATTTTATATTTTACTTCCCATTGAGGCCTTTGCCCTGCAGGTGAATAATACAGACTTTATATAATATTAATAATAATAATAATCTTGTGAAGGCCGAGATGGACAAGTTTAGAAAGTACCTAGACTTGGCCCTCGAGATTACTGCCATGTGGGATGTGGATTCGACGATTATCGTTCCGATAGTCGTGTCAGTGAACGGACTGATAGCGAAGAGCCTCGACCAACACCTTAAGAGACTTTCGCTAGGTTGCTGGATCAAGGGTTAGATTCAGAAGGCGGTGCTCCTGGACTCAGCGCGCATCGTCAGGAGGTTCCTCTCTCTGCATCCCAAGCCACCGACCGCTTGGGTTCTGCCCCGCGGTTTGTGGTTCTCCGTTTTTATATGTTTTTTACTACAATGTTTTGATGTTATTTATATTGAATTTGTAGTAAAAAAAATATTTAAGCGAGATTATATAATATATAAAGTGTAATAATAATATGTCCGCATTTTTGCATAGAAGTTATCATTCTACGTGTCAACAAACCCATCGACGCTTATTGGAACACTAACCGACAAACCGTCTTCGAAATTTTAATTAATGGGACTGCTGGTTTTTCACCATATTTTCACTGTTTCGAGCAGGTTTTCGCGCACATGAAGTGAACAATTTATTGGTACATGACCGGGTTCGAACCTTCGGATAGGCAGTCGGGGCCAACACTAGGCCAACAAAATAAATAAGTAAGTAAATACCTAAATAACAATGGTGTCTTTTTTCCCACAGCATCATCTAGCCCCAAACTAAGCAGAGCTTGTGTTATGGGAACTACATGGCTGATATAGTACTTATATACTTTTTAAATAAATACACACTTTTTTTAATACATACACATTATACATAGAATACACTCAGACCCGAGACAAATATTTGAAAGAAAGAAAGAAAGAAAGAAAGAAATCTTTATTTGAGCATTTAAACAAAAATAAAAATAAAATATTAAAGTAAGATATTCTAGTTACTTATACCAATCAACACCATAATAACTACTTATCTACTTATAAATTAGAAACTTAAATGCTACAAAATGGCGTCCGACTCAGCTTATGTTGTAATAGCTATTGCGCATAGCTTTCACAACGCTGATCTTCCGTCGAAACCAACCAAACACGTCACGTACACTAACACAATATAAAAAAATATTTGCTTCTGCGCTTTAGGCAGGCCTTCGCCCACTGAGCCTAATCAATCAGCCCAGGTCATCTAATATATCTGTATAATTGCTTAGGTACGGAAGTACTATTCTGCGAAAGGAAATTTGTAACAGATAGCATTGGTAAGGCTTGAACGATTTAAAAATATGTTTTTTTACAAAATAAATGTGGTAGAGGATAGTTCTTAACTTTCAGAATCTAGAAATACGTAGAATGATCTCCTTGATGAGGTTTTCTTAAGTGGCTACAGTTAAAAGGTTTACTCTTGGCACACTGAACTGAGAGACACATACTCCAAGATAAAACACACCTATTGAGAATCGTTCCAGAAATTACAAGGCTTTAAGAATAAAAACTGTAAAAAGTTTATAATATATATATAAAAATGCTGGACATCTTCCAGCATGATTTAGCCCCAAAGTAAGGAGAGCTTGTGTTATGGCCATATTGGTGTTATAAGAAAATTACGTTACTTACTTATAAATAAACTTTTAAAAAGCTTTTCAAGTAACGGACTTTAAATAACAGACGGCAAAGTCCCTAAAGTTACATAACTAAAGCTTATTTATCTTTAAAGTACAAGAAGCCATTTCCTTCAACTTCGATTAATTAACGTGCAGAAAAAGGCAGAAAAATTGCTCCAGTTTTTGCACTTATTAGAGTTTCATGAGTTGAAATAGCAATTATTTTCATCGTGCTTATTTTAATTGGTTTTCTTTGCGGGATTTTATTGTATTGCTGGTAGGAAAGATTTTGTGTTGCAGCTATCTACTGAATCATGTAAATTCAGAATTACTTTTGTGGCTATGCGTGCAAGTAGATAGCTACGTTGCGAGAAATGCTGGTTCGATACCCGCAGGTATATCATAATACTTGAAGTTCCTCGTACCCAGGATATAATAGGGGATCTAGTTTGAGGCAGAACTTGAGAACTTATTTTTATACTTTGTTATTAGAGCTTATTTCCACCATATTATATTATTATTTGTATTCGAATAGCATTTATCTAGGTACCTTGATAAATATTTTTTCAAAATACTTACCTAAAATGAAATATAAGCGAATCGCATTTTGGATATTTTTACGTCATTAAGACATGTTTTCATCTTATTCGTTTCATATTAAAAACAACAATATCTTACATATATTTTGATTAGGTACATAGCTTATATTGTCTAGTTACAGAATAAAAACACGATGTGAAAAATACAACAAGTTTTCAGTCATCATTTTTGGTATAACGGAAGAAATTCTGAACGGCTAATATTGCTATCACGCAAGCACAGGTGGGCCTGCATCAGCCAAAAAGAGATAGCTACGTTTTTGGACGCGCTTCGAATTGATGTTGTGAGCGCTGTCCGCCGGATCCTTAAAGTTTGTTTGCTTGTTTGACTGTAACAATTTATCTGCGGGTTTTTGCAATCGATTTGTATGTCAAGGATTATCATTAAAACATTTTTAATTGCCATAAGTTTTAAATGCCATTAATGAGCGCTGCAATCGATGATTGAAGAATAAAGAGATTTTAAAGTTAAAGTATTTTATTATAGTATTGTCATGAATTGATAGCGCGGCGGTCGGGAAGCCGGCTGCAATGCACGAAGTACATGTTCGATTCCTGAAACGAGACAAATGTTTACATGTTCTGCAGATATTTGTTCCGAGTCTGGGTGTATTGGTATCACGGTACATATAGTTTACTAGGATTCCTTGTGTCCGTTATACACGACACAGTGAATCATAATGTGGCATTAGGACTATGTATGTATCTGTTAGATATTTATATTCTCTCTTTTAGTTTTAGTCTTTTAGTTCTCATTAGGGATAAAACTAAATATGTTTGCAGGAAGTTACTAGATGAGTTTCTACTTAATCTGGACTATGAAAGAACGGAAAATTATATACAAATAAAATATTAATCTACTTTATCTGTCCACTCACTAAACTCTATAATATACGTATTTATTATACACTCTATTACATATACCTACATAATAATAGCTACTATATATTCATAAATATAAAAATCCATATAAAATATACATACTACTATACTTATCGCAAAAGTATATAAAAGCGTGTATCTAATTATTACCTACTAAATTTCCTATCTTAATGTGGTTGTAAGTACTTACCATTTTACTTTAAATATTTTTCACTATCAAAGATTTATCTGTCCCGTTAGCATATACTGCAAATCTTGTTTACGTCCAGTACTGGGGCCTAACCATGAAGTCTTATAGCGATTCAGTTTAGGCAAAAATGTCAAATCCCGCTTTGCGAAAGACAAAGCTTTAGCTACGCCATAGCGTCCTCAATCGCAAAGCGGAAAGTGACATCTTTGCCTGAACTGAATCGCTATAAGACTTCATGGTTAGGCCCCTGGACTCACCCGACTCAGAATCGGCTGGCTCGGTTCTATTGTGCGCTCAAACAGGACAGACTATCTGTCCGGAACAGAATGCACCCAATAATGACACGTATAGGGCGAGAATCATTACCTTGCCATAACACAGTTTGTAACTAGCACGGGAGGTAAAGATTTTTAAACTGTATGCCTACCTTCATTATTATGTTTATTCTGCTGATTGTGTTACCTACTAAGCATTTTTTTTAAGTCCATCAATATAACCTTAGTGCATACAATTGTTTTCTAAGTTTGTTATTAAATAAGGTTATTAAAGATATTATATACGTACGTATTATATGCACCGAATTTGGAATCTCAAAACATTCAGACTGTTTTTTTTAAACACTAAGCATCGAATTTATAAAAAAGATTCAAACATGGCTTTTTTTTTCTAACCCGCTATTATTTCCTATGCAATAATATTTTAGCACCGCAACAACATTAAAACATTTTTACATTTCTCTTATTATTCCGGCCCGTACTGAAAACGTGTTGTGAACTATCAAATTTGGTGATACCTTGGAGTTATGATAGATCAGCTGTGGTAACAATCATAACACAACCGCAGACGTATATTGACTATGACAGTTTTTAGTTGCATAGTCGCTGCTGTCTGCGGTCTACGCTCAGTTGGCCATAGTAGTGGATAAGGAAGAGCAATTTTTTTATTCCAAAAACTATCGTGAACTTGACTATTCATATTGTAAAAACGGGAATTTTCACGTACTGCACTATCGGTGAAGGCACCGACTAAGTATCGACTCATTCCGAGAGTCTTCATCAGGGTGAGTGGTTGCGACTTTCTCCTTCCGCGTCGCGCCGTGCACTACAAAACAATTGATAATCAATGTCACGCACGCGCTGTCGTAGCGACTATGTGATATGGTTCATACTTTCATTCGCTCGATAGTTTGCTCAGCTCTGACTCTTAGGCCCAACCTTTGCATTTGCAGTTAGATTGTGTCATGAATAAATTTAGTGAAATGTGTTTAGCTTCTGTTATGTGCAAACAGCCGGCTTTGACAGAGTTTCAGTCGGTTTTCAGAGTGTTTTAGATTATGATGTTACCTTTGCATTTGTCATAACCTTAACATTATAATCTTTCAAAACATAGCGGATACACGCTCACGACTGTATTCCCCTGGGGTCTAGACAAATACCCCTTTTTGTTGGCAGAGACCGCGGAAGTAATCCCTGAAGGGGGGGCAAATTTCTTTGTTCACCCCTTCAATCTCCATCCCTGGCTTGGTAGGCGGGTACCTATGTGATTTTAGGGGGGCATTTGGCTTCCTCTGCCCCCCATTTCCACGGCCTCTGTCTGTTGTCGTCAACGCCTACGGAAAAATTGAATTGTATGGAAATGATAATAGCTGTGGAAATGTCACGTAACAGCTGCCAAGTTTTATCTTGACAAATTTGCGTTAGCGTGAAAGCAAAAGTAAGCGCGAGGTATTTGTCTAGGCCCCTGGATGGTCATCCTCAGATCAGTGCGTAGATCTTTGAGATTACCAAGAAAAGGCACGCGTTTGTGCAAGTAGGTAATCGGCATTCCACGTGACAGGTTGCAAGCTTATCGCCGCTTATTGGAACACTAATCAATAGCACACGCCGTTGAGTTGTTGGTTCTTGAGCATGCCGATTTCCTCACGATGTTTACCATCACTGTTTTAGGCACAGAACAGTTACAACCGATATTAACTCTTAGACAATTCTATGCCCCTCTGTATATAGTGAAGGTAAAATCCGCGGAGTGCATTTTCTTAAAACCTATCTCAGGCACCAGTCTCTCAAAAAACAGTTTTCTTGGTTTCAGGTTTCTTCAAGAAAGGTTGTAAAATTCTACTACTTAAACGCAAAAGTTTGTGAGGATGGATGTTTGTTACTATTTCACGCAAAAACTACTAAGTAAACTTATTTTGATAAAACTTTACAGTAATATAGCTTATACTTCAGAATAACACATACTTATGCTTCTTTTTATCCGGGTACCACGCGGGCGCAGCCGTTGGCAGATGCTAGTAAGTTTCATATATTCGTTTGAAAGTAAACCTCCAGCCACCCTAGAACTACATAAAATCCTCATTATCCAAAGGATGTCTGGAAGAGATCGCTGTTAAGTGATAAGACCGTCTATTGTAATATTAATTTTAATCTTATTGTTTAGTTGGTTTGTTTCATAAGTTATAACAATATAGTATTTTCATTAATTAATTTTATCGCCACAACTCAAATGTGGCGTTGCAATCAATATTGAAAAAACAGATCTGGGATTTTCTTTAGTATAAATTAACTTATTATTAACAAATGATCCAAACTTGGCACCGAAACTATAAAGATAGTAATAAAGGAGACTATCGATCGAACTCATCAACACCTGCATTGCAAATACCGACTCAGACATACCTCAAGTCCTCTTTCAAACTGTCAAGCGCACCCGTAACTTATCGTGCACAGTAACGTAGTCGAACCAGTAGCTAAGGTTCATACTATGGTTTCAAAGAAGCTTTTATCACCGTGAAATTGATTTGCTCCAAATCGTCGTGTTATTTGTAATTTACATGTTACCCTATATTTAATGTGTGGCTGTAGAGTTAAAAGAAAATAGAGACTCAGATGCAAGCACAATGTAACTTAGTGTATGAGTAATAAAGAACCTGTTGTAAATGTAAGCCAAACTATTATTTGATGTATAGCGATGGGTTTTGAGGTTAAAATAATTAATTATAATCTACAGTGCGACACATTTTTAATTTTGTTTTAGTCCTTGTAATTTATGATTAATCAGAAAACTCGTTTTTATGTTTAATACAATATAACAAACTTACACATCGATAGTAAAAATATGTCACTGACATTTTCGCAATAACGCTTTTCAAACCTTGCTTTGGAAAAATATCCGCTGCTAAACTAACCCTTTCCTTTCGAAATTTTGGTAAAAATAGTAATAACATCGCAAGATTTTATTTCATGACAAACTAAAAGACAAACAAACGTATAAATATACAAACTTAGACATCTAGTCTACCTCTAAGTTTGTATATTTATACGTTTGTTGCTAATAATCTCCGTAACGTCTGGGCTAGTTGAGTTGAAATTTGGAACAAATATAATTAATATCCTCGAATAATTCATAGGCTATTTTTAATTTAGATACGAAGCAGGCAAAGTCCTTGGTAGAGGCTAGTTCACGCCGGTTCCTTTGTCTACTAGCTGTGGCAGCTTCGCTACTGTAACCTTTAAGCAATCCGTGCTGTAACTTACGTGAGGATTACTGCCTCGGGGAGTTGCCAAGTGATGTCTGCTAAGTACCGTGAACTCGCGAATGCATAGAGCGAATAGGCCAGCCATTTAATTGTCCCAAGCTTGAGGACTTGACTTCAAACTTTGTTTTACACATCTAAAAACGTACTACTACTCTCAGCTTTGCCCATGTGGTATCAGAAAAAAGTAACTGACGAAAAGAGTTCTTACCGATAAAGCAGCTTTCGCATTTGCTCACGTTTTTTCGTTTTTTTTTTTTCGTAAATTTGCAAAATGGTCTCCACGAAAAGCCTTTTTAATTTAATGCGATTATATACAGCCTATATCCACCCTAAAACTCCATTCTAAATGTTAGTGTTTTTTTTTAAATGAAATAAGTTGTTTCGGAGATTATCATATACAACCAAACTTACAAACTTTACGGCGTAGATTAAAGAATTAAGCTATTATTTCTGTCTCACTTCTGAGCAAAGGCCTCTCTACCCTCCTTCCACTACTCGCAATTTAAATCTGCCACAGGCCACGATCTCAGATGCGCGTCGAGCTCGTCCCGTCATCTCAACATGGACCTTCCACATCTTGCATTGGGTGTGATCCAATATGTGGTTATTTTCGTCCACAAGTGGCTCGACATGCAGTCGTGTCTGGCCCAGTTCTACTGTAAGCACCAGCTTTATGACCAACGTCAACGATTTGTGTTTTGGAGAGCTGTAAACTATTCGCGGTCAGACAGTAATTCCTAGGATACTACGCTCCATGAATCGCTGACATACCTTAAGTAAGTACGAACTTCTGATGATCTATCAAAGACCAAGTCTAACTAAAACTTGGTCTTTGATAGATTGAAAAAAAAAACACGTTTTTCATGATGCAGAACGTGCATAAGATCTAGTTGAAGTCATTTTAAGCATTTGTTCTAGGAAAGACTAATGCAACAAATGCATTTTTAATATCGAATTGGTTTCATTTTCTTGTTGTAAATTCCTTTGTTATAAAATTTTAACTATAATGAATGAATGAAAATACTTTATTGTACACCTTAAGATACAAACTAAATAAACAGTAACACATATGATAAAGGTACAATGAACGGTCTTATCGCTTAAAAGCGATCTCTTCCAGACAACCTTTGGACGGAGAGGATTATATATGATTTTGAAGCGGCCGGAGGTGTACTTTGTGTAAACTACCTTAAATAATATTATTCATAAAACATACTACAGCAGAATATAATAAATAATAACAAACACCATATTAGCCTCATAGCATGCAAATATTATGCCAATTGACGACCTCTGGTGGCGCAGTGGCCTGAGACGCAGAAGGTTGCGGGTTCAATTCCCGCCTCGGGACAAATGTTTGTATCTGCAAATATTTGTCTCCGGTCTGGGTGTTTTCTATGTATAATATGTATGTATTTACAAAAAAAATGTATATAAGTAGTATATCAGTCATGTAGTTCCCATAATACAAGCTCTGCTTAGTTTGGGGCTAGATGATGCTGTGTGAAAAATGTCCAGAATTATTTATTTATTATTATTTAACTAGCTTCTGCCTACGGCTCCTCCCGCGTGGTACCCGGATAAAAAGTAGCCTTTATGTGTTCTTCTGATGTATAAGCTATATTACTGTAAAGTTACATCAAGATCCGTTCTGTAGCTTTTGTGTGAAAGAGTAACAAACATCCATCCTCACAAATTTTCACGTTTTTAATAGTAGTAAGATTTGTTCCTGCCATAGAGTTCAGTAAAATCCGTGAATACGAAAGTGGCCGCTATCAGACACAGTAGGCCCAATATTGACACAATAGGACCGGTAATCAGCGGATTGGCCCCAATCAGCGTCGGCCGATCGCACCGGACAAACAATGTCCGGGTTTTTAATTAAGCCTCATACGGATTATCCGTGGTTTAATCCGGGTAGTCCTGACCTTAGCTTTTGTGTAAGATTTTGGTAAAGTGAAGTGAACTAAGATTTCTATTCAGTTTTTTTTACGTAATTAGATTATTTACATTGTCAAATTAGGAATTTTCATGGAAAGTACTTACAATGGGTGAAGGCACGGACTAAGTTTTGACTCATTTTAAGAGTCTAATCAGAGTGAGCGATTGCGGCGCTTTCTTTATGAGCCGCTTTTCGAATTGCAAGCCACCTCATGGCGCATTGAGAATTAATTTTAAGTTTATTAAAAGAACTTACTATAAAGCATCTTCAAAAGCATTTACCTCACGTGACTATTAACTTTTTCTCGAATTATTTCTTTAACTGAAAAAGAACAGTAGGTATAATTAAAAAAAACATTACCTTATAATGTCATATTATAATATACATCATATTCCCTATCTATACTAATATTATAAAGAGGAAATATTTTTTGTTTGTTTGTATCGAATAGGCTCCGAAACTACTGGACCGATTTTAAAAATTTTTTCACCAAATTAAAGTTAAATTATCAGGAAGTAACATAGGCTATAATTTATTTTCAAAAAAATAGAGATCCTTAATAAAATTGCAATAGTGTAACCCAAAGTAGCAAAATTTTGCCTATAAAATTCATTATTTGGCGTGCGATGAGAAAACTATTGATGATACATAAAAATGATGTACTACATGATTAAAGTATTCATGATTACCTACAAAGTACGCGAGGGAATATATCTTACTATCATAGTTAAGTCACAATAGCAGCTTTTGTGTTCTAAAATTTAATTAGATCGCCTATATTCCCACGGAATCGAAACTTACGCGAGTGAAACCGCGGGGCGCAGCTACTGCTCATATAATTGAATATATATTTATTTTTTAAATTAAATAACTAACGATTGCTCCAAAATATTTAATATAATTTTTCACTGTTTAACCTTAAGTAGGAATAAACTATTAACAAGGTTTTTATTACATGGCACTGAACACTTAATCAAACAGGTGCTAAACTTTTGTTAGATCAAACAAGGTTTTTATTACATAGCACTGAACACTTAATCAAACAGGTGCTAAACTTTTGTTAGATCAAACAAGGTTTTTATTACATGGCACTGAACACTTAATCAAACAGGTGCAAAACTTTTGTTAGATCAAACAAGGTTTTTATTACATGGCACTGAACACTTAATCAAACAGGTGCTAAACTTTTGTTAGATCAAACAAGGTTTTTATTACATAGCACTGAATACTTAATCAAACAAGTGCTAAACTTTTGTTAGATCAAACAAGGTTTTTATTACATAGCACTGAACACTTAATCAAACAGGTGCTAAACTTTTGTTAGATCAAACAAGGTTTTTATTACATGGCACTGAACACTTAATCAAACAGGTGCAAAACTTTTGTTAGATCAAACAAGGTTTTTATTACATGGCACTGAACACTTAATCAAACAGGTGCTAAACTTTTGTTAGATCAAACAAGGTTTTTATTACATAGCACTGAACACTTAATCAAACAGGTGCTAAACTTTTGTTGGATCAAACAAGGTTTTTATTACATGGCACTGAACACTTAATCAAACAGGTGCGCTGTTAAATTTAAATTGCACGCCTATTTTGCAAGGTTCAAAATTTATGTTTGAACAAGACACTTATCTAGTGTTTGTTTTCACTAAATTATCGCGAAATTGATTAAGTTATTGCCAATTTCGGTTTAATGATGTCAACAATAATGTTGGAAGCGTTTGATAGAATTTAATAATCTGGCAAAACGGAATGAATATATTTATGGTCTATATTAAGTCATGAATACAGACCGAAAATATAGATCGACACCAAACATCTATAGATTGTTTGTACTTTCTGACTGTTGAGGCCTGACGCCCCCTGTGGCGCAGTGGGCGAAGGTCCGTATGATATGCAGAAGGTAGCGCGTTCGATTCCCGCCGCGGGATAAATGTTTGTATGATCTGCAAATATTTCTCTCGAGTCTGGGTGTTTTCTATGTATAACATGTATTTTCAAAAAAACTATACAAGTAGTATATCAGTCATGTAGTTCCCATAATACAAGCTTTGCTTAGTTTGGGGCTAGATGATACTGTGTGAAAAATGTCCAGCATTACTAATATTATTATATATATATTATACTTGCTTCCGCCCGCGGCTTTGTCCACGTGGTTGTTGGTATAAGAAGCGTATGATCTTCTCCAGCCTACGAACTATGTTAATATCAAATTTCAGTACAAACGGTTTAGCCGTGAAACATTATAGTATAGAGACTCGTATTACCGATATAATTTAACTGAGTTGATTGATACGTATCATTATATTATGGCGAAATTAGACAATATCATTATAAATTGATATAGCTCAACGAATTAGCAAGCTGAAGTGGCAGTGGGCCGGTCATATCTCGCGAAGAACCGATAACCACTGGGGTAAACGTGTTCTTGAGTGGAGACCGCGACTCAGCAAACGTAGTGTAGGACGCCCTCCGGCCAGGTGGGATGACGATCTGCGAAAGACTGCAGGCAGATGCTGGATGCGACAAGCTGAAGACAGGGCGCTATGGCGCTCATTAGGGGAGGCCTATGTCCAGCAGTGGACTAATATAGGCTGATGATGATGATGATGATGATGATTATAAATTGTAGACTATGTGTTATTCTGATGTAAAAGCTATATTACTGTAAAGTTTTATCAAAATACGTTCAGTAGTGTTTGCGTGAAAGAGTAACAAACATCCAGCTATCCATCCTCAAAAACTTTAACCCCTTTAGGGGTTGATTTTAGAAAATTAGATTAACCTATTTGGAACCTAAACTATCTACATTAAAAATTTAATCAAAATCTGTATAGTAGTTAGGGAGATAATATGTGGTAAGAAACATTCGCATAATATTAGTAAGATAGTTTTAACTAGCTTCTGCCTATTGCTCCGCTCGTGTGGTACCCGAATAAAAAAATATAAGTCATAAACTATTACAAAAAAATAAACACGCTCACAACTTTGTTCCCCATGGATCCATCCTGAGATACATAATATGAGTGGGAGTAGATCTTTGAAAATACTAAGTAGGTGTACCAAGGGAGTAGTCAAAGTCACAAAAGTCCGTGTTTTGAAAGTAATTTATAAACCTGTTTTTGCTATTAGCAACAAAATTTATTGACATAAGTAAACTTTTGTCGTATTAAATAAATAAAATTATAAATAAATAACGCTGGACATTTTTCACACAGCATCATCTAGCCCCAAACTAAGCACAGTTTTTATTATGGTAACTGATATACTCTTTTTTTTGTAAATACATTCATATTGTACATAGAAAACAACCAAACCCGAGACAAATATTTGCAGATCATACATATATTTGTCCCGCGGCGGGAACCGAACCCGCAACCTTTTGCGTCTCAGGCAAACCTTCGCCCACTGCGAAGAGGTTGATAGATAGATAGAAAATGCTTTATTGCACAAGACAAAACAAGTACATAGGCGAACTTAATGCTAATTAGCATTTTCTTCCAGCTAACCTTTGTGTTACGAAGAGTGGGGCGGTAGTTTGGCTGATTATCAAAATAAGAGAGCAATTTATTAAATAAAATAAATAGCTACTTAAAAAATAATATATAGAATAATAATAATAATAATGCTGGACAATCCACACAGCATCACCTAGCCCCAAGCTAAGCAGAGCTTGTGTTATGGGTACTAGAACACCCAGAACACCCGGAACAAATATTTGCAGATCGTACAAACATTTGTCCCAGGGCGGGAATCGAACCCGCAACCTCCTGTATCGCAGGCGGACCTTCGTCCACCGCGCCACATCGGTCGTCTAGAATATAGAGGTTGAGAAAAAATATAGAGGTTGAAATAAGATTATCTAGATTTTTTTAGAGCTCTCTAAAGAAATCTACAAAACACATGTAGACGTCTCATTTACCTATGTAGGAGGGTTTTGCTTAGAGCAACATTCGAAATCAGGTAATCAGCGTTGTGTATCCAGTGTAGGCGCTATGTGTTTCTATATACATATGGATAGTTATGTACCGGATGCATTATTCATTGCTCTAAGTTATTATGGTACAAAGCTATGATACCAATAAACGCAAAACGCAATTCACGTGCGATTAAACGCAGGCGGTAGTCGATATAAGGCTAGAGTTGGGATACGTCGATACATTTATTCATCGACATCGATATGTCGATGAATGTATGAATTTTAGTTTTTTTTCGGGAAAATAGATCTGCATATCCTCTATCCTAGCTATATATAACTTAGACAGCTAGCTGGTTTATCTGGATTGTTATTTTATTCATTCACTTAAAAAAAGTTTTTAATTATTTTTTAAATGTTAAAAAAATCGTTTAGCCATCCTCATTTTTCTACGTCTCTTTGATCTGATGCCTAAATAGCGAATGTTTGGGAATGTAGTGCATCACGGAGATATAAGTTTTATCTTAAAATGTATTCTCTCTCGGTTTGCCTTCGCCACCGTGTCGCCCGCGCCGCTCGGCTCGCCTCGCGGCCCGTCCCCCGCTCACTCCACACCGTCAGTCTGGTGGTTAGCCTCTATGAGAGCGGATGGCCGCGCGCGCGACAACACGAACGCAATTCTTCTCTATAGTATCGATATTTTTTATCATTAACAGGTATGTAAAAGGCTATCAAGTAGATTTTTCTGTTACTGATATTTCAGTTTCTGTCTCACGTGCATGATGGCGTGGTAGCAGACATTACTGATGAGGAAGGACTTCAAAGGTCAGTAGAATCTTACTACTATAATAAACGCGAAAGTTTGCGACAATGGATGTATGTTTGTTACTCTTTCACGCAAAAAATATTGAACGGATTTTGATGAAACTTTACAATAATATAGCTTATGCATCAGAATAACACATTGGCAGCGGGTACCATGTGGGCGAAGCCGTGGGCTAGTAATTAGTAAAGTACTTGGTATAATCAGTAACACATAGACGACCTCTGTGGCGCAGTGGGCGAAGGCCCGCCTGAGACGCAGAAGGTTGTGGGTTCAATTCCTGCCACGGGACAAGTGTTTGTATCTGCAAATATTTGTCTCGGGTCTGGGTGTTTTCTATGTATAATATGTATGTATTTACAAAAAAAATGTATATAAGTAGTATATCAGTCATGTAGTTCTCATAATACAAGCTCTGCTTAGTTTGGGGCTAGATGATGCTGTGTGAAAATGTCCAGCATTATTTATTTATTTATTATTTATTTACATCCGAGATAGATAAATAGAACGGCGTCGGGCGAGGTATCGTCCTATTAAATTTAATTTAAGGATATTATTACAACTATATCACGTACTTTCACGTCAGCAGTATAGTCGGTAATATACTAAAATGATGCCAAGCCACGATAATTTCAATTCTTAATTTAAATTTCATCGATCAATTATCAGCATCGAAAGAACAGACATCCCTATTTACAAATAACACGAGGATTACTTCAAAGGCCGTATGGAATATGGTCGATCGGGCACAAACCTGTGAAATGATGCCGAACAAGCTGTTGTATGCTTGAATGCCATTTCGTGGGTCTGAAATAACCTTTTTACCTGCAGCATAAGGACCGTATATGCCATTACTATAAGAGGTTGTTTGTTAGTTTATGTTTGTTTGTCTGTTATCTTAGTGTGAGGTTAAGACTATGTGTCTGTTGGGTGTTAATTTATTTTTATTATTTCTCTTTACTCATTCATAAAGTCAGGTACAAGCCTGGAACCTTTACAGGTATTTGTGGAGCCGAAGTTAACACTCAGAGGCATTTTTGTACTGACATTAACATATGAAAACCAACCAAGTGCGTGTCAGGGTGGCCTGACTCACGTCAAATAACGGGAAGTTGATAATAAGTCCAATATGAAAATGTTTCCGTCTATTTTTTAGGGTTTCGTAGTCAACAAGGAACTCTTATAGTTTCGCCATGTTCGTCTGTCTGTCCGCAGCTTAGCTCAGATACTCTAAGTACTAGAAAACTGTAATTTGGCATGTGTACAAAGTGGTATAATGAAAATCACTGTTTAAGATTTTGGGTAACATACACAAAAACAGAAGACATGAGATCACAATTTTTGACGTCGGTTGATGATTGAAATCTCATCGCTGAAGAATCCTACAAGAATGTAGTCAAATACTGCGCTATTTAGAAATTAAACAAACGCCCTAAGCTGCAAGTCAAACTGTACCTTAATATTGTACGGTGGCCAGGCAAATGTACCCACCGCATTATTTGCATTTGCCGGTGGCAATTGTGGCTATAAAATTAGCAAATACAGGAAAGTGGAATTGGGCAGGTCACATGGCAAGAGCCAGCAATCAGAAATGGAGTACAATAGCGAATAATAATATTATTTAAGTACACCCCCGGCCACTTCAAAATCATATTATCCTCTCCATCCAAAGGTTTTCTGGAAGAGATCGCTTTTAAGCGATAAGATCGCCCATTGTACCTTTATCATATGTGTTACTGTTTATTTCGTTTGTATCTTAAGGTGTACAATAAAGTATTTTCATTCATTCATTCATGTATTCATTCATTCATTCATGCATTCATTCATTCATTCATTCATTCAATAGCGACAGCATGCTACAAAAAATATACTAA
Organism: Perizoma flavofasciatum; assembly: GCA_958496245.1. Classification (NCBI taxonomy): domain Eukaryota; kingdom Metazoa; phylum Arthropoda; class Insecta; order Lepidoptera; family Geometridae; genus Perizoma; species Perizoma flavofasciatum. The sequence goes on from OY292437.1 coordinate 10,249,676, forward strand.
AAGAAGAAGAAGCAGACCTAATACAAGATGGAGAGACGAGATTGATGATTATGAAGGAGTACTGTGCTCTCAAACAGCAAACAATAAGAAAGAATGAAAAAAGAAGGGGGAGGCATTTGCCCAGCACTGGGATGAACTTTAAAATATATTTTGTATGTTATTATTATAAATTAAGGTTTAACTATTATTTAAGGCTTAAAAAGATAAATAAATGTAAAATGACTACATCATTCCGAGAGTCTTCATCAGGGTGAGTGGTTGCGACTTTCTCCTTCCGCGTCGCGTAGCGTAGTTTGTAGTGCACGGCGCGTACTGCACTTTTCACGTACTGCACTATCGGTGAAGGCACCGACTAAGTTTCGACTCATTCCGAGAGTCTTCATCAGGGTGAATGGTTGCGACTTTCTCCTTCCGCGTCGCGCCGTGCACTACAAACTACGCTACGCGACGCGGAAGGAGAAAGTCGCAACCACTCACCCTGATGAAGACTCTCGGAATGAGTCGAAACTTAGTCGGTGCCTTCACCGATAGTGCAGTACGTGAAAATTCCCGTTTTTACAATATGAATAGTCAAGTTCACGATAGTTTTTGGAATAAAATACACGGAGTGGGTTAAAAAATTGGTATAATTAAATAGCTAGCTTCGTGGCCACACCGTTCTTAGTTTGGGCACGTCTTAGTCGAGACCTGTGACTTGGAGTTTGCTTAAGTACCTATCGACCTAAGTTACTTTAGTTTCTACTTAGGTTAAGTATGAGCCAAGTAACAGATGCATGATTACAGTTGAAGGCCTGAAGCTGAACTCCCAAAAGTTACGAAGCAGTTTGGGAAAATCTTCGTGAAAATATGATTAGGTACCTAAATAATTAGATTTTCAACCGACTATAAAAAAGAGGAGGTTTCGTCTGTTCGTCTGTTTTGTGTACACACAAAACAGACGAATTGAGCAATTTTGGCGAAGATATCACGTAAATATACATATTTACGTGATATCTTCGCCAAAATTGTGAACTGATTTAAATGATTATTTTTTAGGGTTCCGTAGTAACAAGAAACCCTTATAGTTACGTCATACCCGTTTAACTGACGTTTTTAAGTTGACGTTTCTATATAATCCTTGCGATTTCAATGAATAAAAACCTATTGACTTTGACTTTGAACTGTCCGCGGTTTAGCTTAGAGACCCTTAGACGAGAGCTGTAGTTTTCGTTTGTACATTCCATTGAAAATTACATAGATAAAGTTATAAGTTGTGTAAAACGTCTCGCTCTTAGCGACAAGACCGCCCATTACTCATTGTCATTAATAAATAATGTTGGTCATTTTCATACAGCATCATCAGCCCTAAACTAAGCAGAGCTTGTGTTATGGGAACTACATGATTGATATACTACTTATATATTTTTTTTGTAAATACATACATATTTCATCGCATTTAACGGTACAACACCTTGGTGGTGCGACGGACGAGTAGCCAGCTCCAACGAAATAGGTCCAGGATCGATCCCGCTGCGGGAAAAATGATTGTTCTTCAAATATTCGTTCCGGGGTTGGGTATTATGGAACCATGGTACCGTATTTCCATATACCAAAGACACAGGAAATCGTAATATGGGACTAGTACCGAATAATGACGTTGATTGGCTGTTTATTTATTTATTATATCACCATGGCTTCGTTTATAAGATGTTATGTGAAGTGCTTTTTTTAATCTATCTACGGAGTGGTTGGTTTCATCTTCAAGTTGACAACAGTTGAAGCGACTGAACGTGAGGTTCTTATTAACGGAATTAAACGTTCATATTGTAAAAACGGGAATTTTCACGTACTGCACTATCGGTGAAGGCACCGACTAAGTTTCGACTCATTCTGAGAGTCTTCATCAGGGTGAGTGGTTGCGACTTTCTCCTTCCGCGTCGCGCCGTGCACTACAATACAATATGAATATTCCCGTTTTTACAATATAAATAGTCAAGTTCACGATAGTTTTTGGAATTAAACGTTTTCATTTGCACCCGACTACTTGATTTATGGCTGAATTAATGAAAATACTTTATTGTACACCATAAAAAAATATGAATACAACTGAAAAAAACTACAGAATTTAAGAATTATGGACGGTCTTATCGCTTAGAAGCCACATCTTCTAGTGGTCGGTATCGTCCGTCTAAAGACACTCTTACATGCATCTTCCGGGTTATGGACGTCACTTTCTTGAGCTACATTATCATGGCAAGTTCATGGCCACTTCGCCATCATTCAGTAACTTCCACAAACTCATAACTTACTAAGTTCTTGCCCACACTATTCCAAGCAGTAATCACCAAACTACACTATTCTACAAGTGTACTGGGTTCAGAGCCAAGAGTTAAGTCACATCATGATTCTCTTCCTTTTTAATACGAACGTACTTCAAGCCTGGCAGCTTGAGCATTGAATGTATCTTTAAAAAAGTTAAAAAAATGAACCTGTGTTTCTTCAAAATCTATGCTTTCACAAAGTTTTATATACATACTAGCTTCTTCCCATGGCTTCGCCCATTTAATTGTTACCGTTTTCCTACTAATAATTTGTAAAGTCTAAAAATGGGCCTTGTTTGCTTTGGTTACTTTGGTTCTCAGATTATACGCTTTTCACAGTTGTGTTAATAAATTTACAACAAAAGTTTGTGAGGATGGATGTTTCTTACTCATTCACGCAAAAACTACTGAAAGGATTTTGATGAAACTTTACAGTAACACAGCTTATATATCGGAATAATACATAGGCTACTTTTTATCCGGGTACCACGCGGGCGAAGCCGTGGGCAGAAGCTAATAGAACGTAATTCACAATTCAATTTTACAGCTGCGATCATAACTCGAGTTCGATTGAAGTAAGTTTGTATGAAGAGAGAGGCATGATGAGCACTCTTAAATCAGCCGGAGTAGACCATCTAATATTCAGACAACAGCGATGGAAATTTAGTGTTTGCGGTTTGTTAAACCACTGGCGGATGTACTAAGCTATAGGTATCAGTCTCGTTACTTACATTTTGCGGTAAGACTTAGTGTTTCTGCTTTTATGAACTATCCGAAAGACATATTCAATTTAAACAAGTATAACTTTTTTCGTGAAAAATAAAAATTGATCTTATTTATTTAAATCAGACTGGTCGAAGCGACGCGTGACCAGAGAGTTGGCCAATGCGGCCAGTATTTTGGGAACGCTTCCGTCTGGTATTGATCTGGATCAGTTGAGCTATCTATAGATCGTTTGCAACGGTTTTTAGATGGCTAGCTGTTTCATCTGTATTTTTTGTATATACCTACTTGTAAATAGTTGTATGAATAAATGTATTATATAAAAAAAAAACAATATCAAATAATATATTGATATTGATTTAATATCAATATCAATATATATAATATCAGTTTATATTAGATAGCTGAGTTATTTTAACAAATACTACCTACATAGAAACATTGGTTTACTAAGTTTTGGTATTAAATAGAAATATTTCAGCTTAATTTCCATACGTTCATTTTGAAATACAACTTTGGTCATAATTCATTTACACTCACAAAACTTATGCATAAATCGTAACAAATATAGCTATATATACATATAGCTAGGTTTGAAACCTATTTAGTATCCATTTCGTCGTAATTTGTCACGTGTTTAAATAAAGAATGTACTGATTAATGGTTTTCTACTAGAGTTGGGAAATTAAAAGATTGATTGAGATAATTATTTCTGTCTGAAAATAAATTATTTGACACAAGAAATTACATATACAACATAATTAATTCATATTTTACTAAATAGTTTTTTTTTGTTTATTTAGACATAAAGTATGATTGTGCTTATTCGAAAAAATACTGTTTGCATTCTTAACTCTCAATCACGGTAGGTAATGTCTTTCTGAATTCAGATTCTTAATCCAGCTGATAAATTAAAAAAAGTTTTGGGTATATTTATTTCCATTATTAAAACGGTAAAATACACAAATAAAAATAATAAATAATATTAATTAAAAATAGTTATAATAAAATGTCATTGAAAATAACATAATAAAGAAATCAATAAGACTCAAAATACACGGCACACATGCCGAGACGACCTCTGTGGCACATTGAGCAAAAGCCCGCCTGAGACGCAGAAGGTTGCAGATTCGATTCTTGCCGCGAGAAAAAATATTTTCTGATTAGCAAATATTTGTCGGGACTGGGTGTTTTTCTATGTAAAAAACGTATATAATTATGTAGTATATCAGTCATGTAGTTCCAATAATACAAGCTCTGCTTAGTTTGGGGCTAGATGATGCTGTGTGAAAAATGTCCAGCATTATTTATAATTTTTAGTTTAAGCCTATCAGCTAATCATATTTCAAAACTATAAAGCATCTTTCAACTACTGTAAAGTTAATCTTAAAACATTAAAAAATAGATCTCGCGTGTTTTGTACCCATAACTGAAGATTACAATTATGAATTCAAAAACGACCGCCTTCTTACATATATGTAGGTAAATACAAAGCCCATCTTAAAAATCCGAAACTATTCACCCGATTTCAAAAACTCTTTCACTATATCTAAAATGGGCCTTCATGGTGGACATAGGCTATATAATAATCAAATTAAAATAAAAGGGCTATTCGTGGAGACAAATTTTAAAACGTAAGTCGATTAAAAAACGGTCGAGATACGTTCGAACGATGCAATAACGGTAAGAGCTACTTTTCATCCGCTATTTTTATCGGGACACTACACGGACAAAGCCGTGGGCAATAGCTAGTTAAGTACATTTACAGTTCTGAATTCAGGGAGACATTTCAGCCTGAGCCTTACCTTGCTATGAAAACAGAAGAGACTGTATCAGTCCAGTAATATATCAGTCCTTTTTTTTTAGGGAAAATTGTTTTGCACAACTCTATTCAGCGTCTGCCCTTTAAAGCCCTTGCTTGACCCATTAAGGTGAAACTTTAAGCATACTGTAGGTAGAGATTTGCAGCTGATTTACGGTCATCCCGTTGGATAGCAGTAATTATTTGAATAACTGCTCTTTAGTCCCGCCTTGAGTTCAGGTGAAATATTAGGGGTTGAATTTTGGTTGTTGGGTATTTTGAATAAAGGAACAACATCATTTCTAAGACAGCGTTCCAAAACTGTTAACTAGAGATCACTTCGGAACGATAAAACTGTCTTTTTTCCAGGTTTTCATAAGAAATGTATTATTTTATAAGATTGTGTTAATAATTATTATTATTATTTGCGTGTCGTATATGTTTAAAAATAAATAAATAAATAATGCTGGACATTTCCACACAGCATCATTTAGCCCCAAACTAAGCAGAGCTCGTATTATGGGAACTACATGACTGATATACTACTTTTTATATTTTTTTTTGCAAATATATTCATATTGCTCAAAGAAAACCCGAGAAAAATATTTGCATATCATACAAACATCTGTCTCGTGGCGTCTTAGGCGGGCCTTCGCCCACTGCACCACAGAGGTCGTCAATAGGTATATGTTATGTATGTAGCTACTACATATTAATAATATTTTTAAAGATAATATTTACTCGTACATTTCCGTCTTTTGATTCCATTTGATCCTGTCCATACAAAAATTGTTCGGAAGATATCGCTTTCAGCGATAAGACCTATTCTACGTTTTATGTTTATGAATAGCTTTTTTTTGTATTTTTATTTGGTGTTCAATAAAGAGTATCTATCTAACAATCAAATTTTGCTTTTTGCTGTCTTAAGATTTTGGGTGATTACGCAGATCGACTCTCACTGGCCACCCTGTGTCGCCTTGAGACAAGCGAAGGCCGAAAGCCGAGCGGCTTGGACACAGCTAATCAATACCTCAACAAAAGCTTTTCATATAGTACTTATTTCGATAAATCTGTTTATCTTTTTAAATCAGCTATACTATTCTATATTATATTCTTATTATATTCTTCTAGGCTTAGTTGCGCACGAGGAATCGGCGTAACTTCATTTTAAATGTTGAAATAATTTAATTAACTTAATTAGTTTTTTATACGTTCCTTGTGATTTCAATAAAAAAAAAACCTTTGACTTCGACTGACATGGCAGTCAGTAATGAAGAATGCGACAAAGAAGAACGCAGATGAACATAATGATGTGATAATATCGCGTGCTTAAAACTCAAAAATCCAAGCAATGCCAGTTGAAACAGTGATTCAACTAAAAGCTGTGTAACCCACGGCTGAGTTCCGTGACTGGCGGTAACCGCGCCGCGCTGACATAACGTGAAACTGTGCAATTTGCCTAAACGTGTCGACGGAGATTACAATCGGAGTTGTCTTAGTGCACAGAGGAAAGAATGCAGTAGGATAACGTCAACAGCTAGTTTGGATACCAATGTTATCCATCATGGCATGATGTATTAAGATCTAAATGATTTATTATACAATACCGTAATGTTTGGGGATCACCATAAATTATATTCATGTTTTTTTCAACACCAATGCAATGCTTCATAAGATTAGCGAGTCATTACTTTCCTTTCCGCTTGTTATTTGTAGTTATACCTATAATCCTACTAATATTATAAACGTGAAAGTTTGTGAGGATGGATTTTTGTAACTCTTTCACGCAAAAACTACTAAACAGATTTTGATGAAACTTTACAGTAATATAGCTTATACATCAGAATAATACATAGGCTACTTTTTATCCGGGTACCACGCAGGCGAAAACGTGGGCAGAAGCTAGTATACTATAAATTAATAAATGAACTCGTTGGATAAACAGTAAATAAACGGCAGTCCCTAGCGTTATCGAGTCACAAGTTTGAATTGATTTGAGAAATTAGTTGAGCTACCTTTTATCACCGCACCGCTCCCCGTCGGCATTCATCCTCACATCCTAGAGTCTTAAAGATAAACTTCCACCCGTAAACATTCAGGTTAGGCAGGTTAATTAAGGTTTTTCCAAGTGATGAGTTTCTTTTGAGAGAAAGCACGTATGATATTTATTGTTTTGCATGTAGCAATAAGCTACGGTAATCTACCCAACAAAGTCGACTTGGTGGTATAAAAATGAAGCTGTAAGATGACAAGGGTCGCTTACAGCCCGGCTGTAGCGTAACTGATTGGTTATTAACTCGCTTGACTGGCAGAGATACTCAAAGTTTCAGTTAGCTTATGCAAGTAAATATATTTACTTCAAGACAGTAGGTGAAGTTCATCCTGGATTCTAACTTGTAACTTTGGTAAACAGATTGACCATACTTCAGAGAACTGTAATAGAAAGTTGACTTACTGTACATTACTTGAAGTACTCTGTGGTCCCGAGGTAGAAAACGTTTGATATCGCCTGACGAGATGTCTCCTAGGTGTTTCAAGTTAGCATTTAGGTAACCTATTTAATGAAATGGAATGTGCTGAGATAAAACCACTAGACAGTCGAGCCTAGGCGGTAAAATTTTATACTGTGACGGATTTAAAAAAAATACAACATTCCAAGCTTTTATTTAACTTATTCTGTTAGTTAGTATATATGGGTCAAATCTTGCAACGAATTTTTAAACCAGTTATCCCCAGCCAATTAAATTGTCATTTTGCATACACTTTGCATTGGATGACAATGCATGATAAGCTAATTGACTTAATTTTAAATCCAATAATTATGGCGGACTCGTAAAGATTTACAACAGACCAATTATCTTTTATGCATCATCCATATGGCTATCAAATGAATGGATTCGCTGAGTTAAATACGTTAAAGTTTGGTTTAATATATTTTTTTATATAAATAATTTTATTACTTAACCACCACAGCTACTGCCGCTGCCACCGCCTCCCACCACCACTGCCACTGACGATGAGGTGGCAAGTCATTTCGACCGGACCCTTACTTCTAAGGGAAAATTGAGTTCAACAATGTTTTAGTTTGGTTGTGGGTTCGAACACGATCATACCCCAATATATTTTTAGTCTTGAAAAGCTTAAGTTCTCATTAACGCCAGTCTTTTTACGATGTTTTAGTGAATTAAAACATTGTAAAGAGACTGGCGTATTTTTATTTCAAAAACTATCGTGAATTTGACTATTCATATTGTAAAAACGGGAATTTTCACATACTGCACTATCGGTGAAGGCACCGACTAAGTTACGACTCATTCCGAGAGTCTTCATCAGAGTGAGTGGTCGCGACTTTCTCCATCCGCGTCGCGCCGCACGATAGTCCAGTGCGTAAAAATACAGAAAAAATAATAATATTGTAAAAATTCCCGTTTTTACAATATGAAGAGACTGGCGTACCCTAGAACCGAAATGGCGATGAAAACACTTGGGCATTTGCCAAATGTACCTAATGTTTGGACTTACCTCGTACTACCACCCTTTGCTTGGTATCCTCACAGTTCTGCGTACTTACTGAGTTCAGATCTGAGGTTATCATACAGTTTTTTTTGACCCGGAATTTTAAAACGCTATTCCCTATACAAATTTTAGTGAGTAAACAATTTAACTAACATTGTTTCATAATGAAATTGGGGATGAATAGTTCCACAGGAGATGAAAAAAAAAACAAATCAACTAGGAACTTTTTCTTAATTAATTTAAAAATCCTATTACGGTTAAAAAAAATTAAGAAGGAATTTCTTGTGAATAACCAGCAAGTTTCTAAGGAATCTTCATGGCTTAGTTTATAGACGTTATATTTAAACCAATATAAAACTTTTGAAGTTGACTTTCAAATAGATAAGTGAAAGTTCTCACCCGTTTTGAGCAGTCTTCATAACCGATGTGTGTTTGAACTTGAAACTTACAAAAAATATATTTGCTACCCACCATTAATTTAAAAAAAAACCTTTTTGTCAAAAAAAAAATGAGAAGATATTCTTGTGAATAACCCCAGCAAGTTTCTAAGGAATCTTCGTGACTTTGTTTATAGACATTATATTTAAACCAATATAAAACTTTTGAAATTGACTTTCAAATAGATAAGTGAGAGTTCTCACCCATTTTGAGTTTAACCGATGTGTGTTTGAACTTGAAACTTACAAAAAATATATTTGCTACTCACCATTAATTTTACGAAAAACCTTTTGACATTGAGCGCACCTTGAGTTAACGACTGCGACAGTCTAATGACTTCTCTCATTACACACATCGTAATAGCTTTTTCTGATATTCGATAATGTTATGACACTATTACGGCGTCTATATGCATGCACCTATAGCATCAGACTTAAATTTTTAGATCCACCCTGTGTCATTATCTGAAACGAACGATTTGACGAAACCAAATTTAACAATACAAGAAAGAAAGAAAATATTTATTTAGCACGACATAAAAATGTATATATATATACAACAAATTTTGGAAGTTAGGATGGTGGGATAGTTTGTGGGAATACATAATAATAATAATTTATGTTTGGACAGCCTACTTATAAGTACCTACCTATAACTGAAACAGAAATGCCCCACGCACCTTACTGCCTAATCCATCTACCTAGACACTTTTATGTCGCACCAAAAAGCTATCAGCTCAGCATAATGCTAGGTAGTTGGCAATACTTAATTCTACCGTCAAGATAGATGCCGTAATGCCTGAACTCCGTCGCTTCAACCAGTAGGTCCTACCATATCTAACTTACGATGCTGAGACGTGGACACTTTCGAAGGAGATTGCACAAAGGGCCATGGAGCAAATCATCCTCGGCATAACATTTCTCTACCCAGTTCGCAACACTGAAATCCGACTTCAGACGGTCATTAAAGGGTGACAGGGCGTATGACCTCAAATGGAGTTGGGCAGGACATCTGGCCAAACGTGATGATGGTCGTTGAAGTAAATCATTGATTGAGTGGTGGTTGAGGGCAGGCCGAAGGAGTCGCCCGACAGCGCGGTGGGTCGATGACATCGTCAAAGTCGCAGGGCATGCCTGGATGCAAGACGCACAGGATAGAAGAGGCTGGAGAAAGCGAAAGGAGGCGTACACTCAGCAGTAGTTGATACCGGGCTGTAATTATGAAATTAAATAAATATCGTTTTTTCAAAAAAATCGTGAATTTGATCATTCTCTCGGAAAGAGTCGAATTTAAGTTGGTGCCTTTACTGATAGGTACGTGAAAATTCCCGTCTTACGTTATAATTATGATTATCAATTTGATTGGACTTAAAGAAGCGGTGCGCGTTGGTCCACGAACTGCGATGCAAAAAACAAGGGGGAAACTGTACCAACATTTCCATTACAGTAACTAATGAAAACGGAATTTGCATAATGCACAGATAAAAGCTCTTAAATCTAACGAAAACAATCGCTTTGTTTTGTTATATTTCCAAAGTAAAGTTCTTTTTGTGATCTGTCAATCAAAAACCACATCCTTCGGTTACAATTTATTCAAAAATTAAAGACTGAACCCAAAAGTACGTGATTCACAAACATAAGAATTATAATCATAAGTTTTACGGGTTTTTTCGTGTTTACTTTTTTATTATATTCCCGATGTTTCGACTTTAACAGCATAAGTTTAAAAGATACCATAAAAATTATGATAATATAATACGAGGAGGACCTTGGTAGCGCAGCGGGTGAGTAGCCGACTGAGATGCGGAGTTGATGGTTCGATTCCCACTGCGGATAAATGCTATTAGAAAAAATGTGTTAGATATTTATTGTTCCGAGTTTATTCGTTGTGGTACTATGGTACTCGTAATTCCTGTTACCCACGATACAGGGAATCCGTGTGAGAAAAGGACTATGTGTGGATACAAATAGGTGTTTTTTTAATGGACTTAAAAAAAAAACTTATGATAAAATGAAACAATATTTATGGTAAATCTAGAAAAAGAAAAAAATACCAGAAAACGGGATATTTACCATGTAAACTCACTCACAAATCATGGTCAATATCCCGTTTTTTAATAAAAAATATTTTGAAAAGGAAATACTTGAAGCACATAGTGCAGAGGTCTTCTACTAGTGTAGACGACGTTTGTGGCGCAGTAGGCCCGTCTGAGACGCAGAAGGTTACGGGTTTGATTCCCACCGCGGAACAAATGTTTGTATGATCTGTTAATATCTGTATCAGGTCTGGGTGTTTTCTATATATAATATGTATGTATTTATAAAAAAAGTATATAAGTTGTATATCAGTCATTCAGGGTAACCATAATACAAGCTCTGTTTAGTTTGGGGCTAGATGATGCTGTGTGAAAAAGTTCACATTAATAATTATTAATATAAGTCTCAAATATTCGTCAATGTATTGCTGTAGTCGATACCTCGACGAATAGATAGAAACTAATATAAGGTAAAAAGTTAATAAGAAATAAAAACAAGACAGTCTTTATTACCTACTAGAAACTTAATGCTGGAACAAAAAACAAAACTAAAGTAGCATATTTATGGTTGTATGATCCCGCATAACAAGGGTAAAGCCAGGGCGGGGCACTAGCTCTAAACCCGTTTTGATACGACCTTCACCTACGCACGAAACAAATACGCGGGCAGAGTCCCTACGCGATAAATCAAAAAGTTTAAATGGCCTGGATTTAGGCTTGTGTGGAGCCAACGTGACATAACTTTTAGGGTTCCGTAGAATGTATACCTACCTACCTAGTGAATACTGTGCACTGAACATAATGCTAATTATGAAAATATGAATATGATACGGATTCTCTCCGCTCACACATCAGATTGAAATAGTCATTTATTTTGGTAAAAGCTATTTAATAATAAAAAATATTTATTACAGGTGGGCGAAGGTCCACCTGCTACACAGGAGGTTGCGGGTTCGATTCCCGCCCTGGGACAAATATTTGTACGATCTGCAAATATTTGTTCCGTGTGTTCTGGGTATTTTCTATGTATAATAAAAATATATATCTATGTAATGTATTGTATTAAGTATATCAGTCATCTAGTACCCATAACACAAGCTCTGCTTAGCTTGGGGCTAGATGATGCTGTGTGGATTGTCCAGCATTATTATTATTTTTATTATTAACATTTAAAATTATGGCAATAGGCCCATAACGTACCTTAGAGACTAACATACAAAATAATTATAATACTATCACTACTTGCTTACACGTAAAGTCTGTGACGTGTTACGCAGTGTCCAGTAGTCGCCCGCGAAAACGACGAAACAACACATTTTTCGGTCAAAATTCCTCACTCATTAATGTCGAAAGATGGGAAGTCGGGACACGGCATATAAAAGATTTAAGCGTGACTTCAACTGTTCGACTCTTATTTGGAAGTTGGTTTTCATCTTCACATATTCCACTATCTGTTCGACCTTCGTGGCATAGTGTAGTCTTGACACATACAGCAGCGTCGCAGGAGAATCCGCGCGCGTCAAATGGTTCAGTTCGGCCGACGCAGTGTCGCACTGATTTCGGCTAGAGGGCTTCCTTCTCTTACGCACCACTTCAGTGAAGCCCTCTTTATCAGGTCGGTTCCTTGTAGGAGCTGACGGCGCAGTACTGCGAACAGGTTCACAGTTCTGCAATCTCCCCAGAACTGTGAACAGCAGGTCACAATTAATTTAATTTTCACATACGGGCTATATAGGAATAGCTGTGCTTACCTAACTTTGATCTTAGTTTAAGGCAAGAGTGTGTTACAAACAGTTTTTAATGAGAAGTAGAGCTTCTGTGAAAGGACTCGTCCAGGGAAGTGTTGCCAGCTGCCCTATTTCTGCCGCCAATAAATATTCTCTGATATCTCAGTGAGGCACGCGTGAGTGATACCTCTGATTGTAAGCGTAACCGTTTACCACCAGATGGGTCGTTAGATTGTTTGCATCATTAATAGTATTAAAAGAATAATACCCGCGATGATAGGAGCCGACGTCTTTTTGTGTTACCATTTCCTGAAATAGTTTTTACGGTTCGCGAAACAGTTATGCGGTTTTTGCTGTCGATTTGTATATCTCTAAGGATGATTCTACCAAGTTACACATAAGTTAGTACCTAGGGAGCGCTACGATAAAACTAAAGAAGTTAAAGAGTTTGTGTAGGCCGAGTAAAGAGTATCCTATTCCGTGCTTAAGACCGGGGGTTGTACGAAACAAGTAGCTTATATATATATGGACATTCATACCCAGAAGTAGGTAGACTTCTGAAATCAATGATGTTAAATAGGAACCCGTTATTAAAATAAAAACTAGCACTTTTCTACTTTTTCTTTTTGCGTATGATTTGAATGCGTAGTTGCTTTGACAAGGTGTTATTCACACTCCAATAAATTGGGTATTTCCGTGTCTTTTGAGTTTGTTTTTGTGTTTGAGATAGTTCAATTTTGTTTTCGTAATAAAACTGGTCAAAATAAGAAACAGGAGTTGTTTCTGAGGCGTGATTATCGTACTTAAACAACCAAGTCTTGATGTTATATTGCTTCAGTCTACTGACGATATGTTTTTCTAAGGAAGATAATGGTCTCGATTCTGTAGTACACTAACTAAATTTAAACTGTCACTCTCCTTCACCGATAGTGTAAGCAAGAGAGAGATAGCTACAACTTTAGTGCTGTCAAATTAGTCAGATTTAAGTTTTCCATACAAATTTAGTCGTGATTTCAAAACATGCTGACTATAAACATGAAGAAAAGCGGCACGTTAACTGATTTGACAGCAGCACACAGTAGTAAAATTCTTGCCATCTCTTTCTTGCGTACACTGTTAGTAAAAGAGAGCGACAGTTTAAATTTAGTTTAGTTAGTGTACTATAGAATCGAGGCCATTATCGTCGATATCCTTTTTTGTATTGGACAGTCCTTTCGGAAGACCACCATTTGCAGGATTCAACACTCAACACCACTATTATTAAAATACCATATTATTAAAATCCATGGCTATTTTATGGGCCAAACGTAATCACACCTTATAGTAAAATCCTTTTGAATAGACGGAGGTTTTGTTACATACTGCTTAGTCTATAGATAATAAAGAGATTCTGCGCCGACAGGCACTTCACATTTTTATGTTAAACGGTAATGTGTGGTACATACATGAGGTTTTTATACACCCGCCATAAATATGGGAAAGGGTTACGGTTTTTCTCAAGAGCGATTGCGAATATAAAAAATCACATAGAAGTTACGGATTTAAGACCGGGGGCCTAACCATGAAGTCTTATAGCGATTCAGTTCAAGCAAAGATGTCACTTTCCGCTTTGCGATTGAGGACGCTATGGCGTAGTTAAAGCGTTGTCTTTTGCAAAGCGGGATTTGACATCTTTACCTGAATTGAATCGCAATAAGACTTGATGGTTAGCCCTAAGGACAGACTTTATTTCGGTAGTAGCTGCGAATAAAAGTTAATCATACTACTATTATAAATTATTTATTTATTTATTTTTATTTATTTATTAACATATTAAGTAGGTAAATGCGAAAGTTTGTGAGGATGGATACTTGTTACTTTTTTACGCAAAAACTACTGAACGGATTTTAAAGAAACTGCACAGTAATATAGCTTTTACATCAGGCTACTTTTTATCCGGGTACCACGCGGGTGAAGCCGTGGGCAGGGGCTAGTTATTGCAAAACCCTTGGCGTGTTTTCTATCGTCTATTGCAGTGCCCTCTAGTAACTTGTGGCGGTAAAACCTATGTGAGAACCATCTTTGGAGTTATACAAAACGATTGCCAAAACTGCATTTAAATCCGACAAGAAACAGTCAAACAACAACCTTTTTCATCAAACGCATATACTGGCTCCTACCGTAGCTATTTAATATAATAGTACAAAAGAGTTTTATATTTTTTTTTTTTTTAAATAAATCCCTACTTATTTTTTCATCGATTGCAGTACCCTCTAGTGAATTCATAGATATCTAAAAATAAATACATATTGGCTTCACTTGTAACAAAAAACATTGTAATCAAATCTTGGAAGTCAATCTTAACCGACTTCAAACTGTCGTATCGAAATGAAACTTTGTATGTATATCTTCGGATGTCAATACTATAATTTGGTATCTTCGAGCTGAGGGCTACTAGTAAAGCCCTTCAGTTTGGGCTCATATGATTCGTTTTGACGAGATAAACAGATTGGGTTTAACGAGCTAACAACGTAACGAGGTTCTGATGATGTAGCCAGGAGGTGGATAGTGAAATTCTTTTTTTATAATTTTCTATACGTGATAAAAGCGTGTTTTACTACACATTTCATTGGATTCCAACCATGTTGGATCTTTACAAAAAAATTGTCTTGCACTCTAGACTAAACATAAAATAATAATATCCCTTAGAAAACTACAAATGGTTGGTTGGAACTTGGTTTTATCAATATGATAAGTACAGTGACTATGGAAGAGACCGCTTCTGAGCGATAAGACAGCCCATTGTACTTTCATTAGAATATAATTTTGTTATATATTTATGGTGTACAATAAAGTATTTTTATTCATTCAATCTTGTGGGTATTTTAAATACATTACAAGAATAAATCTCGGGCTAGATAAATACCTCACGCTTAGTTTTCCTTTCACGCTAACGAAATTTTGTTAAGAAAAAACTTTACAGTAGTCACGTGACGTTTCAACAGCTAATTTCATTCCTATACAATTTACTCTTCCCGCAGGCGTTAACGCCAACAGAAAATGGTATTTCTCCAGATACTCTGTTATGCAAGAGCTTATTTTTTGGAAATCGTATAGATATAATGTATATACTTCCTATCCAGTGAATTTCGTCAAGTTCCCCCTCCACCCCCTTTTCTTGATAGCACCCGCATCCCTGTCTAAACTTTTTGATTTATAGCCTAGTTACGGAACTATTAATTCAGGACTTATCAGTTATCGATAGTTTTGATGACAGACTCGAGCTTAGCCTTCAGTTTTTTCTATTAGAGCTGTGGAAGAATCGATAAAGTGAACCGAAACAGTTCTAGCGGAAATGGGAAAATATCATAATGTTACTACGAAATAATAATGCTGGACAATCCACACAGCATCATCTAGCCCCAAGCTAAGCAGAGCTTGTGTTTTGGGTACTAGATGACTGATATACTTAATACAATACATAGATATAGATAGATATTTTTTTTTATTATACATAGAAAATACCCAGAACACCCGGAACAAATATTTGCAGATCGTACAAACATTTGTCCCAGGGCGGGAATCGAACCCGCAACCTCCTGTGTCGCAGGCGGACCTTCGCCCACCGCGCCACATCGGTCATCGGTCATGCTACGAAAGCATAGTAGCATTTGATATTTTCTTATCTTTTCACAGGGAAACCTACTGTTGACTTTGATGACGTGTGGGTAAGTAGCCGTGACTCAAGAGAGACAACTACAACAATGTATTTTGTTCAGGCTGGAGATGCTGTGCACATGAGGAAATATCAAGGAGATATAAGAGGCTCAAGGGAAATATTTACAAAACGATCAGAAGACCTGTTGTATTGTATGGATCGGAGTGTTGGGCAACCAAAGGGATTGATGAAAGAAGAGTGCAAGCAGCTGAGATGCGAATATTGAGATGGCTGTGTGGAGTTACGAGAATGGACAAAATAAGGAATGAGTATATCAGGGGAAGTTTTAAAATAGCATTCTTCCGTAGAGGGAAGAATGTCAAATTACTAGAAGAGTGTTAAATATGAATGTGGATGGAAATAAAAGCAGAGGTAGGCCAAAGAAAAGATGGATGGATTGTGTGAAGAATGACATGATTAAGAAAGGAATGGGTACTAAGATGACGGTTGATAGAGGAGAGTGGAAGAAGAAAACATGTTGTTCCGACCACACGTAACGTGGGATAAGGACAAGAAGATGATGATAGAGGAGGCATTCGCTCAATTGGTACCCGAATAAAACGTAGTCTATGTGTTATATAAGATCACCATTACCTATTCCAAATATCATCAAAACCGGTCTAGCCGTAACGGAGATTATTAGCAACAAACTTCCAAACATCTAAACATACACCTGGACATCCTATTAATATTATAGACGTGAAAGTTTGTGAGGATGGATGTTTGTTACTCTTCACGCAAAAACTATTGAACGGATTTTGATGAAACTTTACAGTAATATAGCTTATAAGGTACATCAGAATAATACAAAAGCTACTTTAAATCCGGATACCACGTGGGAGAAGCCGTGGGCAGAAGCTAGTATTTAAGAACATTTCATAAGAACTAATTACATTTAGTTCCAACAGAACGAACATCCCATTATCTAAGAACATATTGATAAAAAAATCTTATCTTACAAATTAAGAGACCCGACTCTTTTGTAGATATGTTACAGTAAACCAGAATGTTACAAAGAATGCTTTATTAGATCTGTAAATAAAGGGACCATTCCAAATTGAGTGTTCCCGACTCAGAAACCTAAATTCATTTTGTTACAGGCTCAGGTACCTTTAGATCAAGAGACAACAAGAGTTAATGTTATTTTCTAGCCTTGAGTCATAAAATAATACAGGGTGTAACAGAACATGTATGGTAATTCGTAAGGGTCTGATTCTTGAAAGTGATAATGTTTTCTTGTACAAAGTCAACCTTCCTACCAATTTTTATTGCGTTTCCGCGATTTACTATACATATATTTTACCTGCCATTTCCTGAGTTTCGCAATTAATAATATAATAAGTTAGTTACATGAATAACTAAATGGTGGGTAACGTACTTACCATTTTCTACAGCATAGTTCACAAGAAGATAATTCTTGCTAGAATGAAGCTCGCCTTTGTAAGTAACATTAGCTTTATTGTCTGCATTCTCTGTGTAGATAGATAGAAGATAGAAGATAGAAAATACTTTATTGCACACCAAATATTTCAACTTAAAAAAAAAAATAGTAAAATCTTTAATATTGTTGTACAATGGGCGCTCTTATCGCTAATTAGCGATCTCTACCAGACAACCTTTGGATGGAACGGACTGTACGAAAGATTACAAGGGGTTGTAAGTGGTGTACCACATACTATGAAAACACTATACTATTATTTACCTACATAATAACTTACTTACTACACAGCATAATACCTACATACTATCATTTACTATTCTATAATACATAACTAGGTGTGTAGAACATACATAGAATAAAAAATCCTGAATTTTGAAAAATCTAAAGTTGTCACTCGTCTTGTATGATGTAGAATGTCTTTTGGGATATTATACATATTCTGAGACACCCTGTAGAAACGAGGTCAAATTCAGGCTTAGGTTTTTGGCTTAGACACAAATAGTTGTATCTGTTAGATTATAGAATTTAAATTATCATGGTTTGCTATCATTTTAGAATATGATTACGAGTATATCAAGTACTTTACTATTCTCTGCTGACGTTTCGTTGACCGTTTAGAGGTTCTTCCTCATGAGCACCGTCCGCGATCACGCTCGAGGATCGTTAGACGGGATCTGACGGTCTAAGCGGTGAAGGAAACGTCAGCAGAAGAATAGCAAAGTACGTGGTATAGTCGTTATAATATCCTAATCTGGTAGATTTATTAATTATCTAGATACTCCTAATCATTTACTTCATATTTAGTCGATTGATACACTCACAGCCGTGTTGGTTTAGTGGGCATTGATAACGGCATAGCATGTGCTTAAAACGGTATAGGTACATCTTGAGGAAATCGGCATACCCAAGAACCAATAATCGAATTCATGTGCTATCGTTTAGTCAAAGTCAAAGTCAAAATTCATTTATTCAATAAAATCACAAGGACCACTTTGAAACGTCGGTTTTTATCTAGGTGCCTGTTCCTCCGCGACCAAGCCAGGAAAGAAAGGCAAGAAAACAAGGCTGGTTATTCTTTTTAATGATCCTTTTACAAAACAATAGGTTCGAGTTGGAGCATTTTCAATCCCAAGAGTTTTTGTCATCTAAATAATCAGATATTTTATAGTATGCCTTTTTATAAAGCTTTTGTTAAATTACGTTTTTAAATTTGTGTTCCAATAAGCAGTGATGGGCTTGCAACTTGGAATTCTAACTACTATGCACAAATATCCATCATCATCTTCTTGTCCTTATCCCATATTACGTGGGGTCGGCACAACATGTTTTCTTCATCCACTCTCCTCTATCAGCCGTCATCTCAGTACTCACTCTTTTCTTAAACATGTCATACTTCACACAATCCATCCATCTTTTCTTTGGCCTACCTCTGCTTTTATTTCCATCCACATTCATAATTAACACTCTTCTCGTAATATGTCATCCTTCCCTCCTCATGACATGCCCATACTGTGCTAACCTCCTCTAAACTCCTCAACTTTTCCGTCACGGGTGCTACTTTCAAACTTCCCCTGATATACTCATTCCTTATTTTATATACTTACTATGTAAAAACATTGGCATCTGCTAAATCTTACGTATGCACGTGTCTCTGACTACCCCTACTTGGTATGATCACAGATCTGCGTACTGAGTATGGATCTGAGGATCTTTAGCACGGGGATTACAGTTGTGAACGTGTTTGTTTTGTTTTGATACACTCTCAGGGTTGAGGATATTAAAACATAGCTTCTAAACATCTTAAAAATCTTCGCGTTATTTTAAGAAATTAGGCTGGTTGGATTCAGCTTACATGACAATGGAAAATTTACCCTAATGCAGGATTTTTGTACATAATATATTGTTTACCCCACAATTAAAATTATAATTAGTGGACCGTTCTAAATTCTTATCAAAGTTTCTTAAACATCTACCCCCTGTTTCATAATCACTCGCTAACTTTAGCAGCGTGCTAAAAGTTATCAGCCTCTTTCCTTTGTTTAGTGTTAGAAAAGGGCAGGTCTAGATTTATCGACTTGCTAAGTAAGTGGGTGATGAAACCGAGGGTTAGTTTTCAACATAATTAAATCAGACGCTGGATGTTCACTTCAGAAATGAAATGAAATGAAAATATATATTTTCGCATAAATAAGCATAGTAGGCTAAAATTCTATTCTGCTAATATTATAAATGCGAAAGATTCGATGTTATGTTTGTTGCTAATAATCTTCGTGAAAACTGAACGAATTTAGATGAAATTTTAACCATGTTTAGTTTGTGATCTAGATAACATCAAGGCTTTTTATCCTGGTACTACGCGAGCGAAGCCGTGGACAAAGCCCAGTATTATAGCCACATAGATGGCTTAGCCGTTACCACTTCAACTAATTCTGAAATCTTCCAACCTTTTATATACTCTCTGAAATCATTTTATCGAAAGCCTAGCACCCTATTGATTTCATATGAAACCCATTGTCCTACAAACGACTTATTTCCATAAAAAAGAAGAACTATTTTACTCGCAAACTGTTTTCAGAATCTCCCAGTAACCTACTATCCTGTGGTTTCAAGGATTTAGCCAGTCTTGTCACGGGTTTGCTTTAAGCATAGCTTAAATAGTGAATATCTGGTCCACTTCATCTATTATTTTTATATCACGGCGATGGGTTAGAAACCTAATATTTACAAACTTTTCCAATTAGGTAACATTATTATAAGATTTCTTTTCCGATATATAAACATTGTTATAAGTTTTTTTTATTATTTTCCTATATGATTATTTTCCTACGAGTTATAACAATGACAAACTAAAGACAAAATTAAGTGTTTCATGACACGCATGCGATATAGGCTGGAGTGAACCGACTGCTATTTTTTTCCTGTGACGTCGGCATACTTTACTGCTCAAGACACGATAGGCATAACAAATGCCAATGCGGCCAGATTAATCTTTGTTTATCTAAATAGATGGCGCGCTTAAGTATTATTAAGATTATTTATTACATGGAGAAATCAGACAAGTATGACTGTGTTGTTTTGCTAGAATATTTAACATTTATTCTTTTAATAAACAACAATGATTTCCTGTACGGAAGGTGTATATATCCGACTAATATTATAAAGGCGAAAGTTTGTGAGGATGGATGTTTGTTACCCCTTCACGCAAAAACTACTGAACGGATTTTGATGAAACTTTACAGTACATCAGAATAACACATAGGCTACTTTTTATCCGGGTACAACGCGGGCAAAGCCGTGGGCAGAGGCTAGTAAATAGTAACTGCGGGACAGAATTCATTCTTGCATCAGAATGCAAGACACAGAACGGCGTAAAAGCCCGCTAAAAACTTGCCCGAATACTTTTTTCAAAACAAAACATCTTTCGAACTTGCCAAAGCATACCAACCGACAGTTCCAAGTTACAATGGCCGGCCCTATTTTTTATCTTAGGATTCCGTAAACAACGACATAAAACGGAGGAAACTTTTAAGTGTCAATCGAGAAGCTTGAAGTCGATCTCGATGAAGTTGTTAATTTTGCTGCAAAGTATGTTTTGTTAGTCGTAGTTGTTTATCTGATACAGTAAAACCTTTTTTATGATGAGTTGATTTACATTTCTCCTCTTTTGAAGGATGTTCGCCTTAAAAAAGATTTGAGGAGGTAGTAAAAATATGAGGCTACACTTTTTTCCAGATATATTTTTAAAACAACCTTTCATTCTTCTTACTACCTATTATACCTCTAGTAGGAGTGCTAAAGTATGGAGTAGATGTTTAGATGTTCGTTCAGTTAAACTGATTTTAATGCAATGGAATACATAATGGGTTTTGTGATCTTTGATTTAATACATTAACTAAAAATAATACTAAACATTTTTCACACAGCATTATCTAGCCCCAAACTAGGCAGAACTTATATTACGGGAACTTCATTTCATTTTATTTATTCATATCCTTTGACACGTTGCGCATTTTTGGACATAACTACATGATATCTATTTATATCCTTTTTTTTGTAAATAATATGAATTGTACAAAAAAAACACTCCGTTATCACACGAGCAAAACTAGTGATTCATAATGCATAATTTATTTAACAAACTGAGAAAACACAAATAAAATTAAAAATTCTTACATTAATTCGTCTCAATGCCTGCCACATAAAAGTAAATTTACAGTCGCTTTGGTTGTAAGTAAGCCCCATTATAAAACAATCAAAACATTACATCATGTTTTAAGCATGTAAAAAGCAGTTTTGCTGAGCTACACGTTCAACTTAAATCTCACTTTAGCCGCTAAGCAAAGCCCATAAAGAAGGTTATAAGATAAATTATGCAGAACCACACGTAGCTCTCGTGTTCGCGCTTGGCTGAATACTTAAGGAGAATAAAAGTTCGTGTTTTCATTAAATTTAACAACTTACTGTTTAGAGAGATCTTTCTTTGACAGCGCGGTGGGCGAGAAGCTCATCTAGAGACACAAGAGGTGCGGTCTTAAATTCTGCTGTGGGACAAATATTTGCATGTCCTGCATATATGTATTCTGAATCTGGGCGTTGGTACAATGATACTCATCGTCCTTGATACCCACAATACAGAGAATTTCAGTACTATTTAAGTGGTAAAATAACATGATGGATAGCTAAAAATAAGGTATGCAATAAGCTTATAAGTAGAACTGAACAGAAATTCCCCAATGCCTGAAAATTTTCTGCAAACAATATTCCCGAAACTTGTTTTTTTTTCTAAACCGGCTTCGCTTAACATCCCCATGAACATTCATCTACATGAGTGATCGCTGAACTATTTCCAACTGTCTGATTTATGTTTCTCTTTGTATCGCAACCGACTTCTAATTCTATAAATTCGACGAAGATTCAGTATGAGGTAGAACGGAAACGGTCACAGAACAAACTTTACTTTGATGGTTATTTGAAATATAGTTTACTAGCTTCTATCCACGGCTTCGCCCGCGTGGTGCCCGGATAAAAGTAGCCTATGTGTTATTCTGATACATAAGCTATATTACTGTAAAGTTACATCAAAATCTGTTCAGTACTTTTTGCGTGAAAGAGTAACAAACATCCATCTTCAGAAATTTTCGCGTTTATAGTAGTAGGATTATTAACCCACACTTAAGGATCCGACGTACAGCGAAGCGCGTCCAAAAATATAGCTCTTTTTGACTGAAGCAGGCCCGCCCGTGCTTGCCTCTGTGGCGCAGTAGGCGAAGGGCCGCCAGAGACGCATAAGGTTGCGGGTCTGATTCCCGCCGCAGGACAGATGTTTGTATGATCTGTAAATATTTATCTTGGATCTGGGTGTTTTCTATGTATAATATGAATGTTTTTACAAAAATAATGTATATATGTAGTATATCAGTCATGTAGTTTCCATAATACAAGCTCTGCTTAGTTTGGGACTAGATGATGCTATGTTAAAAATACATATATATATATATTATATATATATATAAAGTTCATCGTAGTATCTTTATTATGGGAAAGAGCGAGACGCAATAAAGTTTTTTCTTGTTTATAGATACAATCATACAGAAGTTATTTTATAAAAATATTAAAAGTGTTTAACAATTCTACGGTGTTTTGATCTCTGATATTTCACATAACACAGGAAATATTTCACCGTACTATTTCATTCCGGAAGATCAGTAAATACTTGAGAAATAATAATATATTTACCATTTATATTACCTCTTTGTTTACTCTGCACGTATAAAGGAACTTATCTGAAAACCTTTATCTCACATGGCTACATTATTTCACAGAATTCCTCTACCATTATTATAAGTTCATAAAATGTATTTTACATCATGGTTTTAATTTGAGTCTCTCTCGAAATTGAGAGGTTTCTTACGATATCTTAACATATAAAATTATATTTAAAAACTGAACGATTACCAATTCACTTTCAAATTATAAATTTACGTAGTATTTAAATTGACGTTTCTATTTATTCCTTGTGATTTCAATGAATAAAAACCTATTGACTTCGACTTTGACTGACTTATGGTTAAAATATATATTTTGTAGTAGCTTAAATAATAATATTAATAAATAATCCCCCAGGGCGCGCTTCTGACCAGTGTTGGGTGCGTGGCGATACCGCGGAGCTCGATTACTCCCTGGACTCCTGACCCGCGGCTTGCCTTAGCTGGCCGGTCGTCGGTCTAGGCGCAAGAGCGGAACCTATGCTCCAAAGGTAGAAGTATAGTAGTATAAAGTAGGCATAAAGCACGGGAGTAGCGTTTAGTGGAACTGCAGCACACCTCTCGACACCCTTTAGACGTTCACACCGACGTTGCCTCTAAACTGCCTATCATTGGCGGCGCTTATGAGGCCCGTTTAGTGTACGGCAAGTCATCACCTGCTTATAATTTAATCTGAATTTCAGTAAGAATTGGCAGGTACCATTTCATCCTACATAGCCCAGCAACCATGCCATAAGCATATACTCCTGCAATAGCCTAGATTATCACTCATATTACCAATAGTTTACATCAGTCGCCATCTACAAGATTACGTTTTTTATATGATAATGTACAAAAGGCCTCTTAGCTAATAGCTTTGGCTCCACTAATGCCTGTAAAGGCCCCAGGCATAAACCTGAGATTTGAAATAAATAATAATGCTGGTTATTTTTCATCCAGCATCATCTAGCCCCAAACTAAGCAGAGCTTGAATTCAGAGAACATAACTAAATGAATTATTTTCTTTGTTCCTTTCTTTATTGAAGAAGACATGTTACATTAGAATATTTTATGATTTTCCTGTAGGATATTTGTTTCCAAAATAATAAAATAGTAGCAGATATTAGTTATAACCGTTTTGAATGACAGTAATAGGTACATAACATGATTTGATATAAATAACAAAAACAATCAAAGAGGGCCGATTAATGAGTTAATTAATTTAT
The DNA here is from genome assembly GCA_958496245.1 of Perizoma flavofasciatum. Lineage (NCBI taxonomy): Eukaryota > Metazoa > Arthropoda > Insecta > Lepidoptera > Geometridae > Perizoma > Perizoma flavofasciatum. The sequence continues at coordinate 10,274,324 of OY292437.1, forward strand.
ATTGTAAAAACGGGAATTTTCACGTACTGCACTATCGGTGAAGGCACCGACTAAGTTTCGACTCATTCCGAGAGTCTTCATCAGAGTGAGTGGTTGCTACTTTCTCCTTCCGCGTGGCGACGCGGAAGTCGAAACTTAGTCGATGCCTTCACCGATAGTGCATACGTGAAAATTCCCGTTTTTACAATATGAATAGTCAAGTTCACGATAGTTTTCGGGACAAATTAATTGTTGCAAAATGTTGAAGCGCTCTGTCAAAGAACAATGTTTTAAGTCATAAAAGTTACAGACAAACGAACGAACAAACAAATACTAATAGATGGTTTTTAATTACTTTTGTAAGACGACATTAATAAAGTTCCTTGTGATATTCATAATTTATGAAATCAAGGGGTACGGCCCACTAGACCAACAATAATGCTCAATGCCCTCGATTCTGTAGTACACTGACTAAACTAAATTTAAACTATCGCTCTCTTTTACTGATAGTGCAAGCAAGAAAGAGATAGTTACATTTTTAAAGAGTGATTGACTAATACATTGTTAATTTTGGTGTTTAATTGGACTTAATTATTTTATCACAAATCTAGCTCGTAACTGTATTTTGGTAATGAGCTCTATCGAAATGGGCTGTTCTCGTCTTGCATGAGAATATTATAAGTCATGTATACTCTTTTAGTATTTCAATTGCATCATTTTTTTATACCACCAAGGTTTTTTTTGTACTAAAGCATCAAGTATAATGCTCATCTGTTGGCAAACGGTTACCTTAACCTATGGACGATTATAACACCAGAAGTATCATTTGCGCGTTGCCAACCCGATACAGGGTGATGAGATGATAACTGAACACTTCGTCTTTTCTGGAAAACAAGTGACTTTTACTTACAGACATTATACATGGAAAACAGATGTTTTGCAGAGTACAGAGTACAAAATCCATTTGCCCCGATGGTACGTACGGTAACGTATGTGGTAATAAAGTCGATATTTCGTATGTATAGGAAGATCAACAATTCACGAGCGACGTAGCACGTAAACTTTTCCGGTTTAAGTTTTTAATGTTTGTTGCCTCTGAGAGAAAGCTGTTGATGAGGTTGCTAAAGTAAATATAGGTTAATAGTGCTGGGTAGATATGAGGCCACTTTTGACAGTGCAGTTTGAAACGGCTGCTCAGCTGAAAATTTATTTAACATCTTAAGATTGTAGCCACGAGGATATTAGAAGGAAGATAATGTAATACACCCCAATTCGGGACGTCAGTGCAGATTTTAGTTCGCTCTATCTATCTATAGATCTAATATGAATTATAAGTAAAATTGATAATAAATTAGAAAATTGTGACAACTTACCACGAAAGTGAAATGATAACTTCTTAAAGTTTATTAAATAAAAACAAAAAAAATGCTAACTACTGTATTTCCCATGATGATATCCTCAGATACGAAGTACGTAGATCTTCGAGAAAATATATAAATAGTCTTTCTTTAAAACTGGTATTATTTAATTAAGTGTTTGTAAGAGTATAAATGAATGAATGAATGAAAATGCTTTATTATTGTACTGGATTTTGTATAAATGACATGTGGGTAGACACCGAGTGTGCATGAATAAACAGTTTCGAACTAACCATCTTGTTGTTTACTTCATGGTGACAGCGGAAAACCGAAATTAATTATATTATTCCTGTAAAGGTGCATAAATAGTATCGCAGTGTACAAATAAGCTGTTATTAGTAATCGGTGTCATTAAATAATGGAGCACGCTCGACCTCCTGCGCAATTAACTTTGGAAGGTGGGCCAATGGCTCGCGCCGAGGCGTGGCGAAGATGGCTACGACAATTCCAAGTATTTATCAAAGCATCGGGAGTGCACAAGGAAAAAGGTGACGTACAAGCCAGCTTATTGATAAATCTGGTCGGTCCAGAGGGGTACGATATTTATTCGACACTTAAATTCAAGAACGAAACAGATCGCGAAGACCCCCAAAAATTGATCGAAGCTTTTGATGCATACTTTGGAACAAAAACCAACATAATAATGGTTCGATTCAAGTTCTTAACCCGCAATCAAGAAGTTGGTGAAAGTATAGATGAATACGTCACGGCATTAAAACTTTTGAGTCAAAAGTGCGAGTTTGATCAACTGGAAGATGGCTTGGTTCGAGACAGGATCGTATGCGGGGTCGCCGACAGTGCCGTGCGGGACCGGTTGTTAAGGGCGGACAACTTAACCCTCGATAAAGCTGTGAAGATCTGTCAAGCGAATGAAAGTTCTATCGACGGGAGCCGTCAGATTGAAGGTGTTAAAACTGAGACAAAAACTCCATCAGTGGATGCTTTATGGAAGCTCAGAGCGTTCCAGCGAGGGGCTAAGTCATTCGTGAACGGGCGCGGCGGCAGCGGCGGCGGCGGCAGCGGCAGCGAGGCGAGTCGGGCATGCGAGCGGGGAGCGCGCGCAGGCACGAGCTGGCTGAGCGGGGCCGGCCGCGGTGCGGGCGCGCAGGCAACGCGTGCCGGAGCGAGCGCAGCCGCGTGCGGCGCCTGCACAAATCCTCAATGTGACGGTAGTGATCGCTGTGCGGCTAAAAGAGTGAAGTGCTTTATTTGCGGTAATAGAGGACATTACAAGGTGATGTGTCCGGCAAGGAAATTTAATAAAGTGTATGAGGTAAATGAGGACAGCGACGACGACGGTGAGTTGTACTATATATCTACAATTGAGTGTATCGATTCCTTAACAAAGTCGATTGACAATAAATGGCATGAAACGTTCTACCTGCCCGAATGTAGGTCAAAACATGAGTTTAAACTGGACACGGGTTCCGACTTGAATGTTTTATCAAGCGAAAACTTTATCAAGTTAGGGTTTTCTTTGTCTCAGCTTCACAAAGATAATGTACGGGCAAAATCATTCTGTGGTAATTACTTATCAGTTATTGGTTCAACTACAATTACGTTAGAATATAAACAGCGTGAATATCGATTAAAGTTTATTATATCTAGTGAGGCCTGTCAGAGCATTCTGGGAAAGTATGGATTAGATGAATTAGGATTAATACAAAGAATTTACTCAATTAAATTAGATACATATAATGATCTGTTCAAAGGTTTAGGTAAGTTGCCAGGGCACTATAAAATACCGCTAAATAGTGACGCCGCCCCTTGCATATGCCCTGTTAGGAAAATACCGATCGGAGTGAGAGATAAATTACAAAAGGAGTTGACCCGGATGGAAGGGCTAGGAGTTATTAGGAAGGTGTCACACCCAACCTCCTGGGTCAGTGGCATCGTTATCGTTGCTAAAAAGGATAGCAGCATCAGAGTTTGTCTGGATCCGCGGCCCTTGAACAAGGCAATCAGGCGACAGCATTACCCGCTGTCGACAATAACTGAAATAGCCACCAAGCTAAAAGGTGCGCGGTATTTCAGTAAGTTGGACGCCAAGTCCGGCTTCTGGATGGTCCAACTGGACGATGAAAGCGCAGACGTATGCACGTTTGGGACTCCATTCGGCAGGTACCAGTATTTGCGTTTACCCTATGGAATAAACTCAGCCTCAGAAGTTTTTCATGCCAAGATTCGACAGTTGCTCGAAGACCTGGAAGGAGTTGATTCCTTCGTGGATGACATTATCGTTTGGGCGTCTACCAAAGAAGAACACGATCTAACCATCTTGTTGTTTACTTCAATTATGTTATTTGTTTAAGATGTATAAGCTTATCTAAAATCTTATATTATTATTCTAAAGAAAGTACAATCGACGATCTTATCGCTTAGAAGCGATCTCTTCCAGACAAAATTTTATTATTTTGTTTTTTTTAACAGTTCCTTGTTATTATTGTAGCGTATTGGTTGTTGCAATTGTAATGCTGTATTTATGTTTGAATAAATGGAATTGAGAACAACAAGAAGGAATAGGCAAAGGCAAGTCAAAATATTAAATATTTCCGTGACAGATTGCAAGTTCACCGCTATATAAATAAAAATATATGTCTTACACGAATTTTAAATTAAACTGATAACAGTCAACAATAACACAAAAAAAAATATTGGCATTCTAGAATCTTCAGTTTTATTTGCTCTCAACAACTGTGTAAAAGATGCAGCTGTCAAAAGTAATTTCATCGGTTGCGGTTTCTTGCGAGAATGTACGTTTTATATTGGTATTGAACGTAAACATGAGAGTGCCTGCATTAAAGCCACTCGTTAAATCATAGAGAAAGTAGGTTTCTTGAGATGTTAGTTTCCTTTTCATGGAATAAAGCACTATCGAATCGTTGGTCACAAATATTATAATGTAGTAGGCATGCATCTATAGGCCTTCTCGTTTGCCTCGAAAAAACTCCTTGGTGAAATCGCGGACCCTAAACGAGCAGATTAAAAATATTAAGATTTAAAAATATTATTATTAATTTTAAATTATTATTATTAATAAAGCTGAAGAATACTGTCAATAAGAAGTATGTAAATAACCAATTAATCAGTTGAGTTCCAGCTGGACAGTTTTAATAACTTAAAATCATTCGGTTACGTGCTATGTCTGCTGCTTTATTGCAATTCGCTGAGCTGAGTTCACTCACAACCGTTGCATTTTTATCGAAGTGGATCGAAGATGCCGTCTTGTATCAGTGGGGGGTAAAGCCTTTCAATTCATATGCCATAAAGCAAAATGAATGGGTTCGAGGAAACTTGAGCAACTATTTTCATAATTTATGTAAAACTGGCTTATGCCCACGGTTTCGCCCGCGTGGTTATTTGTACTTGTCTGTGCTGCATCGTATGTGTTAAATAAAAAACTACCTCTAAAAAATAAAAAATCTAACTATCTATATAAGTGGACTAACTATACTAACTGCTTGCAAAACGCGTGTGTCTGTCTGCCCCGTACTTGGATTGTTCAAAAATCAACTCACTGAGTATGTATCTGAGAACATCAATCATGGGTAATACTACGACTAATACTATTTTTTTTTTACGAGGAGGAAATCTGCTTACAGATACTGAGGGTGTGATAGGGTTATGTGAGGTTCACGGACCCGTGGACTCACTAAAACCCCCGGTGGCCAGCCTCGATGCATGTCAAGGGGCTCCTAGTAATATTATAAACGCGAAAGTTTCTGAGGATGTTTGTTCCTCTTTCACGCAAAAACTACTGAACGGATTTTGATGAAACTTTACAGTAATATAGCTTATACATCAGAATACCACATAGGCTACTTTTTATCATGATAGGCGAAGCTGTGGGTAGAGGCTAGTATATTCATACTACTGAATGTTCTGATATTTGATCTCCAAAACTAATAGCTACTAAGTTCACAGACTGTATCATCAACAGCTTTAGTTTAAAAGGTTTCTCTTGGTAAAATAAATAAAAATAAAAGTAAAAATAAAAAAGCCTGTTTACTCCTTAACTTAAAAATAAAATTTTACAATTTATTAATTTATCTAGATAATTTATGTTTTAATTAATTAATTTAATATTGCATAATTATTATTGTATATATATATATATATATATATTTATAATTTTCTCATAGTTAGGACCCCTCTCGGGTAAAGGCCTCCTCCAGTTCTTTCAAGCGGTCTCTGTCTGTTGCTACTTTCGTCCAGTCTTCTGATTTTAGGAATCTGTATATGTCGTCGGTCCAACTAGATTGTGGTCTGCCGATTCTTCTTTTCCATTTTGGTCCTTTCCAAGTGGTGATTACGGTGGCCCATCTTTTTTTATCCATCCTGGCTACGTGACCTGCCCATTGCCACTTCATTTTTAGTGCGTGCACTAGAGCGTCTATAAATTTGGTTTTCGATCTTATTTCCTTGTGAAAATAAATTTAAATAACACAAATAATAATTCAATAACTGTGTAAACTTTAAAGATGACTTCATTCTTAGTAATATAATAGAGACTAGAATTAGAATTGAAACTCTCGAACTATCAAAAGTATTATGAAATAGAAGTTAATTTTCTACAAATATTTATGGTTTTATTCCAAAAACTATCGTGAACTTGACTATTCATATTTCAAAAACGGGAATTTTCACGTACTGCACTATCGGTGAAGGCACCGACTAAGTTTCGACTCATTCCGAGAGTCACGGCGCAACGCGGAGGGAGCAAGTCGCGTTCACTCACCCTGATGAAGACTCTCGGAATGAGTCGAAACTTAGTCGGTGCCTTCACCGATAGTGCAGTACGTGGAAATTTTCGTTTAACAATATGAATAGATGTATTGTGTTGTGATTTATTACAAATTAAAAGAAGCTTTTTAACATCCAACAGTCGCATACATAGTTCTGATCCCACACTAAGATTTTTTTGTGTCGTGGATATCAGTTACTATAACACCCAGACCCAGAACAAATATCTACAGAATATGCAAACTTTTGTCCCGAATTCCAGGGATTCGAACCCGCACCTCTTCTATCTCAGACTGCCGCGTCATCGAGGCTGTCAATAAATAAGCCTAAACATCTTTTTTTATTTTGCAATTACTAACAAAACACGGGCATGTGCTAAATGTGTTTGAACTTGCCTCTGACTACCCCTACTTAGTATACACTGATTATGTATCTGAGGATGTCCATCATAAGGAATACAGTCGAAAGTGAGTATGTTAGATTTCATTTCATTTTATTACATTTATTCTTTCATAATTGTAAAAATCGTATTCGAAATTACTTAAAATTATAAAATGTTAAAAAGTAAAAAAATACCAACATAATTAGTCTAAATTATCACTTAATTATGGTTATCCTTGAGTTCACAGGTTCTCAAACTTATTTTTCCTATCGCCCACTTTGAGAATAAATAAAACCTAGAGCCCCCCAAAGTTTTTAAACATAACCACCTATGCTTACCCCTCTAGACCACCTTAGCGCCCTCAATATATTTAGAGTCTTCTACCGCCCCCCTGAAGGCCTCCAGCAACCACAAGGGAGTGTTATCGCCAGCTTTGAGAAACAGTGCTTTAGTTCCTAGGTAATCTTGGATTAATCCAAAGTATTTCTTAATTATTAAATAAGTTTACGAACCGCGTTAAACCACTATAAACTACCTAGTTTATAGTGGAAGTGGTATATAAGTACTTAGTCTAAATTTTAATTCATATACTTAGGTAAATGTTTCAAGCCACGAGAATGCAGTATAAATCCATGGTTTTAGGGTAGGATCTTACCAACTTGGACGGTTTCCCAAGGCTGAGTTTGTTTGCTAGTACGAACTAGCGTTGTTCTAAAATAGTATCGATAAACAGATTGAGAAAAGCCGTCGATTTTAAGTTGACGTTTCTATATGATCCGTGTGATTTCAATACTCATACTCATTTATTTTTAACCTTGGGAATCTATAGTACACTTGGTTACGTTGAAAACTTACATTAAAATAAACTCTCTATATTGTATCATGTAATATAATGATTTTTTATGTCAGTTCGTGCGTCACCTAAGTCTTGAAATGAAACTCAACGCTGAGAATTCGTTCACAGCACTTGCTGAGCTTGTACATTGCTTTCCCAAAATGTGTAAGAATAGATTAAATTGCTGCTGTAAAGGGGCATTGTTCATGAATAAAAACCAATTGACTTTGACTTTAAAGCTAGTAATATCGACAACTTCGATGGCGAATTGAGCGAGTAATGGACGCAAGAGGAAGTTCGATTCCCGCTGCGGTACAAATGCTTGCATGTTCTGCAGGTATTTGTTCCGGGTTTGGTACCTCGGTACTCGTAGTTTTCGATACTCACGACACAGGGAAAACTAGTTAGGGATCAAGACTATGTACGTGTCTCTTGGAGTAAAATACCTAACAGATTTTATTTTATTATTATTTATACAATTTTAAAAAGACCTCACATAACCGTGTTGGGTTTTTATTTTATAAATTTTATAAACTGATTGCACCCTTACAATTTAGTAATAAACTTTAATTGTATGATAATTAAATCGTGATATTCGCGAAACGTTTGCAGTCGAAGTTTACTATTTCGATCGTTTAGGTATCAGATTTTCACGTGCTTACGTTATTTTGCTCACTCGGGATGATACTATCGAATAAAAAACAAAAGGAAAAACGCTCACAAAAAATGTTTCGGCTAGTCGTGATACCTTAATATGTTTTTTTTTAAGTTTTACCTCGGGATACAAAAAGAATAATCTATTAACATTTGGTGAAGGTACAAAGTAACAAACAGCAAATACAGCCCAATTGAGAACTCCCTCCTTTTTTTGAAGTCGACGAAAAACAGGTAAATATCGATACTTAATAAGTTCCCACACATCACTAGATGTTCAATTCCTCAGGTGATGTATGTCCCGGTATTTCTATATAAAGGCTCGGATCGCAACGGGAATTCCAATTCCGCTTATTTTGTACGAAAAATAATAAATATATTTGACTAGTGGAACACCCACCTAATAGCCGCGTTGAGTATTCTCTAACACAAAATTTATCATTTCGATTGAAGGGTAAGTATGCAACTATTAATAACTAGCTGTGCCCCGCGATTTCACCCGCGTAAGTTTAGATTCCTCGGGAATATCGGGATAAAAAGTAACAGTAAAGTATTTTACTTAGATGATAAAACTATTTATTTAAATAAGAATTGATATTACGATACGAATGTAACCAACATTTGTTTCTACGGGCGATCTAATTAAATTTTAGAACACAAAAGCTGCTATTGTGACTTAACTATGATAGTTAGATATATTCCCTCGAGGACTTTTTTGTAGGTAATAAAGTGTACTTTAATCATGTAGTACATCATTTTTATGTATCATCAATAGTTTTCTCAGCGCACGCCAAATAATGAATTTTATAAACAAAATTTTGCTACTAACGGGTTACATAATTGTAATTTTCTAAAGAAAAAAATCTTTTCTTAAAGATTTTTTTGAAAATAAATTAAAGCCTATGTTAGGTACTTTGTAATAATTTTGCTTTCTATTAGTTAAAAAAATTGTTAAAATCGGTCCAGTAGTTTCCGAGCCCATTCGATACAAATCAACAAACAAATAAAAAAATCTTGCCTCTTTATAATATTAGTATAGATTATATATTGCCGTTGGTTTTTCTTCTAAACAAATTACAAAAATATAAAAAAGAACATGTACCAATTAAATTTCACTTTATTGGTTTATAACAAATGCCTTACGTTAATTTTGTTTCATTAATTGGTACAATTTCAAAGAAACATTGAATTTTCAAATCCGATTAGGAACTTTGAACTCTATTTCGATGAAACACGAGCGATTTGAATATTCTGGAAATCGAACAACTTGGAAGTTAAATAACTTATAAGTAGTATATTTACAAGTAGTTTTTAATTTGAATAAATTTTACTACTTAGTTTACTAGTTAAGTTGAGGAGTAATAGGTTAGGATGGTATGGGCATGTCATGAGGAGGGAAGAATGTCATATTCATCCACATTCATATTTAAATATGAATGTAGATGAAAATAAAAGCAGAGGTAGGCCAAAGAAAAGATGGATGGATTGTGTGAAGAATGACATGATTAAGAAAGGAGTGAGTATTGAGATAACGGCTGATAGAGAGTGGAAGATGAAAACATGTTGTGCCGACCCCACTTAATTTGGGATAAGGACAAGAAGATGATGATGATAATTTGTTGTAAAAAAATTACTAATAGTCATCGGAAAATATTTTTTTATGATTTCTATAATTTTAATGTACTAATAATATAAAATTGATTCGGCTTGTAATTGACCGACTATTGTGAACATTTATCTAGATGCATGTTATTTAACTTGATTATGTTTTATAAGCAGGACAATTTGAATTTAATTATTCAGCAATATTTTGTAACACGTATCTGCGTGATTGAAATAAATAAATAAATGTTGATATGTTTTGATCAAAGACTTAGGTATGTTGATTAAACTATGTAGAAATAACATGGTAAAATTGTTTTTTCTTGTATTAGTTTTCTTAGAAAATAGTTACTTTACTCCATGAGAGTAAGGCTAAGAAGTATGTAAAAATACATACTCCAGACGTATGAAAAACAAACATACAACTGTATTTACCATCCTCAAAAACCTTGCCCATACCCTACTTTTGAGAGTAGTTCGCATTCCACGTGACAGGTTGCAAGCCCATCGCCTTTTTATGGGAACACTAACCATTGGAACGTACCTTCCAATTTTTGTAAGGAAAGCATTGTTTTTACTTCATCTGGTGGCTTAGGTTTTCATCCATTGCTTAAATTTATCTATATGAGAGTGGAGGGTAGTCTAAGGTTATATGTTCGTAGATAATTCTTTCCCGTACATTATTGCATCCAAAATCTTGCTATTTCGAGCATACACAGAATCCCAATTCGTGTAAATTCGAGCCTCCAGCCATCATTATTTTTGAGTTTTTCAAGAAATTTTGTTTATGCTGTGGTATCGTTTTTACTTGAACGAATTTCGTTTGTGGTTGATCTAGAAGAATGAAAGACAACTCTTAATTTGTGCCCCCTAAGGAAGGAGGTAACTTTTCCCGACGACATCTCCAATACTACTAGTAATTTAATTTTGTAGACACAGTCTAGACAAACCCTCTGTTTCATAATCACTCGCTAACTTAGCAAGTCGCTAAATCTAGGCCTGTCCTTTTCTTACATTTAACAAAGGATAGAGCCTAAAATTTTTTATCACGCTGCTAAAGTTAGCGAGTGATTATGAAACAGAGAAAAGTTTTTTTTTTCATTTTGCTATTGGTGACATAAAATACAATCACGAGTGGAATATCTCTAAAATCCTACACTGCCTAAGTCTATTGGCACTCGTTTCTCATCGCCAGATGTGCCGATGCCGAAAGGTCAGAAGACGGACCCTTTGCTCATTAATTACCACACCCAATTACTCAAATCTTATCTCTGTCAATACCAATTCACTAATCAGCACGTGTTGACGGGTTTCTCAGAATCTAGCTCTCGCTATCTCTAGCTAGAAAAAGCGTGATAAAAGGACTTGAAGCATAATAAATAAATAATGCTGGACATTTTCACAAAGCATCATCTAGCCCCAAAGTAAGCAGAGCTTGTGTTATGGGAACTACATGACTGATATACTACTTATATACATTTTTCTTCACTTCTGGACTTCATGCACCAACAAGGCCATCATTTTTTTATCACTACTGATACTTAGGCAGCCTAGATGCGGATTCGACTCCCACTGCAGGACAAATATTTGCATGTTCTTCAGATATATATTCCAGGTTTATATGTGGTATCACGGTACTCATAGTTCCTGATACCCATGATATAGGCAAACCTACAGACAGACATTACAATAAAAAACCGACAAAGGTGAGAGCAAAGTGGACACTTAGTGGAAAGGTAGGCTGGAACAATCTCGCTAGGGGTCTAGTACCTCACGCTTACTTTTACTTTCAAGCTAACGCAAATTTGACAATGCAAAACTTAGCCACTGTCACGTTAAATTTCCACAGCTAATATCATTGCTATACAATTCAATCTTTCCGCAGGCGTTAACGCCAACAGAATTGATATTTGTCTAGACCCCCCAGCGTAATAGAGAAGAAGCCTTTACTCAGCAGTGGGTGCTACCGGCTGATTGGATTAGATAGATTGATTACTTATTGTGTTGTTGTGTTATGCAATGCTCTGGAATATTGATTACGTGTGCAATTAACAGACCTTAAAGCATAATTGGAGTAGTTTGAAATCAACTGTCAAATTAATGATTATTTGAATAATAAGCTTGGATAACATTTTATGAAGTATTTCAATTCATTTTTTTTGTCAATTATAAATTTGACAAAAAAAAGATTAATAAATCTATAGTGTCCGGGAATGTGTACATTATGCCGAAAGGAGGTCATTACACCGTGCTTTTTTGGATTTCCATGTTTTTCATTCAAGAAATGACAATCAAAGTTTCCTTTCAACCTGCTCTTAGGTGTTCCCTAAAATCAACAAAACAGCCGTTTAGTTGAGTTTTAGCTGTTTTATGTGTTTATGAAATACAAAAAAAAAATATTTTTGAGTTTATTATACACCTTGGTTAGATAGATAGATAGAAAATTCTTTATTGCACAACTTAAAGTACTGTACAAAGGCGAAAGAATTGCTAGATATCATTCTCTTCCAGCGAATCTTTGTGTGATATGTAACAGTCTTAAGGTAGTGCATGAATAACAAGGAAAGTTATAAATTATATGCTCACTATACTATTATTGTAATTTGTGTTCTAATAATTGTATAGTGAGCATATAATTATTCCTTAGATAAACACAAATACATATACATACCTAACTTCATAACCTAACCTTACAAGTTACAGATAATATTTCATCGACTACTAACCTATTCTGTATCCTACTATTATTATAAACGCGAAAGTTTGTGAGGATGGATGTTTGTTACTCTTTCACGCAAAAACTACTGAACGGATTTTGATGAAACTTTACAGTAATATAGCTTATACATCAAAATAACACATAGGCTACTTTTTATCTGGGTACCACACGGGCGAAGCCGTGGGCAGAAGCTAGTACTATTATACACGCGAAAGTTTATAAGGATGGATGTTTGTTACTCTTTCACGCAAAACTACTGAACGGATTTTGATCAAAATTTATAGTAACATAGCATCGGAATAACATAGGCTACTTTTTATCTGGCTACTACGTGAAGCCGTGGGCAGAGAGTAGTTTATAATAATACTCCTATGTCATATTTCTAATAAGATTATTACGTACTCTTAAGAGATTTATTTACACTACATAAAGTTGACTCATTAGACTTTATGCAGATCCGTAAAGACACCAAGTTATCAAAGGTAAGTCCAATTTTTGCTTATCGGAACATGTCCACGTTTTATGTAAATCCTGTGACAAATCTACTGCGTGATTTACATTTCATCGTATGTTCAAATGAATGGCATCGTCTGGAGTGAAGACATGGTCTCAATAAAACCTCGGTCTCATGAATATCAATAATAGGATCCTTTTCATCCTCAATCACGTAAGGAGGACTTACTGACACTGTTAGAAAGAACATCTGGTTTACTTTTCAGAATTCTAAACTTTAAAAGGACTATGGCATAGTAGTTATTGCACCCTTCTTAAAAATGTGACCGTGTCTAGTAAAAAAAATAGTATTTTATAAAAAAAAAAATATTTCGATTAAAAAAATGGGCGTGGACGTTCCCTTCTAAGAATGAAAATAATATTAAATTTGAAGTATCTCTAGGGCCCCGTAGTCCATTTTCTTAGCAGTCCCTAACGGCTAATGACTTATATTTTTATATTTTTTTCTTTTTAATCTGCAATCGGCTCTTCAGCCGTAATCACTGGGATGTGTTATATTATATGAATTAGGTTAACCTAAGTATATAATACTAGCTTCTGCCCACGGCTTCGCTCTCCTGGTACCCAGTTAAAAGTACCCTATGTGTTATTCTGATAAGCTATATTACTGTAAAGTTTCATTAAAATCCGTTCAGTAGTTTTTGCGTGAAAGAGTAACAAACATCCATCCTCACAGACTTTCGCGTTTATAATTTTAGTAGGATAGGATAGGATAGGATAATGGAAGGTCTATTGTGCATAATTATGTTCTGACATAATTGTATTGGATAACGTATTCTATTTTATTCTACATAATCATAATCATAATTATAAACGTAATAATTATAAAATAAGTAATATTATAAATAATTATAAAGTTTAACGGGTCTGTATCGCTATATAATCGCTAAAGTTTGATAAATACTGATACTTAGGTCCTCCGAACACTAGCTATATAATCGCGAAAGTTTGATAAATACTGATACTAGGTCCTCTGAACACTAGCTATATAATCGCGAAAGTTTGATAAATAATGATACTTAGGTCCTCCGAACACTAGCTATATAATCGCGAAAGTTTGATAAATAATGATACTTAGGTCCTCCGAACACTAGTTCCGAACGTCTGCTCATCCAGCTAAATAAAACTTAACAAAGTTGAGCCATCTGGCCCTAACCTGTGTCCTCAGAGACATAAATCATTTAACAAACAATATTCATATAAAAAAATGGACTTCGGCTCTCGAATCGAGTTCGAGAACTATTCGAAATCCATTCATACATATATTCATGAATTGTCTCGATTGGTAGTATTGTCATTCGTAACCCACTTTGCATTTGCGCAAGCGTAACCCTTGTTCCTGTTTAATAAAATTCTAAATGCTTTGACAAAAGTTTGGGAACTTTGTCGAAAGTAAAGAAGTTTAGAATTGATTCGCGACCAGTATAACTTTTATCAAAGTGGTTTAAGGTTTCATTTAGTTCAGATGAAATACGCTTAGCATTTGCAGGCAATAAAATTGTAGTTTACGAGTATTTTTAGTGGTTTTTTGAATTCAAACGGTTGCTTTACGGAGATTTTCTATGAAGACTTTTTGTGAACGATCTAAACTTTTTAGGCCCGAATTCACCAACACAATAACGCGTGGTTAGTTTCTAATCATAGCTTTCTGACGTATGTTTTCATAAGTATCTGTCATCATAATCTAGGTAAGATTTGACCGTCTATTTTGTTGGTGAACTCATAATTATTTTCAAACTTTCGCGATTATGTAACATACTTGTATAAGTTTTACGGGGTTTTATCGCGTTTACCCTTTTTTTATTCAGTCATCCCGTGACCACATCTATTGCAATACAGTCAAAATGTCGGGAAAATAATATAAAAGCTACACGCAATTTAAAATTATGTTATATAATCGCGAAAGTTATACTACTGGAACACCAGAGTTGGCGATCGGCTTCTTACTTTGAAACATCATAGTACTTAAAAGAGATTGCTATTTCTTCTTTATTGTACACACAAATTAACCATTAAGGCAGAATTAAATGACATGTACAAAGGCAAACTTAACCCTAAAAAGAGTTTTCTTCCAGCAAACCTTGAGCTAGAGAGAGGTAGGATCGTGTACAGAAAGAAAATAATGAAACAATACTTAATATTAATATTTACATAATAATAACAACTTACCAAGCCGTGTTGGATTAGTGGGCGGTACTCCGACTTCCGACCTGGAGACCGTGGGTTCAAACGCGGTCGTCCACCAATGATTTTTTTCAATAGAAAAAAACATTTGCACATCAACACGTGGTAATACAGTGAAGGTAACTTCCATGCGCCGAATCGAATGCATGATACATCGGTTTGTGTTCCAATAAGCGGCGATGGGATTGCAATTTGTCACGTAGAATACTAGCTACTCGTAAAAACGCGGGTATCTGCCAAATAATGTTCTGCTCCTAACTACCTCCTGTCGAGAGTGTATTTATATTGAACAGCTTACAAAATTAAGCTCCGTCTTAAATCTAAAATCGAAACACTGAAAAACATGTACAGTCAGCTACACAAAGCTGTCTATTATAGCCCTTCATTACGTATTAATTACTTCTCATCCTTTGAAAAACTCCTTGAAGACCTTCTGCCTTCTTACAGTCATACCATTATAATGGGTGATTTTAATACATGCCTTGTAAAACAAGACCATTGCACTTTCTCCTTAGAATCCATTGTTAAGTCCAGCAACATGCATATCCTTCCTCTCGGTACTACTCACCACTTTCCAAATAGTACCCCATCTCTTCTCGATTTGATTTTAGTTTCGTCCTTGCAGCATGTTGCTAAGCACGGCCAATGTTCGGCTGATGCCTTTTCCTATCATGATCTTATTTTTCTGTCTTATAAAGTTCGACCTCCAAAACCAAAGCCTAAGATTCTTCTGCAACGCAATTTTGGTGGTATGAGTGTGGAAAAGTTGAAATGCGATGCTCAGAAGATAGATTGGTTTCCAGTAATGGCGACTGATTCTATTGACGAGAAGCTTTCAATCTTCAATTCAACCCTAAAACAGCTATTCGACATCCATGCACCGATCCGCGCTATCAAAATGAAGCATCTGCCAGCCCCATGGCTCACAGACGAAATAAAATCCTTGATGCATAAAAAAGCTATCACAAAAGCAAGATATAAACGATGCTGTAATGAGATCAATAAAGAAAAATATTTTCTAGCTCGGAATCGCTGTAATAGAGTATGTAGGGATGCTCAGCGCCGCTATATTCATGCTTCTGTTTCTAACGTAGAACCAGCTAAAGTCTGGAAATTTCTTAGAACGCTAGGAGTTGGCAAGTCACGTCATAACGCATCCTGCAAAGATCTCGACATTGATTCTCTTAACCTTCACTTTTCATCGTCATCCAATATGGATTTGGGTGACAAAAATAGTACCTTAAACTATCTTTCTTCTTTGCCAACTCCTAGCTATCTCCCTTTTGTCTTTAGTCAATTCACTGCATGTGATGTTAAAAAGAGCATAATGTCCATTTCCTCTAACGCTATGGGAGGTGACAATATTGGTCGGAATATAATCATTCCTATCATAGAGGAATTACTTCCAGTGATTTGTCACCTCCTTAACTTCTCTATTACCTCTGGTGTTGTCCCTGCGGTGTGGAAGGAGGCTCACATTATCCCTCTCCCTAAAAAATCTAAACCTTCTTCCTTTTCCGACTATCGCCCTATCTCGATCCTTCCATTCTTGTCCAAAGTCCTTGAACGCCTTATCCACAATCAGCTCAGCTCCTACCTTGTAAACCATCATTTACACAATCCTTTTCAGTCTGGCTTCCGTCCTGGTCATAGTACTGTTACTGCACTCGTAAAAATCACTGACGACATCAGATCAGGTATGGAAAACGGACAACTTACTATCCTTACCTTGTTAGATTTCAGCAATGCTTTCAACACTGTTGATTTCGACATCCTCCTTGGCTTACTTAGCTCAATTAACATATCTCCATCGGTGATTGATTGGTTTCGCAGTTATCTGCACGGGCGCCGGCAACGGATTCGGATTGACGAGTCCTTCTCGTCCTGGTGTTCCACATCAGCTGGTGTCCCGCAAGGTGGCGTTTTGTCTCCTCTTCTATTTGCCCTTTTTATTAATTCAATCTCACATAAACTCTCTTCTTCCTATCATCTCTATGCAGACGATCTCCAAATTTACACTCAAGCTCCACTTAATGATCTAGCCGATGCAATAAACCGTACAAACTGTGATCTTAAACGTATTCGTGACTGGAGCATGGCCTATGGACTAAAAGTAAACCCGACTAAAACGCAAGTCATCATAGTGGGAAGCTCACGTACCACAGTAAAAATTGACTGGGGAACTCTTCCTAAAGTAGAATTCAACGGCGTGATTGTTTCTTATAGCAAGCACGTCAAAAACTTGGGAGTTTTTATTGACAGTCGTATGTCATGGGGCCCACAGCTGGATGCAGTGAGCCGGAAACTTTTTGCTTCTGCAGCCTCGCTTAGGAGGTTACGTAATTTTCTACCTATTGCCACTAAAGTTGCGCTTGCACAATCTCTCCTTCTCCCTGTCCTTGACTATGCTGATGTCAGCTATCTGGACCTCACAGAGGACCAGCTCAATAAACTTGAGCGTCTTCAAAATGTGTGCATCCGATTTATATTCGGATTGCGCAAATATGACCACATCTCGGAATTTCGCTCCAAACTCAATTGGCTCCCTATTCGTCTTCGCCGGAATACTCACATCCTTTCCCTTTTGTACAATATTCTCCAAAATCCCCTGACTCCTTCCTATCTTAAGGAGCGATTTGAGTTTCTCCATAGTTCCCATCCCTCCCGTGTGCTTCGTTCATCAGAAAATCTCCTGCTTGAAACCCCTACACATAGCACCAGCTTCTATGATAAATCTTTCACGACTCAAGCAGTACGCCTCTGGAACGCATTACCAATATCGGTAAGGAAGGCCTCGTCTCTAGCCATATTTAAAACTCGCGTTAAAATTTTCTATCAATCCCAGAAGGTATAGTTCGTTATGATCCTGTTATTGTTGAGTTGCTGTTCGTATGTATAAGTATATATTTATAGGTAAGTATTGTATTCGTATGTATATAGACATACATATATATATATGTGTATATATATATATATATTAGGTAATTGGTATATATGTTATTATTTATTATATTCTGCTGTAGTATGTCTTATGAATAATATAATTTAAGGTAGTTTACACAAAGTACACCCCCGGCCGCTTCAAAATCATATATAATCCTCTCCATCCAAAGGTTGTCTGGAAGAGATCGCTTTTAAGCGATAAGACCGCCCATTGTACTTTTATCATATGTGTTACTGTTTATTTCGTTAGTATCTTAAGGTGTACAATAAAGTATTTTCATTCATTTTCATTCAAAGCAGCGCGAATAATGATCCCATGAATATTCCATATACGCCTCATCTCGAGGTAGCGACAGTAGAACAAGGAAGCTACTGCATAAATACTGTTCATTACTTTCATTTCGACGATAAATATCCATTTTTTTACCCACGACTACGTAAGGAACCCATTTAAAGCGTTTGGCTTATGAGGCTGTTGCTTTATAATAATCATCACAAAATGGCTATCGAAAAAAGACAATGGGAACCTCTTCACGCCGAAAGGAACCTACCCTCAAAATTATATAAGGTCAGCCGTCTCCCTTAAAAATCGATATCTTCCCGACAACCTTGGGATAGAGCGGAACCTATCTGATTGCAGTACTGCAATTACATAGATAAAAAGGGTGGAGGGGTAAAAAATGGGGGGTATCATGTAAAAAATAACTTTTATATAGTTTAATGATAATGACATCAGCTTAAAAGCAATAAACAATATTTCATCTGAAATTCAGTCACAAAGTGATTCATAGCAGTATCTAATTTTTCGTTGCAAGTTAATTTGAAGTGACTCATATACAAGGTAGGGTTGACAAAAACGTAAACAACATCCGACTTGCTTTTATTGCTTTATCCATCTTTATTTGTTGGGCCGGTGATCTATTGGTACCGTTGTGAACATTGTTAGGTTACGGCAATGCCCGTATTAATACTAGATGTGGCGCATTCGATGTGCACCTGCCTCTAAATATCGTTGTTCTCTCTTTATCTCACATTCAAACATTCAGTATATAGACATAAATATATATATATATATAATAGGTAATTGGTATATATGTTATTATTTATTATATTCTGCTGTAGTATTTCTTATGAATAATATTATTTAAGGTAGTTTACACAAAGTACACCCCCGGCCGCTTCAAAATCATATATAATCGTCTCCATCCAAAGGTTGTCTGGAAGAGATCGCTTTTAAGCGATAAGACCGCCCATTGTACCTTTATCATATGTGTTACTGTTTATTTCGTTTGTATCTTAAGGTGTACAATAAAGTATTTTCATTCATTCATTCATTCATTCATTCAAAACAGAGGGTATTCCGAATGATAATTGTAAGGGATGGCATTTATTTGGATTTAATGCATTTGAATGAAAAAGTCTTATAACGAAAACCACCTATTGTTGTAATATTATGACTTTATTTAAAACAAGCTGCGCCCCGCGGTGTCACCCGGAAGAATTTCGATTCCGTGGGAATATCGGCGATTTAATTAAATTTTAGAACACAAAAGCTGCTATTGTGACTTAACTATGATAGTAAGATATATTCCCTCGCAGAACTTTTTGTAGGTAATAATGAGTGCTTTGATCATGTAGTACATAATTTTTATGTATCATCAATAATTTTCTCAGCGCACGCCAAATAATAAATTTTATAGGCAAATTTATGCTACTTTGGATTACATTATTGCAATTTTCTTAAGGATCTCTATTTTTTTGAAAATAAATTATAGTCTATGTTATTTCCTGATAATTTAACTTTCATTTGGTGAAAAAATGGTTAAAATCGGTTCAGTAGTTTCGGACCCTATTCAATACAAACAATCAAACAAATCTTTCCTCTTTATAATATTAGTATAGATATTATTTGTCATCAAGAGTAACAATTCCTGGCTAGGTGTTCACCAGATGAAATTCGAAGAAAGACTGATATGAAATCCGGCTAGCTCCCCGAGCTTGCCGTATTTCCCCCCACTGTTCAAAGTTATACAAAAATCTGATTGGTCGATGAAGACAAGAAGACAACTTGAAGGCAACACAATTTTTGGTGACGTTAATGTAATCAAATTAGATACTATTTAAGCTATATATAGCTTGAATTGAACTGCGAAAACCGATAAAAATATTTTATAATACAAATAACAATTTAAATCATGACAGTCTTATATTTTTTTAAGTGTGTCGGAGACAGAAGCTCCTCACCACCACTCATTTTCATCATTATAATCGACAGTCTATAGAAGCCCATCGATTTATGTACATACCGGGTGTAATAAAACTTCTTTTGGAAAGTGAAATAGTGCATTCAGGTCATATTGCTGAAAATATTGGGGCTGAAACAAAAACGTCATTGCCCTATTCATCAACACACAATTTAACTAATTATATTACGAAAAACGGCAATATGAAACGCGGCGGTTTTCATTTGCGAGGGCATTGAACGCGCTCGAGTATCCTCAACGCGCTTATTGTATACTAGCCTCTGCCCACGGCTTCGCCCGCGTGGTACCCGGATAAAAAGTAGCCTATCTGTTATTCTGATGTATAAGCTATATTACTGTAAAGTCTCATCAAAATCCATTCAGTAGTTTTTGCTTGAAAGAGTAACAAACATCCATCCTCACAAACATTCGCATTTATAATTATAGGACAATACGTTGTGA
This sequence comes from Perizoma flavofasciatum, assembly GCA_958496245.1. NCBI lineage: Eukaryota > Metazoa > Arthropoda > Insecta > Lepidoptera > Geometridae > Perizoma > Perizoma flavofasciatum. Next base: position 10,295,001 of record OY292437.1, read on the forward strand.
AATAGGTTATTGAACAAAACGATGTGGGTCAGCTCTAAGTAAAATGCTATTTATATTGTAAAAACGGGAATTTTCACGTACTGCACTATCGGTGATGGCACTATATTTATGTTTCAGTGCACGGCGCCCTGATGCCGTCACTCACCCTGATGAAGACTCTCGGAATGAGTCGAAACTTAGTCGGTACTTAACTTATTATGTAACATACTTGTATAAGTTTTACGGGTTTTTATCGCGTTTACCCTTTTTTTATTCAGTCATCCCGTGACCACATCTATTGCAATACAGTCAAAATGTTGGGAAAATAATATAAAAGCTACACGCAATTTAAAATTATGTTATATAATCGCGAAAGTTATACTACTGGAACACCAGAGTTGGCGATCGGCTTCTTACTTTGAAACATCATAGTACTTAAAAGAGATTGCTATTTATTCTTTATTGTACACACAAATTAACCCTTAAGGCAGAATTAAATGACATGTAATTCTGCCTTAAGGGTTAATTTGTGGCGAACTTTACCCTAAAAAGAGTTTTCTTCCAGCAAACCTTGAGCTAGAGAGAGCTCTTACAACTTACCAAGCCGTGTTGGATTAGTGGGCGGTACTCCGACTTCCGACCTGGAGACCGTGGGTTCAAACCCTTTCGTCCACCAATGATTTTTGCCAATAGAAAAAAACATTTGCACATCAACACGTGGTAATACAGTGAAGGTAACTTCCATGCGCCGACTCGAATGCATGATACATCGGTTTGTGTTCCAATAAGCGGCGATGGGATTGCAATTTGTCACGTAGAATACTAGCTACTCGTAAAAACGCGGGTATCTGCCAAATAATGTTCTGCTCCTAACTACCTCCTGTCGAGAGTGTATTTATATTCAACAGCTTACAAAATTAAGCTCCGTCTTAAATCTAAAATCGAAACACTGAAAAACATGTACAGTCAGCTACACAAAGCAGCGCGAATAATGATCCCATGAATATTCCATATACGCCTCATCTCGAGGTAGCGACAGTAGAACAAGGAAGCTACTGCATAAATACTGTTCATTACTTTCATTTCGACGATAAATATCCATTTTTTTACCCACGACTACGTAAGGAACCCATTTAAAGCGTTTGGCTTATGAGGCTGTTGCTTTATAATAATCATCACAAAATGGCTATCGAAAAAAGACAATGGGAACCTCTTCACGCCGAAAGGAACCTACCCTCAAAATTTCAGATTTACGGTTGTGCGCTGTTTTTAAGTAATAAGGTCAGCCGTCTCCCTTAAAAATCGATATCTTCCCGACAACCTTGGGATAGAGCGGAACCTATCTGATTGCAGGACTGCAATTACATAGATAAAAAGGGTGGAGGGGTAAAAAATGGGGGGTATCATGTAAAAAATAACTTTTATATAGTTTAATGATAATGACATCAGCTTAAAAGCAATAAACAATATTTCATCTGAAATTCAGTCACAAAGTGATTCATAGCAGTATCTAATTTTTCGCTGCAAGTTAATTTGAAGTGACTCATATACAAGGTAGGGTTGACAAAAACGTAAACAACATCCGACTTGCTTTTATTGCTTTATCCATCTTTATTTGTTGGACCGGTGATCTATTGGTATCGTTGTGAACATTGTTAGGTTACGGCAATGCCCGTATTAATACTAGATGTGGCGCATTCGATGTGCACCTGCCTCTAAATATCGTTGTTCTCTCCTTATCTCACATTCAAACATTCAGTATATAGACATAAATATATATATATATAATAGGTAATTGGTATATATGTTATTATTTATTATATTCTGCTGTAGTATTTCTTATGAATAATATTATTTAAGGTAGTTTACACAAAGTACACCCCGGCCGCTTCAAAATCATATATAATCGTCTCCATCCAAAGGTTGTCTGGAAGAGATAGCTTTTAAGCGATAAGACCGACCATTGTACCTTTATCATATGTGTTACTGTTTATTTCGTTTGTATGTTAAGGTGTACAATAAAGTATTTTCATTCATTCATTCATTCATTCAAAACAGAGGGGATTCCGAATGATAATTGTAAGGGATGGCGTTTATTTGGATTTAATGCATTTGAATGAAAAAGTCTTATAACGAAAACCACCTATTGTTGTAATATTATGACTTTATTTAAAACAAGCTGCGCACCGCGGTGTCACCCGGAAGAGTTTCGATTCCGTGGGAATATCGGCGATTTAATTAAATTTTAGAACACAAAAGCTGCTATTGTGACTTAACTATGATAGTAAGATATATTCCCTCGCAGAACTTTTTGTAGGTAATAATGAGTGCTTTGATCATGTAGTACATAATTTTTATGTATCATCAATAATTTTCTCAGCGCACGCCAAATAATAAATTTTATAGGCAAATTTATGCTACTTTGGATTACATTATTGCAATTTTCTTAAGGATCTCTATTTTTTTGAAAATAAATTATAGTCTATGTTATTTCCTAATAATTTAGCTTTCATTTGGTGAAAAAATAGTTAAAATCGGTTCAGTAGTTTCGGACCCTATTCAATACAAACAATCAAACAAATCTTTCCTCTTTATAATATTAGTATAGATATTATTTGTCATCAAGAGTAACAATTCCTGGCTAGGTGTTCACCAGATGAAATTAGAAGAAAGACTGATATGAAATCCGGCTAGCTCCCCGAGCTTGCCGTATTTCCCCCCACTGTTCAAAGTTATACAAAAATCTGATTGGTCGATGAAGACAAGAAGACAACTTGAAGGCAACACAATTTTTGGTGACGTTAATGTAATCAAATTAGATACTATTTAAGCTATATATAGCTTGAATTGAACTGCGAAAACCGATAAAAATATTTTATAATACAAATAACAATTTAAATCATGACAGTCTTATATTTTTTTAAGTGTGTCGGAGACAGAAGCTCCTCACCACCACTCATTTTCATCATTATAATCGACAGTCTATAGAAGCCCATCGATTTATGTACATACCGGGTGTAATAAAACTTCTTTTGGAAAGTGAAATAGTGCATTCAGGTCATATTGCTGAAAATATTGGGGCTGAAACAAAAACGTCATTGCCCTATTCATCAACACACAATTTAACTAATTATATTACGAAAAACGGCAATATGAAACGCGGCGGTTTTCATTTGCGAGGGCATTGAACGCGCTCGAGTATCCTCAACGCGCTTATTGTATACTAGCCTCTGCCCACGGCTTCGCCCGCGTGGTACCCGGATAAAAAGTAGCCTATCTGTTATTCTGATGTATAAGCTATATTACTGTAAAGTCTCATCAAAATCCATTCAGTAGTTTTTGCTTGAAAGAGTAACAAACATCCATCCTCACAAACATTCGCATTTATAATTATAGGACAATACGTTGTGAAATAGGTTATTGAACAAAACGATGTGGGTCAGCTCTAAGTAAAATGCTATTTATATTGTAAAAACGGGAATTTTCACGTACTGCACTATCGGTGATGGCACTATATTTATGTTTCAGTGCACGGCGCCCTGATGCCGTCACTCACCCTGATGAAGACTCTCGGAATGAGTCGAAACTTAGTCGGTACCTTCACCGATAATGCAGTACGTGTAAATTCCCGTTTTTACAATATGAATAGTCAAGTTTACGATAGTTTTTGGAATAAAAAAGCAATGGCAGCCAAACTTGTTTTACCAGTACACCCTGTATACCTCCCCGATTTTAGGTACTTTATTTAACTAACAATCCGCAGCCTATAAAATGCATTTACGATCAGCTCATCCATCCGAAATTGCGTCACAGTGTACTATCCCATTGTTTTAAATTATTATGATAGTGTCACTTCTAGTCATGCAACCATCATTGTCTTTTGAAACGTGTAAGCGTTACATTCCCCCGAGGATTCGCTGAGAGACTTTCTTTGTATAATTTTACGTTAAAAGCAACTCGGCTTACAATAATAGACCGTCGTTTGATTATTTTATTACGTCCTTAACGTATTGAAAATAAGAAAGATGTTACTTTTTGAATTTTAATCAAATTTTTGAATTTTAATGAGTCGAAACTTAGTCGGTGCCTTCACCGATAGTGCAGTACGTGAAAATTCCCGTTTTTACAATATGAATTAAACTTGCTCTTGTGGCTTAAACTACTATTGATCTTACGGACCTAAGTGTTTGATGCCAACGGAAGATCAACGTTATGTTGCCAATTGACACAACAAATCAACAAATGCTGAGTTGGACGCCAATTTGCGTTCTTGCATATTGTTAGGTATCGGGAGGCACATCGTTTTATTTTTAGTATTAAGATTTTGTTTGTGTTAATCCCATGTGTGTATTGTCTATCTGGTTTATATTGTGCAACGTTAGCTAATAAATGTTTTCTCATTCTTTTTCTTTCTTTCTTTTTTTTCACATGAATTTTTCGAGTGTAAAAATCCATGTCTCTGCTACGTAGCAAGTGGAAATCTGTAGTATCTGCCTAACTCTTCGGGAAACAGGCGTGAGTTTATGTATGTAAAAATCCATCGGTGTACGATAGGGTTCGAATCTATGACTTCAGATTGGAAGTTGGTTTACCGCCTACCGACTAAAAGTGTGATTTGAACGCGTTATAAGGCTTTTCTATTATTTATTACTAGCTTCTACCCACGGCTTCGCCGGCGTGGTATACAGATAAAAAGTAGCCTATGTGTTATTCTGATGTATAAGCTATATTACTGTAAAGTTTCATCAATATCCATTCAGTAGTTTTTGCGTGAAAGAGGAACAAACATCCTTTCGCGTTTATAATATGAGTAAGATATATATATAACGAGTTTCTGCCCACGGCTTCGCCCGCGTGGTACCCGAATAAAAAATAGCCTATGTGTTATTCTGATGTATAAGCTATATTACTGTAAAGTTTCATCAAAAACCATTCAGTAGTTAAAGATGAACAAACATCCTCACAAACTTTCACGTTTATAATATTAGTAGGATATAATATAGGATAGGATAGGATAACATCAAAAAAATCCGTTCTTTTTATGTGATACGTAACCTTGTCTCGTACAACCGTAAGATTATTTGCGCGGTTGAACAAGCAATCTCTAGACAACAACCACTCTCTGTTAGCGTTAACGCCTGCAGTAAGATATTTATTATTACATCAAAGAAATCCGTTCTTTTTACCTCTTCCAAAAACGTCACTCATAAAAAATAATTGCATCCGACCACAGAGTGAAATTAAATTGCATTTTTCCAAATACATTGTTCACTGAGGCCAGGTTACGTTCATTTCACACTTTCAGCGTGAAATGAATCTATTTACATGTCCACGTCACTTAATACCTAAAATATGCCGTCAAACCATAAAACGTTTAAAAACTACGCGCCAATTTTCCGCCATTTTGGACTGGTAGCTCTACTAGGGACGTATGAGTGGATACGGAACTTCGTCTCTGACAACCGTATAATTATTTGCGCGGTTAAACAAGCAACCCCCTTAGACATCAATCACTCTCTGTTAGCGTTAACGCCTGCGGTAACATTGAAATGGTAATGACATTAGCTTGTGAGATGTCACGAGACCGCTGTCAAGTTTCTCCTCAACGAATTTGCGTTAGCGTGAAAGGATAACTACTCGTGATGTATAATGTCTATAGGTCTAGGAGTATCAGGAAATGTCGTCATCAGACATGTGTTTCTTCAAATGTTCCGGCCTTCAATATCTTCTAACATAATTAGATACGAGATTTTCCTTACAGAGAGAACAAACGTAGGAAATAGTGCTCCATTTTCTTTAAGTGTTCCACTAGGGAGGCATCTAGGGATGTAAGTATGTTTTGTTCATTATACAAATCTGATAGGAAATGGTGCTTGTTTCACCGAAAATCTCAATTTTGTGTGCAATTTTGAAAACCTAATTTTGCGTTCATTTCAAAAATGATTCTATTACAGATTTTTGAGATTTATTTTTCCGAAGATTATAATATGTACCTATTTATGTATTATATTATATGAAAATGTGTGCTATTATTGTATATTTTTTCCCGTTTGTGTACACGTACCCACCGCTATTTATCAGCTGTCCCTATCCTCAAAGGTTTGCGGGAAGAAAAATCTTGTTAGGGTTAAGCTCGCCTTTGTACATGTCCTATATGTAAGTCTTTTGTCTGTATAATCTGTGTGTACAATAAAGAATAATTGTTTCTTTTCATGCTGACGGCCTCTGTGGCGCAGTGGTCGAAGGCCCGCCTGAGAAGCAGAAGGTTGTGGGTTCGATTCCCGCGGCGGGACCGATGTTTTTATGTTCTGCAAATGTTTATGTCGGTTCTGGGTGTCTTCTATATTATGTATTTACTAAAGAAAAATGTACATTAACGTAGTATATCAGTCATGTAGTTCCCATAACACAAGCTCTGTTTACTTTGGGGCTAGATGATGCTGTGTGAAAATTTCCAGCATTATTATTAGGTATATTATACGAGTTGTAAATTACATTTAATTGATTAAAAATCTAATTTTATCGTTAGCGGCGTTTGGGTTACTACTTGTCACGTGGAATGCTGACTACTTGTAAAATGTGGGCATGCGCCAAATATAATGTTTGGACGTGGCACGTACTACCCCCTACTTGGTATGCTCTAAGATCTACGCACTAATTATGTATCTGAGAATATCCATGTCATGTGGTATACAGTCCTGAGCGTGTTTGTTTTTGAATGAATGAATGAATAAAAATACTTTATTGTATACCTTAAGATACAAACAAAATAAACAGTAACACATTATGATAAAGGTACAATGGGCGATCTTATCGCTTAAATGCGATCTCTTCCAGACAACCTTTGGATGGAGAGGATTATATATGATTTTGAAATGGCCGGGGGTGTACTTTATAATTTGTGTAGACTACCTTAAATAATATCATGCATGAAACATGCTACAGCAGAATGTAATCAAAATTATAACATATACTTACCTATTTTATATTATATATATATATATATATATATATGTTTATATACATACGAACAGTCCTTTTTTGATGTAAGTTTATCGTTTACCTATTTTCATGATAATCGTTAGGAAATAATAAAATATACCTCAAACTTATTATTTCTTTCCAGAATTAAAAATGAGTACAAAATATATGTCTATATATGATAAGTCCTAGTTATATAAGTCGTTTATTTCTGTCTAAATGTTCCGATTATTTAGGTTTTCGGATGAAGTCTTAGGTATATTTTATGAAAAAAAAGGATAGTGCTTGAAAAGAACCCATCAATCAGAGTAACATAAAAAAGAGACCAAAAAGTCAGTGGTTCCGTACATGAAAACTTTTAGTACACTTCTCGTGCTCATTAACTTGGCTTTCCAATCTTCTATCCCTCTCCAAAGCATGTTTAAACATGTCTGCGTCTCCTTCAAATACGTTCAGGCTCTCACGGGTAACTTTTCACGAACATTTTACGTTGAAAAGTGTTTTATTTGAATGAGAGTAGAATCTGCTTCCACCTGGTAAGGTGGATGGCACAAAATGGTATTAAAACGATTTAAAAACGATTGTAAAAATATTGTCTACGTAGGTAGAGAGAATGAATATCATCTATTGAGTGGAAATAAACGTAATAGTAATTGTAACAGAAAAAAATAGTTTTTTTATTTTTATAAAATAAACTTTTGGTGCTATGAAGGTTATGTTGCAATTCTTGTTGACGTTATTGTCCTCTCATAGTCAATAATGATGGATGTTGATGGGACTGCGGCGCTTCTGCAGTGCATCCACTATGTTTGCGGAGGCACGGGCCGATGGTTTCCACGCCATCATCCGTAAGAAAACTGCCTCATTGCTCAGCAGAGTGCGGGGCAGTTCTAACAGCATCCTGCAGGTCATTCCAGATAGGTATGATTTGCCGATAATGAAGGCCTTTATTCGGGTCCTGATCAAGTAGAAAATCTCGCCTGAGACAGCTTGATCAGGACACGAGTAAAAGTTCTTAAACCTTCCCTTTTAAATACATTGTGCTTATTTATTCTAACATAGATATTAAGGCATACTAACAAATAAATAATAAATTAAATTAAATAATGGGTTGTGGAAAATGCCATATTTGGTACACATTTTTGTTAAGTACAATCTCAATACCTACTCAGACGTGGCAATATTCGGTACCTGTAATAAAGAGATCTTCAATTGTAGTCAGTTGAACTTCTAAAATCGTTGACGCTAATAGAAAACTAAACATATAATGGAAATGTAATCATGTGTGTCATTTCCATAGCTTATGTCGATCTTATTTTTTTTCTTTAGAGTCATCGCTAATTGCTAACAAAAAAAAATTAAGTGGCTTTACTCCCTAGAATCGACCTCGGTGGCGAAGCAAATAGCTGGCTGAGATGCAAGAAGTAGGGTACGATTCCAGGCCACGGAAATAATATTTGCATTTCCTGCTCGTTTCTAATACCCACGATAATCACTCCGATAATCCCAGGGTCACTACTTTGTATGGGACTGTTGAGTGTATATCTATTTTTTTTAATAACGTTCCGCTATCGTTCCTCAGAATAAGCCGTATATCTGTATTAGAATGTTATATAGCAGACGCCATATTGGTGCGCATTTGTGGCCGAGTGCCGAAAATGTTTTATGCAACGTCCGAGTAGAAGCTTAAGGAAATTGCACTGTTATTTTATGCACTGAGATTTTTCGTTTTACCCTGATTTTGGGAGGTTTGACGTCACCACTATTTTAAAACTATCGCGGCCAAAGTTTTAAACTTTTTCAGCTCAACTTTCACAACCAGAAAAGTTTTAAACTTTTTTTAGGCCAGTGCTCCATACTGTTTCGTGTACTTAGGTTGAAAGAACATGACACAGTGCGATTCGAAGTCAAAGTCAAAGTCAAAATTAATTTATTCATTAAATAAATCACAAGGATCTCTTTGAATCGTCTACTGCCTGTTCCTTCGCGACCAAAGCAGACAAAAACACAGGAAAAAAGGCTGGTTATTCTTTTTTATGATCCTTTTACAAAACAATAAGTAGGTACACTAATTTTTTTATCGATTTGGAGCAACTTAAAAGTTAGAATTTATATCATTTAAATACATTTAAGGCCCGATCGCTGTCGCGGTGGCGGTGGCGGTGGTGGCAGCGGTGGCGGTGGCAAAAATCACGCGAACTTTGAAAAGTACTTGACAACCATTTCTTTAGATCCCATTTCCCTTTAATTCAACTAACATTTTCACCTTAGACTGTTCCCTATAATTCTAGTCTAACACACATTTCAGGAGCAACTTTATTGTTTCGTAACTTCAAACGGCTCCCTAACGCTTTTAACAAGACAAATTTCAGGTTAAATTGTGAGCTATTGTTCGTATTCGGTGTGAAACAGTAAAGGGAATTTATGTTGTGCTTTATTAAAACTTAATTTTCTCCGTGATTTTGTTAAACAAAGACTATTATTACAAGCCTGTAAGAAGTCTAAAACTGACTTCGTGCAATCTTCATGTCGGTCCATAGGGAGTCTTTAATCCACTGCGTCAACCGGTTCGTGGTCACCATTCGAGAACTTTTATTCCTCAGCGGTGGTCGGTTCTGCCAGCTATATTGTCAGTGTTTTACTGTTTTCCTCAGTTACTTATAAATTAAGTCATGTCGAGAATATCATTCTTCAGTTATTTGTGAATAAAGTCTAGCCAAGAAAATGGATTGAAGTCCAGCCAAGAAAAGGCAATAATATATTAAGTACTGCCAAAAACATGTTTTCTTCAGTTTATTATGAACTAAGTCGAATACATTGTTCGGGAGTAGCATAATGCTGTAACTGGGCCTGTTAGGCCGCACACTCTTACAATTATTTTATGTTTTTATATTCTTTATTTCTCCGTAACGGAACGAAGTCTAGCTCGGAATATTGTCAATCATCGTTTAAGGCAGAGTCAATTTTAATTGTCAATTTTAAATATCACGCTCTAATGTAATGTAATTTTAAAACTGATATAACCTTTTATTTCCAAAATTTGTACAAAATAAACATTTTTATTTTATCTTACTTATCTACTAGCTTCTGCCTACTGCTTCGTCCACGTGGTACCCAGATAAAAAATAGCCTGTGTGTTATTCTGATGTATAAGCTATATTACTGTAAAGTATCTGTAAAATTTCATCAAAATCCGTTCTGTAGGCTTTTCGTAAAAGAGTAACAAATATCTACAAATATGGCCATATTTGTATATCGCCATATACAAATATGGCGGTGAACCATTCTTACAATTACATACACTCTTCTCCATCCTAATGTTGTCTGGAAGAGAAGATATCACTTTTAAGCGATAAGACAGCCTGTTTAGTTAAATTAAGTTTTTGTTTATTTCGTTATCTTGTGGTGTAAAATAAAGTATTTTCATTCATTTCATTTTATTTTCAAAATTTTGGGACACAGCTATTCTTTCGCAGATCGTCATCCCACCTGGCCGGAGGGCGTCCTACACTACTTTTGCCCAGTCGCGGTCTCCACTCAAGAACACGTTTACCCCAGCGGTTATCGTTTCTTCGCGAGATAATATGACCGTGGATATTTGCTGACGGTTAATTAAAAGTTTCCGCAGATAAGTACTTAGTATAATATCAAGATACAAAGTTCACGACTATAAAAATAAAATAACAGGAAAAAAAATTGTTTAAACAATAAAATTAAGATGGATTGGTAACATAGTAAGCGTCAAACTTGTTAAAATTGATCACTATGTAAGCGTTTAAGCTTACTTGTATTAGTGCAAAATAAGTCTACCTCACTGTTTATTTACTAGAGAATTAAACGAGCAAGAAGCTCTGTAAACAAATACATTCTGCCTATAATTTGTCCTAACTAAAGGAACGTAAAGGGTGTTAGGTTTTCTCAGTACAATCAGGCCACACATTCTCGATACTCGTAGTTACTGATGCCAGGAACCAATGATACAGAGAATCCTAGTGAAGTTCAGGACTTAATGTGTCTATTGGGTACTTTACAATTTATTTTATTTTATTAATATGACTCGCGCCTTAATATCGGCCGCTTAGTTAATTGCAGTGAAAGAAAAATCTATGCATATCCAATCGGACATTTTAAAAAGTTTACGAAAATTCTTTGCAACTTTTTATAACGACTGAATGGGTATACTCGTAAAGGTCGTTCCCAAAACGAGCTTTTTATCTCAACCTATGAATTTCGAATGAATCCTCAAATCTACGAGTCGCCGTGAAATATCATCGCCCAAAAACAACGGTAAAGTCAAAGTCACCCAATGGTTACTAAATCAGACCCCAACCTATAGAACGTCTCATAGATTAAGAGCAATGTAGAGAGGTCGTTCCAACATACCTAGTTCTGTAACCGTGCAGTAATATAATAAAAAAAAAAAAAAATGTTTATTTCAGACAATTTACAATCCATAGAGTGTTAGTAGCACATAAAAAGTGGACTTAACCTAGTTGTTAGTAAAAAAGTATAAAAATAAAAGTAAATCTATGTAAATCTCTAGATCGCTAGTAACACTCGTATCGCTGTGTTCCAGTTTAAAGGGTCCCGATGAAACTAGGCATATGTGACTTTTGATCCCGGTCCCGGTCGGTAATGCTAGAGTGACACCTCCAGTATTGAAAGCGTCCATAGGTAACCGCTTACTGTCTTAGGTGGGCAGTTTGCCAATTTGGCTGTATAAAAAAAACACCAAATAGTTCATTCGTATTCCAGACGTCATGAACTAGAAGTATCATGGTACCATATTTTTTATATTTTTGTTTTTGGTATCACTGCGGTCGTCACGCCTATTGTGATCAATGGTACCATAATACAACAGGCACAAATAAACACCCAACAGAGACATAGAGCTGACCCTACACTGGGATTCCCTGTAACATAGGTAACAGGAACTGCAAGTATCATGGTACCATAATACAACCGGCACAAATAAACACCCAACAGAGACATAGAGCTGACCCTACACTGGGATTCCCTGTAACATAGGTAACAGAAACTACAAGTATCATGGTACCATAATACAACCGGCACAAATAAACACCCAACAGAGACATAGAGCTGACCCTACACTGGGATTCCCTGTAACATAGGTAACAGAAACTACAAGTATCATGGTACCATAATACAACCGGCACAAATAAACACCCAACAGAGACATAGAGCTGACCTTAAACTGGGATTCCCTGTAACATAGGTAACAGAAACTACAAGTATCATGGTACCATAATACAACCGGCACAAATAAACACCCAACAGAGACATAGAGCTGACCCTACACTGGGATTCCCTGTAACATAGGTAACAGAAACTACAAGTATCATGGTACCATAATACAACCGGCACAAATAAACACCCAACAGAGATATAGAGCTGACCCTACACTGGGATTCCCTGTAACATAGGTAACAGAAACTACAAGTATCATGGTACCATAATACAACCGGCACAAATAAACACCCAACAGAGACATAGAGCTGACCCTACACTGGGATTCCCTGTAACATAGGTAACAGAAACTACAAGTATCATGGTACCATAATACAACCGGCACAAATAAACACCCAACAGAGACATAGAGCTGACCCTACACTGGGATTCCCTGTAACATAGGTAATAGAACCTACATGTATCATGTTACCATAATACAACCGGCACAAATAAACACCCAACAGAGACATAGAGCTGACCCTACACTGGGATTCCCTGTAACATAGGTAACAGAAACTACAAGTATCATGGTACCATAATACAACCGGCACAAATAAACACCCAACAGAGACATAGAGCTGACCCTACACTGGGATTCCCTGTAACATAGGTAACAGAAACTACAAGTATCATGGTACCATAATACAACCGGCACAAATAAACACCCAACAGAGACATAGAGCTGACCCTACACTGGGATTCCCTGTAACATAGGTAACAGAAACTACAAGTATCATGGTACCATAATACAACCGGCACAAATAAACACCCAACAGAGACATAGAGCTGACCCTACACTGGGATTCCCTGTAACATAGGTAACAGGAACTGCAAGTATCATGGTACCATAATACAACCGGCACAAATAAACACCCAACAGAGACATAGAGCTGACCCTACACTGGGATTCACTGTAACATAGGTAACAGAACCTACATGTATCATGTTTCCATAATACAACCGGCACAAATAAACACCCAACAGAGACATAGAGCTGACCCTACACTGGGATTCCCTGTAACATAGGTAACAGAACCTACATGTATCATGTTACCATAATACAACCGGCACAAATAAACACCCAACAGAGACATAGAGCTGACCCTACACTGGGATTCCCTGTAACATAGGTAACAGAACCTACATGTATCATGTTACCATAATACAACCGGCACAAATAAACACCCAACAGAGACATAGAGCTGACCCTACACTGGGATTCCCTGTAACATAGGTAACAGAACCTACATGTATCATGTTACCGTTACCATAATACAACCGGCACAAATAAACACCCAACAGAGACATAGAGCTGACCCTACACTGGGATTCCCTGTAACATAGGTAACAGAACCTACATGTATCATGTTACCACAATACCCAGACCCGGGAAAAATATCTGCAGAACATGTAAACTATTGAAATCGAACCTGCACCTTTTGCATCTCTGCCGGCGGCCATATCGCCAACGAACACACATCGTGGCGCAGTGGGCGAAGGCCCGCCTGAGACGCAGAAGGTCGCGGGTTCGATTCCCGCTGCGGGTACCTGCAAATATATGTCTCGGGATCTAGGTGTTTTCTATGTATAATAGTATGTATTTACAAAATAAAGTATATAAGTAGTATATCAGTCATGTAGTTCACATAACACAAGCTCTGGTTAATTTGGGCCTAAATTGCGCTGTGTGAAAATGTCCAGCATTAAAAAAAACGAGGACTGACGTCCATTAAAGATAGAACTTCTAATCTGACTCTATTCCTTGGTTAGTACTAACCTAATCCAGTCGTTTGTTACCCGCCAGATAAAACTGAATATATTCGGAATCTTCTAAAACTGGGGATATCTTTATTAAGGCGGGAGGAGATTTATACGGGGCCGAGCGATTCAATTAGGTGAAGGATAATTTTCCGAATACCTTCGAGCTTTCTCGCGATTTTCCGGTTATCACCAGTTATCTGCAGAACTTTCTGGTTTTTGTCAATTCTGATGTTCGTGGTGACATTATGTTACCTTACAACGACTGATAATATTGTCAGACCGCAGAGAAAAGAAAAAAAAACTTTGTGTAATAAACACGAGAACGCAGCAGAAATCCGCACTGCTGTATCCATTGGAGTCTTGTTATCCAATCTTTACAAACATTTCATCTCTCTACAAAATAGTCATCAAAATTGAGCATTTATATTATATTTGTATGTATCTAAATATATATTTGGATGTATGTATTTAAGTATGAATTATTTTTCGTTTTATGTATGTAGTTGACTTCTATTTTAAGTAGCTAGTTATTTTATTTAATAAATTGTTTCTCATTATTTGGTAATCAGCCAAATACACTACCGCTCCACTCTTCATAACACAAAGGTTAGCTGGAAGAAAATGCTGGAAGAAAATGCGAACTTAATGTATGTAACACTTTCGCCTATGTACTTGTTTTATCTTGTGCACTAAAGCATTTTCTATCTATCTATCTACAACGGCAAACCTTTTGTTGGACATATTTAAATACTCAGCACGTTGTTCCGAGGTGAGACTTGGCAAGGGATAATTAGCGGTAAATCCAATTACTGTATTTGGGACATACCCATGTTTTTCACAGTACTTAATTAGCATTTTTATACCACGTGACAAGTTACAAGCCGCTTATTGGAACTCCCGGTTTCCTAAGTATTTTACTTCACTGTTTTGCACCAAAAAAGTTTGAAATCAAATATAAAAATTATAACGAGTTTTCTTGTCATTGTTTCATTTAGAATAAAACAAAGCAACTTATTATAATTATGTAAAAAATGAATTTAATCAATTCCTATGGAACAACTTTACAGGAATTTTTGTTTATAGCTGTTCCATAGGAATCGACTTAAATTATTTTTTTGCATAAAGTATGTTAAGCGTTAAATTTATCTACTAGCTGCGCCAAGGCCGTCCTCGGCCCCCAGCCCACCGCATTGCGTCGCATTGCTCGTCCGCGTTATAACTTCGTTTGCTCGGGTTATAAGGCTCGTAGTGTAATGTTAAATCTTATAACCTTCCTCAAGAATTGGGCTATCAAATGCAAAAATATTTTTTACTGCTAGTTCCAGAGATTCGCAACAAACTCTTCAACTTTATTATTGCCAGATGTGGAGTGTAAGCACCTGGTGACCTGTAATACAGGTTTTTTTAAACCTATCACAGGCATCAGTTTTACACAAAACAGGTTCATAGGTTTCTATACGGTTAGTTAAGAATCTTATAATTTAAGAACTTATTGCGTTGAGAAAATAAACATTTATTATTATTATTAGCTCAGATATTGGTTTGTTTATAATAAATATTATAAACAAACCTAGAATAATTAAGTTTTTGTTTATAATAACTTTGAGTTATAATTTTATGGTTAAAGCGATGAAAGTTACAGCGTCTTTTTGCTGTTTGCTCATCGGTCAGTATCGTATTATGATGAAATAACACCCCAAAAAAGGCATAATTTTGAACCCAAACTGAGGTCTGACATTAGTAGTGGAGTCTATGTGTTTTCTATATATAACATGTATGTATTTACAAAAAATAAGTACGAGTATATGAGTAGTATATCAGTCATGAACTCGTGGTTCCCATAATACAAGCTCTGCTTAGTTTGGGGCTAAATGATGCTGTATGAAAAATTACCAGTATTATTTATTTAATTTAAATGATTATGTTTCTAAACACTATCCTGCATTATTTAAATCACATAAACCAAACCATAATATAAAACTTGCTAACGTTTCGAAGATTTTAGAAGCTCTAAAACATGAGCATAACTTCGCACGACCGCGTCCGACGGTAGTTCGTTAAATACTGAATGGTTGAGCTGGCGAGCGATCACACTAACTCATGGCTATCGAGATGACAATCAATTTTGACACTAGTTCCTTATTTTAGTGGCCCATCCATCCAAAGAACGGAACGTCCAATATTAAACCAATTTTGTTCATTCCATTTGTCCATCTATGGCTCATCCAGCTTACAAATTAGCCTGATACGATTCATCCCATCCGATGATACCAACCATGGGAAATTAGTGTGATCGCCCCGTACGTTGATAAAGTAAAATTTTGTAAGTCTGTACCTTTAGAGGTAGGCTTTACCCGCGATGCTGCTGTGTGTCCCGAAAACTTACACTATGCTAAGGTCGAACAGATAGTGGAATATGTGAAGATGAAAACCAACTTCCAAATAAAAGTCGAACAGTTGGAGTCACGCCACAACAGTTTTTAATCTTTTGTGTGCCGTGTCCCGACTTCACATCTTCCAATTTTCATGAGTGAGGAATTTTGACTGAAAAATGTGTTGTCTCGTAACACGTCGCAGACTTCATGTGTTAACAAATAGTGATGGTATTATAATAATCATGTATGTTAGTGTCTAAGGTATTTATGTTCATAATGTAAAAACGGAAATTTTCACGTACTGCACTATCGGTGAAGGCACCGACTAAGTTTCGATTCATTCCGAGAGTCTTCATCAGGGTGAGTGGTCGCGACTTCACAAGTTCACGATAGTTTTTGGTATTTATGTTAAGTGCCTATTACCATAATTTTAAATGATGTTCATGTTGTTGCCTGAAATAAATGTTTATTGCTGTTTTTTATTATTTGATACGTATATACTAATATTTCACCAATCGCAGTAGAAAAGGTCTTTACGTACATAATATGAAAGGAAATTGTACTCACGTTGCTGGCTTTTGACACTGCAGTGCTTTGTAGTAGGTAGGACGCGAAATATTTCAGCATACATTAAACTAGTTTTTTACGGGATTTTTAAGGTAAAGGTATCGTCAATGATCGTAGTAAATTCAAAAAAGCTTGTGTCATCGCAAGTCGCGGTCGAGGTAGTGGGTAGCTATAGCGGGTAGCAATAACGGGTAGCGATAGCGGATAGCGATAGCGAATAGCGACATCGGGCAGCGATAGCAGGTAGCAATAACGGGTAGCAATAGCGGATAGCGATAGCGAATAGCGACATCGGGCAGCGATAGCGGGTAGCGATAACGGCAGCGATATCTGTTAGCGAAAGCGGGCTGCGATAGCGAGTAGCGATAGTAGCAGTGATAACGGGTTGACTCCATGGAGTGAGCGGTGCGTGTATCGCCGTTCCCAACGCAGTTAGGATTAGAGTCGGAAAAAGGTTAATAAATAATTAATTATTATAAATATTGCCTATTATTATTAGTTCGTATTTAAACAGTGGCATAACCACTGAATTGACGACCTCTGTAGCTCAGTGGGCGAAGGTCCGCCTGAGACGCAGAATTCCCGCCGCGAAAAAAATGTTTGTATTATCTGCAAATATTTGTCTCGGGAAGTGTTTTCTATGTATAATATGTATGTATTTACAAAAAAAATGTATATTAGTAGTGTATCAGTCATGTAGTTCCCATAACACCAGCTCTGCTTACTTTGGGGCTAGATGATGCTGTGTGAAAATATCCAATATTATTATTATAATTAAAATCGTTTCTAACGACAAGAGCTTCAAGTCTAAACACACGATAAATTAAATTGATTTCCTGATTTATAACTTTCTGACAATTTATAATCACAAGATACTTTCCTTTGATGTTACCCTTAACTTCTCTTCGATTAGTATTCTATGTGAATGGTCTGGGCAATATAATTTGCAGGCTTCTTCAAAATTTGAATAAAGTTATCAAATTTCTGATTACTTTTTAAAAGAATCACCACAATTTTTATAAGAAACTAGTTTAGCATTGTAATTAGCATCAACGCGTTAGCATTGCCATTCAGCGTGGTAATGCGGACAGTATTTTGGGAACGCTTCCGTCTGGTAGTGATCAGTTGGGATATCTATAGATCGTTTGCAACGGTCTTTAGATGGCTAGCTGTTTCATCTGTATTTTTTGTATATATCTACTTGTAAATAGTTGTCTGAATTAAAAAAAAAACAAGTGGAACTCGTGTATTTCCGTTTGCTCCACTAAAATTCGTCCAACCCATCGTATCAATACCACCTACAATATTATTAGAGATCAGTAGGAATTTAATAGTTTCGTCTTTGTTTAGTTTTTATGGTTCCGTAAACCTATGTTTACAAACGAATCGTGTGTTGTCTTAAGGACTTTGGTTGATACTTTTTAGACTTTATTTAATTCTCTGACTAGTACTTTTTTCTACAAATGAGTTCACCTCGTTCGATTGGCACCACACTAAAGCTGAATGAAGGATCATCAAAAAATAACCAAGCAGAGTTTGTTGCCTGATTCTTCTAGGCTTGGTCGCGCGCGAGGAATCGCCGTAAATTCACAGTCAAATTTTAAATAATTCTTTGAGTAGTACTCTTTTTCTACAAATGAGTTCACCTCGTTCGATTGGCACCACACTAAAGCTGAATGAAGGATCATCAAAAAAATAACCAAGTAGAGTTTGTTGCCTGATTTTTCTAGGCTTGGTCGGAATCGCCGTCAATTCACAATCCAATTAAATTAACACACAATTAAATTCACGTTGTTTTTAAGTTGACGTTTCTATATGATCCTTGTGATTTCAATGAATAAAAACCTATTTACTTTGACTTTGTCTGTCTGTGTGTTATACCTACGTGTTTCATCATATTGCCAATTGAAAAACTTTTAAAAAATGTTAAAGAACGTAACCATTTATTTACCTCTGTAGCGCAGAGAAGGAAGTTTGGGAATAGGCGAGTTATAAAAATGGTGGTAAACTCATGATTTTACGTTCTGAGTATAAGATCTGAGGTTATAAATCATGAAGATTACAGTCGTGATCGTGTTTGTTTATAGGTACAAGTCTTTGTTTGTTAGTACAAGGTATCCTACTACTATAAATCCAAAAGTTTGTGAGGATGGATGTTTGTTACTCGTTCACGCAAAAACTACCGAATGGATTTTGATGAAAATTTACAGTAATATAGCTTATACATCAGAATAACACTTATGCTGCTTTTTATCCAAGTACCACGCGGGCAAAGCCGTGGGCAGAAGCTAGTTATGTATAATATACTGCTTTAAAATATAAGGTATTTTTTTCAGGAAACTCAAAGTTGTAAGTATTAAAACTAATAGCGATGCTGTCCTCGTAATGTCTGCGAAAATTAATAAAAGATTATTTCAAACTAAAAGTGGAGTAAATAAAGTGATTCACATTTTTCTAATATAACTTTGGCATTTTTAATAATTTTGTTTTTATCCGGGTCGCAAGGATCCGGTATGTTTTTGGGGTAAAGTGATTGTCAGTTTGTTAGTATGTATGCTTAGTGCGTGACTCTTACTTGGCACTTGGGGGTTTTATTGACGGTAACATAATACTGTCGAATCCATGATCAGATGAAATAACATAAAATTATAATGTCTACGCAATAATGGGTTTTATATTGATTTATATAAAAGCGACATAATCACATTTTTTTTTTAATAATGCTGGACATTTTCGCACAGCATCATCTAGCCCCAATGTAAGCAGAGCTTGTGTTATGGGATCTACATGACTGAAATACTACATATATATATTTTTATTAAAACACCCAGATCCCGAGACAAATATTTGCAGATACAAACATTTCTCCCGCAGCGGGAATCGAACCCGCAACCTTCTGCGTCTCAGGCGAGCCTTCGCCCACTGCGCCACAGAGGTCGTCATTTATTAAAATGCAAACAAGAACTAACACGCATCTTCAGATCAGTGAGTATATCTTCCAGGATACTAATTAGAGGTAGTCAGAGGCACGCCCACACATTAAATTTGGCTCATGCCCGCATTTTTCAAGTTAGCAATCCAAGGTTGCCCATCGCCGTTTATTGGAACACAAAACTATGTATTATGCCTTTGAATTTGATTCTACGTCATGCCAGTTTTTTCACGATGGTTTCCTTCGCCGTTTTGCGAGTACGTGTTAATGCGCACATACATTTTTCGAGAGGAAAAACTCATTGGTGTACGATCGGTTTAAAAAAAACGGATTTGCCAAAATGTAATTTTCTTACCAAAATTGACAACATACTTTATTTAGGTACACACTAGCCTCAATTCTGTAGTACACTGACTAAACTAAATTTAAACTATCGCTCTCTTTTACTGATAGTGTACGCAAGAAAGAGATAGCTACAATTTTAGTGTTGTGTGCTGCTGTCAAATCAGTTTACGTGCCACTTTTCTTCGTGTTTATAGTCAGCATGTTTTGATATCACGACTAAATTTGTATGGAAAACTTAAATCTGACTAATTTGACAGCACTAAAATTGTAGCTATCTCTTTCTTGCTTGCACTATCAGTAAAAGATAGCGATAGTTTAAATTTAGTTTAGTCAGTGTAGTACCGAATTGAGGCCAATGTTTGGATTTAAAAATATATACATACAGAATGATTAAAAATATTGAAATTCTCACTCAACCGTAACCAATAAAATATACCGCTTCAGTTTTACGCCAAAGCAACAAAACTAGCGCAAGTATAATAAATACTTAGACCAAAGTCTTCCTCTGAAATCCGATTAAAAACGTCCGTTTTACAACTCCACCAATTTCTACCTTATGCTCACAAAGATAAGATCTAAAAGGCTGTCCTTAAACTTCAGTCTTTAGTTTCAATTCTGGAGACAATGACGCGTCTGAGAATTCAATTTCAGATGATGAAAGTTTTCGTGAAAATCTCATTTTGTTTTGAAATGTGCATTTAAACTGTCAGAATTGGAAGGAGATTAAAATTAAAAGCGGGGAAAGTTATTTCAGTTCCGCTTTTGCGTTTGCCAAATGAATTTTAATATGCACCGAAAATTACGGCAGTTATGTAGCTATGAGTTGGCAACATTTCCGACTATATGTACATACTCGTTGCATTTGGCTTTGCGCGAGGCCACCGTTGCTGATCTGATGATATAGATTTCGGTATTTGTAAGATACCTAAGTGTTTAATGTTTTATGTGTTACCAAGCAGGGCTTGTATTATGGGAACTACATGACTGATATACTACTTATATCCTTTTTTTTTGTAAATACATACATAATAGAAAAATACATTTCTATGTACAATAGAAAAACACCCAGACCCGAGACAAATATTTGCAGATCTTACAAACATTTGTCCCGTGACAGGAATCGAACCCGCAACCTTCTGCGTCTCAGGCGGACCTTCGCCCACTGCGCCACAGATGTCGTGAAACTTGGATTCATCTTGGAAAAAAACTGTTTTATTTTTTCAACACCCAACCAGTTACATCCTTATTCCGGAACGAATCCTTGTGTCGTGGATATCAGGAATTACAAAGATCAGAAGTTACATATTAAAAAAACAGACCCCGAACAAAATCTGCAGAATATATGAAAAATATATGAACAATTGTCAATCTAAAAATGTGGTGTTTTCTATGTATAAGAATTATGTATGTATTTAAAAAAATATACAAGTAGTATATTAGTCATGTAGCTCTCATAATACAAGCTCTGCTTAGTTTGGGGCTAGATGATGCTGTGTGAACAACGTCCAGCATTATTTATTATTTATTTATTTACCGTTATTTGGAATGTCCGAATATCTCTGATGGGGTTGTATTGGTTGAATACCAAGGGGTTGTATTGGTTGAATACCAAAATTCAAAAATCTCGATAATGCCCAAGCTTGTAAGGCATTACTAAAATACGGGTCGATACTGAATTCTATTTATTCGAGATTTGGAATTTGCGATCTGGTATCCGGACTTCCCACTTTTGTACTGCGGGTGGTTGAAATCGAATATGAAAATTTGAATAGTTCTGGTATGAACATCGAATAAAATATAATTTTATAACTTTGCTGTATGCATGTTTAGCGGATATAGGATCCGTTTTCTCTTGGAAACAGCACACTGAAGTTTGTGATTTAAAATGTTAGTGACGAAAAATGCTTATGTATGTACCAGCCATAATATTATTTCTTGCCAACTGTTATGCCCTTAGGGCAGTCAATGTATCAGTGATGCCTCTGGTGCTATGTTAGTCTTTGTCTAGTTTTTTTGCTACTCAAAAAAAAAACAACGTCTTTTAAATGACAAACTCAATGACTGACCTGCTGTAAATTACGTCGTCTCATTTCATTGATCACAAAATGCCTCTTAAATTATAGTTAACACTAGCTTCTGCCCACGGCTTCGCCCACGTGGTACCCAGTTAAAAAGTAGCCTATGTATTATTCTGATATATAAGCTATATTACTGTAAAGTTACATCAAAATCTGTTCAGTAGTTTTTGCGTGAAAAAGTAACAAACATCCTCACAAACTTTCACGTTTATAATATTAGTAGGATGAAATTATCTTATAATGTAGGTACATGATATTTTGGTTTATTCAACGAGCTTAAACTCTTGTCATCGTTCTTAAAACAGAGTGGAAATGTCCGCTAAGTTTAAACCGCTAGTTATGCATAGGGACTTAGAACGAACATCGAATCCATTCCGATAGTTTTATTTTACGTGAATTGCTGGTCGACAAAAAATGTTTTAGGAAAATGGAAGTTCTTTCTAACGGCGCTGTGAATTTCAAAGCATTTTGATGGTGTTTTTATAAAGCTTGAACGACCTCCATGACAAAAAGACTAGATCACGGTTACAAAGAGATACATAGATAGATTTTATTTACACGTAAAATGCGAGATTTACAACTCTCACACACACATCTTTACATCTAGAAACAATAGGTCTTACGTGTTTGTTGAAAGGCTGGTTGCTGTGCCCCCGAAAAATTGTGATTTTTTTACGTTATTTTGTGTTCATTTTCATGTATAGTACTGGAACATGTAAAAGGGGATTATTATGTTTATAAAATTATAAACAGAGTATCCCAAAATATGTACATAAAACACAAAATTGGTAACAACTTTTCGAAATTCGGCTGATTTTACTGAAGAAATTGGCCGTAAACATAAGCTGTTTTGGGTATGGTTTCCGATGACAAACATCTTGTTCGTATAATATAAATGTAAGGGTTGGCCCACAGTCTTAAATACAGCTGTTTCAAGGGTCCTTCAAGCCATATCAAATTTTTAGGTAAAAATAAAATTTTGGTTATTCAACTTATTTTTAGGGCAATTTGTTAACTTTCATGGACAGAATCGATCTTATTGCGTAAGTAAGATACATGTTCCAGGATACCATGTAAAATTAGTTCTGAAAAAAGGTGAATTTTGAATATTAAGAAAATATATATATCGAAGACATCTTTTAGGTGTCTGAAGGAGTGTCTGCAAACACTTAGACCATTTATTATTAAACAAAAAGAGGTTAAATAATGGCGTCGTTTCTGTACACTTTTTACTAACCCTATCTTATCGTACTTAGTTTGTCTGTTCATCTTGTTTCGTTTTGTTTTTAAGTATCTGTTTTGTGTGTTTTTTATTACTTTTTGTTTAACTTTTGTGTTCAAGGGGAAAATAGTTTTTTTATCCCCTTTGAATTTTAGTGCTGTCAAATTAGTCAGATTTAAGTTTTCCTTTAAAGTTTAGTCAAGATTTCAATACATGTTGACTATAAGCACAAAGAATAGCGACACTAGCGAAAACTAATTTGACAGGAGTAAAATTCTTAATATATCTGTCTTGCGTACACTATCGGTAAAAGAGAGCTACAGTTTGAAATAAGTATGCAATCAATATACGCCAATATATAACAATCTAATAAGTTGATTAATTAGATTTTTAACGAAAACTAAAAACAGAATTTCCTTTTGATATCTCTATAGAATGGCGTACTTTGTGTTGGTATTCAATGACGTAGGATAGCTTACAGTGCTGACTTGGTTTATTATATTATTACTTCCAACGTCCAGTATTCTGTACCAGATTTCTTGGCCTCTTTGAAACTATAACTCCATGACGTCACTCGGATTATCTACTTCCCGCATGGGAACTCCGCATATATGGAAACTGGGAAGTGCCCGCAGATTTATTAGTAAAAGCTGCAGTGCGAAAACGAATGAAACCGATTTAATTGAAACTTTTTAAATCTAGATTAAAGGTTTTAGGTTAAAAAAAGATTTGACATTTAGGCTTATTAGACACAAGAAGAGATTAAAAAAAAACATGCAATCAACGCCTTTTTACTTTGTGAAGTGTGTGAAATTATTTCGACCTTTGAAAAATATTTTTGACCTTTTGACCCACAAAAATCAAATTCTATTTGGTATATCAACATAATGTACACCATAACTAATTTAAATAACATTACGAAAACAAGCACTAAGAAAGGGTTTTTAGATAGTTTCATCTGTATTTTTGTATATACCTAATTTTACATAGTTAAATGAATAACTGTTTTATCGATTTTAAAAAAGCAGTAAGTAAATTTTTAGTTTAAAAAATAGCTAAAAATTAACCTTTTCTAAATCATACTAGAATAAATTATACTCAATAAAATAAAGTATAATTATTTTTAAATTATGTCAAAAATAAAATTACGAATTTCATACAGGAGGTTCTCTGGACATTTAAAATTTTATAAAGATGAGAAAAAAACAAACAGGCCTACTACGGTAATGCCCGTGATGAAGATTTTAAGATCCATACTCGGTACGCAGATCTGTAGGGATGCTAAGTAGTCAGGGGTAGTCAGAGACATATCCAAACATTATGGCGACCTCTGTGGCGCAGTAAGTGTAGGCTCGCCTGAGACGCAAAAGGTTGCGGGTTCGATTCCCGCCGCGAGACCAATGTTTGTATGATCTGCAAATATTTGTCCCAGGTCTGGGTGTTTTCTATGTATAACAAAAACTAATTGGTACAAAACTGGATTTGAACTCACAAACTTCGGATCGGAAGTCGGAGTGCAACCTACTAGGCCAACCACGACTCGATAAAATAATGCTGGACATTTCACACACCATCATCTAGCCCCAAACTTATTATGGGAACTACATGACTTATATACTACATATATACATTTTTTTGTAAATACTTTCATATAATACATAGAATAATATGTATGTTTTTTTTTAAATAGTGTTATTTACACTTTTACTAAAAAAACACATAGATGGTATTATTAAAATAATGAATGAGCATGTATCTACGGTGTATCCTACTAATATTATAAACGCGAAAGTTAGTGAGGATGGATGTTTGTTACTCTTTCACGCAAAAACTACTGAACGGATTTTGATGAAACTTTACAGTAATATAGCTTGTACATCAGAATAATATATAGACTATTTTTTATCCAAGTACCACGCGGGCAAAGCCGTGGGCAGTAGCTAGTATAACATAATAATGTGCACAAAATGGCATGCTTTTTGACAGTGCGCTCATGAACGAGGCAGCCGAGACGTTACACTGATACGTAATTTATGGTCCGAAAACTGGGGCCGGCGGGTTCTTTTAATGATAATATCCGGAGCCTGGGAAAGAGGTTATCTGGGTAGCCATACCATCTATTTCGAAAACGTTATTGAAGTGGTAGAACATTTTCACACCATTTCAAAGACTTTTGCACTAAAGATTATCAAAATTGCACGAGGAAACGATGGAGCTTCTGGATGTTATAACATAATCCGCAAATTAATTCACTCAAAACATAATACACAATGCAACCTCTCACACTATTTCGATGTATGATAATAATGTATCTATGTATGATATTTACAAAAAAAAAATATAAGTGGCATATCAGTCATATCCCAAGATGATTTTTCCACTATTATTATTATAAATAATAATTATAATAAGTGTAACATTTTCTCCGGTTCAGCATTTTTTACACATCTGACACTAGTGATAATTCAAAATGTCATGGCAAATTTTAGCGATATTTTCAAACGAAATGTACACAAGCGGACTCAATGCATGCCCTACAACCACCACTGCCTTTCTCGCCGTGATTTATCACTGTCCTGCGATGAGAAGCCTTGGCCTGCGACCCCCAGGACCAACAGCAAATGAAGAGAACAGAGGAGGAGAAGAGAAAGATGTCAAATCCCGCTATGCGAATGACAAACCTTTTACAACGCCATAGCGTCTTCAATCGCAAAGCAGAAAGTAACATCTTTGCCTGAACTGAATCGCTGTAAGACCTCATGGTTAGGCCCCAGGTCGCTACCAGTCGCCTCGGCCGCCGCGACCACCTGTTCGACGAGGACGACCGCCGCCGGATGGCCATAGAAAAATGTTCTGTTCCGATTAGACCATGCTTGTTTAAATATATAAACAATATTGCGAAGATAGTAAAATTAATGGGGTACATAATGTTGATGCTTATATTAATATAAGTATTAATATATGAAAAATGTGTGATATGTGAGATGCTACGGTTCTGTTCTGTAGAGCCTCTACGGCATTTGTTTTACAGCATCTACGCCGCAGGTTCTGTAGAGCCTCTACGGCATAGGTTCTACAGCATCTACGGCGTAGGTTCTGTAGAGCCTCTACGGCATAGGTTTTACAGCATCTACGGCGTAGGTTCTGTAGAGCCTCTACGGCATAGGTTCTACAGCATCTACGGCGTAGGTTCTGTAGAGCCTCTACGGCATAGGTTCCACAGCATCTACGCCGTAGGTTCTGTAGAGCCTCTACGGCGTAGTGTCTACATAGCTTTTATTATAGTAAATTATACTTGTTAGCAGTGAATGGCTTGTTAGATGATCTTTCCACCTTCTTTCATCAGCCCGCACTGTATATTAGGCATATAGTACTAAGTAGTACTAACACAACAAAAAAAAGTATACATTTTCACATATTTTATAATACGTGGCGCAAATATGAAGACTTTGCGAGTGACCACATTTTTGCGCCGCTTGGCGTAAAAACTCTAGGACCATGAGGACCAAATACTTAATAAAAAAAAAATTTTCTACGCCACTGGTGACAAGAGCGATCTCTCTTTCCTCGCTTAAAGGATTTCCTTGACCATTCGGCAAAGGAATGCCATCAGACCTCTTAGCACATCGCATGCACAAAAATAAACGAAATATATTTGGCATTTTTTTAACTGTAAGTATTTTATATTTCTCCTCTTTCTCCTCTATCTACCAATTGTCTATTTGGGTCGTCACCAACTTCATACAGATCAGTAGGTAGCGAATATAATAAAAATATATATTATATTCGCAATATATATTTTTGTAATTCAATTAATTTCCTCTTTTTACGTGCCTGTTTTACGTGACTTTTGGTTGCTTTTTTAAGCCGATTTTAAGTATTGTTCTAAGCAACCAACTTAAAAACTCTGTCGTGCGACCTTATCATACAACCTTCGCGAACCGGTGACAGTTTGTCCATAGGTGGGGAAAAACAAAATACTTGACACACTTTTCTGATGAGATATTTTATTTGCAAATAATTTATTTTCTAGTTTTCCTAGCTCAGCAAATCATCATACTCTTGGCGAGTTGAGTGCCAGCTGCCCCTCTGCGCGCCATAAATCTAATTAAATTACATGCATTTAATGTTAATTAATTTGTAAGCAGTAGACCTACACTACATTTTTTTATTCATAGTCACCATTTACTAAGCAGTATCTATACGTATTATATATGGGGTCCAGCTATGAGTATTAATGGAAATACTCAAGAGTCGTACCTATTTTAATCTACTGAAATCCTCGTCTGATGCCGTTGCTCATTCAGAATGGGTTACGAACCAAACTTCGTATCCATATAAACGATGGAATTAGTTTTCTGAAAGGTAGGTTACTAACAGCTAGGTCAGTCTGTATTTTCTTTGATCTTTATTTCTGGTAAATAACATTTGTTTTATTTTATGAGGAACATATTCATTGTTATCAAAGACATAATCAATGAAATACATTTTCTAAGTACTGCTAAGTATGTATGAGTGTAGATAGATAGATAGATAGAAAATGCTTTATTGCACAAGATAAAACAAATACATAGGCGAACTTATTACTAATTAATTATTTCTTCCAGCTAATCTTTGTGTTATGAGGAGTGGAGCGGTAGTGGGTTTGGCTGATTACCAAAATATGAGAAACAATTTATTAAATAAAATAACTAGCTCCTTAAAATAGAAGTTAACTACATACATAAAATGAAAAATAATTCATACTTAAATACATACACCCAAATATATATTTAGATGCATACAAATATTATATAAATGCTCAATTTTGTTGACTATTTTGTAGAGAGATGAAATGTTTGTAAAGTAAAATTCATGAGTATAATTATTATTCATCCTAAATATTGGAGTGAAGAACATGCTTGTAATAAAGCAAGAAAACTAATGATACACCGAACTGATTATTAGTTGTAAGCCAAAGTAATAACTTTAGCTTACAAATATAAACGTTATGTTGATTTTTAAAATGCACTATCTTCACTTGGAGTGACCTATCTGTTTAAAACTAAACTAGACTCAAACCGAATACCAACGTCTGTCCGTATGTGGTCGCTTTGCGGTTATTAGCTTACTTGTAACTAGTTTTCTTTGAAGCCTCGTTTTGGATTATAGGATGAGCCTTATTAATGTTTTTGACTCTTTTTTTGCTTGATGCAATATTTTTTTCTCTTTAGTTCTTCGGATTACTTAAGATAAGTTATTACTTGTATCCGTTTAAGCTAAAACATTTGTATTTTGTGAAACGTAGAAAGTATGATCTCATTTTTTTTCCTTATACGCTAGAATTGGCGTAAATTCACTTCATACAAAAAAAAAAATCTCTTGGTGATGAGATTTTGCCAATGATGTGAGTTAATAATTTGAGACAGGTTGGTGGCGTGTTCTCTATTTGCAAACAGGAAGATCATCCACCGGAATCCACAGTAAGATCATCCTAGAACCGACAGTGTTTTTTTTTCTGAATGGACTTTAATACTGTAGGGCTCCAGATGGCCTTGGTCAGTGTCACCGGACTATCGGCGAGCGTAGAATGCGCTCAGCTTGTAAAAAGTTAGGATGAGGCAACTAGCACAAGGTCACCACTTAGGTACGGACCTCGGTCCGTTGCCATGGAGGTGGAACTGGAGAGAATATCTCCTTGAATAAAAAATACCTTGTGTAGGCGAAAGTGGGGACTCGTCGACTCCGCCGGTAGGTTCGGATTATCTGTGAAGTGTTAACTCTGTCGAGACTTGATGACGTCACCACCGCGTTAGCAGTATTGATGGGGTCATCAGGGTCATCAAGAACGTGTCTTGGTCTACGGAGGGTTTAAAAAAGTGGTTTGTCGAAGGTTATAAATTATGTTCAAACGCCCAGAAAATGTCGTAAGCGCGATCTAGACTCTTCACTGTATATTCGAGCGCCATCTGTTTTTATGTGGTAGCAAGTAGCTATGCTTTGTATATCAGTAGTTCGTTGCACTTTGCTCTGCGACGATGTTATGTAACATAGCTCAATCATGAGGCGAGAGATGTTGCTATCAAATTATAGTTCCAGAACAGTGTTTTTTTACTGTTTCTTTACTTTTTTGTGCAATCTTTTTGGTACAACACGCTTGTGTAGTATTTTCATTACTACCTCTGGCATGCTCCGTAATATGCAGGTTTTCATTACTACTTCTGGCATGCTCCGTAGTATGCAGGTTTTCATTACTACTTCTGGCATGCTCCGTAGTATGCAGGTTTTCATTACTACTTCTGGCATACTACGTAGTATGCAGGTTTTAATTACTACCTCTGGCATGCTCCGTAGTATGCAGGTTTTCTTATGATGTTTTCCTCTATAATTGTGAGCCGGTTTGAACCAACTACCTCCAGTTCACAAGTCAGGGAAACAACCACTAGGCAGACACATCAATTTTAAATCGTTCTCAATAAACAATCTGATATCTTCATAATCCGTTGTGTATCAACACTGCAGCTGTAGAAATTCAACATTGATATTTGTATAATCTGCGCAGAGGCGCGCCCGTCACGTCCGAAGCGTTTCCGGGGCCGGCATGCTGTTACATCTGGCTGATATAGTGCGGGGCCATCGTATTTCCGGTTACGGAATATCCTTGCAAATAAAATATTGGACGTGCCTTTGACTAACCCCTACTTGGTATTCCGAAAGATGTACATCATGTACTGAGGTCTATCTGGTATCTTCAAATACATACGTACCTAAAAATGCTCATCAAGAGGAATAAAAACTTGTTCCAATTACTACCTCCTGCTTGGCATCTTTACAGATTGCACTGTGTATGTACAAAGAGGAATAAAGTAGTAAGCGTGTTTGTTTGTAAAAAACAGCCTACAGACATGTTAATGACGGTAGTTTTATAAACACTATCAACTATTGATAGTACCAGATATTTAGATAGATAGATAACTCTTTATTGTACACCACCTAATATTATGTTGCTTACAAATTCAAACGGAGCAAATTACAAGCTAATCGCGGGAGTAAAATTGGCGGTCTTATCACTTAAAGCGATCTCTTCCAGACAACCTTTGGATGGACAGGAATTTACATGAACGCTACAGGACGGTGGTGTATAGACAATACAAACATACAAAGTGATGAATAATTAGATAAAACATATACTTATACATACATACATACATACATGAATACATATACCACGGTACCCGTAGTTTCTGATAGCCACTATACAGGGAATCCTAGTGTGTTATCAGGAATATGTGTGTTACTATCGTATACCCATTCAAGTCATATAATACGTAAATGTTAAGTTGTGTACAATAAAAATTACAGTAAATTTTATTGACCAGGGAAACTATCCTATCCTACTAATATTATAAACGCGGAAGTTTGTGAGGATGGATGTTTGTTACTCTTTCACGCAGAAACTACTGAATGGATTTTTATGAAACTTTACAGTAATACAGCTTATACATCAGAATAACATATAGGCTACTTTTTATTCGGGTATCATGCGGGCGAAACCGTGGGCAGAAGCTAGTAATATTATAAACGCGAATGTTTGTGAGGATGGATGTTTGTTACTCATTCACGCAAAAACTACTGAACGAATTATGATGAAACTTTACAGTAATATAGCCTAAACATCAGAATAACAAATTGGCTACTTTTTATCTGGGTACTTCGCGGGCGAAGCCGTGGGCAGAAGCTAGTTATGATATAAAACTCTATTTAATATAGTTCACACTAACTAGTCAATCTTGATGATAGATTTCGTTTAAGTCAGTTCAACATTACGTAGCATGTAAATATTAATCAGTTAAGATAAGGGTACAAACATGCTAGCACATATTTTATAATGTTCACTCCGTATTTTCATTTTTCAAAAGCGACGAGGACGTTGACATTTTCAATATAATCTCAAATCCGATCTGTGTCGTAAATTTTTATATCCTTCCCTATCCGGTAAACATGTCGCATCCCTACGTGTGCAGTGGATGAAAGGATAGTGGGTGGATGAAATGATACGGCACCTTACGTGAGAAAATTATGATATAATGAATTTAAAATGATATTGAAAGGATATTTAATTATTGTATGAAGTAAGGAATTAAAATTTCCCGTATCTTTATTACTTATCTGATTACACTTTATTAATAATATAATCTCGCTAAAATATTGTTTTCACTACATAGTCAATATACATTACATCAAAACATTGTAGTAAAATAATATAAAACGGAGAACAGAATGCGGGGCAGAAACCAAGCGGTCGGTGGCTAGGGCTGTGCAGAAAAAGTCAAAGTCAAAGTCAAAATTCATTTATTCAATAAAATCACAAGGACCACTTTGAAACGTCGGTAAAGAGGAACCTCCTGACGATGCGCGCTGAGTCCAGGAGCACCGCCTTCTGAATTTGACCCTTAGTCCAGCAGTCTGGAGAAAGTTTTATTACTATTATTATTATTTAGCGTATAGAATAGAATAAAATATAATAGAAAATATTTTTATTTACCTTAAAAACTACTACACAAAACTTATGGTACCTACTTAATATTACTATATAATGTACATTTTCTTTATTGTGTGCGCAGCAGAGTCTGAGGTAAATATGGCCTCCACTCAGCGTTATGCTGGATAAACACTGGTGTGTCTACCCAGCGCTGATTTTCGGTGAAGTCCAATGGAAAGCCAACGCCATGACCGCCTAGGTTGGGACATTTATAAAAAAAATAAAAAAAAAACAACTTTAACCATAAACATACATTTCCTATCTATCTGTGTAAGTTTAACAAGCGTATACTATCCTACTGCAAGGCAAAAGCATCCCTCCCCTCCTTCCGTTCCTCTCTGTTTCCTGTTAGTTAGGCTCAGTCCTTGATGTAGGAATCCAGTTTATCCCACCATCTCTACCTGAGCTACGTAGCCGTCGTCTGTTAAGGACCCAGTCTGTGTAGGTTTCTGACAATAGCCCATCTGGCTCGTATCTCGGTATATAACAAAAATAATTATGTTTTATGTGTAAAACTGTCCGATGTCCGATACCTCGTGGCTGTCGTCTCCGTAGTGGCCGTCGCCATGGAACCGTGCTACCATAATAAGAGGGATAAAGAGGGATTACTGAAGTGGTGCTTCAGAAAGGAAGCCCTCTACCCGAAATCAGTGCGACACAGCGTCAACCGAACAGAACCATCTGTTGCGCGCGGCTCTACCCGCGACGCTGCTGTATGTGTCCCGATTACGAGATCGAACAGATAGTGGAATATGTGAAGATGAAAACCAACTTCCAAATAAGAGTCGAACAGTTGGAGTCACGCCACAAGAGTTTTAAATCTTTTGTGTGCCGTGTCCCGACTTCCCATCTTTCGACCTTAATGAGTGATGAATTTTGACCGAAAAATGTGTTGTTTCGTCGTTTTCGTGGGCGACTACTGGACACAGTGCAATTGCGTAACACGTCACAGACTTTACGTGTTAACAAATAGTGATAGTATCATAATAACTTTATGTTAGTGTCTAATGTATTTATGTTATGAGCCTGTTGCCATCATCTTAAATGTTGTTCATGTTGTTGCCTGAAATATTTTTTATTCATAAAATGCTGGCTGCCATGACTTTTTTCGCTTTCTCATGTTGACTAGCTTCGTGCTCATAACTGATTTATATTTATTTTGTAATCTAAGATACTTAGCATTTTGGTGCCATACTGTAATCTTACTATTTTTTTAAATAAATAATTCTTATTCTTTTCTAATTACAACCCGATAAATGCATTCGGAGATCTATGTCAGATTCTTCAAGTTCGATTTTTTTTTGAGGAATTCACGAGCTGTTTCATGCCAGTCTGTCTTCGACTTATCTTATGGCAAACTCATATTAAAAATGCAGTTAAGAAATATTTTTTTTTTTTGAGGAATTCACGAGCTGTTTCATGCCGGTCTATCTTCAACTTATCTTATGGCAAACTCATATTAAAAATGCAGTTAAGAAATAAATATTTTTTTGAGGAATTCACGAGCTGTTTCATGCCAGTCTATCTTCGACTTATCTTATGGAAAACTCATATTAAATTTGCAGTTAAGAAATAAATATTTTTTTGAGGAATTGACGAGCTGTTTCATGCCGGTCTATCTTCGGCTTAACTTATCTTGTCTTATGGCAAAAGCATATTAAAATGCAGTTAAAAATTGATGCTGGACAGACGTTATATTAACTCATACATCTTGCAGACAAGTCAGATAAAATAACACAATTTCCTCGCAAAATAGTAGCCAATGCCGCCAAAAATTCACTGAACACATTGCCAAAATGTTTTCTTGTAAACCTACTCCGAATCCAAACTAGTGCTCAAATTGTGCACCACAAATCTTGTTGCCAACGCACGTACTATCGAAAACATAGTAAACCTATATGCAACGGTAATTCCCGACCTGAAACTATCCGTAGCACAACCCGCTAGAGATGAAAATTGAATGCAGATGTCATAAAGACGATGTTGGTACAGCAACAAGGTTGGATCTCGCACGAATAGATAGCTACCATTCTTATCAGACAGCGGTGTGTTGGTGAATTTCATTGCCATGGCAATATTACGGTTTCTGACTCAAATAACGTGGTCTCGTGATATAAATTTATCAAGTATTTTTTCGAAAGTAAAGTACATACATTTTAACAAATAGTGACAGCATTAGGTATAATAATTATGTTTGTAAATAAATAAATAAATATAAATAAATCATGCTGGACAATCCACACAGCATCATCTAGCCCCAAGCTAAGCAGAGCTTGTGTTATGGGTACTAGATAACTGATATACTTAATACAATACATTACATAGATAGATATTTTTTTATTATACATAGAAAATACCCAGAACACCCGGAACAAATATTTGCAGATCGTACAAATATTTGTCCCAGGGCGGGAATCGAACCCGCAACCTCTTGTGTCGCAGGCAGACCTTCGCCCACCGCGCCACATCGGTCGTCAATATGTTAGTCTCAAAGGTATATATGTTATGGGCCTTTTGCCATCATTTCAAATGTTGTTCACGTTCATATTGTAAAAACGGAAATTTTCACGTACCGCACTACCGACTAAGTTTCGACTCATTCCGAGAGTCTTCATCCGGGTGAGTGTTCGCAACGTTCTCCCTCCGCGTTGCGTCGACGCTTTTGGAATAAAGTTGTTCATGTTGTTGCCTGAAATCCACTTACAACCTCTGTGGCGCAGAGGGTGAAGGTCTGCCTGAGGTTGCGGGTTCGATTCCCGCTGCGGGTTAAATGGTTGTATGTCATTTGTCTCGAGTCTGGGTGTTTTCTATGTATAATATGTAAGTATTTACAAAATAAAAAAAAATGTTTATAAGTAGTATATCAGTCATGAAGTTCCCATGATACAAGCTCTGATTACTTTGGGGCTAGATGATGCTGTGTGAAAAATGGAAAAAAAAATATATTATTTTTCGTTATGTATGGACATATTGGCCCACCTGAAAGTTATATCAATAGCTTCTTAACGTATCCGTAACTCAGTATAATCATTATCTCAATTCATTTGTCCCAAGAGCCTGTAAGTTACACAATTATCAGTTTTCTGAATGTGAAATTTTTTTCTTTATCTATCTAGGTTTTCTACTGCCTTTATTTCTTCCTAGCATATACTTCAGTGACCACGGGACTGTCGGGAAAATATTACCCGTTTACCTTATTTAATATAGTTCAAACCGATTTGAGATCGAAAGCTGGTGGCTCTTATCACTGCAACATAGTGCTCGTGAGAGCCGAACTCTGATATTCCCTATACCTTCGACTAAGACCCTGGAGAGCTGGAATTAATCTAGCTTAGAACGGGCATGACAGAGCCGCGTTCGCAGAGATTACAGGGGGATACATTTCCGTTTTAAATTAAATCTTACTGACAACCATGTTGGTTACCTGATGGCTTAAAGTTAGCACCCAATATGTTCGAGACACTTGGGTGCTAACTTTGACACCAAGGATTTTATTTACCAGTAATGCGAGAAGCTGTTAAATCACAGATAATATGTTGCATACACTGGGAGCCTAAACTTTGACACCAAGGTTTTCATTTACCAGTAATGCGAGGAGTTGGTAAATCACAGCTATGTTGGAGACACTGGGGCCCTAAACTTCAACACCAAGGTTTTTAATTATCAGTAATGCGAGGAGCTGGTAAATCACAGATAATATGTTGGATACACTGGGGGCCTAAACTTTCACATCAAGGTTTTTATTTACATATAATGCGAGGAGCTGGTAAATCACAGCTATGTTGGAGACACTGGGGCCCTAAACTTCAACACCAAGGTTTTTATTTACATATAATGTGAGGAGCTGTTAAATCACAGATAATATGTTGGATACACTGGGGGCCTAAACTTTCACATCAAGGTTTTTATTTACATATAATGCGAGGAGCTGGTAAATCACAGCTATGTTGGAGACACTGGGGCCCTAAACTTCAACACCAAGGTTTTTATTTACATATAATGTGAGGAGCTGTTAAATCACAGATAATATGTTGGATACACTGGGGGCCTAAACTTGACATCAAGGTTTTTCTTTATCAGTAATGCAAGAAGCTAGTAAATCACAGCTATGTTGGAGACACTGGGGGCCTAAACTTTGACACCAAGATTTTGGAAGCTATATTACTATAAATATTTTTAACACGTTCTAATCTATAGATCAGAATAACACATAGGCTACTTTTTATCCGGGTACCACGTGGGCGAAGCCGTGGGCGCAAGCTAGTATGTAATAAAATACAAAACGGCGTAAGTGATTTTCATGAAGAAATTACAATAATGGTTTAACACCAAACGTTATAGAACGGGGCAATATGTGGCAAGGTGTTATATAAAAATGTAATATCTGTACCCTTGTGTATGAAAATCGGAAATCGGGATAAAAAAAATTACAGCCCCTATTGTCCAAAACTGGAAGTACAAAATGGAAAAGTATGTTTTTCTAGAGATTTTGACTTTCTTAGCGACTTTATACACAGCTAGGTTGAATGAATATATGAATATGACATTAGCATTTATAATACGTAAATAATGCTGGATTTTTTTTTACAAAGCATCATGTATCCCCAAAGTAAAGCATTCAGTCAACGTTTTATGTACTATTGTAAAATTGCTCAACAAAACTGCAATGTCAGTTCTAGCAATTTTAATCCAGAAGATGTATACATTTTAGCACACTATTCCCGATGAGTATATTTTTCCCCTATTACGTATTTCCTGCCACATATCTTTCTCCTTGAAGTTAGACTAGCACATGTATACATACAAAATAGTCAACAAAATTGAGCATTTATATTATATTTGTATGTATCTAAACATATATTTGGATGTATGTATTTAAGTATGAATTATTATTTTTTG
The DNA here is from genome assembly GCA_958496245.1 of Perizoma flavofasciatum. NCBI lineage: Eukaryota > Metazoa > Arthropoda > Insecta > Lepidoptera > Geometridae > Perizoma > Perizoma flavofasciatum. The sequence continues at coordinate 10,331,911 of OY292437.1, forward strand.
TTTTATGTATATAGTTTACTTCTATTTTAAGCAGCTAGTTATTTTATTTAATAAATTGTTCTCTTATTTTGGTAATCAGCCAAACGCAATACCGCACTCTACAAAACACAAAGGTTAGCTGGAAGAAAATGCTAATTAGCATTAAGTTCGCCTATGTATGTACTTGTTTGATCTTGTGCAATAAAGCATTATATATATCTATTTATGGGCATGACACTGAGCTCGTCTATAGTGTCGATGGCCTTCTGTATATACGCAGCAGCAAGTTGACCCCCATCTGCAACGGCAGAGGCCATGCGAATCGAGAATTAATAAATTCGAAACTTTGGATCGAGACATTTCGTTTCCGAGCGTGCAACGCCATGAAACTGTGTTTACTCCGTGTCTTGCAATTGTGGTACTATGGTACTCGTAGTTCTTGAACCCACGATACAGGAAATCCTAGAGTAGGATCAGGACTATTGTATGTGGCTGTTTATTTTGTATGTAGTATTATTTTCTCAAGCTTATAAAGATAAGCGACACTTTAAATTAAAAATTATGCTACCTATCTTCTAAGGTTGAAAAAAAAATTGCTTTAACACTGTATTTTCAGTGCAGTTCAACAAAAACCAATCGTTTCATTTGTGATAGTCAAAAACTATTGAAAAATATGTTCAAAGTAGAAATTAGCTTGTATGCACAACAAAACTCCGCAATTTTCTATTATTAAAATGTTGGAAATTTTTCACACAGCATCATCTAGCCCAAATGTAAGCAGAGCTTGTGATAAGGGAACTACATGACTGATATACTACTTATATATATTTTTTTAAATATATACATATTATACATAGAAAACACCCAGACCCGAGGCAATTTTTTTTTATTTCTTAGTTTTTAACATTGTTATTTTGAGTGCAGTTCAACAAAAACCAATCGTTTCATTTGTGACAGTCAAAAAACTATTGAAAAAATGTTCAAAGTAGAAAATAGCTTGACTGCACATTAAAACTACGCAATTTTCTATTATTTTTATTCATGCAGTTCTTATTGACGTTCCAACTGGCCGCTGGCCGAAAAGTGCCATAAAAATACTTGGCTATCTAACGCTATCGCACGTAATGGGACCGTATCCCGTCCTCGAGTACTATTACCTAGCTAATGCTGGCAACAGCTCGTAGTTTTCATCATCTTAATAAATTCATCGACCTCTGTGCGAAGGCCCGCCTGATACGCAGAAGATTGCGGGTTCGAAACTCGCCGCGGGACAAATGTTTGTTTGATCTGCAAATATTTAAATAAATAAATAGATTATGCAGGACATTTTCACACAGTATCATCTAGCCCCAAACTATATAAACATATTATACATAGAAAAAACCAGAACCGATATATATATTTGCAGATCTTACAAACATTTGTCCCGCGGCGAGAATTAAACCCGCAAACTTCTGCGTCTCAGGCGGGCCTTCGACCACTGCGGCACAGAGATCATCCTCTAGAGAGGTTAGAGGTATTTTGTCTGTTTCAAGAAATACAGTTTTGTGACGTTATTTTTTTTTATTAAAATTGTGTAACCGTTGAAACGAAATGAAGAAGAATAGTACTATATCGAGTGTGGGATGTCCCAGCTTTTGACTAAGCGCTGTGGCTTTCGCTATATAGATGTAGGTAGATACTCCACAGATATGGGTATTATACACTGGGCTTGACACCGAGCACAATGGCCACTGGAGCAGTAGCACAGGATTTTATCATCACTATACAGGTTTTAATAAAAAAATATTTTAGTATCTTGAATGGGAGAATTTATATTGTTGGAAGAGTTTAATTTTAGTTTCTATGTTACGAGTCAAATACGTAGACGGCCTACTTGATGGAAAGCGGTTACTATACACGTCACTTTATGTAAGTACTAGCTTCTGCCCACGGCTTCGCTCGCGTAGTACCCGGTAAAGTAAAAAGTAAAAGTAGTTAGTAAAAAGTTAAGTACTTAAATCTGACTAATTTGACAGCACTAAAATTGTAGCTATCTCTTTCTTTCTTGCACTATCAGTAAAAGAAAGCGACATTTTAAATTTCCTCCCAATGTATCGGTCTTGGCATGAATTTGGATAAAACCAAACTCATGATCAATGGCCACATTGTTCCAAGACCGGTGGTTGTACATGGCCACCTTCTCGAAATGATTTCCTTGGGCAGATTCTGCAGTTGGGTAAAAACTATTTCGAGAACGAGGCCAAGAGGAGGAGGGAGAGGAGGCTGGGCAGCGTTTGGAAAACTACGTGGAGTCTTCTCGTCATCCATACCGCAATGCTTGAAAACGAAAGTTTTAAATCAGTGCGTCCTACCCGTCATGACCTACGGAGCAGAGACGTGGACACTCACGATAGGGCTGGTCCACCAGTTCAAAGTCACTCAGCGAGCTATGGAAAGAGCTATGCTCGGAGTCTCTCTGAAGGACCAAAGTTATCGACATAGCTCAACAAATTAGCAAGCTGAAGTGGCAGTGGGCCGGTCATATCTCGCGAAGTACCGATAACCGCTGTGGCAAACGTTTTCTTGAGTGGAGACCGCGAATCGGCAAACGTAGTGTAGGATGCCCTCCAGCCAGATGGGATGACGATCTGTGAAAGACTGTAGGCAGATGCTGGATGCGGCAAGCTGAAGACAGGGCGCTATGGCGCTCATTAGGGGAGGCCTATGTCCAGCAGTGGACTAATATAGGCTGATGATGATGATGAGGTATTACATACAAGTTTAGTCGTAATTTCAAAACATGCTGATATATACACGAATAAAAGCGACACGTAAACCAATTTGACAAGCATAAAATTCTTGCCATCTCTTTCTTGTGTGCACTATAAGCAAAAGAGAGTGATAGTTTAAAGTAAGTAAGTTTAATTCGTATTCTAGAAAATCGACGCTAATATGTTGATTGCCATTCTGTAAGTATAATTAGATTGGTAGGTGAAATTTTAATTTAAAAATAAAAGTTAAAAAAAAGTTTCTAAAAGTTTCGGAAGTCCTCGATTACAAATGCCGGTAACGGTACCATCCAGGTATTAACCGTGCTAGACAAGCGTTTTGCATCTTATAATAATAATAATAATGCTGGACATTTTGCACACAGCATCATCTAGCCCCAAACTAAGCAGAGCTTGTATTATGGGAACTACATGACTGATATACTACTTATATACTTTTTTGTAAATACATACTTATTTTACATAGAAAACACCCAGTCCCGAGACAAACATTTGCTAATCATACAAACATTTGTCTCGCAGCGGATATCGAACTCGCAACCTTCTGCGTCTCAGGCGGACGTTCGCCGACTGCACCACAGATGTAATCAAATATGTATGTTATTTAAACAAGCAATGTTAATATGTTATTTTCTTTGTGAGCTACAAAAAAATGCTTTTTATAAAATAATACGTATTTTTTATAAAAAAAAACAGTTTCTTTGTAAACAAACAACGTGAACAACATACAATTACGGCGAGTTTCTTGTTAACTAGTTATCCTTGAAAATTTTCTGCTATTAGAATTTCATCTTAAGGAAAACATTGTATATAAGATTTGTACTTTGCTATATTACCTACAAAAGTACATAATTAACGACGCTCAAGCTTGTAGGTACATAATGAAGGGATTTTCCATTATTGGAGTAGGGTAGGATGTTTTACTTAAACAAGTTAAAAACGAAAGAAAACAAAATTAAATAATGTTTTGAATCTAGTGCAATCATAGACATCATCTTGCTATTTAAGTACTTGTCTGCGGAAATTTTTAGGCCCGAATTCATAGTCAAATAGGACTCCCCTATGGGACTATCCAGGCGCTATGTGAAAATATAAGCGCGAAATCAAACTTTATGCACCCAGCCATAAGGCGAACGCTGAATGATGGATTTTGGGGGACTGTTCTACCCCCGACTATGAATTCAGACTTTAATTAGCCGTCAGAAAATATACACTGGTCTATCCAGGCCTATTAAATGCTTTAAAATCTGTTCTTGATGTACCTAAATGTAAATTTTCTCAAAATTTTGAAAATAAAACAAAAAAAATATTAAAAACCTCCGACAAATATTCAGTGTGTAGATCTTTGAGGCACAGATATGTTTTCAAGTAGGGGTAATCAGAGGCACGTCCAAATGTTATAGTTGGCACATACCCGCGTTTAACAGTTAGCATTCCAAGTGACAGGTTGAAAGCCTGACAAAAAAATGACAGAAGCCTACATTTTTTGTTCTAAGGCATGCCGGTTTCTTCACGATGTTTTAATTACCGTTTTGACCAACTTTACCAATCCTTACATCAGTTAGTGTTCCAATAAGCGGCGATGGAACTGTCGTGCCAATCTGACACGTGGAATGTGTACAACTTAAAAAACGCGGGCATAGTCCCCGGTAATGAAGTGTTTGGACGTTTCTCTGGCTATCCGCTACACGACGTCCCCAAAAAATATACACTGATTATATATCTAAGGATTTCTATCATGGGAATTAACAAAAGTTGCATATTTTTTTCACTTAAAAAAAATATTTACCGTGATTTGTGAGTTTGAATGTTTCCCGATATTTCGGCACAGTTGCATGTACCATGATCACGGGAGGAACTGAAGTCTTTGCGGGTTATGAATGTTGGTGGCAGACATATCTATCTACCCTCTTTCTCACTCTTTTATTGCGAAAAATACCACTATCACCAAAAAAAGTATAGTTAGCATGTTTTCTTTCCACGCGACCAAGCCTGCAGCCCGAGTTTTTTGGCTGCAAAAGCCTGCAGTTTTTGCAGTCAAAAAGAATTTGGCTGCAAAAACTGCAGCTCGAAAGATGCAGTTGTTTCAGCGATCGCTCTACCAACTAGACGGCAACAGATATTCTGTTGGCTGCTGCGATACATAAAACGCAGTTTTACATCGAAGAGCAGCGCTCTGTTTCGCTTTACGGCGTAAACTAGTCTCACTAATGTTCAGTGCATCGTGGGTATAGTTAAAAACTTAGTCTTAGAAACAGTTGATTACCTTAAGACTGATGAGTTCGATTGTCTTTCTTAACCCAACCGGACTGAGGGTATCATAGAATCATTATGTAATCTTTGGATGATTCGAATGATTTTGGAAATGGTAAAGATACTGAAATTAGTGAAGACACCGCGGATTACAATAAAACTAAAAGGATTTTAGAGATAGTCTTGATAGTCCCACTAATGCTCAGGGCATTATTGATTAAGTTAAAAACTTAGGGTATATTAGAGACAAAAATGTATCCTCTTTTAATAAAGTGGAATAGGATTTTTACATATTCATATATTGGTTTTTTCATTTTCATATTAAATTTATTTCATCGGTCCTGCCAACCGTCGAATAAAATTATTCGACATTTATTCTTACGATTGCTTTCATTAAAAAACTTTTTTTAGCAAAATCGATTTTATTCACTCGCTTACTTTGTAAGGTCCCAAATTGCCTTTTTTATTACGAATGGCCATTTTTAGTATAAGCATTATATTATTATAAACTTGGATAAGTTTATAATTTGAATAAAATTAAAGTAGGTTTGCAGCTCTATTTCAGTTTGAAGTGAAAAGTATGTTCGAAGGGTTTTAAAGTTTCTCATTCTTAGCTTTTTTTAATAAAACTAAGTCTATGTGCAATTATTAGCCTGCCTAACATAAGCTAGATTGTAATATTCCTAAAATACATATAGTGACAATACTGTGTAGGATACTGGATATGATAAAAAGAGTAAAAATTATACATAATATGGAGAACATTTTTGGGCAAAAAATACAATTATTACTAGCCTCTGCCCACGGCTTCGCCCGCGTGGTATCAAGATAAAGGGTAGCCTATGTGTTATTCTGATTTATAAGCCATATTACTGTAAATTTATTCGCGTGAAAAAGTTACAGACATACATACACACAAACTTTTGCGTTTACAATAGTAGTAGTGCACGACGCGACGCGGAGGGAGAACGACGCTATCACTCACCCTGATGAAGACTCTCGGAATGAGTCGAAACTTAGTCGGTGCCTTCACTGATAGTGCGTTACGTGAAAATTCCCGATTTTACAATATGAATAAATAAATAAATAAATAAATAATGCAGGACATTTTCACACAGCATCATCTAGTCCCAAACTAAGCAGAGCTTGTATTATGGGAACTAAATGACTGATATACTACTTATATACATTTTTTTTTGTAAATACATACATAATATACATAGAAAACACCCAGACCTGAGACAAATATTTGCAGATACAAACATTTGTCCCGTGGCGGGAATTGAACCCGCAACCTTCTGCGTCTCAGGCGGACCTTCGCCCTCTGCACCACAGAGGTCGTCAATAGTAGGATAGGATGTCCATAATCATATAATTTGAATGTTGTTTTCTTCCTATCCCTTGAACCATAAACCGTTGTTCAGCGTTAACTTAAATTCACAGCAGGAACACCGTGTCGATATATCAGCGTCACGTTGTGTGACTGACCGTTACGAACCGGTATTCTACCGGTATTCTACCGGTAATTTAGGTATGAAGGTGTCTAGACAAATACCTTACGCTCAGTTTTCCTTTCATCAATGAATGAATGAATGAATGAAAATACCTTTAATGTTCACCTTTCGACATAAACAAGAACACATTAAGATTAAAGGTACATTGAGCGGTCTTGTCGTTTAAAAGTAAACTCTTCCAGATAACCTTGAGGATACTATGTGATTTCATTATTCATTGTTCTGGGTGTGGGTGATGTGGTACCAAGGTACTAATATTTCCTGATAACCACGACACGGAATCTTATTGTGAGCTCAGGACTACGTATGAAACTTTACAAAAATATTATTTTGTTTAAGAATATTAGCGATCATCTTAATGTTAATACTAGAAATAAAGATAAACTCGTTGTTGCCACTTGTAGACTCCATAAAGCTTAACAAACTCCCAAAAGATTAAATTTTCCAACTTCAAAATTGGCAAATAACAAATTTAAAAACATAATAAAACAAGAATTTAAAAAAAAAACGCATACAATAAAAATCTGGTTATTTAGATGATAAAATCTTTTGGGATTGAAAATGCTTCATCTCGATAAAAAACGTAGGTACCTGTTGTTTTGTAAAAGGATAATTTAAAATAATTACTGTTTTCTTGCCTTTCTTTCCTGGCTTGGTCGCGGAGGAATTGGCAGTAGATAAAATCGACGTTTCAGAGTAATTCTTGTGATTTTAATTAATAAATGTAGGTATATTGACCTTTTGACTGTTGGGTTTTTATTCACTAAATAAAAAAAAGGATACTTTCCCCATGGACTTCATTAGCCGTAACCCAGTCAGAATTCCATGACCCATTGTTTATACAAATGTTCTCAAACGTATTTAACATGGTGCTTTCCCCTCTAGACCGCTTTAGTGCCCCCAATATCTTCTAGAGCCTTCTACCGCCCCCCTGAAGGCCTCCAGCCCCCGCAAGGGGACGCCCCCTTTGAGAAACAGTTATTGCCCACTTTGAGAAACAGTGGTTTATAATATTAATCTCATCATCGTGAATTTGCCAGTCAGTATTTTTGTGGCATTAATTTTAATCCAACGCCCAGCGGGTTTGCACGATAAAGTTCAATTGTACGAATTCTAGTAATGAACATAAAAAAACTAACAAAACAAACACGCTCACGACTGTATTCTTCATTATGTACATTATGTATGATGGACATACTCTATATATACTCAGTGCGTAGATCTTATGAACATTTCGCAAACATTGGCATTGAACATTGGCGCAAATTTTGTAGGTCGGTTTTGGTGTGGAGTTTTTATATACAAAAAGAATCGCGTTTCACCATCATCATAATCGTAAACAATATGTAGAAGTTTACAGGTTTTTTTGGTCTGTCTTAAAGAATGACGAACGATGTCGGGCTAACCTTGGGCTTGACGTTTTCCCAAGTGACTACAGTATAAGGTTTTTCAAAAACGGATTTTATATGTTTTAAGGAGTCAAGATGTGTGTGTTGTATCTGGTATTGTCAGCGGTCCAAAGGTAACTGCTTACCAATTTGCTTGGCACTCAGGTAGTATAAAAATGTTTGATTTATGTGTTATGAGCATTAATATTATTTATACATCAGAGCATTTACCGTCCCCAACTAAGAGTTTAAACTCTCCAATTAAAGAGGTTTCCCTTTGGGGATAACCCTTCCCTATAGGGAAGCACCTACATAAAGAAAACTTTATGTAGGTACTTCATTTTATATATTTACTAGCTTCTGCCTACGGCTTCGCCCGCGTGGTACCCAGATAAAAAGTAGATTATGTGTTATTCTGATGTATAAGCTATATCACTGTAAAGTTTGATCGAAATCCGTTTGGTAGTTTTTGCGTGAAAGAGTAACAAACATCCATCCTCACAAACTTTCACGTTTATAATATTAGTAGGATACTTCGAAATAATATTGTAACTAACTAATAGTTTAATTTAATTAAAACTACGATTGACCAAATAAAGACAAGATATTCTTAGATTTTCTTGAGAATACCAAATTATGAATTTTCTGTTCTACTATGTATATTTCTATGTTTTTTACTCTCACCGAAACTATAGTGTAGGTTAGTTAGTTACAGAAAGTGATTAAAGTTTAGACGCCCAACCGCACCTTAACAGTTTCAATCTCTGTTTGCGAATAAATAATATAAGTGTTAGACTTTCAGTATAGAACGTCTTTATAAACTCGTGTAAACAACGATATCGTGATACCATCTGTTTGTGCTCGAGAAATTTAAGGTGAGCAATAATTGTTTGAGCTTGTTTTTCTTTATACAGTTGAAAAGAAGTCAGCTAGCTCATTTTCATATTCATTTATTCATGCTCAAATGTACATTACATCATAGTAGCTGTACATGGACCCTGTAAGGACTTTGCAAGTTTAAGTCAATATTTATTTAAAATGAAATAATACTAACAACAAAATCGTAATCATGAATCTCAAATAATACATAAAAAGAAAAAAATATTACTTCATAAATTGATCTAAAATAATGTTAGATACATAGGCATTTGAAATGGCATTTATAAAATAAATAAAATTAATACTATCTACCAACTTATTCATATCATGCATGTCAATATTTTAATCACAATGTCTGGATACAAATGAAATAGAATCAAAAAGTCAATGTTAAATAAAATAGAACATAAAATTTAAAAATCTACTTAAAAACTCACCTTATACTAACCTACATGTCAAATTTAACTGAATTATTTCACAATACCATCAAGCTAGAGCTACATATTTTGAGCCCTGGCTCGAATTATAGTCTGAAGGTCGTGGGTTCGATTTCTGTGGTGCATCAATATTTTTTTCTGTATGAAAAATGTATGTGCACGATCCTGCTCTCAAATAAGTAGTAGGTAAATGAAAACTTCGTGTGGACCTTGGCATGTCCTGGAACCGAAAATTCAAAGACAAGGCGGGACACGTTTAAGGAAGGACTTAATCTATGAGTTGCAGTAAACCTTTTAATAATAAAATATGCAAGATATAACCAAGAATAACATAATCCAAGAATAACCAAGTCGTATTGCTAGCTGGTTTTTTAAAGGTTGGCCGTGGGGAATAAACGTACATTCACGTAATCTTAGAGGGATTGTGCACTACGTCCGATCCGAAAGCGAGATATTACGGAAGTGATAACGCATGATGAATTCGGATGACGGTTTTTCGAGTCAGGGTCCGGTCAAACCGTTGTGATGGCGGTACCGGTGACGGTGGCCGTAGCGGTCAAAGGGAATGGTTGTCAAAATTTGACGATTACATCGTAGTCAATCGAAATACGAGAACGTTAGGATATCGCTTATGTCAGAACACTGTCTGCGTTGACTGATTACAGCCACTGCCCCTAAGCCCGTGATGGCTCTAAAGTGCAGATATTCGGACTTCGGAAAACGGATCTTGTATATTGGATCTCGGTCAATCACTCATACAAATAAGTTATTGTTACGAGCTAGGGTTCGGGATAAAAAAAATAAGTCCAATTAAACACCAAAATTAACACTTTATTAATAAATCACTCAATAAAAATGTCAGCAGAACAAATAAACTACACAATTAAAATAAAAACACTGCATCACTTGGTACAACACTAGTGCAACAAACTTCACTAGTCACTGGATATCCCTCTCGAATCACTTCAAATAATTCACTTTCCAATCTTAAAAAGAAACTGACCCTACCGGCCGCTAGCCGCGCTTATATATCTCGTAAGACGTCTCTTCCAGAACAATCTTATAGAGGGCGTGGCCCGTATGCCTCGCTCCGCCCCATCTCGTATCGTCCCAAACATTCTGGAAACTTCCGTCCTTTTCTAGCGCGGTTAGTGCCAGTCGATACTAGATGGCGGTAATAAGTAGTGCGTCCATTTGATAAGAGATGGCGCTAGCGTACCGTAGTTAGCTAGGCCGCGCTCGTCACATTATTAATCAGATTCAAATTTGACAAGCGTTTTTACTGTTTAAAACAAAATGCTAAATAAAAAAAGAAAGACTTTAGTTTTTCACATATTTTTATATGGGAAAACTTTTACATAGTTTTATAAGCTAATAGATTTTATACATAGAGAGACACTTGATTTTATACATATAAATAATTGCTATGCTCGACTTTTTCGTATCTAGCATCCCTATGATCATAAATAGCTCCTTTATATGTTGTACTTAACTCTGGACTACGCCAGCTGTTTTCCCCGGTTTAGAAAATAGTAAAATAATTGACTATATTTCGTTACGTGTTGAACAAAGCGTTTTGTATTTTTTGTCTATGGTTCAATTTTGTATTAATAATAAACAATGCTAAATGTTACTGTAATTTAATACATATTTTCATTTATTATAACAGCATTATTTTCAATGATACTCGCAATTTTAAGAGTCAAAGCCCTTGCAAATAATTTGTACAATAACCATTTTATAGACAAAAATGAAAGTCTCGCGCGGATGAATGCCAGTGGCAGTGGAGGGAAAATTGAGGGTCCGGTCAAATGAACGTGATAGCGGTGGCAGTAGCGACCAATACATTCACATGAACATTGAAGACCCCTTAATCATTCCCTTTATTAGCTGTCGCCACCGCCGCCACCGCCGCCGCCACCGCCACTGCATCAGTTTGACCGGAACCTTACTTCCACGATGTCATCAGCCAATACTTATAATGTTACACGTGAAAGCGTAATCCGAATTTAGTCTGCGTAATCTCTATCCAATTTTTTTTTTATTTGAATCAGACCTGTTATCAAACGCTCTTAGCTAGTTCATAGTTAAGAAGGAGCAGTATGTACGTACGATGTCATCAGCCAACACTGATAATGTCACGATGTTATATTAGCGTACTATTCATAAAAGCGTCATCCGAGCAATACGTACGTACGATGTCATCAGCCAACACTGATAATGTTACAATGTTATATTAGCGTACTATTCATAAAAGCGTCATCCGAGCAATACGTACGTAGGATGTCATCAGCCAACACTGATAATGTCACGATGTTATATTAGCGTACTATGCATAAAAGCGTCATCCGAGCAATACGTACGTACGATGTCATCAGCCAACACTGATAATGTTACAATGTTATATTAGCGTACTATTCATAAAAGCGTCATCCGAGCAATACGTACGTACGATGTCATCAGCCAACACTGATAATGTTACGTTGTTATATTAGCGTACTATTCATAAAAGCGTCATCCGAGCAATACGTACGTAGGATGTCATCAGCCAACACTGATAATGTCACGATGTTATATTAGCGTACTATGCATAAAAGCGTCATCCGAGCAATACGTACGTACGATGTCATCAGCCAACACTGATAATGTTACAATGTTATATTAGCGTACTATTCATAAAAGCGTCATCCGAGCAATACGTGCGTACGATGTCATCAGCCAACACTGATAATGTTGCGATGTTATATTAGCGTACTATTCATAAAAGCGTCATCCGAATGTAATCCGCATTATCTCCATCCGTATTTTCTTGGATCCGGCTCGGACCAGTCAACAAGCACTCTAAGACTAGTTTAACGTAATAAAGTTATGTCTACATAATGTTCCGTGTAAGCTTTTTTATTCTTTTTAAACTGCTATCTAGTACAGTTTCACCGGAACTGTTTATTTGCAAAAACTTGTAAAAAAGCGTGTTCACTGAAAGTTTATTTTGCCTTGTGATGTTGTAGGTAACTGTTGCCGCGCAGTCCAACCCCAAACACCATTAGTCATGGCCACAGCATGACCCATTTGCATTTAACAGAGATAGGTTCGTTAGAGAAGGTTAAAAAATATGGTATGACCACCTTGATGGTAAGGCATAGTGGCTAGCTGTGATGCAAGGTGTGGATTCGATTTCCGCAACCGGTTTTTTTTGTATGCTCTGATATTGGACTCTGGTCCGGGTGTTGTGCACAGTACTTGTAGTTTCTGATATCAAGGTATCTTAGTGTGGGTATTGACAAAAAAAAAAAAATTGAAACCTAGAGGGGTCAAAAACTTGTACCTTAAATAATTAGATAGATATATAGATTCTTTCTTTATTGCACAACTAGTACTGTATATAAGCGAACTTAATGCATTCTCTTCCAGTTTTAAATAAGTGCATGGGCTACTCGATGGCGTGACGGACTAGTAGACAGCTGTGACGCGGTAGGTAAGGGTTCGATTCCCGCTTCAGGGCGAACGTTTGCATGTTCTGTGATTAGTTCCGGATCTAACTAGATAAATAAATAATTCTGGACATTTATCATACATCATCATCTAGCCCCGAAGTAAGCAAATTTTGTGTTATGGGAACTAGATAACTGATATACTACTTATATACATTTTTTTTGTAAATACATATATATTATACATAGAAAACATCCAGACCCGAGACAAGTCTTTGTAGCTCATACAAACATTTGTCCCGCGGCGGGAATCGAACCTGCAACCTTCTGCATCTCAAGCGGGCTTTTGCTCAATGCGCCACAGAGGTCGTCAAAATGTTGTGTTACCACGGTAACACATATATGTTACATTCCTTGATAAAGGCATTTAGTAACACGTATTATATGGCTTTATGTGGTGCTATGTAGTGAAACAAATGATTGCAGAACATGCAAATATTTGTCTCTCTGCTGAATCAAATCGCAACTCTTGGTTCGCAGCCGGCATCTCGCCCGCTACGCCATCGTGGTCGACTAACGTAGCTTTGTGTCAAATTGACCACTGTTATTTTGATACAAAGCAAATTACTAATCGTACTTTGATGTGTCAATCTTTTAAAATAAACATAAAAGGGCATTTATTTACTTACACTCAAACAAACTAACTTCACCTAAGTAAAATATGATCACAAGTAGGTAGTTAAATTAGTAGGTATTATAAGAAGGTATGTTTGTGTGTATGTAAAAAGGTGGAGGACTCAGCCACGCTGCTTTTTAGCCTACTGATGGAGCTGCTGGAGTCACAGCTTACACTAAAATCCTACTTCCTATCCTATCCTATCTATGAGGAAAGATTTTTTTGTTTGTTTGTATCGAATAGGCTCCGAAACTACAGGACCGATTTTAACGATTTTTCACCAGATGAAAGCTAAATTATCAGGAAGTAACATAGGCTATAATTTATTTTCAAAAAAATAGAGATCCTTAAGAAAATTGCAATAATGTAACCCAAAGTAGCAAAATGTTGCCTATAAAATTTATTATTTGGCGTGCGCTGAGAAAACTATTGATGATACATAAAAATGATGTACTACATGATTAAAGTACTCATTATTATCTACAAAAAAGTCCATGAGAGAATATATCTTACTATCATAGTTAAGTCACAATAGCAACTTTTGTGTTCTAAAATTTAATAAGATCGCCTATATTCCCACGGAATCGAATCTTACGCGGGTGAAACCGCGGGGCGCAGCTAATACCTATTATAAACGTGAAAGTTTGTTTGTTCCTCTTTTACGCAAAATCTACTGAACGTATTTTGATGAAACTTTACAGTAATATCAGAATAAAACATAGGCTACCTTTTATCTGGGTGCCACGCGGGTGAAGCCGTGGGCAGAAGCTAGTAATCTATAATTGGTATGACGAAAGGGCCGTTAGATTAACAGCAGTTTAAAGTTTGAATTTCGTAAATCTACGGTTAAAGTTAATCGATGGTTTGATCTACTGTCATTTATGAACAAATTTGTGGATTGGATTGAACTAAGTTTTTTTTTTCGTTGTCCAGATTACATTATTATACTTAAAATAAATTAATGTATCCTAGTTATAATACAATCTAGCCCATGTCAGGCTAATTTTATAAAATAAAGTATAGCTAAGAATGTGTCCATTAACACGTTTCTTATAGTAAATAGTTTTATATATTATTACATATTATTATCTCACATTATTATTATTTGTATGTATATCATATAGGATATGTATACGTATTTGTAATTTATGTAGGTATTTATATATATATATATATATATATATATATGTGTTGTAGATTTAGGTACTCGTACACCGCCGTGTTTTGATTCTATTTTATCCTGTCCATCCAAAGGTTGAAGACCGCCGATTGTACCTTATATTATTGTGAATTCCTGTGTCTTTTTGTATTTTGCTTTGGTGTGCAATAAAGAGTTTATCTATCTATCTATTTAAGAGACACTTTGTTCATATGTTCTTTATAGGTAGCACTGTTTGAACTTATGAAATAATCGAAGACAGAAGATTAAACTAGTCCTAAGGCCCTTTAGACAACTAAACGATATTTTGCGTGCACAGCGTTTGGCGGACAGCTCGATTCGGTCAGTTAAGTCGGTCGATGTGTCGGCATCGCTCAAGCAACTCGATTAGTGAGTGACGGCAGTCCCTGCCGAGAATTGGGGAAACTGCTGTAACTAACGATTCAGTCCACAAGTCAACTTGATTTAGCGCAAGTACTATAATGTTTTTTTTTGTTTTTTATAAGGTAACCCACTGCGGCTAAGGAAAATCAGGCTGAAAAAAATCAGGCGCAGTGGGCGAGCAGCCGGCTACGACGCAAGATATGTAGCTCCGATTCCCGTTGCGGGACAAATGTTTGTTTGTACTCCAGATAATTCGTTCCTGATCTGTGTGTGTGGTACCATTGTACTCGTAGTTTCTGATACCCACGACTCAGAGAATCCTAGTTTGGATTGAAAACTACTTAAGTGACATAAAATTATAGTTGTATATATACTGATCTGTGTGTGGTACCATTGTACTCGTAGTTTCTGATACCCACGACTCAGAGAGTCCTAGTTTGGATTGAAAAATACTTAAGTGACATATAATTATAGTTGTATATATATGTTTTGAATTTCTATTATTTATTGCCCCAATAATGCGCCATATAAGCACAGAAAGCTTTATAATTCGGTCAAATAGTCACCGAAATAGCTTCATCAGGTAGCGTGCTCCGGTCATATAACTTAAAGGCGGATTTAGGGCTTATACCATGACAAGTCCCTAAACGTAGCTTAAAAAGAAAACATCTTGTTATCTCTGCAAAGGCGCACTTTAAAGTCAAAGTCAATAGGTCTAATTATCCCCGTTATTCGTGACATCACGATCGATGGCCCTGTCTGAAAATCAGCGCTGCACCTTTCTTAGGTTTGGTGCTATCTCAGCATAATGCTGAGATAGGGACCTTTTGACCCCACACAACACATATATTTTTATTTTATTTTTTTGTAGTATTTTAATGAAACTTTCTGTGTTTGTATTTATTTGTTTTGTATTTTGTCACCTGTTGTGTTGTGTTTGTGATTAATAAATGTATTTTCTTTCTTTCTTTCTTTCTTTCTCTCTTTCTTTCTTTCTTTCTTTCTTTCTTATTACGAAACGTGGTCGAAACTCGAGTTGAACTCGAGTTCTGTCAGACCCTCTAAACCAAGGTTTAAATATACCTAAAGAAAAAAGAGTATTATTGCAAAGTTACTAAGGTCTACAATTTTAAATATGTTTTATAGTATATAAAAAACCGTGAGATATCCATTTGAGTTCTCAAAAAGAGGTTGAGTTATGATAGAAATAAACTAGGTAATAGCTTTACGATGTATTAATATATATTTGGATATAGCTATTATATAAAAATAATGTTTAATTTGTATTTTTATGTTTATTCTTCACACTTTCAGTAAGGCAATAACATCGTCATTATTTTTAATAGTTCTCTCCATCCTGAGGTTGTCTGGAAGAAATCGTTCAGTAGTTTTTGCGTGAAAGAGTAAGATTAAGAAGCATAATGCTGAGACGGGAACCTATTTAACCCCACGCAACACAAAATGACGTACCTACTTATTTTGTCTGTTTTTCGTTTCGTTGTATTATTATATTATGTTAAGTAACTGTTTTGTGTTTATTACTATTTTTGTTTAACTTTTGTGTTGTTTGGGGGATAATAAATACATTTTCTTTCTTTCTTTCTTTTTCTACATATCCATCCTCACAAACTTTCGCGTCTTTTGTAATATAAGTAGATATAAGTGCTCTAAAATTTAATTAAATCGCGGGTAGAAACAAAAGTTGGTTCCATTCGTATTGTAGTATTAATTGTTATTCAAATAAATAGTTTAACCATCAAGGGCATTTATGTAGCAGTAAAATACTTTTTAATTCATTCGAGTCGGACATTAGCAGCTAGTATTGTATAAAGGGTTGGCAACCCGCGTGTCTTGTCTTTAGTTTAGCAAGTGTCCATAGGCTACGATAGCCACTTTCTTAATGAGTAACTAAAAAAAAAGTTTATCAGTTTACAGTATTTTCTTCATGATTCTGTCTAGAGTGAACCAGCTATATCTGTTGTAAGCTATGGTGGGAGTCAGGTAAGGACCCCATAAACAATGTATGACATTATTTTGTCGCCCGCATTTTTAATGGGAAATGTGTCATGCTTACTAATCACGAATATTAATGTTCATGAAAGGTTTAATTATATCATATACATAAATATTATATACACTGTAGCCTAATATATGTATGAGATAGAGAAATGGGGGCTGACTCTATCCTTGAATGTGAAAAAGGTTCATGATATTTTTGTAAAAATTCTAAAATAAATTTATATTAAAACAATATTTAGAAAGGGCGTGTTTTTTAACATTACCCCTGCCTCAAGTCTGATATTTGAATTCTGGTAGAGGAAACAGTAGCTTTATTGGAATTTACCGAAAACCATTTTTGGCAACACCCCAAGTACATACATAGGTACTGGCTCCTTGTATCGCTTTATAAAATAATCTATGATCAAAAACGGATGGGGAGGCCTTTGCCCTGCAGTGGGACGCAGACCGACAGTAACAATAAAACTATTCATAAAAAAAAAACTTTATATAAAAAGCTTTTTCAAATTTATCTTATTAAATAAACCCTTTTATTTGATACCCATATATATCATGCACCTCGCATAAAAAACTTCTTAAAACCAAGCCTTTTGTATTTATCTCAGTAAACATTTCATTAAATACCGATATCATGTTGCATAAAAGATAATTGGTTCGCTATCTATTTATTTATTTATTATTATCATAGTGTGTACTTATTATGTATGTGACTGTTGGGTGTACATATTATAAAAACTATTCAAGTGTGAAAATTAAAATGTTACTAAGTGATAGTATTATAAAGTTGCACTCGTTTGGAAACTCCCCGCAATTCAAGATGGCGGTACCTTAGAAAAATAGCAGCTCTAAAACAGTCTTTGTAAAGAATACTCACCCCACGGCAAAGACCATGTACATGGGCACTTGGGGATAAATAATATATATTAAAAAAAACATTCAATTGTGAAATGGACATTTAATTACGTGATAATATTATAAAGTTGCACTCTTTTGGAAACTCCCCGCAATTCCATATGGCGGTACTTTAAAAAAATGACAGCTCTAAAACAGATTTTGTAAAGAATACTCATCCCACGGCAAATACCATGTACATGGGCACTTGGGGATAAATAATATATATAAAAAAAACATTCAATTGTGAAAATGAACATTTAATTACGTGATAGTATTATAAAGTTGCACTCGTTTGGAAACTCCCCGCAATACCAGATGGCGGTACCTTAGAAAAATAGCAGCTCTAAAACAGACTTTGCAAAGAATACTCACCCCACGGCAAAGACCATGTACGTGGGCACTTGGGGGTAAATCCTATTATATTATAAACGTGAAAGTTTGTGAGGATGTTTGTTACTCTTTCACGCAAAAACTACTGAACGGATTTTGATGAAACTTTACAATAATATAGCTTATACATCAGAATAACATTTGGCTACTTTTTATCCGGGTACCACGCGGGCAAAGCCGTGAGCAGAAGCTAGTAATACATATTAAAAAAAAACATTCAACTGTGAAAATGAACATTTAACTAAGTGATCGTATTATATGGTTGCACTCGTTTGGAAACTCTCCGTAATTCCAGATGGCGGCACCTTAGAAAAATGACAGCTCTAAAACAGCCTGTGTAAAGAATACTCACCCCACGGTCAAGACCATGTACGTGGGCACTTGGGTGTAAATAATATATATTTTTTTCAACAAAAAAATATTCAGCTGTGAAAATGAACATTTATTAAAGTGATAGTATTATAAAGTTGCACTCGTTTGGAAACTCCCCGCAATTCCAGATGGAGGTAGGTACCGTAGAAAAATAGCAGCTCTAAAACAGCCTTTGTAAAGAATACTCATCCCACGGCAAAGACCATGTACGTGGCCTCTTGGGTGTAAATAGTATACATTTTTTCAACAAAAATAACATTCAAATGTGAAAATGAACATTTTACTAAGTGATAGTATTATAAAGTTGCACTCGTTTGGAAACTCCCCGCAATTCCAGATGGCGGTACCTTAGAAAAATTGCAGCTCTAAACAGGCTTTGTAAAGAATACTCAGTTTACTTATTTAAGCCCATCTGTTTATTTATTCCGAGCTTTGAAATGGTTTTACAAAGTTTCAGTTAGTTGCGTTTTACGCGAAATATATTCTGTTAGTCTAGGGAAATTTCGTTTGTTCTTCCTAAAGTTTTGTTAAATAAGGGTTTCCTCTTAAATAATAAAGTTTGTTTGGAGTACCTTGGTGGTGTATGATTAACTAGCTAAGGCCACGTCTGCACTCGGCCCCCGACCCACCGCGTCGTATCGCCCACCCGCACAAAAGCTTCGTTTTTGCTTAGCGTAGAAAAACGCTACGAACGTAGAAAAACGATTTCTTTTTGTGCGGCTCTTGAGGGCAGTAGCGTGATGTTAAATAGCCTATAAGTTCTCTGAAGGAATGAGCTATGGCCACGACTGCCCTCTGCCCCCGACTCACCATGTCGCATCACCCGTCCGCGCTATTACTTCGTTTTTGCTTAGCGTTTTTTTCCGACTTTTTTTGCTCGGCTCCTGAGGGAAGTAGCGTGATGTTAAAATAGCCTATAAGCTTTCTGAAGAATTGAGCTACCAAAAGCAAAAATATTTTTTCAAATCTGTCTGGTGGTTACAGAGGTTAGCGGATTCAAACAGACACACTCTTCAGATTTATATATTAGTATAGATAAGGCAATGTTCAGCGTGATCAGGTGATAGAGGTAGAGCCCTTAGTGGTATTTATTAACGACCTCTGTAGCGCAGTGGGCGTAGGCCCACCTGAGACGCTGAAAAACCGAGAGACAAATGTTTGTATAGGCTGTAAATATTTGTCTCAGATCTGGGTATTTTCTTTGCATAATATTGTATGTATTTTTTACAAAAAATATATATAAGTAGTAAATATGTCATGTAGATTAGTGCCCTTAACACAAATCTCTGCTTAATTTGAGGCTAGATGGTGTGTGAAAATGTCCAACTTTATTTATTGATTTATTTTATTTATTATTTACTAGCATCTGCCGATGGCGCCGCCTGCATTGTACCCGGATTAAAAGTAGCTTATGTGTTATTCTGATGTATAAGCTATATTACTGTAAAGTTTCATCAAAATCCGTTCGGTAGTTTTTGCGTGAAAGAGTAACAAACATCCATCCTCACACACTTTCGCGTTTATAATATTAGTAGGAAGAATTTAAAACTGAGTTAAGCACTTACTTTGTAGGACACGTTGACATACCTTTAATATAAGTTTTATCGCGTTAACCTTTATAATTATTTTCCCGACATTTTGACGTTGTTGAAACAGCCATGATTACGGGTGACTTGAGTCAGCAGCAATAAATAAAGGCAGTAGAGAAAAATACTTTTCCTTTTTTAATAAAATCCAAATTGAGGAAGTCCATTATATAATTAGCAAAGGAAGTTTTAGCACTTTTCTAACGAGTTGAGTTTTATATTTTTATGACATGTTTTTTGTAGTTTTAAAACGAAAGGTATATTTTAGAACTTTTAATCAGATTGATCGTAAACTTGAAATATATATTTCTAGTCGAAATTATTCCCCAATATCTGAATTTTAGAATTCGGAAAGATTTTACGACTTTCAAATAAGATAAAATTGAACCAGGGTGCTCTAAAATCGGTAATAACTCAAGCTGTGGTTTCTTAGAGAGCGGTGATCGTCATTTTGCGGCAATGTGTCATTTACACGACGCCATGTCCGCTGCAGGACAATAGTCTGCCGATTTCCAGGGCTGGCTGTTGTGGTATTTTTTTATTTTTTTTTATAACTCAGTTAATAAGTAACTATTGTGACAGTTAAGGTTTTTTTTTCAAAGAAACGAGTTTATCATGTACTTTTTTATTGAAATAATGTATCGAAATGATTGTATCCATTAAAAACGGCAAACTTACTGTGTCACTCGTACAGCTTGAAACCTTTTTGGAACAGCAGGTATCAATAAAGTCAAAGTCAAAGTCAAAGTCAACGTCAACATCAAAGTAGAAATCAAAGTTAAGTCAAAGTAAACGTGTGCAATACAAAACGCAGTTGGATCGTGCGCGATCTAAGCGCACGTGTTGTTTGCGCGTTCTAAGCTCCTCGATCCTGGATCATGGATCGCGGATCACCGTTTCCAAATGGATCGTCCGGTGTAAGCCCAGCTAATTAGTCAGGTGGTAGGCAGTCCAAGATCCAACTGTTAGAATTATGATAAGTTGTCTACCATAAATCGTTAAAGTTATTTTAATTAACGTTGTTCAATTTTAGATGTATTTTTCTGAAATTATTGAATTATATAAAATAACGAGATAGTTAATTGATTCTTGGTAAGTGAGCACCATTTTGTTTTTATTAAAAAACTGGTTCAGAATATATTCCATTAAATCAAAAATAATAAGTCGAATTATTTAAATATGATTTATTTAGAAAGAAATTATAGAAAATAAGATTATTTGATTGTAATAAATAAAAAAGTTTACTGGTAGTTAAAAAAATGGTGCTCGGGCAGTCTTGTAGATCCGTCGACAGAAAAGGTTAAAGAAAAGGTAAAAGGAAGAAATACAGTGTTACACCCAACAAGTTACACCCGACGACCTCTGTGGCGCAGTGGGTGAAGGTCCGCCTGGGACGCAGAAGGTTGTGGGTTCAATTCCCGCCACGGGACAAATGTTTGTATCTGCAAATATTTGTCTCAGGTCTGGGTGTTTTCTATGTATATTATGTATGTATTTACAAAAAAAAATGTATATAAGAGTAGTATATCAGTCATGTAGTTCCCATAATACAAGCTCTGCTTAGTTTGGGGCTAGATGATGCTGTGTGAAAATGTCCAGCATTATATTAAAAAAAAAAACATTATTACTCTCTGAATCCTTATAAAATCTACTTGTAATTTGAGAGAATGACATTGGCATGTGATGATAATGCTCGCGGAATCTGTGGTGATATATTATCTGTGAAATAACTTTGAAGGGCGGATATCTTTTAAAAACTGTACAAGAGAGAGTCTTTTAAAAACTGTACCGAATTTTACATTTCCATTATAACTAATGGAAATTATGTAGAATTTGAGTTTTATTCGATTTTAAACGTTATATTATTTTATTTTAAGAACTCGGGGCGCGGTGTCGTAGCAGTAATAGGTCTGTGTTCGAAATGTTGCATTATCTGCAAATATTTGTCTCAGGTCTGGATTACGTGATACCATGGTACTTGTAGTTCCTGATACCTTTGACACAAGGAATCCTTGTCAGGATTATGTTTGTGATATTTGAGTCTCTATTAATTTTTGAGGAAGGTCAGGTGGGATTGGAACACGTAACACTGATTATAAACTTTCACACTATTTATATTTCGTTACACTTGTTACTCCGTAGGACACTTCTCAACGACTGCCTCGAATACACCAACTGGGTTCTACATTACACTTCCCTTCTTGGCTACAGAACTCTTAGTCAAATCAACAACTGGTTGAATGATGTATTCAATATTCAACAAGTCAATTGAGTATCTAATATTAGTAATATGTTTGAACAAATTGTCATCTGAGCATTAAATAATAATGAACTTGATTACAATGGTCGTCAAACTTTCATTAAATTATGTTAGGACTGTGAGTTAATGAAAGCTCGCCGTTTTTTTTAAATGACGGTCACCGCTTTATATAAAACGAAAGCTTTAGTACATCTACGGTGGTTCGGTCATTTAATGTGGAGATTGGCAAAAATAACGCTAGTCCATTCAGTTTCCTGAAATATACCTTCTTCGCATTGATTTCGATCACAGATAGATAGAAAATGCTTTATTGCAAAAGATAAAACTAGTACAAAAGCGAAATAAAATTAACCTTTATGTTATAAAAAGTGGGTGGTTGTGTATAAGATACTTTATAAATTGCAGATGTATGTATATACAATAAAACAGAAGAAGCAGCTAGCTATGTTAAGATCGTTGCAAACAGTCTGTAGATAGATCAACTGATCCAAAGACTACCAGATGAAAGCGTTTCTGAAATGCTAACAGCATTGCCACGCTCAACGGCAATGCTAACGCGTTGACTCAGATAAGCCACTCTCACAATCTCTTACTACATTTTCCATCCAAAGGTTGTCTGGAAGAGATCGCTTCTAAGAGATAAGACCGCTTATTGTACCTTCTTTATTATAAGATTTTATTATTATGTTATTTGTTTAAGGTGAACAATAAATTATTTTCATTCATTCATTTATTCATAAGATCCAGCGCTCTGGTTACGCGTCGCTACAAGCAAGTATATAATAAAAGCTTAAAACAAAACAATTTATTTCCAACATTCTTGTCCAAAAAAGCAAACTTGCCAGGACCCTAATTTCCCCGAACGCTGGGCGAAAATCCTCAAATACGTAATTACTTTATTTTTCTACATTACCCACGAAATGAAACTCCGCGAGATAAAAACAGATTAGTCGAATAGACGCTCTCATTAGTGAAATTTAAAGAAGATTATGTCTAAGATAAATCCTTTTGTAATTACTTTGATAGCAATCCACACGGCTCGGGGCCGTGGTCTCCAACCATTTTTTAAAAATGAATCAATAAATAAATAACTCAACACCCAACAGTCAGATACCAGACCTCATAGCTATCCTGCGTCGTGGGTATCAGGAACAACGAGTACCGTAGTATCACAACACTCAGACCTGCTCCCTAATTACACTAGCAAAATGGCAATGGAATCGCGACCTTGGCAATCACTTTGCCATTCTTAGAAATGTCAAAAACTTTTAAAATTTTAAAAATAGGAATGTATAGGGTCAAATGTGTACCCTTTTGAAGTTTTAGAAGTTTTGAACATTGCTAAATCTGTCAAAAGTGATTGCCATTGTCGCAATCCCATTGTCATTTTGCTAGTGTACTTAGGGAGCTGGAACAGATACCTGCAGAATGTTCAAACCTGGGTCTTACTCCATAATAACGTAAATGTTTGTTTAAAATCTTAAAGTAAGTTGCTTTAATAGGTGAGATTGGGCAAATAAATTTTTTTAAATTAATTAGCATGCGTTTGACCACCTGATGGAAAATGACGATGTGGTCGAGGACATGGATAGATAGATCGTTGTATAGTTTTTTATTCAACACATACTTATACAGAACAGACAAGAAGAAAAGACAAACAAAAACACAATAAAATACAGTAGAATACAAAAAAAGGATAGAAATCAAAAGATAAAATACAAAACGTTAAAAAAATCTATAAAACATGGTAAATAGGTATGTAATTAATAACTGCTTGTAATTAATTACATACATATTCACCACCTTTAGTTATATAGCATACTAGTCTAGAAGATAACTATCAACCATCGACATAAAGAGTCCAAGATTATTATATATCAGGGAAATAATCTAATTTAATGAACTTGACGATGTTTTTGACTTTGTACCTACTAATTTAATATTTTTCATATTTTGCATGTTTCTTTTCAAATGTATTATTTTCTTGACATTTCGAGTATATTGAACTCAAATTGCAGCGCCCTAACGGGGTTCATGTACCTACCTATTTCTATGTAATTTTAAGACCTATGAATATGTATATGAAGGCAATAAATGAATATGAAAACAGCTGCCGGTGACGAGAACCGTAGATAGAAGCTAGTTTAGCTAGGTAGCTATGCAAATCCAACACACTCGCTCACAGGTACATGTCTGTTGCGAGATTGGTCCTAAGCCACGGTACCAGGCTGTCTTCCCCTTCCATCGTGAATTTGGAAGCGTTGGCATGGAATAAATACCTGTAATCAAATTAGAAGTCACTTTGTTGAAGCTTGTTAATACAAGACAATACGGTAGAAAAAAAGGTATTTTCTTTGTAAGCGAAACTATCATGGTTATGAATTTTACTAAAAACGTGAAATTTACCCTGACTTATGAGTTTGAACGTTTCTAGATATTCTGGCACAGTTGCATGTACCATGAGTACGAAAGGTATTTGCATGGTTCAGTTTAAAGTAAAAATTCGGTATAAAAACGTTTATGTTTACAACTTTTCAATTTATATTTTACTAGCTTCTGCCCATCGCTTCGCCTGCGTGTTACCCAGATAAAAGTAGACTATGTGTTATTCTGATATTACTGTAAAATTTCATCAAAATCCGTTCAGTAGTTTTTGCGTGAAAGAGTAACAAACATCCATCCTCACAAACTTTCGCGTTTATAATATTAGTAGTATGTTCATGCTCCATATGTTTCAGGAAGGCATTAACACCGACCTGTTATTTAACATATTTCTCTCAATTCTAAGATTGTCTGGAATAAATCACTTTAACAATAAAACCGTCGATTGTTCCTGACTTTTGATGTTTGAGTTGTTTTTTAACACTGGGAAATTCTGCTATCCGCAATAAATCTATATATCATATCCACGCATATTGCACCGACCTTATGTGACCTAAAATTTTATCTTAGATATCTATAAAGCTCTAAAGATATCTATAAAAAAATGTTTATAATATGTGTCTAACAATTTATAATAAATTACCTGAAGAACTTTAAGCATTAGATGGAATTATATTTAAGAAAATTTAAGTGAATGGTTAATGTGTAATTGTTTTTATAGCCCAGATGAATATGTTACTTATAATAATATAAATAAATTAGCATGACATTTTTAATATTTGCACGCCTGCATGCAGGCTGAGTTTGCAATCATAATATTATTTAAGACCTTAATGATAAAATATGTATTCTTGCAAATAAATGATTTGATTGGATTTGATCTTTCGAAGTTTCATATTCCGTCGTTTAGTACCTACATTATAATTTGTTAAGCTTTTTTGAAAGAAAATGATGATAGATAAACAAACAAACATACTCACGGGAAACCAAAAACTTCCTTCTAAAACGGCCTCCTGAAACTTTTTTTTATAATAATGTTAATCATGTTTTTACTACCTACTTGTTATACGAACTAATAGACTATGGACAAACAGTTTGACCTCATTGGCCTGGCGGGCGTGTGGGGTAAGACGCAAGTTTTCCGCTCCGGGACAATCTTTGCATAATCTGCAGATGACTCAAAATCGTTCGTCACGGTATACTATAAGGAGGCCTGTTTCCAACAGTGGCTTTCTAATGGCCGACAAAAATAAAACTGTTAAAATTACCTACTAAGTGTTTTTTGTTGCTGTAAATAATAATTATCTCCATCGTATATAAATAATAAATAAATAATGCTGGACATTTTCACACAGCATCATCTAGTAAACCTGTTGTTATCAAATTCTAGCTTTAATTGAATGGAATCCAACAGCTCATGAAATATTTCATCATAATCGAAACTGCCGTGAAACGAATGAATCAGAATTTTACAATAATCGGTGCCGTGACGATAACGTTGTACATAATAATTATGATAAATCTGAAACATGTTTCATGTAAAATTTACGGCAAATTGTAAAATTATTTGTATTTGCCGACGCGAGAGTAGATACTTTATGCAATCATATGTAAAAAGTCTGCCACCATTTAAAGGAATACCAACGGAATCGTAGATGGCTGTATAGAGCCCGGAGTCTTTGGTATTAGAGAAGCTTCCATACTTCATGTGGAATAACGCCTCTTTGTTATAAGCCAGCCAATTTTTTACTAAAAACGGGATATTTACTTTGACTTATGCGTTTGCATGTTTCCCAATGCAGACCATTACCTTCATGCGGAGTCACACCACCACCCTCGGCAGCTACATTTGGTGGTAACGCCACTTACCAATCGCGTATTTTATCTATGTGTTGCGAATAACTTATATGACGAGCTGGCTCACATCCAGCATGTCCTGCGGAAGAATGGATACAGACCACAAACATTACCTCGTCAAAGGCCAAAGCCCCACAGGTGCATGGTAGAACGTAAACCAGCGTTATTGCCGTACATCAAAGGAGTGACGGATAAAATTGCGAAAGTCCTGCAAAAGATATCATTTAGTTAAAAAAACATTTTTAGACCTTTAAAGAAAATCAAACATTACTTGCACTCATCTAAAGACAGCATTCCACTAGAAAAAAAAAACTGTAGTTGTGAGCTCATAATTACATAGACCAAACAAAATGTATAATAACGACTTCACACTTGTCGGGTGAAGGAGCATATCAAGGCATTTAAAAATGTTGATATACAAAAATCTGCTATTGCAGAACATCTGTTGAAATCTGGCGCAGATCACTGGATTGAGTTGCATAATCCACAGTTAGTCTCAACAGAATGCCAGATCTCAATTGCCTCCTGAACCAATTTTGCTATGTAGTGGACATAGCAAAATTGGTTCAGGAGGCAATTGAGATCACCAAACATAGGAATTTCAATCGATAAGATGGTTTTCAATTATATAGAGCCTGGAATCCTGTGGTTAGATTGCGTAAGAATCAATTCATTTCAATTCAATTTATTCATCTTTTGACAAATTTCATGTTCTTAGATAATCTAAGTAACTTGATACCAGCTACGCATCAGGAAACCGTGAGTGTTGTGTGTCGGAGCCAAGATATTCTCGAATGTAAATAAGAAACCGGTGGTAGTAGTATTTGTCGGAATAAAATAATGAGAAAGAGGGTAGATCAATTTGTCTGCCACTAAAATTCAATAACTCGCAAAGTTTTCAGTTCTTCCAGTTCTTCATGGTACATGCAACTGTAAAAATTTGACTGTGTGAAAAAAAACCATTCCCAACATGATTATTTAACATGATTTATATCGGGAAACAGTTTGAATGTTTCCTGATACAAATAATCGTAAATTATCCCATGTGATGATAAAAAAATGATAAATGATAAAAAAATCATGTTCATAACCATGGTAGTTTCAAAAGTTATAAGTCTACTTAACTATTTTATTATGTTCTTGTCGTATTATGTTACTAGGTACTAGTTTTAAGAAACAATGTTACTGCCAATATTTCTGCCTGCGGCTTCGCCCGCGTGGTATGTTAAAGTACCGTCTCCAGGCTTCAAACTATGTCCCACCAACTTTTAAGTGAATCGAACCAGGGAATATTTTTTTCTATACAAAGTGTAGAACTCAATTGCACCCCCGCTAGGGGTAGTTTGAAAAAATAAAAAATACTTGTTTCATTATTTATTTTAAAGTTTTTTTTTTTTTTTTTTTTTTTTGAGTTTTTAGTGATACAAACCAATAAAAATAAAACTATCCATAGAAACTTCACCACCCTATTTAACCCCCTTAGCGGTTGATTTAATTAGTTGATTTCGAAAATTAGATAAGCATTTGTGTTATTTCCAGAACCTAAACTTTGTACATTCCAATTTCATCAAAACTGGTTTAGTAGTTACGGAGATACGTGGTAACAAACATTCACACACACAGACTTTCGCATTTATTATATCAGTAGGATATACTAATATAATAAATGCGAATTGCCTATGTCTTAATATTAGTTTTTACCTAAATATTTAGTTATAATTTATTTTAATATATTTCAAGTACCAGGGGTTAGTTTTAAATATTGTAAAACCTAGATTAATTTGTTTCTCATGTATCTCATTATAAGTGAACCATGTGTTTGTATGAGAATAAAGTTCTTTAAATCTAAGTCTAAAATAAATACATTTTATTTTATAATAAGCAAAAATAATTTATCATTTAAAATTGACGTTTTACTGCTGAAAATACTTGTGTTAATGCCGTGATGGCATTCTTTGAGGAGGCCATGAACCAAAGGAGGCCGGCCAACGGGGGCTACCTCCATCTACTGACTTTCCGTTATCTTTCAGCATCAATCAAGTCTTCCTACTCTGCGTTGTTCAGTTCGTCTTCATTCAATAATTGCATCCTCATTCAGCGTGCTAATGCAGTCAGCATTATGGGAACTTTTCCATCTGTTAGTGATTTAGACCAGTTGACCTATAGATAGGTTGCTATCTATAGACCGACGAGCTTGTATGAAGAATATGATGAGGATGAATGTGGTATCTGCAGATAGCTTAAGGAAACGTTATGTTTTTTTTACTGGGTTGCCATGATGTGTCCATTACTGCAGTGAACTCCATCAGGTAAATTTTATACGTGAGAGACGATTAGAATTCATGGACCCCGAAATTATGTCGCGGGCAAAAATACGGTGTCGTTGCGTGGAACATTCCCGTCGTTATATCTCGAGTCTGACCGTAAATTTTAATAACACAACATTGGTCGATAAATTTAGTTCATGCGGACATTTTTCAAGCGAATTGGTAGATCCATCAATGAAATCTAGGGTTTATTTTTGGAGATTATTAATATAGTAGCTACTGTCCATGGCTTCGGCCGCGTGGTACCCCGGATAAAAAATAGTGTTAGTAAGAAACTCATTCACTCGACCGTTTTCTCTTAGACTTACGTTAAAAAAAGTACCTTTCTCCATTCTATATTTTGGTAAAATATTTTTTTGATCCGAGAGATACATATAAACTTTACCTCTTTATAATATAAGATTAGATTTATTCATACAATTATGTACAAGTACCTAAGTATACATAAAAAAGAAAATAATAGTATTTTTTTTAAATGAGCTTTTAATTAAATGCCCTAGTCAGGGCCCATTACTGAGTGCAGCAACCATGTCATGATTAAACTTAAAACCAGCTAAGATAATAAAATGAGGACACAAATTTAGTGTCTGTGCTATTGACCGTTGAAGAGTTCCTTTATCTGGAGCTAATTATATAAACATTGCTAGTTTAAAAGCTTCTAATAAAGATGAAACAGCTAGCTACTAAAGACCGCTGCAAACGATCTAAAGATATTTGTTGTTATCTCCGAAAGGGCTAGACCGATTTGGATAAAACATAGGCTACTTTGAATTCAGGAACCACGCGGGTGCAACCGTAGGCATAAGATAGTGTATTATGTGAAGTTTTTATACTTGCAAATCGCTTCGCAGTCTAAGCAACTGAGCTAAGTCACAATACTAAGCAATCTTGAATCTAGGCCGAAGCCATAACGCAAGCTTAAGTAATCAGCTTCATTGCTCCAACTTACAACAAACATATTCAAATCACAAATAGTCATGGTCGTTCATAACGGGGCTACCACACTTGCTGTCAGCAGTCTGCTGATGAGAAGAAAGGCCTATAGGTAAATAAATAGATAAGAAATTTATGTACCACGACATAAAAAAAAAAATTGGAACAAAGTTAGGATGGTGGAAAAAATATAAGTTAGAATATCCTACTTATAGGTATAACTGAAACAGAAATGTCCCACGTACCTTACTAATCCATCTACCTAGACAGTTCAATGTCGCACCAAAAAGGTATAAGCTCAGCATAATGCTAGGTAGATGGCTATCTACTTAGCGCTGGTATTCTGCTGACCCTACGCAGTGACGTCACAGACGCCAGAAGCAAACATTACTCTCAAGAAATCAACTGTTTGATATTAGTATTATAAATATACCTATACTTGTTAAATCTGTATTTACTGTAAATGTCTAGATAATCTACTACGTTCTAACTGACGTTAATAAAAATTTAAACAAACGAATGCACACGCGCTTACTTAGGTGATCTTTGCATAAATAAATATAATAAATGACTAAATATATATGACATTTAATGGACTAAATATATAAAGAATGTATTTAAACTCACTCCTTCCCATTTGATACTTCGAAGAATAAAGGAAGATAGATTAACTGTATATTGTACAAGATACCATTTTTACAGTAAAATATACAAAAATTTCATGGGAAGTCTTATCGTTGAAAGCAATATATTCTAGACGTAAGTATGGAGAATTAAATGAAAACATTGCTGGACTTAATTTTAAGAAAGTAAAGCCATGAAAGGCAATGTTTCGTAGACGCATACGTTAGATTTTTAAACTAAAGTTCTCTGTATCGTGGGTTTTATAACTCCCTGATCTGAAACAAATATCCGCAGAACATGGAAACTTTTGTTCCGCAGCGGGAATTGAACTCTATTGCGTCTCGGCTGACTAGTCGCCCGCATACCACTAAGCCTATGCCGCGCTTTGGGAAACAGAAATAAGTCAGCACGCCAGCTTATGTT
This sequence comes from Perizoma flavofasciatum, assembly GCA_958496245.1. NCBI lineage: Eukaryota > Metazoa > Arthropoda > Insecta > Lepidoptera > Geometridae > Perizoma > Perizoma flavofasciatum. The sequence goes on from OY292437.1 coordinate 10,362,849, forward strand.
TCCTACCGCTAAGGACGACTGGAAAAAAATTCCGTATAGCAAAAAAAGTACAAAGGGAGGACTTAATCCCCCCTTTGTACTTTTTTGTGTGCAATAAAGAATTAAATACATGTCGAATTATTGACAAAATCGACATTTTTGTATGGAAATCTGGACCGACTCGACTGTGATTTGTTTGGGGATGAATTAAAATATTAAGTGACTGCTTATGGTTTTGTGAGCGACATGTATAATTGCGTGTTATTTTTACTTATTTTTATTTATTGTAATTTATCTTTTATAATTGTTTAACTATAAGTGTATTCTATATAAAATAAATAGAATAAATGTTTTTAATCTCGACGACCTCTGTGGCGCAGTGGGCGAAGGCCCGACTGAGACGCAGATGGTTGCGGCTTCGATTCCCGCCGCAGGAGAAATGTTTGTAAGATCTCAAAATATTTGTCTCGTATCTGGGTGTTTTCTATGTATATCAGTCATGTAGTTCTCATAATACAAGTTCTGCTTAGTTTGGGGCTAGATGATGCTGTGTGAAAAATGTCCAGTAATATATTATTTTTAATCTGTGATTGAGGGTCAGATGAAACAGCCATCATGGCTTACAAAAAGGCTATCAGCACATGTGGAAGCTCCGAGCACACATCAGAACAAAAACGCAGAACACAACTTACATAAAACAGCCTGAAATAAAGCCTCACAAAAGCTTATCTAGCTTTTACATAACACCTTATCAGTTCATTGCTCCCTGTTAATGCACTTACCCTTTTCAACCCTATTTTGTAGGCTATAAGGATGGATTTAAAGGCTACGCTCGTGCCAAGATTCCATGGAATAAAGCGATATGTAAGGTTTAAAGGAAGTCTTGGGTTATTGAATGCTTGCACGCGAAATAAATGTAACCAGTTGAATTAGAGCCTAAACGCAGTAGAGTTAAAGTATAAAATCAATACTAACATCGAAGTAAAAAGTGTATAAGCAAACAGATAAATTTATTCATCATCATCATCTATTCATAAAATTTCAGGTTACATATATCTTAAAATTATTATAGTAGGTACTACGAAAATCTGCCTTTAGAGGCGTATGAATATAATATTGAATTAAAATTAATGTTCATTCCGTGCACAAATCAAAAAGAATTAATAATAATAGAAAAACATGTCAAAATTTACCTAATAATGCAACATCAAAAATAAAGTCAGTTATAATTTATATACATATTCATTTGCATGACATGTTAAATATTTTTTATTTTTTTATTTTTTTATTAATTATAAGATGATAATGACATTTATTAATTTTGCATGCTTGTGAGCTGACCATGGCTATGGCTACTTTGTTTTTTACCACATATTGTAAGCCATGTTTCGCAAATAAACAAATCTGAATCTGAAAACAAACAAAAAACAAACACGCTCACCCGTAACCTTCTAAACCGAATACTACTGTATTCCCGCTGCGGGACAGATGTTTGTATGATCCGCATTCTTTTGTCTCGGGTTTGGGTGTTTTCTATGTGTAATATGTATTTATTCACAAAAAAATGTATATAAGTAGTATATCAGTCATGTAGTTCCCATAACACAAGCTCTGCTTAGTTTGGGGCTAGATGATGCTGTGTGAAAAATGTCCAGCATTATTTTCATTTTTATTATGTACTTAGTATGCAGATATAAAAAAAAGATATGTGAGGATAAGTAGGGGTAGTGAGAGATTACCGACATGTTTGCGAAGCAGTTAGAATTCCACAAGGCAGATTGCAAACCATCGTCCGCCGCTTATTGGAACATTAATCGATGGCATTTGGCCTTCGATTTTTTGGTTGTTGCGCATTTTGGTTTTTTCACGATCTTTTCCTTCACCGTTTTGAGCTAATGTTAAGCATATAGAGTTATCAAGATAATGCGGCCATGGATAGGCCCTTTTGCTGCCAGAACCGATTGCAGCTGTCTGAAGGTTCTCGAAAGGCGACCAAGTACCGGAAGCCGTATTGTAGAGACTAGAACATTAGCAGTTTAATTAGGTAGGTATTTTTTTTCGAATTTTGCGTTTATAAATTTAATGTTATTCCAAAAATTATCGTGAATTTGATAATAAATTCATATTGTAAAAACGGAAATTTTCACGTACCGTTCTATCGGTGAAGGTACCGACTAAGTTTCGACTCATTCCAAGAGTCTTCACCGATAGTACGGCACGTTAAATTCCCGTTTATGGATACAATAAATACAACATGAATAATTTAATTTCTGTATATAGATTAATTTAAATGGGTGTTTTCTATGTAAAATATGTATGATTTACAAAAGAAAAGTGAACTTGACTATTCATATTGTAAAAAACGGGAATTTTCACGTACTGCACTATCGCTGAAGGCACCGACTAAGTTTCGACTCATTCCGAGAGTCTTCATCAGGGTGATCGCGACTTGCTCCCTCCGCATCGCGTCGTGCACTACTACGTATGCTAGTACGTGCTAGTTCCCGTTTTCACAATATAAGTAGTATATCAGTCATGTAGTTCCCATAACACAAGCTCTGCTTAGTTTGGGGCTAGATGATGCTGTGTGAAAAATGTCCATCATCATTATTATTATGTTTCTGTGAATTATTTTTATTCTGTACTTAGTAGTACTTAGTATTGTACTAAGTAGGCAGATACAAAAAAGATATGTGGGGATAAGTAGGGGTTAGTTAGAGATTACCGACATGTTTGCGTAGAAGTTAGAATTCCACAAGGCAGATTGCAAACCATCGACCGCCGCTTATTGGAACACTAAGGGGTCCATTTCTCGACGACATCTGTAACGCAGCGAGCAAGAAGCCGGCTGTGATTCAAAAGCTGCGGGTGCAATTCGCGCTGCGGGACAAATGCTTCGGTCAGGGAATCCTGTGGGATCAGGACTATGAAATGTGACCTTTGTGTGTTTATTGTTGGTATATCTTCTGCCAAGTCTTCTTGTAAATCGATGTGAAGAGTAGACAGTGAAATTAAAGTGGCACTAGCTTCTGCTTACGGCTTCGCCTGCATGGTACCCGGATAAAAAGTAGCCTATTTGTTGTATAAGCTTTATTAAGTGAAAGAGAAACAAACATCCATTCTCACAAACTTTCACGTTTATAATATTAGTAGGAAGGATTTGTAACCTTTTTTTGAAAATAAATTCTTTATTATTATTATGTAGTAGGTACTAAAACCTAACCTTATCCCATCGGAATAGTCGAAGCTAAGGAAACTGCTTAGAACCTTGCATACACCAGCTTTCATACCAAAAAATCCTCCAAATCTTTGAAAAATGAAAACTGGTTTTCAATTCCTACTGTTACAATTTGCCCCAAGCCTGTTACAACTAGCCCCAATCACGGGGTAAATTGTACCAAAAAACCCTCCAAATCTTTGAAAAATGAAAACTGGTTTTTAATTCCTACTGTTACAATTTGCCCCAAGCCTGTTACAACTAGCCCCAATCACGGGGTAAATTGTACCAAAAAACCCTCCAAATCTTTGAAAAATGAAAACTGGTTTTTAATTCCTACTGTTACAATTTGCCCCAAGCCTGTTACAACTAGCCCCAATCACGGGGTAAATTGTGACAAAAAACCCTCCAAATCTTTGAAAAATGAAAACTGGTTTTCAATTCCTACTGTTACAATTTGCCTCAAGCCTGTTACAACTAGCCCCAATCACGGGGTAAATTGTAACAAAAAACCCTCCAAATCTTTGAAAAATGAAAACTGGTTTTCAATTCCTACTGTTACAATTTGCCCCAAGCCTGTTACAACTAGCCCCAATCACGGGGTAAATTGTAACAAAAAACCCTCCAAATCTTTGAAAAATGAAAACTGGTTTTCAATTCCTACTGTTACAATTTGCCCCAAGCCTGTTACAACTAGCCCCAATCACGGGGTAAATTGTAACAAAAAACCCTCCAAATCTTTGAAAAATGAAAACTGGTTTTCAATTCCTACTGTTACAATTTGCCCCAAGCCTGTTACAACTAGCCCCAATCACGGGGTAAATTGTAACACTCGTCACATTTTTCTCAGCCATTTTTACAAGAATTCATCACATGCTTGATCAAAATTTTATTTGAAATCGATAGTTGAAGAATAGCTCGTTCGAACAGTATTTCTGCATTTCCTAAATACCCAACAAGTAAGCTTCCATAGCCAAGAAACGAAAAATGTTTACAACTGCCCCCCGCTCCCCTGCATGTACATTTTAAATAAATAATATAAAATAAATAATGCTGGACATATATCACACAGCATCATTTAGCCCCAAACTAAGCAGAGCTTGTATTATGAGAACTACATGACTGATATACTACTTATATACATATTTTTTTTGTAAATACATACATATTATACATAGAAAACACCCAGACCCGAGACAAACATTTGCTAATCATACAAACATTTGTCCCGCAGCGGGAATCGAACCCACAACCTTCTTTGTCTCAGGCGTCCGCCCACTTCGCCACAAAGGTTGTCAAGCAAGTTGTGGTCATAATATTATTATTATTAAAATTATTTAGTATTGAGTGCGTTACGTAGGAAGGTAATACGACGTAGTCCCATTAGACCGACAAGGCTTTTTCACTCTTATCTTTATGTAAAAACTAGATATTTTTGCTTTCTGCTAGCTTGATTATAGAAGAAAAAGTCCCGTGTTACACTCCCAAAGGATATTTTACGTGCTGCAGAATATTCACCGTGCCAAAAAATAGATCAAACAATAAAGTTCCGGCACAAAGCACTGTTTGTAGTGAAAATATAACTGTCGTCGCCGTGTGATGGACGGCGAACGTGCCCCGCCGCCCGCCCTGCGTATTACACTATTTACGAATAACCCTGGTAAATGAAAAACTGACACTGATATTGGCCCAGTTAGGTTAAGGCGGGGTGGTCCGAAAATTGTGATCTTTCATCAACTTGTGTAACTCAATTAAATAACTGAAGCAAGGCTAGAGAGAGCGAAGTACGAAGCATGATTTGAAATTAATGGAGGTATACAAAGTAATAAATAAATAATGCTGGGCGTTTTCACACAGCATCATTATAAAAACTATCGTGAACTTGACTATTCATATTGTAAAAACGGGAATTTTCACGTACTGCACTATCGGTGAAGGCACCGACTAAGTTTCGACTCATTCCGAGAGTCTTCATCAGGGTGAGTGGTTGCGACTTTCTCCTTCCGCGTCGCGCCGTGCACTACGTGACGTGCGAGTAGGAATGAGTCGAAACTTAGTCGGTGCCACCGATGGTGCAGTACGTGAAATTCCCGTTTTTACAATATGAGCATCATTATAGCCCTAAACTAAGCAGAGCTTGTATTATGGGAACTACATGACTGATATACTACTTATATATATATTTTTATATTTTTTGTAAATCCTACTATCCTACTAATATTATAAACGCGAAAGTTTGTGAGGATGGATGTTTGTTACTCTTTCACGCAAAAACTACTGAACGGATTTTGATGAAATTTTACAGTAATATAGCTTATACATCAGAATAACACATAGGCTACTTTTTATCCAGGTACCTCACGGGCGAAGCCGTGGGCACAGGCTAGTTCTGTATACATTTACTTACATATATCAACTATAACTATGAAGATTCAAAATTTTATTGATTTTTAGAATAACTATAATTATTTTTTCAGAAAACTTGTCATGGTAAGAATTTTATTTTATCCTGTATAATTCGATTCTCTGCGAATTTGTAAGGAAATGTCGCTCGATATTTGCCTTGTCCACACTTACTGAGAAAATCGCCTGAAGAGGTAGTATTGTCCAGTATAACTTACATAAAGCGACACGCGTCCTATTCAAAGCCTGTCGAGGGACACGAAGATCGCGCGTGTCGACTCTCGCAGAACATCGACGTCACGGGAAACATATATTTGGTGTGGGGCCACAAGATTGCGCGGCAAATGTCCCGTAGTAAAAATTGAGCTTAAAGTTAGCAGAATAATCACGAATTGAGCGACGCAGTGTAGGAACGCCTCAAATAGATATAAGACATCTTAAAGATTGAGTAAAGTAGGTGGATAGAGTCGGACTCACCTCACGTACTTAATAGATGATGATGATAATGATAATTGCCATTCCAATTATTCAATGCCAATGTTGTTTGACAGTAATCCAACTAAAATGGTTGGTGAAAATGGAACGGAACGGAACGGAACGGAACGGAACGGAACGGAACGGAACGGAACGGAACGGAACGAACGGAACGGAACGGAACGGAACGGAACGGAACGGAACGGAACGGAACGGAACGGAACGGAACGGAACGGAACGGAACGGAACGGAACGGAACGGAACGAATTATAAAATTATTATAAAGAAGGTTAGGTTTATTATTATTATTTGTAATTATTTTGAACGCGGTTGTTCATCGATTACTTGGCATCATTCCCCGTCTGAAAAGCAGCGCTACACCTAACATACTAGGTGTTGGTGCAGCATAATGTTGAGACGGGGACCTATTTGATCCCACAGAACACAAAATTAAGTACTTAACACGTTAACACGTTGACTGCCGCCTATTTTGGGAAATTTCGCGGTACGTCCAATGGTGTTTTTTATAAACTGCTTTATTTTAAGAAGGGGCTGATATGTCTATGACTGTGTAATTATACAGGAGGCATGAATTTCAGCATGAATTACATGTAATGCATTTACGTCTCAATGCATTTACGTCTCAACTAGACTTTGCAAAAATTAAGATGCTAGATGGTCACCAACATATTATAAAGAACCAACATATTAGAAGTTACTTGGGCTGGAAAACACGGAAAATGTCTTGTCGTTCTATTGTATTCTAATGCACGAACGTCACAGCCAGACCAAAAATACATTAGATGTAACGCACGGACACGAATACTTAATGGTTCCGTGTTAAGTATCTGTTTAGTGTGTTCATTATTATTTTGATTATTTTTTGTGATTAATGAGGTAAAATAAATAGATTATCTGGTTTCGTTTTTTCTAGACATGGGCGTTTTCGTTTTTTACCGCAAACGGTTATGTAACCGATATACAGTTTGCATATCGATATAGAAAACGGTTTTCAGATATCGAAATCAGTCGCAGGGGTTTTTAGATAGGCAAACTAATAACGAAACGACAAACGCAAACTTGTTCAGTTATTTATCAGTTTAGCAACTTGTAATTACGCCGGCGTGAAAACATGGACCAAAAAGAGTTACAATAGAAGGTAAACCATATTGCCAGCTATCTATAATATATTTTTAGGCACGCCATTATCATGCAATCATGGCTAATGTTACGTCTTATTCGCTCCATATGTTGTTTCGTTTGGTTTTTGGTTTGTGAAGTTTTCGTTTTCTTCGTGTCTGTAACAGTTGAGGTTTTGATAAGTTTTCATGATATCGGTTATGTGGATTTAAATATCGATATGGTATCGATATCTAATCCATATCCGATATCAGTTACGTTTCGATATATCGAACTCATATCTAGTTTTTTCTTTCATACTATTTTTCTGGCACTTTGCTTACATATTGGTAGTAGTAACCGTACATATATATGGACACTAGCAACATTTGAGGTATCACACGCGCATTGTCGACCCGGGTGAAAAGTTTCATGTGTCTCACCGGCACCCATACCCTTCAAATAGGAACACAGCAGTACCAGCATTACTGCTTGTACATAATTAGAATATTGTTCCTCGTAAATAAAGAGATAAAAAAACTGCTTGGATTTCCTCCTTTCATATTTCGTTGTATCATTATTTTCATCGAACATTTGTAGTTGGATTAAGGAATAAATATATCAGGGTAAGTTTGAAAGTAGTACACGTGACGGAAAAGTTGAGGAGTAGTAATGGATGGTATTTTTGTATTTACTTATTCCAATTTTAGCAAAATACATATTGTATATGGAATGTTACATAAAGGATGACATATTACACATATACAAATCACTTAAAACTACACAATAAGACATAAACGAATAAACAATAGGTAATAACATATAAGGTAAAGTCAAAATATTGACAGCATAAAATCAATTAGTAATTCATAAAAAATAAAGAGCATACAAGTACATAGAGTTCAATCAGACCTAAATAAGCACAGTATGTCAGAAAAATTTAGTTCAAATATGTCAGATGTTAGTAAAGAGATTGGAGATTTCAAAGATCGTCAAGGAAGTACAAACTCTAGTAGAAAATACTTTAGTTTGACTTTGAGTGCAGTTTTCTGATGGATTACTGGTTTGATATATATAGGTAATTTATTGAATATGGTATATGATATGGGCATGTCACCAGAAGGGAAGAATGTCACATTACCAGAAGAGTGATAAATATGAATGTGGATGGAAATAAAAGCAGAGGTAGGCCAAATAAGAAATGGATGGATTGTGTGAAGGATGACATGGTTAAGAATGGTATGGGCATGTCATGAGTATGGAAGAATGTCACATTACGAGAAGAGTGTTAAATATGAATGTGGATGGAAATAAAAGTAGAGGTAGGCCAAAGAAAAGATGGATGGATTGTGTGAAGAATGACATGATTAAGAAAGGAAGATGACGGCTTATAAAGAAGAGTGGAAGAAGAAACCCGTGCCGATCCCACGTAATGTGGAATAAGGTCAAGAAGATAATGATTTGTAGTTGGATTACTGCAAAAATATATTTGTCTGCTTACACTGTATTTACACGGTTTCATAGTCATGGTGATTGAATTTCGCTGTACATTGCTGTAAATGGCTGATGCGGTAGCGCCTCAACGCTTTAATGACGCAGTAATTGAATTTTGGATAACAATGACGCTCCGTTATCAGGTAAGCTTTCTGGGCATGCAGCCAAAAGGTGGTTTCGGCTAGTAATTGGCCTAAAAAGAAATGAGACATGCTGACCTGTTTTCCTTTGTCGGAAGTTCATTGTTGATCAATGTACATGTTCATTGGAAGCCTATTAATCAAGTACCTACCTTGGTAGGTGATAACTTTTGAGTCATATGTGGGGTGAAAGAGGACAATAAATAACGTAAGAAGAAAATGCTCCAAGGAGATGCAGATTGGCAAACATTTTTTCTCTTGACTGAAATCTATCAACAAGCAAGTAAATAAAATAAAATAAATAATGCTGAATATTTTTCACACATCATCATCTATCCCCAAAGAAAGCAGAACTCGTGTTATGGAAACTACATGACTGATATACTACTTTACTTATAAACATTTTTTTTTTGTAAATACATACATATTATACATAGAAAACACCCAGACACGACACAAATATTTGCAAATCATACAAACATTTGTCACGCGGCGAGAATTGTACCCGCAACCATCTGCGTCTCAGGTGGACCTTCGCCCACTGCGCCACAGAGATCATCGATGCTCGATAATAATAAATAACTATACATTGTGGTTAGAAATTTATAAGCGTATTACCACGTGCTCAAAACGTTAATAAATTTTATTTGAATTCAGGGAGCCGTATAAGAAAATACAGATTATGGTGAACATAATGGCGAAACAAAAGTTTTGATCGAATCGTTTTGAAATTTGTCGACACTAACACAATAATTATCACTAAATATAGGCCTGTCTTTTTCTAACACTAAACATAGGATATAGGCTGTCAATTAACCATCTGTTTCATAATCACTCGCTAACTTAGAAAGTCGTTTAATCTAGCCCTGTCTTTTTCTAACACTAAACATAGGATATAGACTCTCAATTGACCCTCTGTTTCATAATCACTCGCTAACTTAGAAAGTCGTTTAATCTAGCCCTGTCTTTTTCTAACACTAAACATAGGATATAGACTCTCAATTGACCCTCTGTTTCATAATCACTCGCTAACTTAGAAAGTCGTTTAATCTAGCCCTGTCTTTTTCTAACACTAAACATAGGATATAGACTCTCAATTGACCCTCTGTTTCATAATGACTCACTAACTTAGCAAGTCACTAAATTTAGTCCTGTCCTATTCTAACACTAAACATAGGATAGAGGCTGTCAATTAACCCTCTGTTTTATAATGACTCGCTAACTTAACAAGTTGCTTAATCTACTCCTGTCCTTTTCTAACACTAAACATATTATAGAGGCTGTCAATTAACCCTCTGTTTCATAATGACTCGCTAACTTAACAAGTTGCTTAATCTACTCCTGTCCTTTTCTAACACTAAACATAGGATAGAGGCTGTCAATTAACCCTCTGTTTCATAATGACTCGCTAACTTAACAAGTTGCTTAATCTACTCCTGTCCTTTTCTAACACTAAACATATTATAGAGACTGTCAATTAACCCTCTGTTTCATAATGACTCGCTAACTTAACAAGTTGCTTAATCTACTCCTGTCCTTTTCTAACACTAAACATAGGATAGAAGCTGTCAATTAACCCTCTATTTCATAATCACTCGCTAACTTAGCAAGTCACCAAATTTAGTCCTGTCCTTTTCTAACACTAAACATAGGATAGAAGCTGTCAAATAACCCTCTATTTCATAATCACTCGCTAACTTAGCAAGTCACCAAATTTAGTCCTGTCCTTTTCTAACACTAAACATAGGATAGAGGCTGTCAACTTTTAGCACGCTGCTAAAGTTAGCGAGTGATTATGAAACAGAGGGTATATCTAAAGTACGCAAAATATCTTTGTTTCTTAAACAAGGCTTGTAAAATTAACTTTACCATCACATAACACCATTCAATGAAGCGTATGACGTAAACAAATTTCTGTCTCCAGCTCAGCGCAGCACGGCTCCAGAATTTGCATAGAGAGCGGGGTTTAGCGGACCTTTGTTAACAATTCCTGCGCAAGAAAATTGGTTCTCTGAAGTAAATAACCGTCTAGGAAATATGGTAAACAAACTGGATTTCTTAAAGGGAATATTGTTTATCGTCTATGGCCAAAAACAAAGGCATTTTGGTGTCTGAGCTTTTAGATCGCCCGAAGGCTGCCAACGTTATGGGGTAAAACTTTTATACATAATCAACCGACTTAAAAAAAGGAGGAGGTTTTCAATTCTTCTGTATGTTTTTTCAAATTCAAATAATTTATTATGAATATGGTTATACAGAGAAATTTATAATACAGGATCACCATATTCAACTTTAAAGCATGCAAAATATCGTCTTTAATCTAGCCATTAGTCAAGTACAAAAATTAAACAATAAAAAAAGAGTCATGAATGTCATAATTAAATAGAACTAGCTCATATTGTAAAAACGGAAATTTTCACATACCGTACTATCGGTGAAGGCACCTACTAAGTTTCGACTCATTCCGAGAGTCTTCATCAGGGTGAGTGATAGCGACGTTCTCCCTACGCGTCGCGTCGTGCACTTTTTGGAATTAAATAGAACTAATTTTTACTAAAAACCGGGATATTTACCATGATTTGTGAGTTTGAATGTTTCCCGATATTTCGGCACAGTTGCATGTACCATGATCACGGGAGGAACTGACTTCACTGGTCATCAGTTCCTCCCGTGTTAAATATCCCGGTTTTTAGTAAAAATTATGTTCAAAACCATGATAGTTTCAAAAGTTAAATAGAACTAGCTATTTCATATACCTACGCGATTGTTACGCGTTATCTTCGTCAATCGATACATCGATTTAAATGATTATTTTTTTTAATGGGTAGACTTTAAGAGTGGGTGGTCCATACCAATTTTATGAATTAATTCCACACCTAACAACTCTTTAATACCTGCCACTGCGATAATGTAGAGTTGGTGAGTGGGTGCACCCACTCCACGATCACGGGAAGCATGGCATCGATAGTCCAACGGTCATACCAAGTGGACTTCAGCTCTTCAGCCCAGCTTCGTAATGCGGCGTCGTAAAGATCCTTGCGGATGTGGTTTACGTCCTGATTTAGCTGGTACATTTCCGCTAACTAAACAACGGCTTCCATGCCCCACGAGAGAGATCCGGCAATGAACCACAGATACCAAGCCGATCTGTGAGGAACGACAATGTAAGCTATACGTCGTTTGAGCGGATAAGTTCTTAATAAAAAAAAACCAGACAAGTGCGAGTTGGACTCGCCCACCGAGGGTTCCGTATAAATTTGTAGGTACATATTATAGACTCAGGAATCGAGTTTTGCAGTTTTTTCCGAGCTTTCCCCGAAATTCAGTTTCCAAAACCACGAGCAATTATAAAATGTTTACAGATTTTTTTCCTATAGACGATTTTACGACGAGACGATTTTCAAATTTCAAATTTCATAGTTCTAGGTCAACGGAAAGTACCCTATAAATTTCCCTTGTGCATGTCGAAATATACGTTTTTTACGGCATAAACGGCCGTATTTTTTTTACTTTAACTTAGAAGTTTGATTTTTTCACAGCTTCTAGGGACTGTAGACCTGAGTATATGGTTTTAATTTCAACTCGATACCACCACGTGTTCCCGAGATAAAGGCCAGACCCTTTGACAGACAGATGAACAACAAAGTGATCCTATAAGGGAACCGTGTTTTTTCCTTTTGAAGTACGGAACCCTTAAAAGTGACTAGATATGAACCTATGACTCGACAAATGAACCCCTTTATGTTAAACTGCTCGCTAAGTGAAGTTAAGAGTAAACAAGAATGCCGTCGGAGATAAAACTTGGGTAATATACTCCCCACGCTTCAATATAATTGCAAATGGAGCGTGGAGCCGTTCCTTATTGACGGATAGTCCCCAACAGTGCACAACTATTTCAGGCACAAGTCTTGGGATGCTGTCGGAGGAAATAGATCAAGATTCCTGAACACTCCGTATGGTTTTTTAAATTAACATTTAACAATCCTTTCCACCCTCCCGTGTCTTGTGGGAATTATATACCCTCCCCCTTCAAACCGGAAGTTCATTACTGCTTGCCGGCCGATATAGGTATGGTGGTGACGACTTCTGTAGCGCAGTGGGCTAAGATCCGCCTGAGACGGCGGTGTCAATTTCCGCCGTGGGCAAATGTTTGTTTATGATCTACAAATACATATATGTCTCGGGTCTGAGTGTTTTTTTTATTATGTATATGAGTCATGTAAGTATTCATAAAAGCTCTGCTTACTTTAGGGCTAGATGATGCCGTTTGAAAATGTTCAACATTATTATTATTAGTTCCCTGGATGAGTTCTTTCTCAAGAATATCTACTACTTTTGATGTTTATCAAGTGTAATATTACTGTTCTTTTATAAAATTAACACGCAAGTAGTATATTACCGAAAGGTTAGTTCTAGACAGTCAATACAGCAGGTTCATTAATTTGGTGCTTACAGTAATATGCCAAGTGGGTATGTCATATTATTTATATGTATGTAAGTTAATAGTAGGCTCAAAGGAAAAATACAAAACGATCTTAGGATCTGTCGTATTGTATGGATGTGTGTTGGACAACCAAAGGGATTGATGAAAGAAGAGTACACGCAGCTGAAATGCAAATTTTGAGATGGGTGTGTGGAGTTACTAGAATGGACAGAATAAGGAATGAGTATATCAGAGGAAGTTTGAAAGTAGCACCCGTGATGGAAAAATTGAGGAGTAATGGGTTGGCATCATGAGGAGGGAAGAATGTCATATTACGAGAACAATGTTAAATATGAATGTAGATGGAAATAAAAGCAGAGGTAGGCCAAATAAAGTTGGATGGATTGTGTGAAGAATGACATGTTTAAGAAAGGAGTGAGTACTGAAATGACGGCTGATAGAGGAGAGTGGAAGAAGAAAATATGTTGTGCCGACCCCACGAAATGTGGGATAAGGACAAGAAGATGATGATGTAAGTAAATAGTAAGTTTAAGAGAAGTAGCTCAGCCTGTTATATCTAGCGCAAACTGAAGCGTCACAGCGAGCGACGGTGGCGTTTGTGATCTGTACATTGACGCAAACTTTGACAAGCTCTAAACAACCTTTTCTATACTAAAATTATTATATTCAAGCGCAATTTCTTATTGAATTTTCTCATAGAATGGATGAAAAGCAGAGTGTACCATTCGGCCGAAAAATATTTTTTCCTCGGTGACCTACTTTGTACCCTCAAAGTGCTATTTAAACCTTTTGGCTTTAAATAGCATCCTCGCCGTAATAATAATATTTTGCTCCCTTGTGGTACAATCTTATATTATTAATAAGTGAACTAGCTACTGCCTAAGGCTTCATCTGCGTGGTACCCAGATAGAAAGAGCTCTTACCGTTAAGGCAGAGTTCGTAAGAAACACATTCGTTCGACCGTTTTTTGTCAACTTATTTTATAAAACTGGTCTCCACAAACAGCACATTCATTTTGACGGAAATACATTGTACTAGTTTCTGCCCACGGCTTCGCCTGTGTGGTACCCGGATAAAAAGTAGCTTAATGTGTTATTCTGACGTATCCGACGTCCTACTAATATTATAAACGTGAAAGTTTGTGAGTATAGATGTTTGTTACTCTTTCACAAAAACTACCGGAACGGAATTTGATGTAACTTTACAGTAATATAGCTTATACATCAGTATAACACATAGACTACATTTTATCCGGGTACCACGCGGGCGAAGCCATGGACAGAAGCTAGTACTATTATAAACGCGAAAGTTTGTGAGGATGGATGTTTGTCACTCTTTCACGCAAAAAACACTGAACGGATTTTCTTTGAATTCGGATGAGAAGTTTTAAAGATTACCGTACTCACAAACCTCTATCATATTAGTATAGATTTATGCGGATTCACTGATCTCAACAACTTGAAAATGCTTCCGCTAAACAATGCACTCTTGCACCAAACCAAATTTCAAAGTTCGTTTCAGACAATGTTCATACTTGTTGCTCAAAGGGTATAGAACGTACGAGAAGTGAGTAAAATTTTAACTGACTTTCTTTAAGAACTTCTAACCGAATATTTAATATTAAACCTATTTAATATTTAATCAACAATATATTTCAGGATATTGCCACTATACTTGTCTACGCCAGAGAGGCGACTACTATCTATTGTACGATTTATATGTATGTTATAATTAAATTAATAGGTAATTAAAATAAAATAAGTAGCTATTAAATTTATCTATGTAATGTAATGTTAAAATGGATTAAAATAAAAGCAATTTTTAACGGACTATCAAAAAAGGTGTTTTTTTAAAATGTCAGAACTGCAACCTCAGAACTGCTTTATTTATATACCAATTTGGAAAACTCTTTTTTATTTGAAAGGATGTACTTTCAAATTCGTTTCGTTTTTATCAAAATTCAGTACTGATGATGAGATCCATGAGGAATTGAGGGAACTCCTCAAATTTGGGTGACGAAATTTCATATTGACTTTTAATCAATTCACTGTTATTTGAAATCAGTTTTCTTGACATTTCATATCTTTTCTTTTTTTTATGTTACAAGATTTTTTAATATCCCAATAGTTTGGAACGTGGAAGCTGTATTAAGCCACGACATCATTGCCAGCCTGGTCGAAAGTCTTGAGATGATTGAGCTCGAAACGCCGAGACTTTACCTTCAGGGAAGGAGTGCCCCAGTGCATAAAAAAAATAAGCAATAATAATTTTGAAAATAAATAAATCTTAAGGATATTTCACAGCTATGTTGTTAGACTTTTTTTTCTGAATGGACTTTAATGCTGCAGGGCCGCAGATGGCCTTGCTCAGCGTCACAGGACTACGGCGAGCGCAGAAGGCGCTCAGCCTGTAAAAGTTAGGATGGGGCAACTAGCACAAGGCCACCACTTAGATACGGACCTCAGCTTGGGACGTAGCCAAGGGGGGAGGAACTGGAGAGAAACGCCTCGGTACATATCTGTACCGTGAGTAGGAGGCAGTGGGGACTCGACGACCCTGCCATCAGGTTCGGTGTATCTGTAAAGTGTTTACTCTATCGGGAATCGAATACGTCACCACCGCGGTGACGATATGGTCATCAGGGTATTTCGCAGCTATATGGTCGTTAGACTTAATTTGTTTGTTCATTATAAAGCTTCTGCCCACGGCTTCACCCGCTTGGTATCGGGATAAAAAGGCATTTTTTTGTTATTCTACTTACTTAAATGATATTGTTAAATTCACTCCTTCACACACGAAGTATACTTCATAGACAATGGTCTATGAAGTATACTTCATAGACAATGGTCTATGAAGTATACTTCGTGTTCCTTGTAGTTTAAACATTGATAGTCAAACGTCATTTGAGGTAAATGACAACGGACAAAAGTTGTGAAATGTAACTTAACGTTTTATTAAAATTTAGAAACATTTTAGGACAGTAGAATGTCTATTTGAATGTCTGCGGTATCTGTGTAGCCGCAAAAAGCTTAAAACTTTAAATTGAAGTATACCGACGTAACGTTCTGTGAAAATATACTATAATCATTTTGTGCCGGTTTTTCTGTACTTTGTTGTGTGTTAAATATATTTTATTATATTCTACACCCTGTCAGTATGACTATATTACTCGTGATATCGTGCTAATATGATAGAAGTCTCTTTACCTATGAGCTCATTTCTATTGACTTCTAATTAAAGTTCAAATTTACAATAGGCTTCTTTTGTAAATAACATCAAATAAGCTTCTGTTTGGATGTTTGTTCATTGGCAAAAAAAAAAACGCATTTTCAAACTGCATATATATCCCTCGACCGTTTATCCCATTTACTTGGGGTCGGCCTTCCTTGTCCTTTTTCTCCACTGCGCACGATTTTGTGCGGTGTCGGTGTTGAGTTGTCGTTAATCAAGTGAAGGGCGGTCTTCCGCGTCCACGCTTCGTCGTTGGCAAGTTTAGGGCAAGCTTTACCACGTGATCTTCCGGGCGTCTCTGGACGTGCCCATACATACCACCTTAGGCGTTTTTCTTTAATTTTGTCAACTATAGGGGCCACTTTAAAACTACCTCTTATGTAGTCGTTTCGGATTTTATCTAGTAGTATGACGCCTGCTGACCAGCATTTTCAAACTGCAGAGGAAGATAAATTAAAATCAGCTCTACAACGCTTATAAACAATACTATTGTTATTTGGACAGCAAAATTATACATTAATCCGCTTGATTCGAGCAATGAGCTCAACTAATGGAATCTATTTGCTTTTGATCGTTTTGTTGAAAACCAATCAATTGATTTGGAATTTATGTCAGTTTTGGACTAAATTGCAGGTTTAAAATTAAATCTATCACTCAAAATAGAGACAAAATACATTATGTTGTATATGAAAGGGTATTTTCATATAAATAAATAAATAATAAATAAATAATGCTGAACAATCCACACAGCATCATCTAGCCCCAAGCTAAGCAGAGCTTGTGTTATGGGTATTAGATGACTGATATACTTAATACAATACATTACATATATTTTTTTTTGTTATACATAGAAAATACCCAGAACACCGGGAACAAATATTTGCAGATCGTATATACATTTGTCCCAGGGCGGGAATCGAACCCGCAACCTCCTGTGCCGCAGGCGGACCTTCGCCCACCGCGCTACATCGGTCGTCAACAACATAGGTTTTGATATCCAATGCCAGCTAGTATGGACTGATTTTTCGAGTTATTAGTGCGAGATAATACATCGTTAGTTTTCTAAAAAAAAACTTTTCCTGC
Source organism: Perizoma flavofasciatum (assembly GCA_958496245.1). Taxonomy (NCBI): domain Eukaryota; kingdom Metazoa; phylum Arthropoda; class Insecta; order Lepidoptera; family Geometridae; genus Perizoma; species Perizoma flavofasciatum. The sequence goes on from OY292437.1 coordinate 10,380,433, forward strand.
TAAACCATATCCTTGATAGACATTTTACAGCCTAGACTAGCTTGAGAATAAAACAAACATTCATTTATATATGAACCTAAAGATCCTGAATGAATGATCCTAATAAAATGTAAACAAATCAATGGCGTAAATTCAATACGGACGTCAATGAACAAAACCTTGTGAAAAATTGACTGTAGTTATCCTTTCAAAAATCTTCACAAAATATCCTAAAATATAATAAATACGAAATTTTGCATGTTTGTTGCTAATACTTTTTGTGAGGATATTAATATTATGTAGTCTTTTCATATTGTAAATACGGGAATTTTCACGTACTGCACTATCGGTGAAGGCACCGACTAAGTTTCGACTCATTCCGAGACTCTTCATCAGGGTGAGTGGTTGCGACTTTCTCCTTCCGCGTCGCGCCGTGCACTACGTAGTCTTTATGACGTCATAAACACCATTTACCTAACAAATACAAGTAAAATTGTTTCTTCGCCAAAACTCAAATAAAATAACAATAAAATTATAACTTAAACCCTTATTTAAAAATAATAACTTTGATTTTGTTCTAAATCTTCATAATGAGTTGAGCCCTTAAGGCATTATCTAGAGATTTAAGTTCAGCATTAAGCACTTTGTAAAGACCGTTTAATTTACCGTTTAAGAATATTTTCACTGGATAGTTAACTTATTTAGTTAAGTCTTACAAATATAGTAACATTAAAGAGACGTAGCATAAAAACCACTACATCTTTTAATCTCCTCTAGTGACAACATGGCCTTGAAACATATTTAAGAACCGTCCTTGAATTCGTAAAAACAAAATTGCATGACAATCGGTTACGCTTACCGTTTCACACGCCATCTGTTGCAGAGCGCCCCTAGCATATGACGGTAAAACCTTAAAAAAACGATCGCAATAGATTAAGCCCTTTTGAAGATGATAACAAACTTTTATCCCAAACGTATACCTTGCATCGTGAGTAAAAATACAATACCCTCTCCGGACAAACAAGCATTGGTTTTTTAAACCGAGAGTTTTCTCGTATAACGAAACAAAACATAATAAAAGCGAAATTTCCATTCACACGCCGTTCAATGGTTAGCAAAACCAACGAAGCCGCAAAAAAATATGTGAAGCAAAGCGAATACCGTAAAATATGCCACACAACCGAGCTTGGACAACACAACTGTTGAAAACATAATATCGTAGTTCGGTTACTTTTTTCAAAACAAATAACCTGTGTTTCTACTACCTGCATAGACTGCCCTCATTAGCACTGGTTAGCACCCACTTATTGTACCTACTCTTCTGTATTTACTGTGTTTCTTTAATTGTTTGTCTTTCTTTTCATTTGTACTTGTCTGTGCTGTATTGTATATGTCGAATAAAAAACGATCTATCTATCTATCTATCTATTTCTGACGACTGTATTTCTCATGATAAATATCTTCAGATTCATATAATGTGAATTGATCTTTGATACCAAGTACCTACCCCCACTTAGTGTCACCTTCGAATAGTTGGTTCGCAGACATTGAACAATCTTGCAGACTGATTCCGGGTGCTAGCTATTTGCTTCAAAAATGGGTAAAACAAGTCAATACAAGTCAAAAGGGTATATTATATTGGAGTATTGAGGTAGACGGTACACAATTTCTATAAAAATTACAAGTTTACTTATGAACGCATTGATAGCGCTTTCTAGCTTTTTTAACGCCATCTAGTTATGAAAACCATAACTAAATCCCCCTAAATCTTCCCAACAAACATGATGTTTTCCTTTACCGTTTAATACGAAAGTCTGATGCGCTTTATGCTTGATGAATTCCATCCTAATTTGTGGCTACATATCTCATCAGCAGTTCAACCATATCAGTTATGTACTTAATTAAAAAGTAGTTGCGATTAAATGATTTATCTACGTATCATCTGTCTACTTAAAAATTTATTTGATAAATAAATTTATTGAGTGGAAAAATCCATTAGTGCATGATGGGGTTCGAAACTACGACCTCCGGATCGTAAGTCTCTTTTCGGTATTTTTTTAAGATAATCTTTTATAGGATTCGTTTTTTTTTTTTGATATATTAAAACGACTATATTGTGAACTTGAATTTTTATTATTATTAAATTCTTTATTGCACAAAAAGAAGTGTACAAAAGGTGGGCTTTATGCTAAAAGCATTTTCTACCTGCCAACCTCACAGGTATACAAAGAGGGTTAGCGTGCTATCTTAAAAGTAACAAAAAATACGGTTCCCATACAATATATTATACACCTTAAAAGAAACAACAAATAAAATAATCAGATAAAAAGTCAAAGGTAGGTATATAATATCATTAGAGGAAACAGATGACTATCTATAAACTCTATATTATTAATACATAATGCCTACTTTATATAAGTACATAATTATGTTTGAAATTCATTACTACTGCTGACGTTTCATTGACCAAGGCTGCGTTTACACTGTAATGACCAATTTTATTGTTTTTAAAGTATCGACCGTGAGTCCTGTTCCGAATCATGCACGCATGATTGAATATTATGTTGTATTAAACAGTTTCGTCGTTCATATAGCCGAACTATTACATAGTCCAGATATCAAATTAGAAAATGGCACAGCATTGTTTGAAGAAATTATGAAACTCTGTTTGTAATTGTATTTTCTATGATGTTCTTTTGTTGTTAATTTCCTTGTTATTTTCTGTTACCTTGACCAAATTGAGATAGACCGTGAAAGAGGCTTATTGGCTTATTGAAAAGAAAATCGTGGTGAAGGGGAAGAAATGCTCTTTAAAAAGCTCATTTTACACACGATGTTTTTTTATTATTTCTTTGTTAACATTAGATGCTCGATGGCATGGCGGACGAGAAGCCAGCTGCGGCACAAATGCATGCATGTTCTGGAGATATTGGTTTCGGGTTTGGGTGTCTTAAACTTTTACACTTTGGCACTACGAGTACCGTGGTACCACACGGTACTCGTAGGGCCTGATACATAAGACAGAGGGAATTCAATGGACTTGTAGCCTGCCACGTGGAGTAGAATGATTTAATGTAAACATGTGCCAATTTTTTTTTTTTAACATACCCTGACTTCTTAGTCACCTCAAAAATCTTCTGTTACCTTGAACAAATTGAACATAGATCTGAGAATTAATCATGGGGATTATAGTCGTGTATGTGTTTGTTTATTTTTTGGCGTAGCTTGTATTAACGTCCTTTTAGGTAGGTTCAGTAGTTATTATTTTAACGGATTACCAATTCACTCATTTATACTGTGCGCTTCCATGTTTCGTTCGGCATGTTAATATGCTGACAAGCTAATTCTCCTACACCAAAGATAGACACGTTAAAAGAAACTAATTGACCAGAGGCAATTAAAAAAATATCTAGCACATCACAATGTTGTCGCTTACAAGAACCTGTTATTCCATCTCAGCATAAACTGCAACAAATAAGTTAATCACAATTCTTTATTTCATATAAGCTAAAAGTTATCCAGCTGGAAAACTGACGAAATTTAATTATTTTACTCACCGCATCCTAACTAAGAGTTGTAATTAACGATAGAGCACGGAGCCAAGTATGAACCGTTTGCACTTGATTATGTTACAGCTGCTACCAACTGCTACGAGCACCAACATTTTTTTATTTTTTATTAAGGGATTTGTTACTGAGCGACCACATAGTAAACATAATTATGATTATGATTATTTATTTACTAGCTTCTGCCCACGGCTTTGAACGCGTAGTATCCGTATAAAAAGACTATGTGTTATTCTGATACGAGTATAATCTGTTATGTTTCATCAAAATCCGTTCAGTAGTTTTTGCGTGAAAGAGTAACAAACATCCATCCTCACTAACTTTCGCGTTTATAATATTATAATAGGATAAACGGGGCTATATATAATGTTGAAAAAAGTTCTAATAAATGTAATGCTATTATAAAAAAAAAGTTTTTAGTTTCTCTCCACCTCGTATTGTTTGTATGTGACGTGCTTCTGATTAATTTATATCTGAGTAATGTTACTCTGAGAAAAACGTAACAAAAGGTAGCATGCAATTTTAAATTTAATATTCTAGTTTTTTATTTCTGTTTTTGTTTGCTTCGAAGGATCTGCTCAGCTGTTGCATTAATTATAATGTATTTATATATTAAATACACTGTAATTATATGATAAAAAATATACATCCTACTAATATTATAAACGCGAAAGTTTTGAGGATGGATGTTTGTTACTCTTTCACGCAAAAACTACTGAACGGATTTTGATGAAACTTTACAGTAATATAGCTTATACATCAGAATAACACATAGGCTATTTTTTATTCGGGTACGACGCGGGCAAAGCAGTAGACAGAAACTAGTAATATATCTTTGATTCACCCTGTTTTGTGCTGTTTTTACTGTTGCCTGATTCATTCTTATTTATATTAGTAGCCTCTGCCTACGGCTTTGCCCGTTTTAGGTCTGAGTGTTATGATACCAACGGTACTCGTAGGTCCTGGTACCCATGACACAGGGAATCTTAGTGTGGGGTGCAGGATTATATATGTGTCTATTGGCTGTAGATTAACTCCATAGAAACTTTCGACCACACTGAGATCCTTTGGGCACACCAGTTGTTAAAACCTAACAAAATTGACTGACCTTTATAATCCCTAACCGCTAAGCCGCAGAGGCACTCACAATTTTACCGTCTTTTGGGTAATTTGAGGTATATTTTTTTTGAGACAACGTTATGTACAATGGAACAAATTAATAACTAGCTGCGCCCCGCGGTTTCACCCGCGTAAGTTTCGATTCCGTGGGAATATCGGCGATCTAATTAAATTTTAGAACACAAAAGCGGCTATTGTGACTTAACTAATAGTAAGTTATATTCCCGGACTTTTTTGTAGATAATAATGAGTACTTTAATCATGTAGTACATCATTTTATGTATCATCAATAGTTTTCTCAGCGCACGCCAAATAATAAATTTTGCCAAATTATTTATTTATTTATATTTCTAACTAACATTTAGACACAAATGACGCATCTGTTACTGTATCTACAGGACGTGATAACTGATAAGGTTAATCTTACCCCAAACAGCCACTAACTGAATTCCCGTAAACTTACTATACATCCATTTTGTTTGTTATTTATTCAGTAAAGTTATTTCCCCTACCATATTTTTATAAAAAAGCCTTATTCCGTGACCCATTCAACCACGTAACGAAACCTCTCTGAACCCAAACAAATAATGTGCATATATAAACACAAGTTCATTTAAACCTAATTTCAAAACCCAATTAGTACCCAAAGGTAGTTAAAAAATGTAAACCACTCCTCCATAGAAAGGTGATTAATTATTTTGCGACCCCTTTCAGCAGCTCGCAAAACAAATAGTTGGCTGGGCACACTCCGGCACTTTTGATATTTTTTTTCACTTCTGACGCTCTAAAAGTGTGTCATTTTAATAAAGTGTAGGCCGTACGCGGAATAAAGTGTATTGGTTAGGTTCTGGAACTAAAGTGTTTTTATTTTATTTAAATCGTTCTTATCAACAGCCTACGAAATTAATATGATTCTTGATAAAGACTAGGCTTTACGATGTTTTTGAAACATTTTTGAAATAATGTCTTATAAAAAAAATACTTAAAGAATAATTCATTGTCTTGGGTCTGAGTGTTTTCTATATCTACTTATTATGTATGTATTTACAAATAAAAATGTATATCAATCATAAACTACTTAGTATGTCAGTCATGTAGTTCCCTTAATACAAGCTCTGCTTACTTTGGGGCTAGATGATGCTGTGTGAAAAATGTCCAGCATTATTTTTTATATTAAGACCTGTCTGTAACTATAACTATGTTTTGAACAAATAAAGTTATTGTATTGTATTTTTTATATACATTTAAAAAGTATTTACTAAGTACCTTTTATTAACTTTATCGCGCACCAAACCAAAACGATAATTGATTTATCAAGTCTCCATATTTTAAGTTTTATTTACCGAAACAGTTTCTTCGATTTGTTTGAGTCGTATTATTTTTCTATGTCTGAACAGTTCGAGTCGGTAGCAATAACCTTTTCTTGGAAAAAGTCAACAGCTTTTGAAATAAATATTCATGAATTTATGTGAATTATTTTAATATTCCTTTTCAAACAACTCTATCGTTTATGATACTGGCAGTTCAATGAAAACTCGAAAGGAATGTTTTGCACAAATAATTTCAGGATAATTTAATTGTCCGAATGTTAATATTTTTTTCTTAAATTTTTAAACGACCCCGGCGGCGCGGCGGGTGAGTAGCCGTCTGAGACGTAAGAGCGGGTTTGATTACCGCTGCGGGACCAATGTTTTGCAGATATTTGTTATTGTACCACGGTATTCCTGAGTTTGGTATAAAAATGATCTTTAGATAGCTAGCTGTTTCATCTTTGCATCATGGCCGATCTAAATTAGATAATAGAGACGATCTCTGTGGCGCAGCCTGCGGAAGCCCGCTTAAGACGCATAATTTTGCGGGTCCGATTCCCACTGCGGGACAAATGTTTTTATGATATGCAAATATTTGTCTCTGGTCGTGTGTTTTCTATGTATAATATGTATGTATTTACAAAAAAAGTATATCATGTAGTTCCCATAACACAAGCTCTGCTTACTTTGGGGCTAGATGATGCTGTGTGAAAATGTACATCATTATTTATTTATTTCTACGATTAAGGAATCCGTGTTAGGTCAGAACTGTATGTGACTATTAGGTATCTATTTATTTAAGGTGTTTTAAGATATTGTGACCACTATCTCCTTTACTACTTCTCAATTAAAAAACAAAAAGAAACAATCTGACGACTCTATTTCCTATGATGAACTTCCTCAGATACGTACTCCGTGCTTAGATCTTTGAGGATACCAAGAGGGTAATCAGAGACCCGTCCAAACATTACATTCGGCACATGTTTCTAAATTCTTAACTTCCTTACCTTATTACCTAAAAATCGATAACCAAAAAAATCAATTAAATTCTATTCAATCCTTCCTACTAATCCTACTAATATTATAAATGCAAAAGTTTGTGAAGATGTTTGTTCCTCTTTCACGCAAAAACTACAGAACGGATTTTGATGAAACTTTACAGTAATATAGCTTATACATCAGAATAACACATAGGCTACTTTTTATCCGGCTACTATGCGGGCGAAGCCGTCAACTTCAACAAACAAACACATCGGCAAACGCATGTATGTGATTCTATCGTCGCGAGCATAATCTTCCAACATAATTTACGCCGTGTAGAAACGTCGTTTTACGCAAGTATCAAGCATAATTACACAAACGCACCTTTGGGACGTGTGTACTGACAGCCATGACACGGGAGGGTGACTGGGGTAGTTGCTGGGGTAGCTTGGGTAGAGGGTTCGGAAGGGTAGGAGGTTTGGAAGGGTAGCGGTTTTGTTGGAACGCAGATGTTTGTTCCAAGCGATAAGCGGTACGGAGAACAGCTATAAGCAATAACACAGCTTTTAACCTTGGAATATACATTAACTAGAAAGGAAGATACCCAATAGATTTTGCCAAATAGAACCCAATGGAACGCCGGTCGTAGTTTATTTCAAGCGATAATTAGAGATATCGTTGGCTATCTACGAGTAACAACACCGCTCAAGTCGTTTTTTACGAATTTGACATTTTGAATGCCTTTAGATACGATCTTTTCACCAGTACAAACAGTGCATATTAACCAATTACAGGCAGTTATTCAAAAACAAGCATGACCGCTTAAGTTCCCAATTCTCCATACATATAAACCGTTAGTGATATAAATTTTGTGGAGTTTTTTAGTTCTAAAAAGTTACGAAAATTAATCTACGCGGTGTTGTTAGCTAGCCGACGATATGTAGAAAACTATGAGCGATAACAGAGAGTTAAACATTAGAATAAAGATTAACTAGAAAGCGAACCATCAAATGGAATTTGATTCGACCTCTTTTTGGAACGCGGGTGTAGTTTATTTCAAGCAAAAAGTGATACGTTGAAAAGCTATGAGCGATAACAGAGCATTTAACAATATAATAAAGGTAACGAGAAAGCGAGCCACCAAATGGAAATTGATTCGACCTCTTTATGGAACGTGGGAGTTTATTTCAAGCAAATAGTGATACGTTGAAAAGCTATGAGCGATAACATTAACGATAGAATAAAGATTAACAAGAGAGCGAGCCACCAAATCGAATTTGATTCGAACATTTTGTGGAACGCGAACGTAGTTTGTTCCAAGTGATAAGCAATACGTAGGGAAGCGATGAGTGATAACAGAATGTGAAAGTAAGCGGACCATTTTGTAACCTTAATATAAAATTAATCAGAAAGTGAGTCATGCGTGCCATCAAATGGGGCCCAATTAGGACTCCTTGTGGAACACCGATGTAGTATGTTCCAAGCAATAAGCGGTATGTAGAAAAATGATGAGCGATAAACAGACTCTAAAGGTAATCAAATGGTTTGTTTACCATTTGATTACCTTTAGAGTTACGAGTTACTTGACTAACACTAAGTAGGGCACCTTAAAGTTCTAACCATTTTATAAACTTATAATAAATATTTTCAACAAACGGAGTTAGATTTGGACTGTAAGTGGTACGCGAATTTAGTTTTTTAATAAACGAATAGCGGTACGTAGGAAAACGATTAGCGAGAATGGAAATCAAATCATATTGTGCATGTTCTTCAGATATTTTCTGGTGTAGTTGTTGTGGTACTATGGTACTTCTAGTTACTAATACTCATGATACAGGGAATCCTAATAAGAGGACTATGTATGAAACGGTTGGGTGTTTTTTTTTGTTTTGAAGTCTATCTCTGATATGAAAAACGATACTTCTTAGTAAATGAGAACAGTATTATCCTACTAATATTATAAACGTAAAAGTGTGTGAGTATGGATGTTTGTTACTCTTTCACGCAAAAACTACTAAACGGATTTTGACGAAACTTTACAGTAATATAGCTTATACATTAGAATAACATATAGGCTTTTTATCCGGGTACGTGGTATCCGAGCGAAGCCGTTGGCAGAAACTAGTATAAAATATATTGCAAAAACTAGCGTTTAAGACTAGCTACTGCACACGGCTTCACTCACTCGGTACCCAAACAAAAAGTAGCCAATGTAAAGTAGCTCAGCGTTCGTAAAAAACACATTCGCTCGATCGTTTTTTCGTCGACTTACGTTGCGGCATTGGTCTTAACAATAAGTCCTTTTATTTTAACGGGATAATTTATAGTCTATGTCCAAAAGGTTCATTCTAAATATTAGTGTTTTTTTTATCGGATGTGTAGCTTCGACATTCTACATCCTTACAAACTTTATCTCTTTATAATATTAGTGTAGATCGTTCTGCTTGGTCTCAACAGGTTTTTGGCTGAAAATCAGTGTTTTTGCTTTTAAGCAAAAAATTTTCACTGAGCCATGGCCTTTTTGTTGTACTGCAACACACACAAACACAAACTTACTGTCAATAAAATGTATATTGGTGTGTGTCTGTAGCAACGAATAAATGTTTTATCTATCTATCTATCTATAAAGTAGTGTCGTTCACACCGACGGTTACTGTCGGTAATAAAATCTAAAGAGGTAAAAGGAGACCGTTGAATTTGTCGCCTATTTTAGTGATAGTACATTCCAAAGCTGGTTATAACTGGTTAAACACGATATGGGCTATAGGGTCTGGAGACCATAACGTTGGACCCTCATAAAATGAAGACTAGAATAGGCTTATCTTGCGGTAAAAATAATCTTAGACGTAAGGCAACTTCGAAGGAAGTAAGCAAAGGTCTTTGAACAGATATCTTATTACAATATATAAGCGCGAATGTTTGTGAGAATGGATGTTTGTTACACTTTCACGCAAAAACTACTGAACGGATTTTGATGAAACTTTACAGTAATATAGCATAAACATCAGAATAACACATACGTTACTTTTTATTCGGATACCACGCGGCAAAGCCATGGCAGAAGCTAGTTTAGAATATTTTTGTAAAAAAACTATCGTAAATCATCTGCTAAATATTCATTTTGTAACAATGGGAATTTTCATTAACTATGGGCAAGAAAGCGTGTATGGTATTATTAATAAAGGTGTAAAAATACTCTAAGCCTTTTTGACAGTATTTTAAAAAGTAAAAAATAAATACATGTTATCTAGGGTACCAGCTAACTATACAAAATAAAATAATATCTATTTTAATATTGTAAAAACGGGAATTTTCACGTACTGCACTATCGGTGAAGGCACCGACTAAGTTTCGACTCATTCCGAGAGTCTTCATCAGGGTGAGTGGTTGCGACTTTCTCCTTCCGCGTCGCGCCGTGCACTACTCCCGACACACTCGTACACTACTCCTATATATTTCCGACGCGGAAGGAGAAAGTCGCAACCACTCACCCTGATGAAGACTCTCGGAATGAGTCGAAACTTAGTCGGTGCCTTCACGTACGTGAAAATTCCCGTTTTTACAATATTAATAGTAAAGTTCACGATAGTTTTTGGAATAAAAAATATCTATTTTAAAAATTTCTTTGTTTAATTTTGGTCAAAACAAATATGTATAGTTTACCTTACTTTACGTTTAAAAAAGTTCGTGCAAATTTTCAATTTACATTTTAATAATTAAAAAAAAACAAGTGGGTTTACCTGAATATGCCTACAGCACCTTCCTCGTGACAATATTTCGCATTTATAGATAGAAAATTCTTTATTGCACAACTACAAAGCACTGTACATAGGCGAACTTAATGCTAGATAGCATTCTCTTCCAGCTAACCTTTGTTAATGGAGAGGAGTCTTGAGGTAGTGCATAGATATAAGAAAAAATATAAATTATATGCTAGAGGTAATTAATTTATTAAAAAAACATGAACACTATTCCCTAAATAAACACAATTACATATACCTATCTACTTACATAACCTAACCTTACAAATTACAGATGATAATTGATAGACTAATAAATATTCTATATAATATATAACATATAATACATAAAATATAACATATAACATAAAATATATAACATATATGTTATATGTTTGTCTCGGGTCTGGGTGTTTTCTGTGTATAATATGTATGTATTTACAAAAAAAAAAAGTAGTATATCAGTCATGTAGTTCCCATAACACAAGCTCTGCTTAGTTTGGGGCTAAATGATGCTGTGTGAAATATGTCCAGCATTATTTATTTATTTATAATATATAAATTAATAACAGTTAGGAGGATGGATTTTTATATGCTATAATAGCATAGATAATAAATCATTAAATTCATCACCCTTCGATTGAAACCAACCAAAGTTGATGCGTTTTATGAAATGCTTGGAACAAAGAAGAATCCCTAGCAATAAAACGGCCGGGTTTTCCAGAAGTTAGCATTCACATTTTTGCAACTTTTTGCAACGGGAATCGCCGATTCCCGTGAAAACTCCTGGCTTTGCAGAAAACTTTCTTATACCGTTGTTTGTATGATACTTGTAAATTACAAATTATAAAAACCTTATCACTTACAAAATAACCAACAAAAGTAAACAAACACGCTCACAACTGCAGGCTTGAACATGATGACATACCTTGATTCATTCTCGGTGGGTAGATCTCTGAGGATACCCAGAAATAGAGGATCATCAGAGGCGCTTCCATCGTCATCATCAGCCTATATTAGTTCACTGCTGGACATAGGCCTCCCCTAATGAGCGCCATAGCGCCCTGTCTTCAGCTTGCCGCATTCAGCATATGCCTGCAGTGTTTCGCAGATCGTCATCCCACCTGGCCGGATGGCGTCCTACACTACGTTTGCCGAGTCGCGGTCTCCACTCAAGAACACGTTTACCCCAGCGGTTATCGGTTCTTCGCGAGATATGACCGGCCCACTGCCACTTCAGCTTGCTAATTCGTTGAGCTATGTCGATAACTTTGGTTCTCTGACGGATGTATTCGTTACGAATCCTATCCTTCAAAGAGTCTCCGAGCATAGCTCTTTCCATAGCTCGCTGAGCGGCTTTGAACTGGTGGACCAGCCCTATCGTAGTGTCCACGTCTCAGCTCCGTAGGTCATAACGGTTAGGACGCACTGATTAAAAACTTTCGTTTTCAAGCATTGCGGTATGGATGACGAGAAGACTCCACGTAGTTTTCCAAACGCTGCCCAGCCTAGCTGGATCTTCCTCTTGGTCTCCTTCTTGAAATGGTTTTTACCCAACTGCAGAATCTGCCCAAGGTAAGTATATTCGGAAACAATTTCGAGAAGGTGGCCACAACCACCGGTCTTGGAACAATGCCAACCGGTCAACAGACAACCAGTCTTGCTTCCAAGTATTATTATTATATTCAAAATAAAATAAGATTTTTTCAATTTAGAGCTTTGCATTTTCACCCAAATTCATATCCTATACATATAAAAGAATAACATCGTGAGATGACCGGCATGTCCAAGAACCAAAAGATTGAAGGCTAACGGGTCCCTGTTCCAATAAGCGGCGATATGCTTGCAACCGGTTATGTGGAATACTACAATGAAAACGTGGGACATGTGCGAAATACAATCTCTGGCCGTGCCTCTGTCTAACCCTTCTTGTTGAGTTGAAAATCATGATTAAAGTCATGATCGTGTTTTTTTGTTTTTATTTTATAACTTTCTTTGAACGTTACTTAAACATATGTTTAACGTTATTAGATTAATTTGACAGATTTTATTTTTTTTATTTTACAAATCACACAGTTCTCAAGGAATGATAACTTTAACCTATAAAAACTTTTCTTACAGCCAATTAAGGATTTACATTTTATGAACTTAACCAATCACTAAACTAGAAGATATAGATATAGATGCATTAAAAAGTTGATGAAATCACTGAAAATTTCAGTTAAAACACTGAAACTGACAACAATGTGTATTTTGTCGAAAAATGTAGGGAAAAAACAATGGTTGGATTCCCTTGAGGCGTTGGTGTGAAAACTAGAATTTTCATTCACTTGCAAAAGTTAGTTATTTTTTACTAAAAACGAGATATTTAACATGAATTGTGTGTCTGACCATTTTAGATCCGTGCGGGCCTAGTAGGTACCACAACTTCCGATCTGAAGCTCGTGGGTTCAAAGTCAAACCTGGTCGTGGACCAATGTAAATATTTATCACTCGAACAAAATATATAAGTTTATATATTTATCGAAAAAAATATAGTAGTAGAATATACATCCCATGTTCACCTTGAAGAGTCTGAATATTGGCGAAAGAGTTTTAGAAATCGGATCAGTAGTTTTGGAGATTACCCCAAAACTACTTATCCGATTATATTTAAATTTTCCAAAGGAACTCTTCCCACTTACTATTAAAAATGCGAAAATTATTGAGGATGGATGTTTGTTACTCTCTCACGCAAAAACTACTAAACGGATTTTGATGAAACTATACAGTAATATAGTTTATACATCAGAATAACACATAAGCTACTTTTCATCCGAGTACCACGCGGGCGAAGCCGTAGACAGAAGCTAGTTATAATATAAGTGTAGATTTATAAAAGCTTTACAGATTTATTTACTCCATAGTCACGCGTAAATACCCACAGCACATAAATCAAACAGGTCACCGATTTTAAACTATAGACCCTGTCTCCGACAGGACTTAAATTGACAAGGGCCATATTTCACCCGGACGAGTTGACCCGGGCGTCCGAAACACTAGTGGGCATACTAGGACTATTAGTTAGTAACTGGACCCGGAAAAGTTCAATTTTTATAGCATCTAGTCTATCAATTATTATTATTTTGTTTTTTTCTTAGTCTGTGTTAGGTCAGTGATCTAACCAGCTGGGCGATCACACTAATTTCCCATGGCTGGTATCATCGGATAGGATGAATTGTATCACGCTAATTTGTAAGCTGGATGAGCCATAGATGGACAATGCGAATGAACAAAATTGGTTTCCTATTGGACGTTCCGTTTCTTGGATGGATGGCTCATTAAAATAAGGCGCGAGGAACCAGCGTAAATTCACTTTAACATTTTAGATTCACGTATAGTTTTTAAGTTGACGTTTCTATATGATCCTTGTGATTTCAATGAATAAAAACCTATTGACTTTGACTTTGAATAAGTGTTAAAATTGATTGCCATCTCGATAGCCATGAGTTAGTGCCAGAGCCAGATTGAGGTATGGTTACCCTAAAAAGGATCTAGTGATGGTAAAGGAAACGGTGTGGTGATTCAGCACGCCTTGTAAAAATTACAGGGACATGAGATTTTTCACCCGTTTTAATACGAAAACTTTCATCAATTTGATAATAAATTTTATATTGTTATTGTGTAAAATATATTATCAAATTGATGAAAGTTTTCGTATTAAAACGGCTGAAAAATTTCATGTCCCTGTAATTTTTACAAAGCGTGCTGAATCACCACACCGTTTCCTTTACCATCACTAGATTGGGAATTTAAAAAAATTATGTGCTCTTCATATTGTACAAACGGGAATTTTCATGTACTGCACTATCGGTGAAGGCACTGACTATGTTTCGACTCATTCCCAGTCTCTTCATTAGGGTGAGTGATGTCGACGCTCTCCCAACACATCGCAGTGCGTTCACCGATAGAACATTATGTGAAAATTCCCGTTTAACAATATGAGTTTTCATCCTTTATATCTCAACGAAACGACCATGCAGCAGACCACGCCGAAGATGGAAAGATGAACAAGACTCCTATACGAATGACTGGTCAACAACGGTACTCAATAAAGAGGTGAGAAGGGAAGAAAGGCCTTTGCTTTGCAGTGGTGTTCGACTGCAAAAGGGAGGCCTTTTTATTGCCTTGCAGTGGTGTTCTACTGGAAGGCAAAGGCGTCCCCATTGATAATAATAATAATAATGAATATTATCTCGCACGAGTGATACCTCTGGTGTTACAAGCGTGGATTTTTGGCCAAAAATATCGAAGACAAGTAACTTTTTTATGGCAAACATAGTCCATTATGGCTATAGGTTATAGGTTTACCATCTTCTGCCCATGGTTTCCGTGTGGTACCCGGATAAAAAGTAGCCTATGTGTTATTCTGATGTATAAGCTATATGACTGTTCAGTTTCATATAAATTCGTTCAGTAGTTTTTGCGTGAAAGAGTAACAAACATCTATCCTCACAAATTTTCGCATTTATAATAGTACATACATACATACATATATTCACGCCTGTTTCCCGGAGGGGTAGGCAGAGACCAAGGATTTCCACTTGCTACGGTCTTGGCATACCTCCTTCGCTTCATTCATCCTCATCACATTATTCATACAGGCTCGGCGGTTTAGTGTACTTCTGACCTGGCCTTTCTCTAAAATGTCTCCAATTTGGTCAGAGTACGTTCGCCGAGGCCTTCCTCTACCAACTATCCCATTCACGCTCGCCTTGTATACTTGTTTTGTTAATCTACTTTCGTCCATCCTTTCTATATGCCCAAACCATCTCAACATACCTTTCTCAACTCTCGTTACTACATCTTCATTCACTCCACACTGCTCTCTTAGCACGCTGTTCCTCACTCTATCACTCAAAGTTACACCACACATACTTCTCAAAGCTCTCATCTCCACTGCATTCACTCGATTTTGATGTTTCTTCTGCCATACCCAACTTTCACTTCCATACATTAATGTCGGCACTAACACTCCTTTATGCACGGCTAGTCGTGCCGTCTCAGACAATTGCCGGCTGCTCATGAAGGAGTGAAGTGCCCCATTCACTTGATTTCCAGCATTCACTCTCCTTTCAATATCTTTATCATGCTTCCCATCTCTAGTAAACAAAGTCCCCAGATATACAAATTCTTTTACTTGTTCCACTCTCTCTCCGCCGATCACAATATCACATGCATTCATACATTCATCTTTATCAAAAACCATTACTTTCGTCTTACTCACATTAACTTTCATCCCTTTTCTTTCAAACGCTTCATGCATAATTGTTACCATCTCTTGTAACTCATCCACCGATGACGCAAGTATAACCTGATCATCGGCGTAAAGAAGACATTTGACGAGTAACTCATTCATTCTTAATCCACATTCACTTTCTTTCAAATCTTTCAAACAACTGTCCATGAATAGATTAAACAGCCACGGTGACGCTACACATCCCTGTCTAACACCCTTTTGGATGCTAAACCATTCAGTGTATGACCCGTTTATCCTTACGCAAGCACTGGAATCTTCATAGATAGACTTCAGAGCTCGAATTAGGTTGCTGTCCACTCCATACATTGACAGTACCGACCATAGTTCATTCCTCATCGCTTTATCATAGGCTTTTTCAAAATCCACGAAAGCGCAATAGACCTTTTGACCCTTGGCCAAAAACTTTTCGGCTATGCATCGCAAGGAAAAAACCTGATCCGTACATCCCATACTCTTTCGAAATCCCGCTTGTGCGTCCCATATTTTCTCATCGGTTTCTTTCACAACTCTTTCAATCAACACTTTCGCATATAATTTGCCGACGATGCTGAGTAGGCTAATGCCTCTGTAGTTTTTACAGTCTTGCTTTGAACCTTTTCCTTTGTAAAGAGGTACGATGACAGCCTTGCACCAGTCACCTGGTACTTGGCCGGTGTTCCAGCACAAATTGAAAAGGCGATACAGCTGACTTGCTACTACGCCATGTCCGGCCTTCAGCATCTCGACCGTTATCCTGTCATACCCAGCAGCCTTCCCTGATTTCATACTTTTCAAAGCTTTCACAATTTCATCCATACTAATATTACTTTCATCTTCGATTTCAACATTAATAACTGAAGAAGCTTGAGTCTCCTCTCTTTCAAACAAACTTTCAAAATACTCTTTCCATCTCCTTAATATACTTTCTTCTCCATTCACTATACTTCCATTCTGGTCTCTGATCGAGTTCAGCTCTGAGGTTTGATTTTTCCCTCTAGCCGAGCGAACTGATTTCCAGAAAAACTTTATGTTCGTCCAGAAATCCTGAGACAATCTTCTGTCAAGCTCATCTTTCCGCTCATCTTTATTTTTTTAACCACTCCTTTCACGATCTCTTTCAATCTCCTATATTCACTTCTAGCTTCATCCACATCCTCATTTGTAGCCTTATTCATTCTTTCATTAGCTCTAACTGCTAACCAATCTAACCATCCTTTTTTCTTCTCACATACAACCTTTTGTACATCTCTATCCCACCAAACATTCTTCTTCTTAATCCTATTGCTCCTTTTACTAACACCACATACTTCAGAAGCCACACTCACTACATTTTCTTTAAACGATCGCCACAATTCTTCAATCTCACAAATATCATCAAACCCAACAAACCTTTCACTCAATTTACTTTTATACTCATCTTTCACTTCTTCTCCTTGCAGGTTTTCTACTTTTATTCTTTCGAGTAAACTTATGGGTTCTTGTACCCGGTGTCGCCATCCTTTGAATAGACCCCTTAATCGGCTCATAACCAGGAAGTGGTCAGTATGAATGCCAACCCCGCGATACACCCTAGTGTCAAGAACGTTCTTTCTCACTCTTTCATCCACTATTACAAAATCAATCATACTTTTTCTTACATTCTTCGCCTCTCGAGTGTACAAATGAATCTTTTTGTGGTCAAACATGGTGTTTGTCACACAAAGATTCCACTCCAGGCATATCTCAAGCAAACTTTTACCATTATCATTCACTCTTTCATCACCATACAATCCAAGAACTCTTTCAAATCCATCACGCTTTACTCCCACCCATCCATTAAAATCACCTAACATTATTAACCTTTCATTATACTTGCATATTTTCAGGACATCTCTCAAACTCTTCCAAAAATCATCTTGTTCATCCTGTGCTCGCTTAGACGCCCCTGTACCTATGTCCACAGGAGCATATACTCCTACGACAAAGATACGGGTTAAGCCTACTTTCATTCTGATCCATAACAATCTGGCATTCACACATTCAAACTCATTCACACAATCAGCCATTCGCGCGGAAAGTATAACACCCACACCCTGGCAAGCTCTGTCAGTACTAGGTACCCCAGACCAGTACGCCGTGTAGGGTCCATGCTTGGTGGTGTCACACCCTTTCCGCTTTGTCTCATTCACACAAAGAACATCAATCCGCCTTTCGTCCATCATCTGGTACACCTCATTCAATTTTTCTTCCATGCCTCCTCCAACATTTAACGTAGCAAAACGACTTTCCATGAGCCGCTTTTCGCCCTCACGAGAAACGAGACGTGACGGGTGGCGGACCGCGTCACCGCCATGCGGACGATTTAATTTTTCAAAAATCTCCATTGCGTTCCCACGAGTAGCAGGGATCTAAAGGTCCACCCCCGCAGAGCCCTTTACGGGGGTAAGGCGGATCAGCGCTGTGTCCTGTGACCGCCAACACAGACACCCTCCGTTAACAACCAGACCTCCCTCTGGCTACGAATCCCTCGGCACGGGTCAGCTGACACTTTGGATTGGGGTTTTCTTCCGGGTGTGCTCCCTGAAATGTTGGTTTGATTTCGGAGTTTTCCTTCTCCTAGAAGGGTTGCATCCCAATGCTGACGAGGCCCATCTCTCCGGATTTGATTTCGGAGTTGTCCTTCTCCTAGACGGGTTGCAGACCAATGCTGACGAGGCCCATCTCCCCGGTTATAATAGTAGTAGGATATGATTGTAAGCACCATCGAATAATGAGCCATAATGGGCCATGTTTGCCACAAAAATTTCCTTGTCTTGATTTTTTCGCCAAAAATCCACTGATGCACGCCGGGGGCCCTATGGATTGAAAGCCGTGAACTCTAGTAAAGTTACTATACCAGTGTTGTTTGGACTATGAAATGATATTTTTTCATCGTTTAACAAGTTTATACAACGTTATATTTATTTTTAATTATAGTTAGGTATATTATTATTATACTATATACATTTACTAATCGTAATATAAATAGACATCCGTAATATCACTGTGTGTATTGTCTGTGTGTTATATACTGTGCAACGTTAGCAAATAAATGTTTTTCTTTCTTTCTTCTTTTTTTTTATGTATTTAATGACATCTGAGGCGCAGTGGGCGAAGGCCTGCTTGAGACGCAGAAGGTTGTGCGTTCGTTTCCCGTTGCAGGACAAATGTTTGTATGATCTGCAAATATTTGTCTCGGGTCTGGGTTATTTCGATGTATAATATGTATGTATTTACAAAAAAATATGTATGTAAGTAGTATATAAGTCATGTAGTTCCCATAACACAAGCTCTGCTTACTTTGGGGCTAGACGATGCTGTGTGAAAATGTCCAGCATTATTATTATTATGTATATTGTACACTATGTTATAAACGTCACACATAAATGAATAATCAAATCCGTAATCGGAAATGTTAGTTCAAGTTAAACATCAAAGGTCTTAGTTTAGACACGGTGGCTTCACTTAGCTTTGAAACTGACGTCTAGAAACTTAATAGATCTAGCGACGGGGTAATTCTGACTTTTGGAAGTTCATTTCCAGTTCGATTCATTTCGAACTTGCCGAAAGAGTTGTGGAAGTTCTGATTTGGGTTCCACTCTGTTACACTTCTGTTTCGGTGATTGCTTTTATGGTGTTTTTCGTTCGCCACGCATATTATACCTATGCTTAGATAAATAATGCTGGACATTTTTTACACAGCATCATCTAGCCTCAAAGTAAGCATAGCTTTTGTTATGAGAAATACAAGACTGATATACTACTTATATATTTTTTTGTTATAAATACGTACTTTGCTTGATTCTAGATGGAGTTTAGAATAAAACTTTACAAAGTGTCATGGTTATGAACATAATTTGCATGGTAAAATATCCCGTTTTCAGACAAAATTTATTCAAATGGTTTGTTTTTTTTTGGTAATCAATATAGAAGGCTGCGGGTTCGATTTCAGCTGTGGGACAAATGTTTGTTTCTATGTATAATACGTATGTATTCACAAAGATGTATTTAAATTTAATAGTATGTATCAGTTATGTAGTTCTCATAATAAAAGCTCTGCTTTGTTTAGGGCTGGATGATGGTTGTGTGAAAAATATCCAGCGCTGTTTATTTATATAACTGATACTCGTAATCTAGGAAAAAGCCATGTTTTTTAATTATAAGACGAATATCAGATTTCCTCATTTTTATACAATGTAGTGGGTTGTTGAGGTCAGAGTCACCTACACTTAAGTAGGTAATAGGAGCGTTGCTGTTACATTAGATAAATAGTTGTGTTTCTGTTATAAGGAAAAAAGTCTTAAAATGCGTTGTTCGGTTCTTAGTCACCATCTTTTAGGCACTTCCGGTTGTGTCAGATTTTATCACGTACCTAACGAAACTCCTAGCACATTTCGCTATAGCGTCACAGCCATACCTTGATTTATGTTTAAGGCCAATAGTTAGCGGCTAAGACTTATGCCATACTATGTATTATGCACACAGATATTTTTACTGACTATTAAAATTATTTGCATTTCATTATTAAATTCACATATTTTTTATATTTTGATGTTTAAGGCCAAAAGTTAGCGGCTAAGACTAATGCCATACTATTTATTATGAGCACAGATATTTTTTACTGACTATTAAAATTATTTGCATTTCATTATTAAATTCACATATTTTTTATATTTTGATGTTTAAGGCCAATAGTTAGCGGCTAAGACTTATGCCATACTATGTATTATAAGTACAGATATTTTTTACATACTATTAAAATGATTTGCATTTCATTATTAAATTCACATATTTTTTATATTTTGATGTTTAAGGCCAATAGTTAGCGGCTAAGACTAATGCCATACTATGTATTATGAGCACAGATATTTTTTACATACTTTTAAAATTATTTGCATTTCATTATTAAATTCACATACTTTTTATATTTGTTAAAAAAGTAAAAGTAAGTAATGTTTTTACTGAAAACGTAATATTTACCATGATTTTTGTGTCTGGCCATTTTAAGTGGGCCTTACTTCCAATCCGGAGGTCGTCGGTTCAAACCCGATCGTGCACTAATGTATTTTTCTTCTCGAAAAAATTATGTGCGTATTCACACGTGCTCAAAACGATGAAGAAAAACATCGTTAGGAAACCAGCATTCCCTAGAACCAAAAATTGAGGCGTGTGCCATCAGTTACTGTACTAAAAAGCAACATGTCACTTGGGCAAACTTACAAAACGCGGGCATGTACCAAATGTAATGTTAGACATGTCTCTGATAACCCCCAATCATGGTATCTGCTTAAAACTAGTCATGTGCAAAAAAATTGCCTTACAAGTAACGCGGCTTCCCTTCAACCAGTTTATACATAAAATAAAATCTTTTATCGAAAATCACCCATATCATGTAAAGGAATATTTTTAATTGTTATTTATCTGATTTGCATATGTAGTAGCTAAGTATGAATATATACACATCTGAGATACCAATGTTATATGTTATAACGAAATGGTCAGTAAATTAATCTGAAAATCTGAATCTGAATACCCCTACTTGGTAACCTCAAAGATCGTCTCACTGAGTATGTATCTGAGGATGTCCATTACGGGGAATACAGTTGTGAGCGTGTTTTTGTTGTTTTTTTCTATTTTATTCTATTTATCAATGGCAACACGCACTGATGACTCGTTTTATAACATACTAGCAGCGCCCCGCCTTTTCACCCGCGTAAGTTTCGATTCCGTGGGAATGTCGGCGATCTAATTAAATTTTAACACAAAAGCTGCTATTGTGACTTACTAAGATAGTAAGATATATTCCCTCGCGGACTTTTTTGTAGGTAATAATGAGTACTTTAATCATGTAGTACATCCTTTTTATGTATCATCAATAGTTTTCTCAGCGCACGCCAAATAATAAATTTTATAGGCAAAATTTTGCTACTTTGGGTTACATTATTGCAATTTTCTTAGGGATCTCTATTTTTTTTGAAAATACATTATAGCCTATGTTACTTCCTGATGATATATCTTTCATTTGATGAAAAATGGTTAAAATCGGTCCAGTAGTTTCGGAGCCTATTCGATACAAACAAACAAACAAAAAATCTTTCCTCTTTATAATATTAGTATAGAAGAACAAAATCGTAACGACGATCTTTTTCTTGCCCTGATCCATTATGATAGTCCTATACCATGTAAGTTCCGATTAATATAGCACCTACATACAAGAGAGTTAACTCGTCGAAACAACGCATTAGTATACGGATATCGCTGCACCTAAATAATTGGAGCTAGGGACGTTACAGAGAAAATACGGATAAATAAAATTCACAAATTGTTGCATAGTTTAGCAGACATTTTTGCATAATTCAATAATGAGATAGATTTTTGTGGACAATTCATTATTTTGACAATTCATTACTTTGTTAAATAAGTACTCTCACAAGGGTTTTTCCTTGTCTTAAAATTATGTAACTATGTATGTACCTGTTCTATGAGAGACTGATGCCTGAAGTAGGTTTGAAAAACCTGTATTACAGGTCACCAGTATTACTCAAGGATATTTATGAAGCAGTAAAATACTTTTTAATTCATTCGAATCGGATCTTTAATTTTGAAGTTATCAGGAGTATAAACCGCAGGGCGTAGGTAGTATGTTATAAAACGAGTCAAAATAGAATACAAAAAAAACAAACACGCTCACAACTGTATTCCCCATAATGGACATCCTCAGATACATACTAACTGAGAAGATCTTTAAGGTTACCAAGTAGGGGTATTTAGATTCAGATTTTCAGATTAATTTAATGACCGTTTCGTTATAACATATAACATTGGCATCTCAGATGTGTATACATTCACACTTAATTGCATCACGGATTAAACGTAAGGAGACGTTATTTGAGGAGACATATGAAAAATAAAAACATACATAATGTCATACCCATTTTATGAAGAGGTAGGCAGACCACACATCCGGGGATAGTAGAAGTCCATGGATTTCACCTACTACAATCCTGTGACAATCGTCTGAAAGCCAGCACTGCACCTGACCCCTAGGTTCTGGGGCAGCATAATGCTGAGACGGGGACCTATTTGACCCCACGCAACACAAAATGACGTACCTTAGTTTGTCTGTTTTTCGTTTCACTGTGTAACGTATCTGTTTTGTGTTTATTACTATTTTTGTTTGGGGATATTAAATACATTTTCTTTCTTTCTTCTTTCTTCGTTCATCCTCATCACATTTTTCATACAAGCTACATACAATAGTACCTTGAACCAACGGGCTTAGGGCACTCTTGACTTGGCTGGATTTGCTAAATATTTTTATGATATCCTAAAGTATGAACCAAGGTGGGAAGTCACCCGCCACGAGGTGTATTGGTTTTGCCACAAGGTCCAAATAACCAATTTCATCCATGAAATCCTTATCTCCTAATCCGTCTATGAACTGCGATATTTTTCACAGATCTCTTGCACCATTACATTGAGGATGATAAGTTGTGTTTATTTTCCGTGGTTTCAGTTGAAAGGTTTTTCAACGGAATTTTGAGAGTCAGAACGTGGCTATGGTTTACGGATTAATCCGTTAATTCTACAACCACTACATCACTTACCCCATAATTCAGGGCGTACAGCCGTCTGCGGTCGGGCGATATTACTGGCGTAACTCGCATGCCGGTAATTTCGGTATTAGTGATAGATAAAGCATTTGAATATTCATTTTCCGTCAAAATAATTAATGAATCAATAGCATAAGGCAAATTTTAGTCAATCTACATACACAAAGTGGACTACTTAATGAAGTGCACAAGATGTAATATTGTAAGAACGGGAATTTTCACGTACTGCACTATCGGTGAAAGCACCGACTAAATTTCGACTCATTCTGAGAGACTTCGTCAGGATGAGTGATCGCGACTTGCTCCCTCCGCGTCACGCCGTGCACTACAAAAAAATGCCGTTTTTACACTATGAATAGACAAGTTCACGATAGTTTTTGCACAAGATGTGTTGAAATAAACTATATAAGTCCTAAATGGATCCTAAAGTTACCCCATATCTCCTAAAACTATCATTGGGGATCCGTCAAACTAATTGGTAGTTCTTATCACGGCACAATACTCTGTAAATCTTTTAAGAAGCTAAAACTGTGTAGGGATACCCAGTTTTAACTTCTTATTCATCTGGCCATACAAAGGTTGTCTGGAAGATTGTACGTTCTATGTTTATGAATTCCTGTGTTTTGTATTTTGCTTTGGTGTGCAATAAAGAGTTTATCTATCTAGGAATCATTCCTGAAAGGAAGTTTAAAAA
This sequence comes from Perizoma flavofasciatum, assembly GCA_958496245.1. NCBI lineage: Eukaryota > Metazoa > Arthropoda > Insecta > Lepidoptera > Geometridae > Perizoma > Perizoma flavofasciatum. The sequence goes on from OY292437.1 coordinate 10,404,731, forward strand.
ATATATATTTATGTACCTCACTTAATTATCGAGCGATATCAAGTGAGGTTATTTAAAATCTTTCTCCTAAATACCAAAGTTAAAAGTCATGTATCACTAAATAATTCCTCATGAACCAGTCTATTTAAACCGCAAACAATGGACGTCGCATTTTGCGGTACAATAACGCTAATCTAAATTCATTTAGCGTGCATTCGAGAGAATGGAATAGTTACTAAGTAACGCTAAATTATTAGGTAAAAGCGTGTTCACAAATATAAACAGCTTTTGTAAGAGCTCTGTGAGACACACAGCCGAAAGGCTTGTAAAGTAATTACCTTCTGTGTATTGGCGTTAAAATGTCATAAACACAAAAAAAAAACAATTTGCGGCCGATGACATTCCGAAGAAATACAAGTCATCTGAAAGCATGGTGGTTGAAGAACATCGTCAAGGTCACAGAGCTTACTTGGATGCGAATACTCATACTCATTTATTAACCGTAGGAACTAAATTGTACACTTGGTTTTGTCAAATTACATAATATATAAAAGTCTATTGTATAAAAGAAAAAATCTGGCCCAATACCTAGGTACATAATAAATCTGGATAGTTGCAAGTCATTAAAACAGACAAGCATAGTGAATTTAGGTCAAAGAAATTCCTGTAATTTACAAAAGTATCATACCATGCTATGTAATGCAATTCAATAAAATATAATTTCTAATTATTAAGCTACTGTAAAGAGGTATTTTCAAAGTATAATTACGAACTAAAACTAAAATACTTAATGTAAAATAAATTATGTACATGTCAGATAACAATAAAGATAGCAGAGAACAGAGAAGATTGAGCAAAAGCCTTTACTCAGGCATTTAATTTTATGGGCTGAAATGACAATGATGGGTCTTTATCGCATTAACATTTTTTTTAATTATAACGTCGGGAAAATTATAAAAAGATTAACCCGCTAAACTAATAATTATGTTATCTGTAGTGTATTAGTGTGCGCCGGACGGGTGTGTTGAGTGCACCCTCGCGTCAGTCCACAATAAACGGTTGGAATAGTTGAGTGTGTTCCCTTGCCTATATTACAGTGGCTAACGAGGAAGGGATTTTTTGCATGCAGAACAGACTTTATCATAAAATGGGTATAGGAAAGATAGCAGAATTTAATGCGCGATCCGGGAATTGGACTTTATACGTGAAAATGTACTTTAGAGTGAACAGTATCAGTGAAAAACTACAGATACCCACATTGATCGCGGCAAAGGGCAATGAATCGTATGAATTGTTGAGTAATTTAACAAAACCCAGCAAGAAAACTTATTCAACAGTGGTACAGTTGATGAAAGATTACATACAACCCAAACAATCATTCATGGCAGAGAGATATCGGTTCAGACAGAGAAGACAACGTGGGAGAGAGTGTGTTCTGATATACGCGAATGCACTAGAATATTCAAGAATTAACCATATACTTAGGTGAATTTTGAACAAAAAACACATTTTGCTGGTAAAACGTTCTGCACCTAGGAGCAAAAAAAAATGATTAGAAAAAACACGAAAAACTTTGTTTTATTTTGCTCAAAGTCAACTGACACACTAAACAAACCATAGATTTCTCAATTTAATGTTCTGATAATGCATAAAAAATCTACATTTTCATAACAACCGCAACCAAAAATGGCATTTTGAAACAATATCTACCAGGATATTATTACGAATATAAGATCATTTACTAATTCTCTTGCTGACGTTTCATTGACCGTTTATAGCTTTTTCCTCGTGATACTAAAATGATGCAAAAACACAATAATTTTAATGCTATAAATATTAATACACTAGTTGTTACCCGCGGCTTCGCCCGCGTGGTATGTTAATAAAAGTAGCATATAACCATCTCCAGGCTTCAAACTATGTCCACCAACTTTTGAATGAATCGAACCAAGGATTACAATTTATACAAAGTTTAGAACTCAATTGCACACCCCCAAAGGGTAGTATTGAAAAAATAAAAAATACGTGTTTCATTATTTACTTTAAAATTATTTGTACAGAGTTTTGAGCGAATTAAACAATATTTTTTTCATAGAAACTTTATCTCCCTATTTAACCCCCTTAGGGGTCGATTTTCGAAAATTAGATTAGCCTACGAGTATGTGTTATTCCAGATCCTAAACTATCTACATTCCAAATTTTATCAAAATCGGTTTAGTAGTTACGGAGATATGTGGTAACAAACATTCACACACACACGCACACACACAGACTTTCGCATTTATTATATTAGTAGGATTTTATTCTTCAATAATAATTGCTTATAGTCGTATTTGTCTGTGTGTCTCATGTGAAATGGGGCAAGATTAGGTTTAAGCTATTGTTAACACAACTAACGTTTATAGCCTGCGTGCTTCACATATAGTTTACTACATAATGTAGCTATATAAATACATTAAAATTATAACACGATCGTGATAAATATATAAGGAGTTGCTGTTAAGGAATTAATGTAAATAATAAGGATTCTTTATCAAAGAATTGCCGTTTTTGTTACCCAAGTACTTAGCTTTTTTATGAAACGAAATATGGAAAAAATAATATTAATTAATGTCTCAAACTGATATCGTAGTTTAGGAAAGTAATAGAATAATTCTAATAAAACAGTATCATAGATTACGCATTTTAAAGTACCACGGTACTCATAGTTACAGATTACAGTAACATAGGGAAACAAATGGCTAATGAGGAGTTAGAATTATTTATGTATCTTTTAAAAAAACTATATGGCGGTGTCCCAGGGACATAATTGTCAAAGATAAAGAAGGTAAGCAAATAGCCGTGAATACGCTAGTCATAATTAGCATCTTAAGGTCAATATTCAGACAGTTAGAATGCCATAGCATCTTCCATCTCAGGAAAGTTACATCTTTACTGAATCGCAAAGATTCAATTACAGGTATCTATTATTTTATACTTTATATGCTTCTTTACTATTGTTTTTGGGTAATTTTGTATGTTTATAGTGAAAGAAACTGTATTATATAAATTACTAGCTTCTTCCCAAGGCTTCGCCCGCGTAGTACCCGGATAAAAAGTAGCCTATATGTTATTCTGATGTATAAGCTATATTACTGTAAAGTTTCATCAAAATCCGTTCAGTAGTTTTTGCGTGAAAGAGTAACAAACATCCTCACAAACTTTCAAGTTTATAATATTAGTAGGATTATTTATCATATTTATCGACAATTTTAGTTTTTTTAGTAAAAATCCTATCTAATTAACTCACTTATGGCTTCCCAAAGCTCATGGTTAGATCCTAGGTCTATAACCATTATTTTCACTCAAAATACATAGATAGTCAGCTGGGTATTTATTTTATTTATTTGAATATGAAAATCTTAGTATGGGTTCAGTATGACTGTTGGGTGTTTATATATTTATTTGGGGGAGACCTATGACGCCACTGTCATGTGTAGCTCTGAACTTTGTCGAGAGTCATCGACATAACTCAGAGGATTAGTAAGCTTAAGTGGCAATGGGCTGGTCATATATGCCGAAGAACCGACAACCGTTGGGGTAAATGAGTTCTTGAGTGGAGACCGCGTCTGGATAAACGTAGTGTCGCCCCCCGGCTAGGTGGAGCGATGACTTAAGGAAGGCAGCGGGCAGTAAGTGGATGATAAGAGCCGAACACCGGACTCAGTGGCGGGGAGAGGCCTATGTCCAGCAGTGGACTGATGTGGGCTGATGATGAAGTAGGTAGCTTACTTAGCTAGCAGTATGCTGAGCTGACACCATTTTTGTGCGATATTGTACTGTAGTGTAGGACGCCCTCCAGCCAGGTGGGATGACGATCTGCGAAAGACTGCAGGCAGATGCTGGATGCGGCAAGCTGAAGACAGGGCGCTATGGCGCTCATTAGGGGAGGCCTATGTCCAGCAGTGGACTAATATAGGCTGATGATGATGTACTGTCTGGGTAGATGGATTTGTAAGATGCGTGGGGTATTTCTATTTAAGTTTAACTTTTAAGGAGTATTTGTGTTTATAATTAATATTTGTGTTTATCCATCCCATCATCTTAACTTGCAAATTTGTTGTATTTAGGGTTATATACCTCAAAAGGAAAAAAACGTTAACCTTATAGGATTACTTTGTTGTCCGTCTGTTTGTCTGACTGTTAAAACCCTGTGTCTCAGAATCGTGTGGAGGTATCGAATTGAAATTAAAACCATATACTCAGGTCTTACACTCTATATACAGTCCCTTGAAGCTGTGAAAAAATCAAACTTCTAAGTTACGTCCGTTTACGCTGCAGATACTTATATTTCGACACTCTCAAGGAAATCAAAATTCATAGGATACTTTCCTTTGACCTAAAACTATGAAATTTGGCAAGTAATCTCTATGTCATTCTGAATAAAGTTATTTTCATTTCTAGCAATAGACTACTATCGAGAGTACTATCTCTCCTTGTGAATATTTAATATGTATATATTGTATGTATGTATAATTTGAGTTATATATTATATATATATATATATTTATATATTTAAACTATGTACCTATTTATGTATTATATTATATGAAAGTGTGTGCTATTATTTTATATTTTTTCCCGTTTGTGTACACGTACCCACCGCTATTTATCAGCTGTCCCTATCCTCAAAGGTTTGCTGGAAGAAAACTCTTGTTAGAGTTAAGCTTGCCTTTGTACATGTCCTATATGTAAGTCTTTTGTATGTATTATCTGTGTGTACAATAAAGAATAAAGAATATACTTCTCAAGCTGGTGATATAATGATGATGATGATTTCCCATCAGAAATTTGCATTGAGTCCCTCGATATTACTAGAACCCGAGGCATTAATCTAAATCCATTAACAGTAATAGTCGACATTAATAGTACGTTATGATAGATCGACGCCTCAGATGCTGATTATGGAATTTTGGTTGATGTATATAGGGACATTATACATACTATGATAAAGTGATGAGGAATGAACTATGGTCGGTACTGTCAATTTATGGAGTGGAAAGCAACCTAATTCGAGCTCTGAAGTCTATCTATGAAGATTCCAGTGCTTGCGTAAAGATAAACGAGTCATACACTGAATGGTTTAGTATCCAAAAGGGTGTTAGACAGGGATGTGTAGCGTCACCGTGGCTGTTTAATCTATTCATGGACAGTTATTTGAAAGATTTGAAAGAAAGTGAATGTGGATTAAGAACGAATGAGTTACTCGTCAAATGTCTTCTCTACGCCGATGATCAGGTTATACTTGCGTCATCGGTGGATGAGTTACAAGAGATGGTAACAATTATGCATGAAGCGTTTGGAAGAAAAGGGATGTAATTTATTATGAGTAAGACGAAAGAAATGGTTTTTGATAAAGATGAATGTATGAATGCATGTGATATTGTGATCAGCGGAGAGAGAGTGGAACAAGTAAAAGAATTTGTATATCTGGGGACTTTGTTTACTAGGGATGGGAAGCATGAGAAATATATTGAAAGGAGAGTGAATGCTGGATATCAAGTGAATGGGGCACTTCACTCCTTCATGAGCAGCCGGCAATTGTCTGAGACGGCACGACTAGCCGTGCATAAAGGAGTGTTAGTGCCGACATTAATGTATGGAAGTGAAAGTTGGGTATGGCAGAAGAAACATCAAAGTCGAGTGAATGCAGTGGAGATGAGAGCTTTGAGGAGTATGTGTGGTGTATCTTTGAGTGATAGAGTGAGAAACAGCGTGCTAAGAGAGCAGTGTGGAGTGAATGAAGATGTAGTAACGAGAGTTGAGAAAGGTATGTTGAGATGGTTTGGGCATATAGAAAGGATGGACGAAAGTAGATTAACAAATCAAGTATACAAGGCGAGCGTGAATGGGATAGTTGGTAGAGGAAGGCCTCGACGAACGTACTATGACTAAATTGGAGACATTTTAGAAAAAGGCCAGGTCAGAAGTACACTAAACCGCCGAGCCTGTATGAAGAATGTGATAAGGATGAATGAAGCGAAAGAGGTATGCCAGGATCGTACCAAGTCTCTATTCTGCCTACCCCTCCGGAAAACAGGCGTGACTATATATGTATGTATGTATATAGGGACATTTATTATAAAAATGGGGATACACTTAATCAAAAATCTACACTTACTGCAAGCTACTTTTTCATCGGCTAATTTTTATCCGAGTACCACGCGTTCAAATCTGTCGGTAGTAATTAAACTGCTTCCGTACTTAAGTTCATAAACTACTAGCTTCTACCTACGGTTTCGTACGTGGTACCAGGATAAAAAGTAGCCTATGTGCTATTTTGATGTATAAGCTATATTACTGTAAAGTTTCATCAAAATCCGTTCAGTAGTTTCTGCCTGAAAGTGTAACAAACATCCATCCTCATAAACTTTCACGTTTATAATATTACTAGCTTCTGTCCACGGCTTCACCCGTATGGTATCTGGATAAAAAGTAGCCTATGTGTTATTCGATGTATAAGCTATATTACTGTAAAGTTTCATAAAAATCCGTTTAGTAGTTTTTACGTGAAAGAGTAACAAACATCCTCACAAACTTTCGCGTTTATAATATAAGTAGGAAGGACAGGATGTAAGCACCAAACATTGCTCTAACGAAAAGATAGTCGGATTGAAATACAAACATAACTTTGCAGTTAAAAATTCAATAAATTGTCAAACTGCAAATGTAGGTTTGCAATCGCAAGAAAATATTTTATTATTTGTGATAAAACTGTAAATTAAAGATTTTCGAACTTTTCCCTTTACTTGCTTTGTGAGACATTGTTTCTTGCCAAATTTCATGATTCTAGGTCAACGGGATCCTATAGGTTTTAATTTATTATCAAATTATGTCGCATAAATTGCCTTATTTTTGTTAGAGCTCAAGGGACAGTTAGACCTACGTATTTGATATTCATTTCAACTTGATACCTCCCACACACTCCTGAGAAGAAGGGTCTTGACTGACCGACAGACAGACGGACGCACGGACAATGAAGTGATTTTTTTTCCTTTTGCAGTACGGAACCCTAAAAATTACATAGAAATTTATCATCGACTTTTAGTCAAATTTCATTATCATCGACACCCTGTAGAAGTACATTGCTGGATATAAGGTTCTCTCAAATAGTGGCCAATAGTCAATGACGTCGATTCTCTTCTGCACCAACCAACCATAATTTAAACTTTATTTAAAATAAAAAAGAGATGGCAAGAATTTTACTCCTGTCAAATTAGTTTACGTGTCGCTCTACTTCGTGTTTATAGTCAACATGTTTTGAAATCACAACTAAACTTGTATGGAAGACTGAAACAAATGAAATGAAATGGTTTATTTGCGAGATATATGGTTACAAAGATCTTACAGTACCTCTAAGTAGTTATAGTTTCACATAATTCACCAAACACATTGGCATGCAAATGTTTATCTTAGTTATGACATGCAAATGTTTCACTTAAATCCGACTAATTTGATAGAAGCTAATTGTTGCTATCTCTTTCTTTTGTTACCTACTGTTATAAAAAGAGAGCTATAGATAAAATTAACTTTAGTTAGTGTCCAAAAGAATCGACACCATTTTTTTTGTTATTTTACTTAATTTTGTAGTTATTAAGTAGGCACTCTGGTAAGAGAAAATTGCGTGTTACCTATCTGTACCTATTGCCTGCTTAGCTTTCATAGACTACCTAACGACCTACTTGTAAATTTGAAAAATGAATTTTTTCTAGCGAAATAAAGATTCTATGATTTTTATATATCTACTAAGCGTATAAAGTAGAACACAAAATACTTCACCATAGATTTTTAGCAGGAAAAGTAAAATTAATAACACAAAGCAATTAAGCAAATAGTACGATCCTTTTAATCAGACCAAAAGCCCATTCTGATAAGTGATTGAACACATTTATTTTGATTTACACTTCTATTTACCCCAGTAAATAACGCCTATTTACATCAACGCTGGAGAAAAATGGAGCGATGATATTTTCACGGTTAGATTTGACGAAATTGTAAGTTTATCTATAACTAGCTTCTACCCACGGCTTCGCTTGCATGATACCGGGATAAAAAGTAGCCTATGTGATATTCTGATGTATAAGCTATATTAGTGTAAAGTTTCATCAAAATCCGTTCCGTAGTTTATATTAGTAGGATTGATTTCTCATTTGATTTCTGTATAATCAACAAAAAATGGCATCATTGGCTATTTACACTTTTGTAGTACACTTTTGTGTTCTAAAATATAAAGTAAATATGAACTTAAATGTAAGCTAAATATGTACTAAAATGTTTAGACGTTTCAATATAAAATGTCTAAAAAAGTTTGAAAAATAGTATTTTCCTCCTCAAAAAAATCTTTTTCAAACAAGACGACCTCTGTGGCGCTGTGGTCGAAGGCTTGCCTGAGACGCAGAAGGTTGCGGGACAAATGTTTATACAATTAGCTAATGTTTGTTTCGGGTCTTGGCGTTGTCTATGTGAAATATGTATATAAATATTTACAAAAAAAACGTATATAAGTAGTATATCAGTCATGTACCTAGTTCCCATATTACAAGCTCTGCTTAGTTTGGGGCTAGATGATGATGTGTGAAAAAATGTCCAGCATTATTAATTTATTATTTATTTATTTGACTAAACTATGATGATCTTTATCACATGATTTACTTCACTATTTTTTTTTTCACACGCCCGTCGCGTTTTCCGCCATGACGGCATTATGACTGTGAAACTTTTTCACTAGCTATTTATTGACATAAAATACAGAAAACTATGTGAATTGTTTTGTTTGAACGCAATGTAAGGAGCCCGTATATGCATTTGCTGTTAGAGGGTTTTATATTTGTATTTTTTTTTATCTGTTGAGGTATTTATTCAACTAACTTGTAATTCAATTGAATTTAATTTATTTCTCAGAAGGAGTATAAAATAACTTTATACAAAAAAAATCTAGGCACAATAAAAAATCTTAAAAAGATATGTAATGTCAACAATTAATAAATCGAAAATATAAAATATACTTCTATATAGTGTATAATATTTGGTACTTGTAGCAAATTTCATATATTAATATTCTTGCAATATTTGTGGTCAGAAAGAAATTCATAGTTTGGCTTATAATAGTTTCCTTGAAAACTTTCTCATATAAACTCGTTATACTAAAAGAAAAAAACATCAATAAAAATCATACATTAAAAATCTGACGCAGTTCATTAAAATTAATTGTTTTTTTGGTCAATCTAGCTCATGTTTACTGCGTGTTTCATAGCCGTGAAAAAAAGTATTGTTCTTGTAACATAAAGAATACAGCGGAATTAACCCTACGGCGTAGAGCTTCAACGACGTAGAGCCTCCACGTATTTTAATTAAATATCATAATAAGGCTTATATTATAATCCTGAAACCTATCAAACGATCTAAAGCGAGTAAAAGTAATTATATATTAGTCTATAGAATTGTATTAAGTAGGCTTGTCTCAAGTGACACTATACATAAATCAACGTCTAAACTTTCCTAACTGATGGAGACGAGATAAAACTAGGTTGAAGAGTAATCGAATTGGAGAAACACCTTTTGTGGTGAACATCAATTTCAAAAATTAATTGGTGCATAGCCGGCTTTAGACCCACGACTTTCGGATCGGAAGTCAGGGTAGCCTACGGATTTTATTTGAAAGTCTTCATGTAAAAATAAATGAGGCAATAATGTCTTGTCATGTCGTATCGTATCATATTATGTAATACTAGCTTCTGCCCACTGCTTCGTCCGCGTGGTAAATAGAGAAAAAGTATCCTATGTGTTATTCTGATGTATAAGCTATATTACTGTAAAGTTTCATCAATCCGTTCAGTAGTGTTCATGTTTGCATGAAAGAGTAACAAACATCCATCCTCACAAACTTTCGCGTTTATAATATTAGTAGGATTAATATCGTATGACATAGATGTAATCGTCTGCAATCTTATTTTTATCATGAATAGACTTACATTTGGTAAAAATCTCTCCTGGCGGTAAGTGATGAATTAGTTGACAATGAAGCATGAAGGTCTAACAGTTACCTATTCGCTCTCACCTTGAAGATACCTAGATTGTAGTTTTAAGGAAAGACAGACGACGGTAGTTCCATTCCTTCGCCGTTCTCAATAGATAATTCTTCCTACAATTTTCTACGTCTTCCTTATACCTACAATTATCAGAAACCTCAGGGGCTCTTTCCTTCTGAACAATTTCAAATCCTATTAAAAAGTTTCCACATGTTGAAATTAACACAAGATCCCAACATACCTCAGTTGGACGTGAGTTGAAAATGAACGAGTTTTATTGCTAACTGTTGACACAATAACTGCTTTACTGACCGAGAAATGTTAGTGTTAGTGAAACGAACTTAACTACGTTAAGTTTTAATTTATTTTATAAATCATTATCAGCACACATCAGACAACTGCATAGGCCTCTCCCAATACGGATCACTGAGCCCGATATTGGGGTCATCTCGTCCATATTCTGCCAAATGAGTGGAGACTTTAGAACTCGTTCACCTAACGATTCTTCGGCATATAAGACCAGCCAAGTCAGTATAGCTTGCTAACCCTTCTATGGCAATGACTTTCATTCTCTGTTAGAAAATTTAGTTACAGATTCTATCCGTCAGAGATACCCCGAACACAGCCCGTTTCAGTACTGTAAGTTATCACGTCTCGATACTGTAAGTTATCACGGGTAGGACGCAAACTAATTGAAGACTTTGAACTTAGACATTGTGGTATGGGCGACTAAACCCTAGCTCGTTTTATAAATAAATGGCTTTTTTTAATCATGAGACTATCCACTGAATTACATTAACAAAATGGCAATGAACGACTTATTTTGGTCTAAAGCATATCCAAAATTAAAAGGACACTTTTCGACCACAGCAAAATCCTACTAATATTATAAACGTGAAATTTTGTGAGAATGGATGTTTGTTACTCTTTCACGCAAAAAAAACTGAACGGATTTTGATGAAACTTTACAGTAATATAGCTTATACATCAGAATAACACATAGGCTACAATTTATCCGGGTACCATGCGGGCGAAACCGTGGGCAGAGGCTAGTATTATGAATGCGAAAGTTTGTGAGAATGGATGTTTGTTACTCTTTCACGCAAAAACTACTAAACGGATTTTGATGAAACTTTACAGTAATAGCTTATACATCAGAATAATACATAGGCTACTTTTTATCCGGATACAACGCGGGCAAAGCCTTGGGCAGAAGCTAGTGTTATTATAAGTTTAACGAGTTTTTATCGCGTGTATCTATTTATTATTTTCCTGATGTTTTGACTAAATAAATAAATAATGCTGGACATTTTTTCACACAGCGTCATCTAGCCCCAAACTAAGCAGAGCTTGTATTATAGGAACTACATGACTGATATACTACTTATATACTTTTTTTTTGTAAATACATACGTATTATACATAGAAAAACACCCAGACCCGGAACAAATATTTGCAGATCTTACAAACATTTGTCCCGTGACAGGAATCGAACCCACAACCTTCTGCGTCTGAGGTGGACCTTCGCCCACTGCGCCACAGAGGTTGACTGTATTGCAACAGCCGTGTATTAATCGTGAAGATGAATCCCATGATAAACAGATGTTTGCGTTCCAATTGTGCAGCGGTGATACGGTTAGTGGGCCGTAATGTGAACATGGAATTTTCTGGTTCCGTATATAAATTGAGAGTAGTTGTGGCTACTACCTTTTTAAATAAATAAATAAATGCTGGATATTTTTCACATAGCATCATCTAGCCCCAAACTAAGCAGAGCTTGTATTATGGGAACTACATGACTGATATACTACTTAATACTTTTTTTTTGTAAATACATACATATTATACATAGGAAAACACCCAGACTTGAGACAAATATTTGCAGATCTTACAAACATTTGTCCCGTGACCGCAACCTTCTGCGTCTCAGGCGGACCTTCGCCCACAGCGCCACAGATGTGGTCATGAAACTGGAATATACGGAGCTATCGTCTTTACTTCTAGACGATAGCTCCGTATACTCCAGTCATCCCGTGACCAAGACTGTTGCCGGATCAGTCGAAAAATCGGGAAAATAATAAAAGATAAACGCTATAAAGACCAGTTTAACGTATAATTAGATTATCTTATCGCGAAGTTTTGCTTACCACAGCATAATCATTCCCATTTTCAAGTTTTGGGAGATTGGACATTGCTAAAATTTTCAAAATGAGTTTGTTTGAGTTATTGTTCTATTTCCATAATTATTTTACTAATATAATTATGTCAGAGTATATTCATCATCATCATTATCAGCCTATGTTAGTCCACTGCTGGACATAGGCCTCCCCTAATGAGCACCATAGCGCCCTGTCTTCAGCTTGTCGCATCCAGCATCTGCCGCAGTCTTCCGCAGATCGTCATCCCACCTGGCCGGAGGGCGTCCTACACTACGTTTGCCGAGTCGCGGTCTCCACTCCAGAACACGTTTACCCCAGCGGTTATCGGTTATCAGAGTATATTAAGACTGGATAATTTTAAGTTTTGTTCCAAAAATTACGATAGTATCGGGAGTTGTTAAAAATGTTCTCCTCATTATTATATCACCAGGACTAAGCGGTAGAGTTAGTACAATATAGTATTTTCATTGATATAGTAAACTAGCCTCTGCCCACGGCTTTGTCCGCGTGGTACCCGGATAAATTAGCATATGTATTATTCTGATGTATAAGCTATATTATTGTAAAGTTTCATTAAAATCCGTTTAGTAGTTTTTGCGTGAAAGAGTAACAAAGATCTATCCTCACAAACTTTCGCGTTTATTATATTAGTAGGATTATGATATGATTTGCAGATTGCAAAGGGTTTAGTGTCTCATACAGATTCTGAACACGAACCGCTGAAGGGTGAACTGTCAGACTGAAGAAGTTGAACGCTAGTTGAGATTTGTTGCCGTTAGGGAATGGTTTGTTATTGTTTGTTAAGGGCCAATGGAATTGAAATAGCAAAAATAATCATTCATAATATATTTCAGGCAAAATTATTTGTTATTGGTTAGTAGGGACTAACTGATGGTATGGGCATGTCATAAGGAGGGAAGAATGTTACATTACGAGAAGAGTGTTAAATATGAATGTGGATGGAAATAAAAGCAGAGGCAGGCCAAAGAAAAGGTGGATGGATTGTGTGAAGAATGACATGATTAAGAAAGGAGTGAGTACTTAGATGACGGCTGATAGAGGAGAGTGGAAGAAGAAAACATGTTGTGCCGACCCCATGTCATGTGGGATAAGGACAAGAAGATGATGATGAGGGACTAATTGAATTGATATGTAAAAAATAATAGTTAATTTCGTTCAGGGCTCATAGCATAAATAGTAACGAAGAAACACAACAAAAAAAACAACCGCTAACACATATATCAGCTCCTTGCGTTACGGATAATAAAACGGCTAAGCTGATTTTGAATTTAAATGGTTTGTTTTTACTTATTGTATTTTAACTGGCAATAAATTATAGGTAGGCACTTACTTAGTATCAACTTGGTATGGATTTTGAATTATTTTACGGCCGGAGTTATGTTTTAAGATTACATTGCTTTACTGAATATAGTAGGTGCAGTTATATACCCAAATACAGCTACTATACCTTAAAACTAAAATACATACAAACTTTAAAAAAAAAGATTTCGTTTATTATGTTATTTTTTTTAAGGTATACAATAAAGTATTTTCATTCATTCTCTTTTTTATTCATCTTGCACGTAGTGACTGCGACGTGGGCGCGACTGAGTTCGGTAATTGACACCGGAAACGTAGATGGACGATTCCCTTAGGCCACATAACTTTCCTCATGAAGGTAGAAAGAAGTCGTCATATAAAAAAACATTTGGATATTTTTTGCTGTATTTAAACTTTTTTATTTATAGGTATTCAAACATTTGTCCTGACTACTCACCCTCGTCATCAAATGGTATATAAGATAATCAGAACATTTTAATTTTAAATAAAAATACTTTTACGGTAATCAACATAAAGTACCGTGATGTCAAGCAAAAAAATACATTGTAGAAGTAAATATATACAAAAAAAATACATATCAAACAGAAAGCTATTTATTGAGCTTTGCAAACAATCTATAGATAGCGCAAACGATCCAAATCACTAACAGGCGGAAGCGTTCCCAAAATATTGGCCGCATTGTTACTAGAATTAAATCATATATTATATTATCTCATTATATTATAAGTATATAATATAATGAGTGAATAATGACGACTTCTGTGGCGCAGTGGGCGAAGGCCCGCCTGAGTCGCAGAAGGTTCAATTCGCGCCGCGGGACAAATGTTTGTATGATCTGAAAATATTTGTCTCCAGTATGGGTGTTTTCTATGCATAATATGTCCAAATTTACAAAAAAAGTATATAAATAGTATATCACTCATGTAGTTCCCATAATATAAGCTCTGCTTAGTTTTGGGCTAGATGATGCTCTGTGAAAATGTCTAGAATTATTTATTTATAATAAAATTATATCAACTTGAAGTCTGAAATATTTTTTTAAGAGAGAAATTATGAGTTTGTGAAGATTATACCGTGTTTGAAATAATCTTATCCTGTTACAGATACAAGATGGTACGACACTTCTGTTCAATTCCTAAAGAAACTTTTTATGTTCTGCGTAAGATTTTTATGGTTACGGAATTTTTGTAGCGAAAGTTCCGGCCATGAAGCATATTAAAAATACTTTCAAATCAATAATAAATTTCAAAGTTCGTTAATAAAGTTGGTAAAGTGTGTAATAATTGTTTGGCTTTGACTTCAAGACTATTTTTATTATTATTATAAAAAGATATGCGTAAATCCTACAAATCATTTTCTACTAATCCTACTAATATTATATACTTACGCGAAAGTTTGTGAGGATGGATGTTTGTTACTCATTCACGCAAAAACTACTTAACAGATTTTGATTAAACTTTACAGTAATATAGCTTATACATCAGAATAACACATAGGCTACTTCTTAACCGGGTACCACGTTGGTAAAGCCGTGGGCAGAAGCTGGTTATTCATAAAAGGTATACGTATATATTAGCATAAAAAATTATGATACCGTCAGTCTCATACATAGATCTGACCGCCACGCTTGGAGTCCCAGTGTCGTGGGTATCAGGATCTAGAAGGGCTATGGTATCACAACTCTCAGACCCGAAACAAATATCTGCAGGATATGCAAATATTCGCCTCACCGCAGGAATCGAACCTATCTAAATTAAAGTTAAATTTAAAAAAAAATGTTACCTATCTTACTGAATTTTATAGTTTGAACTATATTTTTTTCTATTTTCTGTTTTTGTTCCTTTGCACTAAGTCGTCAACTTATTTTATAATCTTGTTATTAAAGTACTTGTCTGCGGAAACTTTTAATAAGCCGTCAGCAAACATGCACTGGTCTATCCAGGCATGTTCTGTCCAATATAATAATACTTTCAGGATACTGTTAAGGCTGCCGCGTTTTTGTAGTGCCTCAGAGATGTTCGCGCAGACAAGGACGGATGGTTTTCATGCCATCATCCGTAAAAAGACGGCGTCTCTAATGAGTAGAGTTCGTGGCAGACACAACAATATCCTCAAAACAGTTGCAGAGAGGTGTACCTCTCCTATTTAGAGACATTTTGTATGAAAGATGGTCAATCAGAGAAATCAATATGATCTTATTGTTTGATTATCCCCGTCACAGAATGTCTTTATATATCATCGCAGAATTTACTTACAAATAATCCTAAGTGTCTACTAACAAAATGGATTGTATTCCAAAAACTTTTGGAATACAATCCATTTTATTTGATTATTCATATTGTAAAAACGGGAATTTTCACGTACGGCACTATTAGTGAAGGCACTGACTACTCTCGGAATGAGTCGAAACTTAGTCGGTGCCTTCATCGATAGTGCGGTACGTGAAAATTCCCGTTTTTACAATATGAAAATGGGTTGTGTTGTCTGAAATAAAAAACTTTTGATTTGATTTGATATTCTACACTTATATGATGATGTACCTTGATGTACCTAGCTGTAAGTTTTCACAAAAAAATTAAAATTAAATAAAATACAAACAACCTGAAATACGAACAACAATACATAATCTGAAAATAACTACTTACTTACATTACCCGTCTATGTAATAATCTAAAAAAAAATATTCTATTTGAAATCTTAAACGTCACTGTTAAACATTTTAGAAACATCTTTAGACAACAATATAACAAACCTTCAAAACAAACTTCGTTCTAGGTAAGTCCATTCTTACCAACCACCATGCCACCCTTTCAACAACCCTATCTCACTAACATTTACCTCAACTTTACAATAAGCTCTAGCCCCGTAAGTCATGGTTATTCCGACATGGTTCTATGCTGGCTTGTTTTCACAAAGCATGTTAGTAACAATAGGAATTGCATGACCGTACTCAGAACTTAGCCCAATTGGGGCAAAATAATATTATAAGTCAGGTGATAGACGAATGCAAAATACGTCACTCTCACTCCATTTGAAAATACGAGCAGTGCGAGAGAGATGGATTTGTGTAGACGAGCCAAAAAAACTGGACACACTAGGATTCCCTGTGTCGTGGACATCAGAAACTCCGAGTACCGTTGTACCCAAACACTCAGATACAGGACAAAATGTCTGCAAAACTTCCAAACATGAAACAATGAAAAATACGTCGGGTTTTTTTATATTAGAATAGGTCTTCAATTTGCCATAATCTATAAATAATAAATAAATAAATACTCCTGGACATTTTTCACACATCATCATATAGCTCTAAACTAAGTAGAGCTTGTATTGTGGGAACTACATGACTGATATACTAAATATATTTTTTTTGACATACGTGTTATACGTAAAAAAATACCCAGACCCGAGACAAATCTTTGCAGATCAAACAAACATTTATCCCGCGACGGGAATTGAACCCACATTCTGCGTCTCAAGTGGGCCTAAAGTTAATTAGTCTTTCAGAGTAGGTAATGTGAATAGGCAACGGTAACCGCGCACCATTAGGTGGGCCTTTTGTCTCGATTTAACAATAAATGTGTGAACTGAGATACTGCCCACACTAGCCCCACCCTGACTACGCCCATTGGAATGAATGATTTATTTCTAAACACACGACATGCAATTTTAAACGAGATGTGGGAAGATGTGCGCCTGCTGTTGAGGTTACCTTTGCCTTGAGGGCTTGACCCTTTTATATGAAAAAACGGGTGGTTTTGTAGGACATGAGAATGTAATTTGAAATGAATCCAGTAAAAAAAAGGAACAGTAAAAATTAAGTCAAGGTTTGCTAGAAGAAAACTCTTTTTAGGGTTAAGCTGGCTTTTGTATATGTCATATCATTCTGCTTTTTACTGTGCATCTTATATTTATAACGAGTTAGACCTTTTGGGTGGAGTCCATTAAGTGCTACTACAATGCTTTATTTCGAAAGAAATGGCCTTCAATCTTCTCAACTGAGGTCAGACAGACAAATCGGCAAAGAATCCGGCTGTCTTTACCAAATTATTGACGTCTTTGGTGGCGTGGCGGATGAGCCGGCTGAAACGTAAGAGGTGCGGGTTCAATGCGAATGTTTGGACGTTCTGCAATTAATTTCCATGGGTATTATGTTACCACGGTATTCATGGTTCCTAATACTACTATTCAGGGAATCCTAGCGTTATAATAATTTATACTATATTTTTTATGTACTTTGAACCAACCAATAAATAAATAAATAAATGTCTCGTTCTTCTTTATGAATAAAGGAATAATGATTCACCGTAACATCTGGGCGATTTGGAGCAATCTGCTGCCGGCCTGTGTTTCATGAATTAATTAAATAAAATACAGAAGTGGACTTCAACAAAACACTTTATAAATCCCTTTACCACGCCAGAAGCCCTAAATTTCCTTCAACGACGCAACATCCCTTGTGATTGAATCCAACACTCATAATAATTACTTGACAACTTCAGTATATCAAAGCCTGTAGAGAGGTACGTCTTTCCCGGTCACCGTTCTCGGAAATGAGACTACGTCGCCTTGATTTCAAATCAAAACTGTAACAGACCAATAGATTTCCTATTTCTTGGACACTGTCACTATTTTGACATTGTCTATTTGGATATTAATTTTAACCCAACATATTTAGTATCAGAAAGCACTTGTTTGAATTGTCAAAAACGACATAACCAATGTCACGTTTTTTCTATGCTCACTTAAAAATAATAATGAAACCAAAAAGTGTGCTGTTTGTAATTACTTAATATCAAAAGAAATCGCTCTGTTTAACCGAACATCGTTGGATAATATTTAGATATGCAACGTATTTTCGATGTTTTTTTTTCAGTTAAGTGCGGTGATTGCTGGATGAGGATCATAAAAAATAAGCAAACTGTTGCCTAATATTTCTAGGCTTGGTCACGCGAAATTCAATTTATGTAGTTCACGTTTCTAATTACGATCCATGAGGTTCCAATAGCTAAATAAAAACCTATTTAGTCTGGTAAAAATATTTTTTTAGCTTGCGACTGACGTAAGGAGACTATTTCTGCGTTTAACGAGAATGTTTGTTTGCATGTTCGTCACCGTTTATCTTTGAAACGGCTTACCTAAAAAAAAAAAATTAACGCCAATATCGCTTTATGGTTTATTCATACAACTATTTACAAGTAGGTATATACAAAAAATACAGATGAAACAGCTAGCCTTCTTAAGACCGTTGCAAACGATCTATAGATAGCTCAACTGATCCAGATCACTACCAGACGGAAGCGTTCCCAAAATACTGGCCGCATTGCCACGCTGAATGGCAACGCTAATGCTTTGACCCCGATAAGAGCCAGCTCTCTGATCACACGTCGCTTCGACCAGTCGCCCTGAAAGAATTTTGAAAACGCGAAGGGCCCCGTTTCCCCACGAACCCAGAGTCTCAACCCCAAAAGGCTCAATTATGTAAGCTCTGTCGAGACTTCTATATTTGCGCCTCTTGAGATCCTCGGCCGAATATATATACAAATATAATCGCCTTATTAATTGATATCACAAATATCATTTCAATACAATTCTTTGCAATCGATTTGTATAGCTTCACCGATTGTTTTTAAATCAATTTTATCGCCAAAAATTACGAGGTGTTGCAGAAAAACATCTATTTGACGATAAATAGATGTTTTTCAGCAACACCTCCAGGAAAATGGACAATATGACTGACGCAGCGTCATTTCGTAATACGTGTCCATTTTTTCAAGGTTTTTCCATTTTAATTCGTGTTTTAATGTTGCTATTATTTTTTCTGATTTTATAAGCATGTAGGCTTCAGAGTCTCTATTTTGAATAAAGCATCCTAACATTTATGGCGACCGTATCGACATGTTGTAGATAACGTTAATTAGATTCTAGATTACTTTCACCGTGTCGACATGTTTTTAACGTATTTGTTACTCAGAATAGACCCTCGAAAGCTGAGTATTGCGGTGTTGCGTAAAGTTTTCAACTAACAGGCAAAGAATCGAGACTAATTCGCTGAGCTTTTCATCGGGAGTTATGAAAGAGGGATATTAATTGGTATATTCTGAAGAGATTAAAGTTTGCATCAACTGTTGATTTGAATAATTATAAAAGCATTAACTAGAAGAACTCCTTGTGAAAGAGCTCGTGCCGGGAAGTACTACCATCATACCAATTTTTGCCACCAAGCGGTGATAATATACTATCCTCTACATTGAACATCATCATCATCACAAAATGTTTTCTTCTTCCACTCTCTTCTATCAGTCTTCATCTCAGTACTCACTCCTTTCTTAACCATGCCATCCTTCACACAATCCTTCCATCTTTTCTTTGGCCTACCTCTGCTTTTATTTCCATCCACATTTATATTTAACACTCTTCTCGTAATGTAACATTCTACCCTCTTCATGAGCCCATACCATCCTAAACTATTACTCCTCAACTTTTCTGTCACGGGTGCTACTTTCAAACTTTTCCTGATATACCCATTCCTTATTTTGTCTATTCTAGTAACTCCATACATCCATCTCAACATTCGCATCTCAGCTGCGTGCACTCTTCTTTCATCAATCCCTTTGGTTGCCCAACACTCCGATCCATACAATACGACAAGTCTTATGATCGTTTTACTCTACAGGGAGCAAGGAGGTTTTTTTTTTTTTGTTAAAGGCTTTGTCGCTGAGCGACCATATCGCCTAATCGGAAAACAGACAAAAATATATTAATCTTAAAACACCACAAAAAATACTTAACTACGCACTAAACATATTGCAGCTACTTTGTACAAACTGTCGGCTTCATCCGACAAAGGAGAAGACAATATGCTATTACACCAACCAACATCAAACATTTTAGTAAGCCCGAAAATATTTCGCCTTTCATTAGCATTCCGCACACATTCCATCAATATCTCAGTTGAAGTTTGTGGATCCATAGAAGATGATGTTCAACATCATCTTCTATGGATCCACAAACTTCACAATTGGGTGATGCTACTTTTTTCATTAGATGCAAACTTATTGGTTGGAATGTGTCGAGCATGGAGGTTGTAATAAAATATCAGATCGTATCAGGTCTTATAAAATATCTTTAATTGCACAAGAAACGAAAGCTCTTTAAGTTTCTATACACAGTTTACATGAACATTGAATTTACAATTCGAACATCATGATATTTTAGTTCGCAGTGAACAAGTAATATTAGAAAGTAGGATAGGAAATACAATGCTTTATTCGAAACCACTATAACACATCTGGTAAATAAAATAAGCGTAGTTGAACACAACAATATTTTCCCGTAATACATTTTGCAATAGTCTAGTTTGCTTGTATTGTGCGAGTGTCTGTGGCGTTGCTGGGAAATGTTAGAGCTGTGAGACTTTAGAACAATCTTTGATTCATATTACGTAGGTATATAACTAACGTTTTCATCAATCAAAATGTAGAATTATTTGCTATGGACGATGACTGTGGTGGCGTGGTGAGCCCGCTGTGATGCAAGAGAGTTCGATTCCCGCTGCAGGACAGCTTATTTGTTATAACGCCCGCGTAGTAAGCGGGAAGTTTCGATTCACGCCGAGGTTGACTTTTAGGGATACTATGAAAAATTTTAAGTTTATTTTGCATACAGAGTTTCACAAATATTGACTGTTTGGTCTCAAACAATAAAAAAATAGATATCAGAAATGTTGAAGCGCTACAAAAACTATTTATTTAGCACAAATGTGTTTTTATTGTTGAAATATTTGAAAATGAAAATTATTGGTTTTCATAACTCTTCATCAAAGGTAGAAAGTCCCCCCCCTCTCATCCTAACTCCTTTCCACTACTCCGATATTTTTTTAAAACAAAAATAAATAAATAATGCTGGACATTTTTCACACAGCACCATCTAGCCCTAAACTAAGCAGAGCTTGTATTGTGTGAACTACATGACTGATATACTACTTATATGATTTTTTTCTGGAAATACATACATGTTATACATAGAAAAATACCCAGACCTGAGACAAATCTTTTCAGATCATACAAACATTAGTCCCGCTGCGGGAATCGATTCCGCAACCTTCTGCATCTTAGGCGTCCACTGCGCCACAGAGATCGTCGTGTTTATGCACAAAGATACGTTCTGAAGCCCTTACTTTACTAACTTACCTTTTATGCAGTTGCACAAACTCTTCTTAAGTTTATACAACAATTATTTAGCATTGGGATTCCGCTGCTCAGTCTTACCAAGATCTAGCTACTGCCCACGGCTTCGCCTGCGTGATACTCACATAAAAAGTAGCCGATTGAAAGTAGCTCTTAACGTTAAAACACCGTTCGTAAGAAGCGCATATGCTCCACCGCTCTCTTTCCGTGTTCTTCGTCAAATTACATTGCAAAATAAGTCTCCACGAAAGCCCTTTTATTTTAACGGGCTAAATTCAGCCGATGTCCCCTGAAAGACTATTCTAAACATAATGAAAGAATTTTTGAATTCGAATGACTAGTTTCGAAGATTATCTCTTACGTCCAAATTTATAAACTTTATCCCCTTATAATATAATGTAGATAAGCATAAATGAACATAGCAGTGTATCCTTGATCGAAAAATAATAAAATATTCTGTGTTAAATTTGATCCTGGTCTCGAGCGCCAGACAAAGCCTTCGGCGATAGCTCCTTTCATTATTATGTCCAGACCAGTATCACACGAGTAAAGTAGCATACAGAATAATCACTGATTCAAGAAAATCACTTCGTTTGCTACCTTTCGCATTGGGATTGTAACACCATTATGCTGAGCCAAACCCAACACCCAAAGCCAGA
The DNA here is from genome assembly GCA_958496245.1 of Perizoma flavofasciatum. Taxonomy (NCBI): domain Eukaryota; kingdom Metazoa; phylum Arthropoda; class Insecta; order Lepidoptera; family Geometridae; genus Perizoma; species Perizoma flavofasciatum. The sequence continues at coordinate 10,427,125 of OY292437.1, forward strand.
ACAAATATCTGCCAAACATTATGTCCCACAGCGGGGATAAAACCCGCCCTTTTTTCGTTGCCGTTAGCTACTCACCCGCTTCGACTATGTTCGACCCAGAGTTTTCTTTCTGGTAGCTTATCTTATTCGTGTGAAGGTATATGTCAGTGACAGGGCATAGAAAATTTGCATTTTTGCCTAAAGAGCTGCTTTTGTTCTGCATTTTGAGTGCTTAGTACGATGTTTCGGGTGACACGGTCATGGAAATATGTAAATCTGCGGGCTCCAACTTAGTTTAGCCGCGAAATTCCCATTATTTGATCCTTCCTTATTCTAAAAAAGATGTCCTTTCTACGTTTGGTTCTTTTCATCCGAAAACTTTCATCCGTAGATAGATAGATAGTTTTTTATTCAACATGGAAATATGTAAATCTGCGGGCTCCAACTTAGTTTAGCCGCGAAATTCCCATTATTTGATCCTTCCTTATTTTAAAAAGATGTCCTTTCTACGTTTGGTTCATTTCATCCGAAAACTTTCATCCGTAGATAGATAGATAGTTTTTTATTCAACACGTACTAAAATAGCACAGACAGGTACAAAAGACAAGGTATAAGAAAGACAAAAGACACAGTAAATTACAGTAGATTACGAAAGAAAAACGAAAAGAAAACAAAAGATAAACAACAATACGATAAAACGTGGTAAATAGGTAAGTAATTAATTACTGATTATAATTAATTACGTACATTTTCATCACCTTTAGTAGGTTTTATACGTAGTGTTAACCAGTGCTAACGAGGGCAGTCTATGCTGCAGCGCTAAGTATGAGTCGAAAAGGTCCTATCTCAGGTTATTGCTGCTCCGCCAAGGCTTAGCAGCGCTGATTTTCAGATAGATAGTGTCAAATCGGAACGTACTGAATTATATAGCCAACCTATAGATGCTAACTAGTGCTCGCTGGCCACTAAACTTACTTAAGCAAAAGCACATTATAAATTATTTAATTATTGTATATTATAAATTATGTTTATTATAATATATTCATAATATGTGGTAAGTACACCAATTAAACCCCTTTTAAACTTTCTTACAGTCCGTTCCATCCAAAGGTTGTCTGGTAGAGATCGCTATATAGCGATAAGACCGCCCATTGTACAACATTGTTAAAGTTGATAGTACTTAACTAAGCTGATATGTTATTTGGTGTACAATAAAGTATTTTCTATCTTCTATCTATCTATCTACTCGTAGCACACCCGACCACTTCTCGATAAACGCATGCAATATTTATTTGTGCCGTTATATGTGTGAGTGAATTAAACCCTTTCATAGTTGAGATCATTTAATCATGAATCTATTTTACTTATCGTTAGAATCCGCGTCAATTCAATTTATAATGAAACTTACACTACAACGTAGACGTATGTATAGCTTGGAGTTAATGCAGTGACCGTTAAATTCCGGGCGGGGTGAGTTTACGGTTCGGGGGGAGGGGGTAAATAGCCATTCTGTATTATGTATTCAATGACAAAAACACAATCCTATCCTATCCTACTAATATTATAAACGCGAAAGTTTGTGAGGATGGATGTTGTTTACTCTCTCACACAAAAACTAATGAACAGATTTTGAAGAAACTTTACAGTAAAATAGCTCATACATAAGAATAATACATACGCTACTTTTTATCCGGGTACCAAGCGGGCGAAGCCGTGGGCAGAAGCTAGTTTCTCAATAAACGACAGCTGAATGGTTCGTAGCTTTCCGCGTACCTTGGACCCACTTATATCGTTGCTACGTTGAACTTAGGTATCTGTGGTCTCGGAGCCTGGCCAGTAGAGATCGTTGTCCAAGCAAGAGAAAAATGCATGGCCACGTTCATCTTAGGATATCAACTTATATGGTTCATCCCCAATCAAACCTAGCTTTTGGGGGAATTAGGGGTTTATAATATTTGTAGGATAGGATAATATGTAAGCTTGTAGACGTCAAAACTCCGTATTTTAATTTATTAAGAGCAAGCCTCTTAAAAGATTTTTATACTTTACCGTCTAAATATAACTCGTACCTAAATTCAATTGATACAGTAAATACGCTAGGAACAGCAGATCAAATCATGCCTCGTTTATTTCTGAAATTTTGAACGTCTCAATCCATTTTAAGCTTGTGGATACTGGAAATTATGTCTTTTCCGTAAAGATTGTGCTTGACCACGCATTACAACTAAGAAATCGGAACACAGCTCTTGCCAACCCATCCTTCACTGAGTTGGCGAACCAACGGTCCCTTTAATGCCAAATTGTTCGACTAATGGGTCGTTTCGATTCCGCTGAGATAACACACCTGATAAATCAACCCTCTTTGTTCTAAAAATAAAGGTGTTGATAACAAACATCTCAACTATAATTGAATTCATATTGTAAACCAGTAATTTATAGGTACAGTTTTATCAGTGGCCAATTTGGAAATTGCTTGAAAGGCTTCGCATCCAAGTTGGCTGCTGCAGAAGCAATCTAGCCAAATGGGGGATTGATCAAACCCACTTCCACTTCCGTGAGTACGGGGAACCCATATGGCGAATATGGCGCACTTGCTCTCCTGTACTCTGTGCCCCATCACCTGCAACCGGGAACATCTGTTAGAGGCAACCGATGAGGCTTTACAAGTGGCCACACATTGGTCAAAAAAAAATTAAAAAATAAGCCATTAACACGACATGAATGAATGAATGATTGCTGTGAAGGTACCGACTAAATTTCGACTCATTCTGAGAAAACATGCCTTCGTGCCTTCAACCACATTGAAATCAATAAAAATTCCCGGTTTAAAATATGAATAATAAAATTCATGATTTAAAATTTAATAAAATTATAAAATAATATCGAGACAAAATTCAATGAATGTTTTAATCATCTTCAAACTATTTTTTTAGTAACATAAAAACAACCAAACATAATTTTTGGCTTGTTTATTTGTTATATGAAGCTTTTAATCATTTTCGCTTAGGAATTCAAAGGTATGTGCAAAACATAATATTCGGACGTGCCTCTACACACTACTTAATATCTTCAAAGATCTACGCACTCAGTATGATTTTGAGTATGTCTATTATGCAGAGTGCAGTTGTAAGCGTGATTTTTTTATTGTTTTCTTTATGTTATCTTCCAGGCATTTATATTAGTGGTGAACTTATTTAAAGGAGAGTAAATAATTTTCTAAATTAAGTTTATATAGAAACCACAAAATCTATTTGACTACGATTAGTTACACCTGATATAGCACTAATTAAAGTAAATCGGCACTCAGTCGGTAAGATAATTACTAATTAGCAAAAGCCTCATTTTCGAGGATATCACGTTCTTAACACAGACTATGCAAATGCAGACGTAAACGAATTCAGGGGACTAATTTTTGAATATCACCGAATGACTTAATATGTATCACCAAAAAAACCACAAAAAAAGTCACTAATTTCTCAAAGATCGTATTTTTGGAAGCTGTAAATACTTTAGTCACAAAATTATCTACAATGTTCAGAGCTATGAGAATTATAACATTATCAGTATCTAGCCTTTCAGCACCCACTGTTGGGTTTTATCTTTTTAGCGCCATTATCAGCATTGATTTCCGGCTACGCTGACTATGTCGTTCGACCATTGGGCGGGTCATTTGCGTCTCGGTCTCCAAACATCTCCTATCAAACTACTTAATGTTATTAAATAAAACTGAATGACAAAGGCCCCTTACCACACAACTAAGTATTTGAGATCGACGTTTTACTTAGCTCACAAAACTAATAAACGTTTTAAGACGAAATATTTGGGATCGTCTGTGAAATTCAAAAATCAGTCCCGCAAATCTGCCGAGTTTGTTCTATATATAAGTTGCTAGTTAATTAGGAGTCTTCAAATATTTATCTTTGGCAAATTCAGGTGATTTTGAACCCACTCATAACACTGAGGCTTTGGTTCGAAGGTGCGACGCCAACATACCCTCTTATTCATAATCACTGACTGTATTTATCGGCTCAGTAATTCTAGTCCTGTCCTTTTCTAATACTAAATAAAGGATAGAGGCGGGCAACTTTTAACAAGCTGATAAAGTTATGGAGTGATTATGAATAAAAGTGCTATAAAAGCGTTGCTCTATAAAGACGTGCGTAAACTGGCGCGGTTACGACAACGCGGTGGCAATCAGTTTATCTTATACTAGCCTCTACCCACGGCTTCGCTCACGTGGTTACCAAACAAAACGTAGCCTAAGTGTTATTCTGATGTATAAGCTATAATACTGTAAAGTTTCATTAAAATCCGTTCAGTAGTTTTTGCGTCAAAGAGTAACAATCATCCATCCTCACAAATTTTCGCGTTTATAATAGCACTAGCTTCTGTCCATGGCTTCGCCCGCGTGGTACCCGGATAAAATGTAGCCTATGTGTTATTCTGATGTTTAAGCTATTTTATTGTTAAGTTTCATCAAAATCCGTTCAGTAGTGTTTGCGTGAAAGAGTAACAATCATCCATCTTCACAAACTTTCCCGTTTATAATGGACGTAGAATCAACTTTGACAACAGTCTTCATCAAATACATCAGACTATTTAAGTGTTATGGGAACTACATGACTGATATACTACTTATATATATTTTTTGTAAATACATACATATTATTATACATAGAAAAAACCAGCATTCCATAGAAAATGTAATGCTGTTTGTTGGTAGGTATTAGGAACCAATGGACTGATTTGGATATTTTTGTGTTTTAACATGTTCGTAAATGTTCGAATTAAGTGTTTATGGTAAGAATTTTTTAAAAAATTGCTCGGCCTGTGACAAATATTTTTTTTTCATATTTTCACGTACCGCACTATCGGTGAAGGCACCGACTAAGTTTCGACTAATTCCGAGAGTCTTCATTAGGGTGAGTGATTGCGACTTTCTCCCTCCGCGTTGCGTAGTGCGGTACGTGAAAATTCCCGTTTTTACAATATGAATAGTCAAGTTCACGTAAGTTTTTGGAATAAAAAAAAATCTCCAATTTCGTTGTTGAGTTTACGTTTTATATCTTTATCACTGTCACAATTCATTTATTCATTAAAATCACAAGGATCATTTTGAAACATGGACGAACGTTAATCGGGAAAGGTACTTGCGAATAAATTCTAATTAGAACATACAAAAATCATCAGCTTAAGCTTCTTCATTATCATAATAAGATTCTGACGCAAAAAAAACTAAGAAACATAATCTATCTATCTATATGGTCATGTCTTGATATGAGTATTAAATTTATGCAACTTTTATGCTGCTCGACACGCAGTTCTTCAAAGAATGTATTCTCCTTTGAAAGTTGGTAACAGAAAGTCCGATGCAATAAACTTTAAAAAGCTCCCGATATTCGGTGAAAATGCAATTTGTCAAGTAAGATGAGGCACGACAGCCTTCCTTGTCAACTGTCTCGTTACAGAAAAGTGCTGCAGTTTTTCCGGCCATTTTGAGAAGTCAGCCTTTTATAAGTTATCGCGAGTATGATTTGGTGCTTTACAAATTTATGTGTAGACAAAATTAACTGATAATGGATTTTTCATGATATCAAAGATCATAACCATGATCTTGATTAGGACATATTAAGACATCAGTTTCTCCATTGCATCCTTATGATAATATCAGGACTGAGCCAAAATAAAAGAGTTACAATCACTGGTACTTAGCCAATCTACTTAAAAGTAGAACTGAACAGATACGCCCCACGCACCTTCCTGATCAATCTAGACAGTTCAATGTCGCACCAAAACGGTGTCAGCCCGAAGCTATGACGTCACAGACGCCAGAAACAAAAACTCGGGAAATTTTGTGTTTACATAATATACTCGTAAATACGAGTAAATAAATAAATATAATTTCTAAATAGAAGGATACTTACTTATACAAAAATCACTGGTATGATATTGTTTGCCTGAAGACACTCCGTCACCCGCTTCTAATAGTTGCCGGAGTTAAAATAATTAATTTATTTAATTGATTAATTATTTAAAATAATATAATCAGTAAAAAGCTATTGCTATTGCCACATCTAATACTCAAACAAACAATCTTGTTTTTAAAACACATTAAAAATAAAATTCAACCGTTTCACGCCGTCCTCATACTTCGCTGCTATTGGCCCGGAATCGCTGGTTTACAATGTAATGGCGTAAACCAGTAAGTCAATTGCAGGGCAGAATGCGACAATAATGTTTAGCAAGCACTTATTAAAGCACTGGACGTAGTTTATTCAACGCACAAACCGTATTTTGTCAAACGCACAAAACGCTAATATCGGTTAATTTAAAGTATTTTTAATTTTTCCAAGGTCTGTCAAATATTTAAAAAACATAGAAAGATCTTCTTCTGTAGCGAGAATCGACGCCGCACCTCTTACGTCTCAGCCACCCGCCGCCGTGCCACCAAGGTCGTCGAGATAGGTGGTAGTATATTATACCGAATATAATGCTAGGGTTTGCCTCTTACTACCCCTGTTTGGTTTCCTTAAGGATCTGCGTAGTGATTTTAGATTTAAGTGTATGATTTTTTTTAAATAAAAGTCAAAGTCTAAAGTCTTTATCTGTATTGTACCATCTGAAAAGATTTATCTCGTGTCTGGGTGTTTTCTATATATAATAACTATGTATTTACAAAAATTATATATATAAATAGTATATATAATTATAATATTTTTTTTTATTATTATATATTAATATACGGAAGCCTAGAAGAATCAGGCAACAAACTCTGCTTGTTTTTTTATTGATCCTTCATTCAGCTATATTTTGATGCCGATCAGCGTATGAAAACTTACTCATGTTTACTTACTATTTGCCCACACCAATATCCGATATAATATACGTAATTAATATTACTAGACTGCTTGGTACCGAAGCGTGTGTGTTTCAAATTGATAATTTTTATGGGCATGAGTGACTGTATCTCTTTCTACTGTGGCATCAGTCCAGTTGAATGCATGCCTCGGTCGGTATTCGCTATGAATAAATGAACCCCTATCCACAGCATATTAATTAAGCAGAAGAAGCTTTCATCACATGGCGCTTCACTGGTTGTTTTTACGCGGTGGAGCTGAAAGGAGTGATACGAGTAGGTACGTTTTTATTAACATGAATAGAACTTCATTTGACCATGAGGTTAAGTGATGCAAATACCATAAACGTCTTGAAGATTTCTTTTCACTCTTACCTTGAAGAGACCTAGATTGTATTTTTCAGGAAAGACGTGTTTTTTAATGTTTTTCAAGATTTTTTTACTTATACTTTATCAGTTTTCTAAACTGGCCGTAGATATAACATACGAGTAAGAGTCTTGAAGATTTCTATTCACTCTTACGTTGAAGAAACCTAAATTGTATTTTACAGGAAGGACGTGTTTTTTAATGTTTTTCAAGATTTTTTTACTTATACTTTATCAGTTTTCTAAACTTATTGAAGCCATGTATATAGAAACATATTAATGTTTTTTTGGAATTTCATTTCTGAAAATTGAAGGCATAGCTTCATAATAGCTTTACTTAGAAATTGGCATTTTTTATACGAAAATATAATCCGATTTAGCTTCTTTATTGTGCCGATTTACTCAAATTGTCCAATATTGTTTTTACAGAAATCTTAAGGTCCTGGGGTTTTATGTGAGATAACTACCTATAAACATCAACTATGTACCTACCATGTGAAAGCAATAAGAGTATTAAAAAAAGCTTTAGGGTAATTAAGAGGGTAATGTTGATTTTATAAAATCCTAAACAATCAACCACGCCAGGATTTTGAACTGGCAACCTGTTTGGTACGCGGAAGTAAACATCCAATAAGATATCGACCAGGCCAGAAACGGTCTCGTGGCTTAGTTGGTATAGCCTTCTTGTATCAAGCGGGTAATAATTTGAAAGGTATGATCAAACTACGATTTCCCTTAAATGTGGCTTAACACTAAAAACCAAGAACGTTGATCTCAAATAATCCTGAAGAGGCCTGCGTTGGATGAATTGTCCATACAAACTTACTTCCACCATATTATGTTATTATTTGCATTCGAATGGTATTTATCTACGTATCTTGCTATATATTTTTTCAAAATACTTACCTTAAATGAAATTCTTATTCTTATTTGTTTCGTATTAAAAACAACAATACCTTACGTTTTTGACGACCTCTGTAGTGCAGTGGGCGAAGGCCTGCCTGATATGCAGAAGGTTGCGGGCTCGATTCCCGCTGCGGGACAAATATTTGTAAGATATTTGTCTCGAGTCTGGGTGTTTTCTATGTATAACATGTATGTATTTACAAAAAATAATAATTATATAAGTAGTATATCAGTCATTTAGTTCCCATAACACAAGCTCTGCTTACTTTGGGATTAGATGACACTGTGTGAAAATGTCCAGCATTATTTATTTATTTATTTTACGTGTTTTTTAGTTAGGTACATAGATTATATTGTCTAGCTACAGAATAACAACACAATGTGAAAAATACAACAAGTTTTCATTCATATTTTTTGGTATTACGGAACACCACCAAATTTATAACGAATTCTGAACGGCTAATATTGCTATCGCGCAAGCACGGGCGGGCCTGCATCAGTCAAAAAGAGATAGCTATATTTTTGTACGGTCTTCGAATTTTAGTTACTAGCGCTGTACGCCGGATCCTTAAGATACACTTACCGCTTTATTACGTCCGCTTACGGCACCTATCGCCTTTATAGCCTTAAAATACCAACATCTGCAGTAGCTTTTGTTACAGGCATGTGTATAGTCAAAGCAACATTACGAAGACAACCGCGAAACCTTGTTCAAAATTAATTACAAAGTAAATGAAAGAGCACGTCTTCATGCGAGTTACTTGCTCCAGTAACTCGGCCAAGTCCTACCTGAATAGCCTTTCAGGTGACGCGTGTCAAGTGTATGCTTAAAAGAATCCAGGTTGGCTTGGGATAGCTTCAAGTACTTTGTGTTGCACATAAGACACGGGAATTTTGAAAAGGATTCAAAAAGATTCATTATTATTTTTAGTCTCAACGTTACTTTTTTTATGTGAGGAAATCCAATCAATTTCCATTCTAGAAATATGTAAATTTGTCAGAAAATATCCCAATTTTTACACGGAACTTGATGATCTTCCTCGAAGATATGCACTTAGGCCAGGAAGAAACAAAATTATACAACCAAGATCACACCTAAAAATTGCACAGCGATGGCCCATACATAATGTAAAAATTTACATCAAACTCCCAAAAACAAAAAGATTCGCTTTTCACTAAACAAGTAAAATCATTCTTAACTGAAAAATGCTACATTTACATATTTTACGTTTACAATTATTTAGACAATAAATAAAAAATTACGTAAGTACCTATTTTGACTAATGAAGATTATAACAAAAGAAAAATAACTAAACCTACATAATTATTTTATTCCAAACGTAACTAGAGACCTTGATACTTTGCCTACCTTAACTTTATTTTATCGTACCTACTAGTTTTTGTTTAGACAAAACTTTGGCCTGTCTACCTATCTGTTACTATACTCTTAAACAGGGTTCATATAAACACCATCTATGTACCGACCATGTGAAAGCAATAAATGAATTGAGTATTGAGTATCAATCATTGATACCTTCCATCCCCTTGCCAAGCAAAAAGTTATGTCAAACCCCTACTGACTAAAACCTTTTCTATAGCATCGTGGGTACGCAAGAGCAAACTTTCGCGAGTTCAACATTACCTACTACAATATTTCAGACCAAGTTTTTATCGCGTTAAAATAATTAAAAAAATAAAAGCGTTAAAGACCCTTTTTATTTTTTATACGGATTTTTATCGCGTTGTAATAATGAAAAGAAGTAAAAGTTTGTTTTTTATTTTTTTTTGTTGATCTTAATGTTCTGCTGGTGGGCAAAGGTCTTCCCTTTTCCTTTACATGTCACTCGATCAATTGCCACCACTGGCCAGTTGAATTCGCATGCATCCAGATCGTCACGCCATCTTTTTCATGGTCTTCCGACGTCGCCTATCATACGACATTCATCGGGTAACTAGGTTTGCCCAACGACCTGGATGCATTCGAATCATATGACCTGTCTTTTAAACTTAACTAAAGAGATCCCAACCCACTTATGTTACGTGACTTGTAATTTTGAATAAAATATTTTGATTTTGATTTTTGTCTAATCTCACTTTAAGCGAGCGATCTTTGTGCCTAGATCAGAAATGCCAAATAAAATGAAATCAGTTTTTTTTTAATCCAAAAATGCTTCACAATAGCTCTAGTTCTTTGGCTTATCTTGGGTTGGGAATTTTGTGCTTCGGGCAAGGATTGTCTGTCTCGTATAAAATGATTGAAAGAATGATTTCAGTCTCAAAATTATTTAGTTTCAGTCTTCTATCGGTCAACTTTCAATCTCAATTATAACAGGTGGTGGTGGTGTCCAGTGAACTTTTTTCTGATTCACGTAAAAAAAAAATAATAAAAAAAAAATGAAAGGCCGGTAAAAATGAGGTTAGGCCTGTGTGTAACATAATTTTACGTGGCAGTATTACATTATTTTATCTAGCTGGTTATTTTCTGGATAGGTAAAAATTAAGTTGTTTTAGATTAAGTTCCTTTATTTTCTGTTTTTTTTTTTCCTTTTAATTTAGTAGATAGGTAAGTAGGTACACTATGTTAGCAAGTAAGCACACTCGTGCTAAAATATAATTTTAAGTAGATACTTATAAGTACTTAAATTTTTGTTTTCTTATTTAAGTGAACTATGTATTATGTTCTTTGAGAAAATAAAGAATCTTTAAACCGATAAATTGGTTTATTTCATCTAAATTTCATCAAACTTTTACACAGGTGCTTATTTACCAACTAAGTTACCAAAACAACTATATACAACATTAAATAAGTAGGTAGTGCCTACAAAACAGTTTTCATTGGTAGTGGTACAAAACAGTTTTTATTACCCACCCGGCAAACAAGTTAGGTTTTCCTCCACTGTTCCCTGTTTATGGGGAGAATAGTCTCGTCCAAAAGTATAAACAAGGCATTGGATGTCTAGGTAGGCAGATAGGTAGGTTTTGTTCCTGGTACAATGGATATGTACCAAGACAGACGAACAGTAGGTAGATACCTGAGTAGGTACTTGTAAGGGAGTAGGGTACGTAAGGCGCTTTCATCAGACAACTATGACAAACTAGCTTCTGTCCAAGGCTTCGCTCGCATGGCACTCACTACGCGGGCGAATAATAAAAAGTAGCATATGTGTTATTCTGATGTTTAAGGTATATTACTGTAAAGTTTCATTAAAATCCGTCCGAAAGAGTAACACACATCCATCCTCCAGTAATAGGATAGGATTAAATTTAATGTTATTCCTACTTACCTTATAAACTAAACACAGCTCCAATATTAAGTATATAGTAGATAAGTAGGTGCCAACTAAGACTGCGCAAGTTTCCACAACAAGGCAGGTAGAATTATGCCCTCGGATCATAAAATTCTTATCATTAAACCCAATTTTTGTTCTATAAGTGTTGGAAAGTTGAGGAAAATAGTGAGCCGGAATAGTACATCAATTTTATCCTACAATGCAAGCGAAGCCATGGCCAGAAGCATATTTTTAACGCACACAAAATTAAGCAATAATAATCAACTATTTAATGGTCTCTAAAAGAATTCTACGAAAGCGTTATTATCCATTAGATGCACCTGTGCTCTTTAGCTTGTAACTTTAAATTACCAACTTTAGGGGCTTAAAGAAAGGCAATTTAAAAATTCCAAGGCACTTATAGTAAATTGAAGAAACAATCTTAAGCAAAAATAAAAGTTGTGGTTCTTGAATTTGAAGTAATCAGTTGATGGGCAGAGTTTTTATTGTGTTTGAGTAGTTTGATTAGGCTGGAATTTTAAATTGAAAACTTAGCAGCACTCTTAAATTTAGGTACTAAAAAATAGGAGTGAATTAAAAAAAAAACAGTCAAAACCCTAATGTGACGTGAGGTTTCTCGTAATTTTACCGTGTCTTTTCTCCAGAACGTCTTCGATTTTGTCAGAATCCGAACAAAACATAGACAACAAAATATTATAATATAACCACAATACTTTTTATTCTACCTTAACTAAGTTGTTCAAACTACCGTTGTTCAAAAACAAGGAGATTAGGTATATTAAAATATCAACTTTGAAGCACTTATCAGATTTCAAACATATAACCAAATATTTCTTTGAATCCAATGCATTTTACTGTCTGAACGAAGTTTTGTGGAGTTTAACCCTATCTTAGAACCTTTCTTGAGGTCATAAAACCAAAGATGACATGACCATCAGTTAAAGTTTATCAATCGCTTGGAACTCTACTGATGGATGGCACACACCTACCGGACCGACTAAGTTTCGACTCATTCCGAGTCTTCATCAGGGTGAGTGGTCGCAACTTTCTGATACTTCTGACGAGTGGTCGAGAAAGTCCCCGGAAAATTCCCGTTTTTAGAATATGAATAGTCAAGTTCACGATAGTTTTTCGAATAAAATTACATTAAATTTTTTGGTTCAGGGTATTCCGGTTTTCCACTATGTTTTCTTTCACAGTTTTAAGTACGTGTTAATGCACACAACTTTTCGACTGGAAAAATCCATAGGTATGCACGGATACATCCAGATCGAAATTCAGGGTACCACCTACTAGGCAAACTTCCCACTTTGATTTATATCGAAAGGTGATGCATGATTGTTTCTTAATAATCTTTGTATAGACTAAATCGATTTTGGAAAAAAATGAATACAGAGCAAAGCTGCGGGCAGAAGCTAGTTTAGTTTGGATCACAAAACATCTATACAAAGTTGCACACCTTTTTTCAAGTTCCCTCACAATATACAGACGTTACATGAATATCTACAAAATTAAATTTGCTCGCCATCTTGTTTCAACACTCTGAAATATTGCTTTAATAATATCAACTCAAGACAACACTTTGTTTGCGAATCTTTTCTTGTACCTACATAGCATTATTTTGAGCTATGTACTAGCTAGACGATCAAATATGTAGTTACGTATAATTTTTGCCAAAATATCTACAAATATTTGTCTCAGGTCTGAGCATTTTCTAAATATGTTACGTATGTATTTACAAAAAAACAAAATAAATATAAGTATAGATTATCATTCATGTAGTTCCCAGAACAAGCTCTGCGTACTTTGGGGCTAGATGATGCTGTGTGAAAATGTCCAGTATATTATATGGTAGTGATCTGGATCAGTTGAGCTATCTATAGATTGTTTGCAACGGTCTTTAGATAGCTAGCTATTTCATTTGTATTTTTTGTATATACCTACTTGTACATAATTGTATGAATAAATGTATTTCGTTAATTAAAAAAATAAGGGATCAAGGGATCAGGGATCAGGGATCGAGCCTAGCCTGTCACAGCTTAAAAAACCACTAGCTCTAGCTTAAAAGGTTGACTGGAAGAGATAGCTAAGCTATAAGACCACACACTGTTATTTTATTTTTGCAAAGTTTTTGTTTTTTTTTAATTTTCCTATGATGTATAATAATATATTTGCATTCATTTATTAATTAAAATCACACGAATATTTTATCAGTCGCGTCATCTCTCGCCGCGTCATTAAACCCACGATCACGTGACCCGCAAACGGACAGTGTCGTGTCGTTACTATTCAATTCGGGTTTCCACGCCATTTGTCGAGTTTGATAAATGTGGTCATAGGTAACCAATGAATAATGGACCATTTACTAGATTTAGGCTACAGAATTATTATTAAGAATGATATCTTTTATTGTCGTGTAATTCCTAAAGAGCTTAACATAGATTTTGTAACATAAAGAGGGTAGCATAGTGACTAACACAGCTTTTTTTTAATTACACTAAAAACCCCAAGAAAAATAAAATAAAATTCAAATTATTGACCCTTTTTAGGGTTCCGTAGTCAACAAAGAATCCTTATAGTTTCGGCAGGTCCGTACGTCTTTCTGTTTGTACGTCTGTGTGTCTTCCCGCGGCTTAGATCAGAGACTCTTAGTACTAGAAAACTGCAATTTAGCATAGGTATTCATATTCATCAGACCGACAAAGCAGTAAACTAAAAATCTTGAAAAAAATATATTTTAGGTTACCACTCCTTTATGTAAAGTGAAGATGTTATTTTTTCTCGTCTATCCCATGGTGTCGTTGGATAATCCCTTTAAAAAAATATTGCAGTGTGTGAAAATAATTTTCAATTTAGGGATCCGTTTGCGAAATATTAAGCGAACTTTAAAAGTTCTAATTTTTGTTAGAATCAAGTGCCCGTGATTAGTATTACAATATAAAGAAGTTAAAAGGAAAACCATAAACTTATGTATATGGGCAACTACGGAACCCTACACTGCGCATGATTCCACACGCAATTGGTTGGTTCTTTTCATTTAAACTTGTTTTTTTTCATGGCATTATCACCCTTTTTTCACTTTTATTCATATTTATTTCGCTAGGTCCAGTTCACACCTACTCATACTTGGCTACTAGCTCATTCCAATTTACCTGAATAGTACTTACCTACATCTAGTCGGTTTCGTAGTACATCAATCCCACAAACGGGCACATGACTGGAGCAGTCGTAACCGAAGTCAAACAGTAACTGAACTAATTAAATGCATTTTGGCTTGTAAATTGCTTAACTTTGATTGGCTCTCTGTCAGTTTGTTAGTTTGTGCTTCTGCGTTGTTCAACATCTTTGTTTGGTGCAGAAATACATTGGGTGCCATATTGAATTTACTAGGAGCTGTCAATATACCGACGCTTGGGTAAAAAGGTTCTCAATAGCAACCACGGATCGGACTACTCAGTGTAGGATAGCCCCTGAAGGACTGATGCTTTCTAAAGTCGGGTATAGATAGATAGATAGAAGGACATATGTGAGTGTTAAAAGCGTCCATAGGCTACATTCATTCATTCATGTCATGTCAATTGCTCATTTTCAAATTTGTTTTGACCAATGTGTGGCCACTTGTACAGCCTCATCAGTTGCCTCTATGAGATGTTCCCGAGTGCAGGTGATGGGGTACAGAGGGCAGGAGAGTAAGTGCGCCATATTCTGTATGGGTTCCCCGCACTCACACTGGACGTGGGTTGGATCAATTGTCCCCCATTTGGCTAGATTGCTTCTGCAGCGGCCAACTCGGGTGCGAAGCCTATTAAGCAATTTCCAAATTGACAAATTGACAATTGACAATTGTCAAAAATTGACAATTGAATAAATACGTCTCTCCACTGAAGTTCAGTGGAGAGACGTATTTATTCTTCCACATATCGCATCTTGCTTCCGCTGCAGTCTTATCCGAGGAGTTGCAAGTTTCATAAAACTTCTACGACTCTTGAGGCGGGTAGGTGGAGGCTGATGATCAAACAGAGAGTGCCGGTTATCTGTTAACTGCTAAGGTTTTTCAATGCAGCATGCTACCTCCTGCCAGATGTCAGTTGGATCGATGCCTGCCAGAGGGTACACCATCTTATAGGCTACGGCAACTGCTTACCAACAGATGGCTTGTTTTACTCTTTAGTAGTATAAAAAAAATACACGAGCATGAACTGTGCATCGGAAACTGGCTAGAAACTTGTCCTTTCATGTTCGAATCGTGTAGGAGCGCGTCTCCGAAACGACCATCCATGCTAACTGCCCCGCGCACACTGCGCTGTTGCCCTTTGCGTTCGTCCGAAAAACTGTCCGAAAAACTGTCAAATCATGGAACGCTTCACGCGAGACTTATTAAGCTCGTAGCATGCGCATAAAATACATGGTTCGTGTTGAGTGCAGACTATGAGAATTTGATACAAAATATGTTACCTTGCATTATTTACCTAATCTATTATTACCTATTGTTTATTTCATGATTGTTTTTGTATGTCTTATTATGTAGTTGTATGATTTTAAGTGATTTGTGTGTGTAATATGTCATCCTTTATGTTACCTTCCGTATACAATTATATTTTTGTTAATCCTATCCTACTGATATTATAAACGTGAAAGTTTGTGAAGATGTTTGTTCCTCTTTCACGCAAAAACTACTGAACGGATTTTGATGAAACTTTACAGTAATATAGTTTATACATCAGAATAACACATAGGCTACTTTTTACTCGGATACTACGCGGGTGAAGCCGTGGGGAGAAGCTAGTATTGGAATAAATAAAAACTGATATATATTGTAGTTATTTGGACAGAAAATTATTTCATTCATATTGTAAAAACAAGAATTTTCACGTACCACACTATCGGTGAAGGCACCGACTAAGTTTCGACTCATTCCGAGAGTCTTCATCAGGGTGAGTAATCGCGACTTTCTCCCTCCGCGTCGCGCCATGCACTACTAACGATTAGTGCAATATGAATAGTCAAGTTCACGAGAGTTTTGGAATTCTTTCATTGCGTGCTACATAGTAAGTATTTTACATTTCACCCGGCATTAATTGTTGCGGGAAATGAAGGATAGAGGCCCTGTGTCGTTCAACTGCACGCTTAGAATTTAAACGTCGGTCGCCATATTTGATTTAGGTACTAGTTACTGTCAATAAATGCTGACAACCACTGGGACACAAAGGTTTATAAGGTAAAGTTCATCCCGCGATGGACCGATGCTTTCTTATGGACCGCGATGGACCGAAGGTTGTGGGAATATTGGATTTACTAGAAGCTGTCAACAAATACCGACGCTGGAATTTAAAGATGCTTAAATTGCAACCAAGAACCGGGCTACGCAGTGTAGGAAAGCTCTCTGATGGATTGATACTTTTTAAAGGCCCGAAATCGGTCTCGAAACTGTTTGCGAGAGTCTATATGTAACATAATTATAATTTTAAGTTTTATACGAGTGTTTGTCGCATTTTTTTTTGTTATTTTCCTGAAGTATGACTCTATGAATGACATATGAATATTGATTTTACGATTATAAAATGAACGGCAACAACATAATTTTGACGACCTCGAAGGCGCGGCAAGGAGTAGGCAGCTACAACGCAAGACGTGCGGGTTCTATTCCCGTTGAGGGACAAATGTTTGTAAGTTCTGTAAATAATTACTCCGAGTCGGGTATTTGGTACCATAGAAATTCTAGTTACTCTATCCAAACTGACAGACGTACCATACAAAAAAAAACTCTTAAATGGGCAGTACACAAAATAAGAGGTGCGGATAAATGGAGCAAAAGAGTAACATTCTGGTATCCAAGAATGGGAAAAAGAAACAGAGGTAGGGAATACAAACGCTGGAAAGACGACATCGAACACAGGAGGGAAGTTATGGACGAGGACTGCGAGAGACAGGGGAAAATGGAAGGAGTTGGAGGAGGCCTATGCTGAAGAGCACACAGACCGCAAATAAAATAAAGTGTAGATAGATAATTTTGATAAAAGAATAAAATATAAATTTAATTTAAATCAATGAAAATTGTAAATGATTATTTAAGTGTCTGAAAAAAAAGGCTTATTTATTTATTATTTATTAATCCTAGTTACCCAAGACACAGATAATTTATTATTTGAACCAATTTATAAAAAAGCATTTATTTGCAAAATAGGGATGTTAATAATTTATTTATTTGGAGATCTCATCTATCTAGCGAAATAATAAATGGTTGATACGAAAAATTGTTTTGAAAGAGTCATTAATTCTTCTCATCGGGATATATGTCTATGTCTTTGTAGGGTTGGATAGTGTTTCAAGTAAAGCACTATCGGATTTTGAAATTAAAAAATGCTGTTTTGTTTGAAACACACGTATAAAGTTTAAATCTAAGTTTTAATCTAAGATAGTAGCATTTTGGTGTCAAACTCTACGTTTACAATTTTAATTGTAAATATTTTTAATTCTAATACAGACTCGTCTAGATGAGACACATGGTCCTTAAAGCTCTGTTTAAGTAATTAAGCAACTATATTTTTTTATCAAATGTTTAATTATGGCTAATACCTGTGTGTGAAAGCTGAAATAAAAAAAACAAACAAAACAAATGTTGGACATTTTTCACACAGCATCATCCAGCGCCAAACTAAGCAGAGCTTGTGTTATGGGAACTACATGACTTATATACTACTTATATACATTTTTTTTGTAAATAGATACATATTATGCATAGAAAACACCCAGACCCGAGACAAATGAATGCGGATCATACAAACATTTGTCCCGCAGTGGGAATCGAACCCGCAACCTTAAATAAAAAGTTGTGAATTTGAATTGAATAGTATCTTCTTTTTTCGTCGTTCGCCATTTTTCTTCTTTCACACTCTATCCTTTCACTCGCTCCTTTACGTTCCTTTATGTATCACGCTCCATTCCTACACAAGACCCTTTACATTTTATTATGTATGGGTCTTGTTTATTATGATAGTGTATTAGTAGAGCCGTGTTAGCCTAGTGGGTGGTATGTATCTGAAAATGCCCCTAATGGGGATTAGGTACAGTAGTGTGAATTTTAAATAAATAAACAAACTCCCAACGACATTGACCCCACGCAAAAAAAACGCCTAATGAAAATGTCCTCACGCAAGATTCAATATGTCGTGGATATCAGGAACTACGGGTATCGAAGTACCACAACACATATACCTGCAAAGCAGGCAAACATTTGTGTCGCACCGGGAATCGAACTCGCACCTCTTGCGTCGTAGCCGGCTACTTCTGTTGTTTTATTTATAAAGTGTCTTTTTTTATTTTATTCATTCTGTACCTAAGTCTTTATGTTGGGACAAATAAACTACATTTTATTATATGCTCACATAAAGAAACTAAAATAAAATCAAATGAAACGACGAACAATGAAAAAGTGTTATTGTTTCGTGAAACCTCGGAGGCGATGATTAAATTTTCATCCAAAAATGCTTTTAGAAGTGTACTGCTAGCGACTTTAGTGAACTCGTGGTAGGCTCTCTGTTCTGTTCGCATAAGTTCAGCATACTAAACATGAATAGCTACATGGCTTGGTGCCGTGGTTTGGACCAAACGCCTTAAGTCAGTTGTTGAATGGGATAATCATACGCAATAATATGCGTAATCATATCAGCATAATCATACTTGCGTAATATAACTTTTTTTTCATATAAAAATATATATCATTTCATTTAATTTCATGATGAAATATTTGACTTATTTTGTTTTTAGTTAAAATATAAATAAATAAAATATTGTTGGATATTTTCACATAGCATCATCTAGCCCCAAACTAAGCAGAATTTGTATTATGGGAACTACATGACTGATATAGCACTTATATACTTTTTTTGTAAATACATAGATATTATATATAGAAAACACCCAGACTCGAGACAAATATTTGTAGATCTTACAAAGATTTCTGCCACGGCAGGAATCGAACCAGCAACCATCTGCGTCTCAGAAGTCGTAGTTAATTTGAAGGCATGTGCTATCGGTAAATGTTCCAATAAGCGGTCACGTGGAATACGAACTACAATGTAAAACGCAGACATTAAATATTTGGTATCCTTACAGATCCATCAAGGGGATTTAAGGTCTCCATCATGGGGATTTCAGGGATTAGGTTATTTCAGGAGTGAGAGATTTTTTTAATTCTGTGTATAACACACAGTGTATGTCTGTGTATGTGTGCCTTTATTTTTTATTCGACTTTATTCGAGTACCGCGTGGGCGAAGCCACGGGCAGAGGCTAGTCCAACATACGTTATTTATTCGCCTCTGAGATTATGCGACGTTTAAAACAGCTTAAATGCCAAAATAACAACTTTGACCTCTGTGGCGCAGTAGCCGAAGGCCCATCTGAGATGTAGAAGGTTGCGGGTTCGATTCCCACCGCGGGACAAATGATTGTTATGTGTATATATTTGCTTTGGGTCTGGATGTTTTCTGTGTATAATTGTATGTATGTACTAGCTTTTTCCCACGGCTTCGCCCGCGTGTTACCCGGATAAAAAGTAGCGTATGTGTTATTCTGATGTATAAGCTATATTACTGTTAAGTTACATCAAAATCCGTTCAGTAGTTTTTGCGTGAACGAGTAACAAACATAAATCCTCACAAACTTTCGCGTTTATTATGGTAGTAAGATTTAACAAAAAAGTAGTCTAAAAGATATGTAATTAATTCCAATAGCACAAGCTTTGCTTAGTTTGGGGCTAGATGATGTTATGTGAAAATGTCCGGCATTATTTATTCATATAGAAGATCCGTGACACGGTACTGGGCCGTCTGTAAGCTCCTTAATGTCGGAATGTGTCTATAACCGAGCGCTGGTCACTCATGAATGACAAATCTTTTATACTCTTTTTATACTTTTGTTTGTGCTAATCGCATTGTTTATCACATGCATGTTAAAACCAGTATTTATTTTATTCTTTTGGTCATAAACTGAATCTTAACTAAACTTAAATATTATTGAGAGGTAAGGTTGTAAATTTGTATAAAATAATTATTAATATTTTCAGAATCATCTAGCTCCAAACTAAGCAGAGCTTGCCAATAGCCATTCAGCGTGGCAATGTGGCCAGTATTTTGGGAACGCTTCCGTCTTGTAGTGATCTGGATCAGTTGAGCTATCTATAGATCGTTTGTAACGGTCTTTAGGCGGCTAGCTGTTTCATCTGTATTTTTTGTATATACCTACTTGTAAATAGTGGTATGAATAAATGTACCATCCTTGAAGTCAGCAGAGCTTGTGTTTGGGAACTACATGACTGATATGCTACTTACTTACATTCATTTTTTTAATGCATATGAGTTGTATATCATTATACATAGAAAACAGGCAGACTCGAAACAAATGTTTGCAGAACACACAAAAACTTGTCCCGCGGCCACAGAGTTCGTCGATTGAATGTATGTAGGGTATAATTTTTGAAATACTTACCCTTTTTAAGGCGTACTATACATCCATTTACTCCGCGAGTCTGTGGTTTCAACATACTCAAAAGGCTTACAATGCTCTGCGGGTCCAATTTAATAACACTTTCAGGACGACCGACACATTTGACGCAATCTGGCGGAAAAAGACTGCCTCTCTGCTAAGCAGAGTGCGCGCGAGCAACAACAGCACCCTGAAAGAAATAGCTAAAAATTACGCATGTCCTCTTGTGTGGAAGCTCTCCCAGAGGACGAAATCTTTATTAGTAATTAAGTAATAACCCTTATCTTAAGCTTACTAACACTTTTGGATCATGTTGTCTTTGAATAAACTATACATATAACTATATGTATAGCTAGTACATATAGCGTTGGAAGGGATGTTTAAGAAGCTGGACTGGAAAGGTAGGGGCATTGACATAAACGGCGATTACATCTCACACCTACGATTCGCTGATGACATTGTCTTAATGGCGGAGTCGCTAGAGGAGCTGAACCAGATGCTGAGTGGCCTAGCTTCAGCCTCCTGATGTATCGGTCTTGGCATGAATTTGGATAAAACGAAAGTCATGATCAATGGCCACATTGTTCCAAGACCGGTGGTTGTACATGGCCACCTTCTCGAAATTGTTTCCGAATATACCTACCTAAATAAATACCTTGGGCAGATTCTGCAGTTGGGTAAAAAGAATTTCGAAAAGGAGGCCAAGAGGAGGATACAGCTAGGCTGGGCAGCGTTTGGAAAATGACGTGGAGTCTTCTCGTCATCCATACCGCAATGCTTGAAAACGAAAGTTTTCAATCAGTGCGTCCAACCCGTCATGACCATGAATAAACGTCATGAATAAACGTTATTATTATTATAATATTATTTATCCGATAAAAAAAAAGTTCATTAATATTTAGAATGGACTTGACTAAGGTGGACATATATTTTATTTTTATCTGGTTAAATATAATCTTTTAGTGGAGACCAATTTTGTAACGTAAGTCTTTGTAAAAACGGTCGAGCGATTGTGTTTCTTTTAAGAGCTACTTTTTATCAGCTACGTTTTATCCGGGTAACATACAGGCAAAGCCGCGGGCAGTAGCTGGTAATCTATGTAAATATAACTATTATGTTATAAATTATTATATTACATGACAGAAATATCAGGGAAACGTGCAGTGTTTGTTTATTTACCAAGCTAGCTACTGTCCACGGATTCGACGACAACGGATTATACTATTTTATCCGATCTTTTAGAAGAAATTGTAATGTTCGGATGTTAGTTTCTCATAATGAAATTCGGTACTGCTGGAACTATAGATCGTGACCTTGAATAAGCACATAGGTTACTCTTTATCCAAGTGCTTATAACGCAAGCTAAGCCGCGGCCGAAAGCTAGTCAGCAATGTCACTTAATAAGTACTGGTAACCGGTTGCCGTCTTGTAAGCCTGTTTTCTGACATATCTTTTTCTTCTTTGTCCTAACCTTATATGTCATTTCTATCGGTTGGCCCTCATTATCTTCACCCGTAGTTCCAATCCAATTGATAAGGGCCTGGTCCTTGTCTTTCTACAAATCCTCTTCTTCTTTGTCCTAACAATCCCATTTCCTACGGTCGGCCCTCTTCGTCTTCATCCGTAGTTTTAATCTTATTGATAAGGGCCTGGTCCTTGTTTTCATACAAATATTCTTCTTCTTTGTCCTAACAATCCCATTTCCTTCGATCGGCTCTCTTTGTCTTCATCCGTAGTTCCAATACAATTGGTAAAGGCCTGGTCTTTCTACAAATCTTCTTCTTCTTTGTCCTAACGATCCCATTTTCTTCGGTCGGCCCGCTTTGTCTTCTTCCGTAGTTCCAATCCAATTGGTAAAGGCCTGGTCCTTGTCTTTCTACAAATCTTCTTCTTCTTAGTCCTAACCTTATATCTCATTTCCTTGGGTCGGCCCTCTTGGTTTTCATCCGTAGTTCCAATCCAATTGATAAGGGCCTGGTTCTTGTCTTCTTACAAATCTTCTTCTTCTTTGTTTTAACCTTGTTTTAATCTCATTTCTTTTGGTCGGCTTTCTTTGTCTTCATCCGTAGTTCCAATCTAATCGGTAAGGGGACTACCTGGTCCTCTTTTTGCTGAATTCCTACAAATATATTTATTTTCTGAATTGAATTTATTTTTTCATAATCTCACCTAAAGTGGTGATAAGGCCGACGATGGAGCACATAAAAAAGTAAAAGACCGTTATTATGATCTCTTGCAAAAAATAAAAGCTAAATACACATTTTATAGCCATTCTTTCTCACCTTTCTAGGTGTGAGGGTAATCGCTGATTTATGGCCTATATCGCGAACATTTATTTGCAAAATAGTATTTTCTTTCAATATATTTTCATACATGGTTTTATGTTTAACTAGCAAAGCCGTGGGAAAAACCTACGGCTTCACCCGCGTGATACCCGGATAAAAAGTTGCCTATGTGTTATTCTGATGTATAAGCTATATTACTGTAAAGTTTCATTAAAATCCGTTCTGTAGTTTTTGCGTGAAAGAGTAACAAACATCCATCCTTACAAACTTTTGCGTTTATAACGTATATTATATTAGTAGGATTCCACATGACAGTTTTCAAGCCCTTCGCCTTCCCAACGATGTTTCCTTTGCCGTTTTAAAGACGTGTTAATCCATACATACATTTTTCAAACGGAAAAAGTCATTAGTACCCGACTGATATCGAACCTACAACCTCTAGATCGGAAGTCGGAGTACCACCCACTAGTCCAAAACAGCTATTTACTATTTACTACATAGAATAAGTGATGTTATTTTTTAATGTTTTGCTACTTTTCATAAACTAAGCAAAGATGGCACAACTGGGGGCTAGTAAAATAATACTTTCTGTTATTTCCATACAATTGTATCTTTCCGCAGGCGTTAACGACAACAGAAAGTGGTATTTGTCTTGCCCCCAGATCTAGACAAATACCACTTTCTGTTAGCGTTAACATCTGATTGTCACGTTGACGTTAACGCCTGCGAAAATATTGTTACGTGACTTATGCCAAGTTTTGCCTTGACAAATTTGCGTTAGCGTGAAAGGAAAACTAAGCGTGAGGTATTTGTCTAGACCCCCGATGGGGCTAATTAGCACAAAAACCCTACCTCTCTGTCTCTGTGTTTTGTCAAAATCGTACTGTTACATATAAAGTGTCTATTTGATTTACTTTTTACCCTTTCTTCTGTGCTTTGTTATTGTGTCAAATAAAATTATAGTCAAAGTCAAAGCCAAAGTCAAAGTCAAACACTACTAAGGTTTTTTAAGAGGATTCAGAATGTACGGGACATTCTGAATCTTCTTAAATAGATAGGTAATAATATAATCCTTTATTGTGCACAGAAATAACACAGAAATGCGAAGAAAATATTAGGTGAGACATATACAATGGCGAGCTTAACCCTAAAAAGAGTTTTGTTCCAGCAAACCTTTGAGAGAGAGAGAAGTGATGAAGTTGGCAGGTGTACAAAGACAGGAATGAAAAAACTATATATTGTTATATTTTAAATACCACTTTTTTTTAATAAACTACAGTCATATAAGTCAGTCAGTCATAACTAATTAATAATAATAATGCTGGACATTTTCACACAGCATAATCTAGCCCCAAAGTAAACAGAGCTTGTGTTATGGGAACTAAATGACTTCATACCTACTTCTTATTTTTTTGCTGTAAAAACATACATATTATACATAGAAAAAAAACCCAGACCTAGATAAATTGGTGTCATCAAAAATAATATATTTTCTTTACTAATAATAACTCGAGTTTAAGCTCAATGATGCATATCTCTGAGAATTATATCAATTAAATTAATAATGGTAATTTATTATCAAAGGAATTGAACTTGAAATTATTGCGTCTATATATCATGCTTTCATTGAATCTGAGAATGAGCTGTTAAATTAAATTCAATGATTTTTCATTGAGGTCCATTCTATAGATTGATAAAATATTTTTTAAATTGCATGAGTCGTTTCGGAGATAACCACCCTGAAATAACACAAACATTACCTATTTATAATATTAGTGTCGATGCTTTTGTAAATGTTATCAAATAGGTAAGATAACAAGACTGTTGACGCGCATCACAAGAATTTAGCCCTAAATTTTAAACTGTCTTTTTTGTACAATAAAATGTTCGTGATTTTAATGCGAAATTGGCTTTCTTGATCAAGTTCAACGTTTCACAACGTTATTTGCTTTGATGTTACACAGATAATGCTTACAAATAAGATTAAAATCTTTCGCAGAATAAAGAACGTGACCTTTTGTAACCTTGTGTTTTAAATGTCAAATATATTATTTATTCTGCGTTAAGGGCAATGAATTTATCCGATTATAGATAAGAAATAAACTAAAATCCGCTGTAATCGAGATCTAATGTTATTTTTTGTCTGGTGCTGACATTTCGTGATTACATTTTGAGAGAAGTTTAAGAAAATATATAATTTAAAATGTGACGTGTATAAAAGGATGGTCAGGCACACCCTTTCACCACACTTGACCTTTTCGAAAACAATGCTGAAAAACAGCGTGCCTGAGCCCTCGACGTTTTTACTTCCAGACAAATCTTTTGATTTTAAGACCATTCAAAATTATTGTACGGGATAGGTAAGTTTATTTCAGTGTAAGTAAATATATGCCTTTTTTTCTATTACCATTCATATTTCCCGATTCAACCGACTCCAAAAAAAGGTGGTGATTATCAACTAGGGGTCTATGAACTATTTTGATTTTTTTTGCATCAATTATTTTGTGATTTTTTCTACAAATTACACTCGATATTTTTTTTTAATTTCTACAGGAAAATCCCTTATTGTATGTATTGTAGTTTTTTCCGGTTCTGGGTGTGTTTTTCATTCATTCTTACTTGCCCCTAACCTAACCTAAAGTACCCTTCTCCAATTTTCAGTTACAGGCGCTACTTTCAAACTTTTTCTAATATACTATTTATAAGGATAGAAAGTACGATAGCATTTCACTAACAGTCACCCAACGAAATATCAACTGCGTCAATGTTACATAAGAGCGCTAAAGAAGACAGGCTGATGAAACACAACCCATAAATTGAGATGCTATACCTGGAAAATTGTATAAGTAACTTTCTGTACCAACGGCTATTTCCGTAACCTTCCGCTTCCGTAATTAAAACGCGAAAAGGTTTTAAAATTTAATCTAGAAATGTTTTCTTATTATGTTTGTTTGAGTTAGCGAGCGAGTGTAATTTAATGTGAATTACATCTTATAATCCCACGGTTTTTAGTTGCGTATTGGAGCATGGAATTTAAAGATATACATATGTATAGATAAAAAAAATAGGTAAAAATAAAAATGGAAATTTTAAGCCCCCAAGAGGGCTTAAAAAATAAACAAATAAGGAAGGAAACAACACAACATATCGATTATGGATATATAAAACAAATATACAAACACATAAAAAAGTAATCTAAAAAATAAAAAAAGATGGAATATGGTTATTATAGCCTGGATCGACGTCTCAACTTGCCCTCCGGAAGCTGAAGTGTTCAGTTCTAGATGCTTAAGCAAGCTGACCTGTTATGAACGCCAGTTAAGTTACGCCTTAATTGACTGCGAAATTACCACCTTATTTAGAACTAGCTTCTGTCCACGGCTTCGCCCGTGTAGTACCCGGATAAAAAGTAGCCTATGAGCTATTGTGATGTATAAGCTATATTACTGTTAAGTTTTATTAAAATCCGTTCAGTAGTTTTTGCGTGAAAGAGTAACAAACATTATGGATTTTAACACCACACTCACTATGTTTCAGAAAATCTAAATGGCTGAAATTCAGTTTCCGAGTAGAGTGAAGGATTGCGGGTGAAATTACAGACACATGAGGTTTTTCATCAATTTTGCCTCAGAGGTGTTATATCTCTTCTGAGACATAAAACCTCTGGTATTCCAAGTGTCCATAGGTTACGGTAACCGCTTACCAATCGATAATCACAATGTTAATACTAGAAATAAAGATAAACTCGCTGTTGCCACTTGTAGTCTCCATAAAGTTAGTAAATCGTTTAAAGGGCACGGTGTACGCTTTTATAACAAACTCCCAAGAGATATACAAAAATTATCAATAAACAAATTTAAAAACGTAATTAAACAAAAGCTTAATAAAAAGGCATACTATAAAATATCTGATTATTTAGATGACAAAAACTCGAACCTATTGTTTTGTAAAAGGATCATTAAAAAGAATAACCAGCCTTGTTTTCTTGCCTTTCTTTCTATGCTTGGTCGCGGAGGAACAGGCACCTAGATAAAAACCGACGTTTCAAAGTGTCCTTGAGATTTTATTGAAGAAATGAATTTTGACTTTGACTTTGACTTTGGTAGTTCGTATACTTGTTAGCTACTTTAGTTGTAAAAAAGTAAGAAGAAAAAACCCCGTAGGAAACGCTATTGGTGCATTCCAGGATTTTTTATACGAGCACTAGTGTATATCAAATCTTATTTGGGAAAAGTATATAAAAAACACCTGGCCCGCGCCGGTTCTGGCGTGAATTCATGTCAATTCAGCCGCAGCCACATTCGCAGAGCCTTGAGACATCCTCATCATTTACGTTCCGAATAAATTCAAAGATCCGATAAAAACGGTTCCGGAAAACCGTCGACGTAAGATATCCGGAAAACGAGATATTTTCCTGTTACATTTTCTTCCGAAAAACGTTTCTGTTGATGTTTCAATGAGTACTTACTAGGTAGACACTTATTCTTGTGGATTGTTTTTTTTATATTACTTACTAGCTGTACCACGGCTGGCCTCTGCCTCCGACCGACCGCGTCGCATCGCCCGCCCGTGCTATTACATCTTTTGCTCGGCTCCTGAGGGTTGCAGCGTGGTATCAAATTCTACTATTAATAGAAACGCGAAAGTTTATGAGGATGGATGTTTGTTACTCTTTCACACAAAAACTACCGAACGGATTTTGATGAAACTTTACAATAATATAGCTTATACATCAGAATAAAATATAGGCTACTTTTTATCCGGGTAACACGCGGGCGACACCGTAGGCAGAAGCTAATATATAAATGCAAACATATTTTTTTCTAAACCATCCGATAGTTCCAGAGAATACAAGTTCAAACAAAAAAAAAATTAAGAAACTAAAAAACAAACTCTTTAGCTATTATTAGTATAGAAAATAGATATGAAGTCATAAAGGTATATAGTAGTATATGGTAAGTACACCAAACCCCTTGTAAACTTTCGTACAGTCCGTTCCATCCAAAGGTTGTCTGGTAGAGATCGCTATTTAGCGATTAGACCGCCCATTGTACAACACTGGCTTCGATTCTGTAGTACACTAACTAAACTAAATTTAAACTGTCGCTCTCTTTTACTGATAGTGCAAGCAAGAAAGAGATAGCTACAATTTTAGTGCTGTCAAATTAGTCAGATTTAAGTGCTCCATACAAATTTAGACGTGATTTCAAAACATGCTGACTATAAACACGAAGAAAAGCGGCACGTAAACTGATTTGACAGCAGCACACAGCAGTAAAATTCTTACCATCTCTTTCTTGCGTACACTATAAGTAAAAGAGAGCGACAGTTTAAATTTAGTTAATTTAGTGTACTACAGAATCGAGCCCATTGTCAAAGTATATGGTACTTAGCTAAGCTGATGTGTTGTTTGATGTGCAATAAAGTATTTTCCATCTATCTATGTATGTCTAGCCATTATAGGCGGGTAACCTGTTTGACTTTTGAATAGTTGATCTGTTAGAAATGTATAGATATCTACAATAAAATTGTGTATGTTTACACACACATAATTTGTTTATTTTTCGTCCTTAGGGTTTTTGTATATTTTCGGTAGTTTTTGAGATCAGGGCCAGAAGGAATGAAAAAATAAAAAACGTCTAATTCATGTAAAAGCTTTGGTTGCACAAAAGCAAACAGTGAAATCAAAAAGTATTTTACTGTTTGATGAGTTTTGGCTCCTATGGACATGAAACAGTTTTTTTTGTGTTATGTTCATAACGGTAATGTATAATTACCCTGTAAAATAAACAACTCAAGATGAATTAAAATTTCAAGCCCTTGTCGCTTATTGAAACACCGACCAATGGAACATGTCCTCGATTTTATTGGTTCTAGGAAATGTTGGTTTCCCCACGAAGATTCCCTTCACCGTTTAGAAAAATCCTCTTTGCGAAAAAAATAGGTTTGAGGTTACTCATTAAGACACTTTTTGTAAGAAATGTCAGTTAATCTAGTATGCCATATATATTTACAGTAGACTACATACATTTCAGTAGTGTTCATTTACAGTTCTACCTATTATTTAGTTATATAGGTTGTATCTTAAATGTACCTAATGGTCAAACTATTCATTTTGACGGCCTCCGTGGCGCAGAGGGCGAAGGCCCGTCTGAGACGCAGAAGGTTGCGGGTTCGATACAAATGTTTAAAATGATCCGCAAATATTTGTCTCGAGTCTGGGTACTTTCTATGTATTTATTTACAAAAAAATTATATAAATAGTATATCAGTCATGTAGTTCCCATAACACATCAAGCTCTGCTTAATTTGGAGCTAGATCATTGTTTCTCAAAGAGGGCGATAAAGCCCTCTTGTGGGCGCTGGAGGCCTTCAGGGGGGCGGTAGAAGGCTCTAGAAGATATTTAGGGTGCTAAGGCGGTATAGGGGAAAGCATAGGTTGTTAAGTTTAACTACTTTGGGGGGCGGTAGGGTTTTATTAATTCTCAAAGTGGGCATTGGGAAAAATAAGTTTGAGATCCTGTGGGCTAGATGAATTTAGGACATAATACAAAATTTAGTGTATTGGTTACTGATATTGTAATGTATATTTGAATAAACTGAATTGAATTGAATTGAAAGAGGAATCTCAGTTTCGGCTAAACTTCTTGATCATAATAACATTGCAGACTGAACATTCATCTTCCGGTTTCCTCACAATATCTCAAACTTTACTATAATATTATAGTCCAGTCCTAATTCGACTACATCCAGAGATAGGCATTCAATCCAACTTTGAAGTTCCTGCTAAACATTCAAGTTTGCGAAGCCACAATCATCCCAAAACCAACCTTACTGCGCTATCTCTTCGATTCACTTTTAACAAGAACGTTTAACGTTGTTACGTTTAAGTTCTAAAGAGATTGTCATCGAAAAATAATCCTTAAGTCATTCAAAATACAGTTCTATTTGTCAGGCAGTAAAGGCTGCCCGCTACAGACATGTTCCTCAAGACTGCAGTGTTTCTCCTACCCTTGATTTAAGATTGCTGGAAGAGACATGTTTTTATGTATTTGTCGTATGAAAAATCTTCTATACTTTCTTTTAACGCGCTAATCTCTGGAACTACCAGTTGGATTTGATTTTTTTTTTTGCCTTTAATAGTCCAATTCATGAGGAAGGTTAAAGGTTATTTAATATCACGCTACGACCCTTAGGAGCCGAGTAAATGAAGTAATAGCTCGGGCGGGCGATGCAACGCGGTAGGTCGCTTGGGGGCCAAGAGAGTGGAACAGCTAGTATGGGATAATTGGAAGGGGAAGACCATGGCCAACGTACTCTGACCTAATTTGAGACGTTCTGGAGAAAGGTCAAGTACTACTAGGTGATAACCTCGATAGCACGGTGGGAGTAGCTGGCTGTGTTGCAAGAGGTGCGGGTTCTATTCCCGCTGCGGGACAAATGGTTCCTGATACCAATGACATAGGGAATCCTAATGTGGGGTCACGACTATATGTATGTGTCAGTTGTGAGTAAAAAAGAATTATAAAAAAAACAAGCTTGCATACTTAAATAATATGATTAGGATGTATGAAGCTGAAGAGGTATGTCACAATCATAGCAAGTTGAAATCTGTTGTCTCTGCCTACCCCTACGGGGAACAGGCGTGACTTTATTTTATGTATCTACGAAGGCTTCCTCCATCCATCGACTTCCAGCAAACTTTACGTTGTCATCGATACATTGGATTGGGCCTTTCTACACCGCGTCATCTATTTCATTTGCGAGCAAACGACTAGCCCATTGTCACTCCAACTTGCTTAATCTAAGAGCTTTATCGATAACTTCAGTATTTCTATGGATAACCTCATTTTGGACGTGAAACTTCGAACAGAGCACTCCCCATAGCCCGATGCGTAATCATCGCTTTGGACGTGAAAACATAGTACTCCCCATAGCCCGTTACGTGACCTTGAGCTTACGTATGAGGCCAAGTATTAGCGACCAAGTTTCTGTACCATATAAAAGTCGTCACTGCAAATAATTAATTTCGAGGGTCATATGATGTGCTAGGATCAGCAGCATATACACAAAAAACGGTCATAAGGTCATCCATGGGAGAACCTCGACACGTGGTTTTACCAGCACACCTCGACACACCAAACCAGGACTAATCCACACATGGTTGGAACGAAACTCTCTCGTAATACCCGATTTACAAGATCCTGTCTTTCCTGTACATATAAACTGTGAAATGAGCTGCCTTTTGAGGTGTTTCCGCTGATCAATAGAATTACTTGCTTCAAAAACCTGAATCTGAATCTGAATCTGCATCTGAATCTGAATCTGCATCTGCATCTGCATCTGCATCTGCATCTGCATCTGAATCGGAATCGGAATCGGAATCGGAATCGGAATCGGAATCGGAATCGGAATCGGAATCGGAATCGGAATCGGAATCGGAATCGGAATCGGAATCGGAATCGGAATCGGAATCGGAATCGGAATCGGAATCGGAATCGGAATCGGAATCGGAATCGGAATCGGAATCGGAATCGGAATCGGAATCGGAATCGGAATCGGAATCGGAATCGGAATCGGAATCGGAATCGGAATCGGAATCGGAATCGGAATCGGAATCGGAATCGGAATCGGAATCGGAATCGGAATCGGAATCGGAATCGGAATCGGAATCGGAATCGGAATCGGAATCGGAATCGGAATCGGAATCGGAATCGGAATCGGAATCGGAATCGGAATCGGAATCGGAATCTGAATCTGAATCTGAATCTGAATCTGAATCTGAATCTGAATCTGAATCTGAATCTGAATCTGAATCTGAATCTGAATCTGAATCTGAATCTGAATCTGAATCTGAATCTGAATCTGAAGCTGAATCTGAATCTGAATCTGAATCTGAATCTGAATCTGAATCTGAATCTGAATCTGAATCTGAATCTGAATCTGAATCTGAATCTGAATCGGAATCGGAATCGGAATCGGAATCGGAATCGGAATCGGAATCGGAATCGGAATCGGAATCTGCTGCTAGTTCTTCAATAGAACATATCTAGTAAGTGTTGTTCCGCGATGTACACAACAATACGTTCCAATGAAGTGGGTCAGCTGGAGTCACCTGCTAATTTCTATCGATACCGCAATACTGCTGAGAATGCTCCAAACTACAGCTTGATGCAGTCTATAACTTGACCTAGCCTTTTCAAACGAGCACTGTTCAATTGGCTATTCGTCTTATATAATATTGAACTTAAGAAGCCTGCGTTGGATGAATTGCCCATACAAACGTAATACCATAGTCATTTGTAATTAGAGCTTATTTCCACCATATTATGTTATTATTTGCATTCGAATAGTATTTATCTACGTACTTTGAGATATGTTTTTTCTAAATACTTACCTGAAATAAAATGTAAAGGAATCGCATTTTGGATATATTTACGTCATACATGACATGTTTTTTTCTTATTTCTTTCGTATTAAGAACAACAATACCTTATGTTTCGTTTGGTTATGTACATAGATTATATTGTCTAGTTACAGAATAATAACACAATGAAAAATACAAGTTTTCATTAATATTTTTTGGTATTACGGAACACCACCAAATTTATAACAAACTGAACGGCTAAAATTGCAATCGCGCAAGCACGGGCGGGCCTGCATCAGTCAAAAAGAGATAGCTATATTTTTGGACGCGCGTCGATTTTAAGTTATGAACGCTGTACGCCGGATCCTTAATGTATAATAATTATTGAACTTTTTCTCCAAGCTAGCCCCAAACTAGCAGAGCTCATATTATACGAACTACATGACTGATATACTACTTATATACTTTTTTTCTGTAAATACATAATATTATACATAGAAAACACCCAGACCAGAGACAAATATTTGCAGATCATAAACATTTGTCCCGAGGCAGGAACCGAACCCGCAACCTTCTGCTTCGCAGGCGGGCAGCACCCACTGCGCCACAGAGGTCGTTATGATTCTATGCCTTCGAATCCGTCGTGAAATCAGGGTTTCTACTTGGAACTTGGGTGTTCTTGAAGGAAAATGTCACGAAGAATAAAACAGTATAGCATAAAACAGTTAACTATAAAAAAAAATAGTTAAATGGTTTGTAAAAAAAAAGTGTGTGTAGACTGTCCCTTCTAGGAATGAAAATAATATTAATTCTAAAAGTGTCTCTAGGGACCCGCATTCCATTTTAATCGGAGTCCCTAACGGTAATGACCCAAAAAAGAATTTAACAACGAACAGTATACGTTAAACTATGTGTAAGAAAACGCCACAGTAAATAAAATGACGACATGCAGTGGTGTGAATCATCACTATGCAACTATCTCAAATTTGACGACTTTTGTGGCGAAACGGGTGAGTTGCCAACTGAGACGCAAGAGGTTCAGGTTCGATTCCCGCTGCGTGACAGGTTACGTTCACACGTTGGCGAGTTGCTTAAACCGATTGTGAACCGATTTTAATGATTCTTTTTAGAAAAAAAAACCATTTCCTAAGAGTGAAAAAAATGGGTGAAAAATTTCATATTAATTTCATTTGACGAATTCTGTAACGCAATAGGCAAAAGCGCCTGAGATGCAGAAGGTTGCGGGTTCGATTCCCGCAGCGGGACAAATGTTTGTATGAATTGCAAATGTTTGTCACGAGTCTGGTTGTTTCATACGTACATACATATATATTTATTTAGAAAAAAAAAGTATATATAGTTTATCAGTCATGAAGTTCACTACAAGCTCTGCTTACTCATAGTTTGGGCTAGATGATGCAGAGTGAAACATGACCAGCATTATATTGGACTTTTTTCATTTTCCCCTTATTTGGAGTCGGGTTTTTGACATCATGTCTTTGAATAAATACTTTTTATAATTTATAATTATATAGGTGTCCAACCACGTTTTGTCGTTGTGGTGCCGTTCTGTCGTTCGTATGAAGACACTTTTTGATCACAGTGCCATCTATGGCTCAACTGCTAAATCACACAGCAAGATGTTACCCGTTTCCATAGATATTGACAATCAATCATTGCATCATAGATCCAAATACTGCCAAAAATTAAAGGCAGACTAGTACGTATAACTAGTATAAATACTAGTATAAATACTAGTATAAAGACTAGTATAAATACTAGTACAAAAACTAATATAATGTATGATTACTGTGCACCGAGAACCCTTTTGTTCCTTTCGTAGACTAAGATATTATATTCTTGGTGATCCTGATGTGTCAGGCGACCCTGCCGGCTGAGTTGACGAGTCCCCCACTTTCGCCTTTTCAAAGTACAGGATATATACCGGGACGTTTCTCTTTCAGTTGCTCCCTGGCAACAACCCCGAAGCCCGTATATAAGTGCTGCCCTTGTGGTAGTTGCCCCAATCTAACTTTTGACGAACTGAGCGCCTTCTGCGCTCGCCGAGATAATCCAGTGACGCTGATTTAGAAAAAACCTAGATCCCTATCTCATCTTAACCAAATATAACTCATTATCTACAAAGAAACACTTACATTTATTAAACCTCCTCTGTAAAAGAAGAGAAAGCTACCTATTACGGTAGGACCGATATATGTATAGACTAGCTTCTGGCCACGGCTTCGCCCGCGTGGTACCCGGATAAAAAGGTAGCCTATATGTTATTCTGATGTATAAGCTATATTGTTGTAAAGTTTTATCAAGATACGTTTAGTAGCTTTTGCGTGAAAGAGTAACAAACATCCATTCTCACAAACTTTCGCATTTATAATATTAAGTATGATAGTAGGACTAGCCCCTGCCCACGGCATCGCCCACGTGGTACTCGGATAAAAAGTAGCCTATATGTTATTCTGATGTATAAGCAATACTACTTTAAAATTTCATCAAAATCCGTTCTGTACTTTTTGCGTGAAAGAGTAACAAACATCCTTCCTCACAAACTTCCGCATTTTATGTTCCTTCCTACCTTTATCCTGCAAATTTTGTGAGTCAAATAAATGTTCTTTTTAATTCTTTTTAAAACCAGCTTTCTGTCCTTTCACGATTGGTCACTTGTTCATCAG
Source organism: Perizoma flavofasciatum (assembly GCA_958496245.1). Classification (NCBI taxonomy): domain Eukaryota; kingdom Metazoa; phylum Arthropoda; class Insecta; order Lepidoptera; family Geometridae; genus Perizoma; species Perizoma flavofasciatum. The sequence continues at coordinate 10,462,345 of OY292437.1, forward strand.
TTCTACTACGATATTTTTTGTCATCTTTTCTACACTGATTGTATCAAGCCGGAGAGGGTTCAACACAACGCTTGTCTTCACATAATTTACACAAGATACACGCCCGTTCCTTGATTCAACACATAAACTTTGGATTATAAGGCGGGGAGGGCTCTCATCAAGAGGAAGTTATACAACAGCTCTACACTTTAGATATCATTTGATTTACTTTCTATAGTACATGTATTTTGCATAGGTAGCAAAAACGATGCAGAATGCTGGATAGAAGTTCACTAAAGAGCCACAGTAGGTGAAGGCCTGTCTGAGACGCAAATGGTTGTGGATTCAATTCCTGTCATAGGAGAAATGTATGACTCTTACTTTTCCTTTCACGCTAACGCAAATTTGTCAAGGTTAAATCTGGTAGCTGTCACGGGACATTTCCACAGGTAATGTCATCCCCATACAATTCAATCTTCCGTAGGCCAACAAAAAGTGGTATTTGTCTAGACCCCTGCAAATATTTGTCTCTGGTCTGGGTATTTTCTATGTAAAAGTACGTATTTACAAAAAAACATATGCTTCTAGGTAGAATATCAGTCATGCAGTTCCCATAACACCAGTTTTGATTACCATCAGTTTTGATTACTGCATCATCTAGCCCAGTTGTGGGCTAGATGCTGTATGAAAAGTTCAGCATTATTATTATTAGTAGTATTATTAACACTCTCTGTAGTGTAGTGTTTATGACATTAACTTATAATAATGTACACAGATATTATAATACTAGCTTCTACCCACGGCTTCGCCCACGTAGTACCTGGATAAAACGTAGCCTATGTATTATTCTGATGTTACGCTATATTACTGTGAAGTTTCAACAAAATCCATCCTCACAAACTTTCGCGTTTATAATAAAGGATATATTAGGATAGGATAGTAATCAAATGAGCCTCGTTCTATATTCAAATTTACTTACCAATACTAGGGATAATAATAGGATACATATACGGAGCAGTTTTAGAGTTAAGTATGACCTACTCGTACTTACAAAGTATGAGTGTTGAAAAAAAACTAAAGACGAATAGAGTCGAGATAGTCGATCATTGGAGAACCTCTTTTTGTGAAACCCGTAAAAATTTAGTCACAGAAAAGATTCGTAATCTAGAAAAGTAGTGAACACAGTACACATAAAAGCGTGACTTGATATATTTAATAGCAGGTAAATATAGAAAGTCACTGTTTGCGTACCTACATTATATCGTACGTACTGAGCGCGTTATATTACGGTATTATAGAGGTAGGTTACCGTGACGCGATTTTATCTTGAATCGCAGCGTGGATAGGCCTACAGAATAATAATTGAATGTTTTCGTTTCACCGTTGCTAGCTTCTGTCCATGGCTTTGCCTGCCCGGTACTCGGGTGAAAGAAGTAAGTGTTATTTCTAGATCAAGAACTAAAGCAATTCCAATTTGTATTCAAATCGTTACAGCTGTTACATAGAATGCACGTGTTTACTTTAAATTTGGCACTTGCTCGCTTTTTTGTTAGTAGTTATCATTCCACGTGACCAGTTATAAGCCAAAAACTATCGTGAACTTGACTATTCATATTGTAAAAACGGGAATTTTCACGTACTGCACTATCGGTGAAGGCATCGACTAAGTTTCGACTCATTCCGATCGCCGTGGACGGCGCGACGCGGAAGGAGAAAGTCGCGACCACTCACCCTGATGAAGACTCTCCCGTTTTTACAATATGAACAGCTATAAGCCCATCGTCAATAGTAGGATTATGTCTGGCTCTTCCATAAAAACTTATTTAACGGGTTACTTTAAATTATCATTATACTATCATCTGTCCACGGCTTTCCTGCATACAACCCGACAAAAAAGTTATGCTAGTTTAGGTAACGAACTATATTTTTCCTAAGGTTCATCCAAATCAGTTTAATTGTCATGGAGATCCTTAAGGGCAAACAATCAATCATTCATCTATACTTTCGCTTTTATAATATTTGCAGGATTAAATTTAAATATTAACATTTTATTTCCCCTCTAGTATTTTTAAATTGATTTAATAGGACGCTAGATTTGTCAATTTCTCTCCATTTATATTTATCTTCAGAGGATCAAATAGCTAGTTCATATGAACTATCGTAAGTTATAAAAGAGATAACACTTTCAACATATTCTGACTACACTACTTTAAATACTTGTTTACACTTTAAAGAGGTAAAGTTTTGAAGTTTGTTGTAACTATATAGGAGGTAATCTCCAAAACTACTTATTCTATATCAAAAATTATTTCACCATTATTTAGGTTGGACCTTCAGTGTGGAAATAGGCTGTATTTATTATCCCGTCAAAATAAAAAGACTTTTCGTGGGGACCAATTTTGTAACGTAAGTCGCAAAAACGATGGAGCGTTTCTTCTTTTCATCGGCAAATTTTTATCCGGGTACGACTCGGGCGAAGCCGTGTCCGTAGCTAATTATAAATTAGAGTATTATAAATGTAGCCCTAATTAATTAAGTGGCAAACAATGCAAAAACATAAAATAATCAACGCTTTGCACGAAGTAATTTATGTAGGATAAAGTTATAATGGCTCGACTATTAGACGGCCCATTAAAAGAGGAGGGAGCGGGGGTTTTAAGACCAAGTTATTCCTCCTTTGTTCAGTTATGAAAGGACTGAAACAGAAATGAGTACCTTCGAACCACAGGTACCTTTTGTCACAGCTATCCAAAACCATTTGTCCCGTAATCATAAACAGTAAAGAAACTCCCAACAGGTCCTACATACATAGTCCTAATGCCACACTAGGATGGCCTATGTCGTGAGTATCAAGAACTACGAGTACTGTGGTACCACAACACCCGGACTCAGGAAAAATACCAGAACATTAAAAAAAAACCAGCAGCGAATCGTACAAGCAACTCTTCCGTCGCAGCTGACTATTTACCCGCCGCGCCACCGATGTCGTCAAAATATAAATAAACAAATAAAATAAATAAATAATGCAGGAAATTTTATTCCAAAATCTATCGTGAACTTCACTATTCATATTGTAAAAACGGGAATTTTCACGTACATTCCGAGAGTCTTCATCAGGGTGAGTGGTCGCAACTTTCTCCTTCCGCGTGGCGCCGTGCACAGCGCTCGGAATGAGTCGAAACTTCGTCGGTGCCTTCACCGATAGTGCAGTACGTGAAAATTCCCGTTTTTACAATATGAATGCAGGACATTTTAACACAGCTTCAACTAGCCCCAAACTAAGCAGATCTTGTATTATGGGAACTACATGACTGATACTACTTATATACTTTTTTTTTGTAAAAACACATTATTATACATAGAAAAAAACCCAGACCCAAGACAAATATTCGCAGATACAAGCATTTGTCCCGCGGTGGCAATCGAACCCGCAAACTTCTGCGTCTCAGGCGAGCCTTCGCCCACTGCGCCACAGAGGTTGTCTAAAATAGATATTTATGCATACGAGTACTAAATATGTAGGGCGTAGGTTTTTTTATATAAGGCTAAGGTACCTACTTCTTTCAGTATTTAGAGCCTTGCAACGCTCATTTATATCTATACTTATAGTATAAAGAGGAAAGACTTTTTGTTTGTTTGTACCGAATAGGCTATTCGGTACAAACAAACAAAAAATCTTTCCGAAACTACTGGACAGATTTTAACCATTTTTTCACCAATAGAAAGCTAAATAGGTTCATAGCTGTTACTTTATATCCCGATAATCCCACGGAATCGAAACTTACGCGGGTGAAACCGCGGGGCGCAGTTAATATGGTATATGTAGTAAGTATTTTTTTATTTAGCCTTTATTGTCCCACTGCAAGGTAAAGTTCTCTCCCCTCCTTCGAATCCTCTCTGATGCCTGCTAGTAGGGCCCAGTCCTTGATGTAGGAATCCATCTCATCCCGCCATCTCCACTTGGGCTTTCCACGTGACCGTCATTCGCTTGAGACCCAGTCTGTGGTGGTCTACAACAACTAATCATCTGGCATGTATGTCTTGGGTTAAATTAAAAAACGATAACGATAGTGAATCTTCGAAAAAATTGAATACCATCTTTGCAAAAATTTATGTGTTTTCAATCGTCTACTATGCCTCATCAATCACGCCTAACCATATCAATGAAGTCACACATATCGATTCCAAATAACAAAATTTCAATCAGTTCAACCATTTAGGAGATAAATCGTAACAGATAGACAAACAAACTAACTAACTCTTACTTCTTAAGATTATATATGGGCTTCTGACGTATCGCGAGTAAGAATGATACATAAAATATTGGCCTGGGAATAATCGAATTAAACTTCGAATAAAAATAAAACAAGAATGTATGTGAGTAGCTTGGTAGAATATATGTAACAGGTCAGCATCTACTCGTGAACTTAGAAGATTTCATAAAACTTGAAAAAAAATATGTTTACTAAAATCCATTTATTTTCCAAGCAAATTAAACCATCAATCAGCTATCAATGAAAAGATCATCTTCTAAGAATCTCAATTCGAACGTCAGCGTAAGATAGTTAACCCGGGACCGCGATAGTAGCGCCGCCCGCCCTCAGTCTCGCTGCGAATCCGCCCAGAGCGCACGTCGCGCCCGCCCAGAGAACGGACCGCTAAAAAAACAGATCGATTTTTTTTTCTGTGCATGTTCTTGTTTTGGTGATCCTGTGTGTGTCGTGATAGTGTGTTAAATTTTGGATATTTCATCATGTAAGTTTCATGTTTCTAATTATGTTAAAGTTTTGAGGAAGCGTTTTGTCTGTTGAATTTCAGTTGTCAGTTTGAATTTTTCCCGGCGCGGTATATTAAAAATGGTCGGAAATTAAATTGTCCACTGATTCTTGATATTATTTTATTAAGTTTATTACTCGATAAAATAAAGGCACACACGTGAATATTTAATTAAATATTTTTTTAAAAAACATTTTGAAATTCTAAAATAAATACCATTAATTCGCACAAGAAAAAAAACTGTAGTTGATAGATCGATTGTATGACTAGGTTAGGTTTTAGGTTTGATTTTACTAGGCAAGGTTTTTAAGGTAAATTGAAAAGGAAATTTAAATAGAGTTTTTTTTCATGTTTCATGTTCATGTTTTTAATTTAGCAGTGTAAAATATAGTTGTAAAAAATAAAGTCTCTCGACCACTAAAAATTGAGTTTTTGGAGAGAGAAAATCTACACAAACGAGAATTGCAATTTGCGTTGACTGTAAATTAGTAACAGTAATATTATGTACTACTAGTTTCTGTCCACGGCTTCGCCCGCATTGTACCCGGATAAAAAGTAGCCTTTGTGTTATTCTGATGTATAAGCTATATTACTGTAAAGTTTCATCAAAATCCGTTCAGTAGTTTTTGGGTCAAAGAGCAACAAACAGCCATCCACACAAACTTTCGCGTTTATAATACTAGCTTTTGTCCACGGCTTCGCTCGCGTAGTACCTGGACAAAAAGTAACCTATGTGTTATTCTGATGTATAAGCTGTATTACTGTAAACTTTCATCAAAATCCGTTCAGTAGTTTTTGCGTGAAGGAGAAACAAATGTCCATCCACACAAACTTTCACGTTTATAATATTAGTAGGATTTAAATGGAATAATATATAGAAGGCAATAAAAATTGTAACGTCATATTATCTGACCTATATATTATTGCAAATAAATGTTCTGATTTCGAGTCTTTTAGCAGGCACAGTTTCATTTCTTTTTGGTGCCGTTAATGTTCTATGGAAGTCTAGACAGAGCTTACTTATTAGAGCCTTTTGGGGTTGAAACTCTGGGTCTGTGGGGAACCGTGGTCGGTCGAAGCGACGCTTTACCAGACACGCTAATATCTGGAGCAACGCATTAGCATTGCCATTCAGCCAGCATTTTGGAAACGCTTCTGTCTGGTATCGATCTGGATCAGTTGACCTATCTATAGATCGTCTAATATACAATAGAAATACACTCATTCATACAACTATGTACAAATAGTTTCATACAAAAAATACAGATAAAACAGCTAAATCTCGAAAGACCGTTGCAAATGAATAATAACACAAAAATAGAATAGAAAGTACCTAGTTTATTTGACAAAACAACAAAGCAAAAAAAGGAAAATTAAAAAATAAATGCTTTATAAATGGATAAAAGTAAGATTTTTACAGAAACACCGAGCCAATCAGATCCTGTCTCAGCTTAGTCAAATCAAATCAAGTTAAAATTCATTTATTCACAAAAATCACAAGGACATAACATTTACATACATATAACATTTATTTCCTACCACAATACACACAATATAAATTAACAATTGTAGAAATGGAAATTGTTATTAATTTCCATAAAAATAGGCATTTAAAAAAGACAGCACTTAAAAATAAATAAGAAGGTGAGCAATGTGTGCTGCAGTAGCAAATTGGCCTAGGCTCAGAATGATGCCCACTGTTATGAACAGAAGGCAACGAGGATTACTTCGAATCATTTTACGTACTGCCCGTTCCTCTGCGACCAAACCAGGAAAAAAAGGCAAGAAACAAGTTGGGTTATTATTTTTAATAAGCCTTTTACAAAATAATAAGTAGCTACATTTTTCATTGAATTGGAGCAACTTCAATCCCAAGATTTTTTTATCATCTAATTAATCCGATATTTTATTGATTGGCCTTTTTATAAAGTTTTAGGTTTATTACGTTTCTAAATGTTAATTTTATTTTTTTTGTATATCTCTTGGGATTTTGTTAAAAAAGCGTACATCTTAGCATTTCAACTTAGTTTATGAAGTCTACAAGTGGCAACAGCGAGTTTATCTTTATTTCTAGTATTAAAATATTACTTTATTTTAAAGTTACAATTTCAGTTAAATTTACAAAACTTGTATTCCCAAAAGGTTATTACGTTATATTCCAACATTGGAGATAGCTACGCTCAAAACACTCTTTTTTGAAATCGTTTACAAAAGCACAAAACCACACCTGTGTGTATTGAAACAAAAATAAAAATCCATGTAAATAATGAAAGAGTCCTCGGGACTCGCGAGTAAAATTAACTTGGTTAAATGAATAATACAATTTTAGGGTCTCGTGGACCTATTCATGTTCACTCACACAGACCTGTGACGATATTTGAAAAGTTTTATAACATATTCTGGGATATAATTAAGGTTTTCGTGAAATTGTATGAATAAAAGCTTTAATCTCGTTTTATAAACCAAAATGGCAAATAAGTATACAGTCCACTTGTAACCGTGAGCGGTTACCGTAACCTATGGACGCTTGGAACACCCGAGGTATCATTCACGTGTTGCCGATCTTGAGACATAATGGGTGAAAAGTCTCATATGAACTTGTCTATTCATATTGTAAAAACGGGAAATTTCACATACTGCACTATCGGTGAAGGCATCGATTAAGTTTCGACTCATTCCGAGAGTCTTCATCAGGGTGAGTGAACGCGACTTGCTCCCTCCGCGTCACTACTACGTTGTGCACCCTCCACGTAGTGCTCCCTCCGTGTCGTGCAGCAAGTCGCGTTCACTCACCCTGATGAAGACTCTCGGAATGAGTCGAAACTTAGTCGGTGCCTTCACCGATAGTGCAGTACGTGAAAATTCCCGTTTTTACAATATGAAAAGTCTCATATTTCACCGGCACCCCTATGTATTTGATACGGCGATATTTATGTATTTGAAACTCTAGCTACCTAATAACTCGTTTTACAAATAGGAGCTTATGCTTGTACTTGATTCTTTAACCATTGGTCATTTGATCCATCAGGTTAATTGGTATTTTCTTCAAGCTAACCTTGGTAACCGTGGTATTGCGTTTGGATAGAAATACAAAAAAGATACCAAGTTAAAAATACGTAATAGGTACTAATCCTAATTAAGCTAAACGGTATTTCTACTAAGCACTTTAACCTGGGACAATTTCGCTGAACTACGCTGAACTAGTTCATCTGTATGGATCTGGGCATAGGGGCCTAACCATCAAGTTTTTTGGCAATGATGTCGAATTCTACTTTTCAGTTAAGGATAGCGTCCTTTGTCATAATCGTAAATTTAGATTTGATATCTTTGCCTAAATTGTATCGCAAGACTTGATGGGCTTCAGAGCAAGGTAGTAACCGGTACTTCTCTATTCTGTAGATTTGAGTGTTGGGTTACCAAAGAGATGGATATTATACATAAATATGAAAAGTACAATCTGCTGTGACGCGCGTACAACCAGGCGACAAATAGTCCAAGATCTCTAGCATCTCTATTATGTTGTGTTATGGAATTTATTTGGTGGATTTTTTTGATCTTAAATAAATAAAATAAAAGGGCATTTATTTACTTACACTTAAACAAACATACATAGCTGAGTATAATCCTACTAATATTATAAACGCGAAAGTTTGTGAGGATGGATGTTTGTTACTTTTTCACGCAAAAACTACTTAACGGATTTTGATGAAACTTTACAGTAATATACGAGTAGCTTATATGTACATCAGAATAACTCATAGGCTACTTTTTATCCGGTAGCACGCGAGCGAAGCCGTGGGCCGAAGCTAGTATAATAATAAGTAGTTAATTAAAATAGTAGGTATACTGAGAAGGTATGTATGTCTGTATGTAAGTAAAAAGGAGGACTCAGCCACGCTGTTTTTCAGCCTACTGATGTAGCTGTTGACGTCACAGCTCCCACTAAACAATCTATGATGATCTATGAGCCTACAGCTTTCTTTTTTCACTGCACCACTCACCATCAAGTGGGGATTCATCTTCACACACACGCGTGGTTGGTCGCGCACCGTGCGATTTAAGAGAAACCATCTTCCACGAACACTCAGATTATGGAATGATCTACTTGCTGAGAATTTCTTATGTGACTAAAACATGAGGTTCTTTAAGAAGGGCATTTTACCATTCTTAAAGGGTTGGTAATGCGCGTGGAAAGCCTCTGGAGTTGCAAGTTCCATAGGCTAACGTAACCGCCATTATGATTGTTTGTAACTTTAGAAAATGAATGAAAATACTTTATTGTATACCGTAAAAAAAATAGATACAACTTCAGAATACAAGACAAAAAAAAAACTTAAAGACAATGGGTGGTCTAAAAAATGGTGTAATGAAAAACAAATCTAACCAACTTGGAGTTTGACAAAATGACATTGACGTATGGTGATAATGTTCGCGGCGTCTTTCATGATATTATATTATCTGTGAAATAGCTTAGGAGAGCGGGAATCTTCTTACTATGTACATAACAAAATTGCAATGCGAAATTTGAGTTTTATTCGATCTGAATTCTGAATTCTAGAAAGCGTTGAAGCGTTATATTGGGTCTCCAACTTTTAACTCAACGGGCGCTTATACTTTTAATTGATTTCTTGCAAGAGTTCTAGCAAGTAGACATCTTTATAGTCTTAAATCTATCTATTAGTATTTTAGAGTGTTTAGTATTAGTTAAGATTTTAATCTGTTAATTATGATAGTTACGTTTTGGTTTATACATTCTAATTCTTATTCTTCAAGGCATAAAAGTGATGCTCCATCGTCCATCAGCTCGTTCTGTGCTCAGATCCATAAAAATACACTACTGTAATTCAGTTACATTGTCTCAGAAGATAGTGCTTTAATCCGCGTATTGTATTGTAGACTCTCAAAGGGCTAATGATCCATGGTTGATCTCCAATTTACTGTGTTAATATCTGCTTTGAATTTGTACTTATGATGGAACGAGATTATTATAGCTTGGTTATGTTTCAGGAAACAATTAGGTAATCATTTGATTGATAGTAATGTTATTTATTACTCATGTGCCGTAGTTTACGTGGTCGTTCTTAGCAGATCAGTTAGGATACGCAATGTTTTGTCTAGTTACGGAGTGTGGGGCTGAAAGCTTTCGTATAGAATAAAATAAACTTTTATTTAACACAAATAATTAAATGGTAATATTATAATAGAGGCCAATAGCTAAAGAAGAGGTAGGTAAAATTTTTCACGCTCGTATACCAAAGGTGTATCAAAATGGTGAACAGCTCAGCATGTGTTGTATCAGAACTCAACGCTATGGTTTCCAGCCGGTGTAGGAACTGTAAGTTTCTGTGTCTTCTGTTCTTCAGACAGAGCTTAAATTTTGTCAAGTTCGAAGGCAGAAATTTTACGAATTTTCTTTAAAAATATGCCTTGCTAAATTATTCCTACCTATCGATTTACATAAAATGTAGCTGCATGATTTCGTTTTATTCTCGTTTGGGCAGTGTTACCTTTAAAAAACTGACGGTTTATTTTGTACTAGCTACTGCCCATGGCTTCGCCTGCGTGGTGGTTTCCGGATAAAATGTAGCGTTCTTAAGAAACGCATTCGCTCGACCGCTTTTTTTTCAACTTAAGTTGCGAAATTGGAACGTTAACGAAACCACGTAAAGCCCTTTTATTTAAACGGTATAATTATATAGTCTACGTCCACTTTGAAAATCCATCCTACTTCCTACTAATATAATAAATGCGAAATTTTGTGTGCGTGAATGTTTGTTACCACGTATCTCCGTAACTACTAAACCGGTTTTGATGAAATTTGGAATGTAGATAGTTTAGGTTGTGGAATAACAGATAAACTAATCTTATTTTCGAAAATCAACCCCTAAGGCGAAGCCGCGGGCAACAACTAGTCTTAAATATATGTTATAGAATTTTTAAAATTAAATGAGTAGTTTGAAGATTACCCCTACGTAAAAACTTTAATATTATGTATTATATCAGAGATGATCTTGATCACACACGTCCGTTTCAGTATCTGTCTATGGCATATAGGTTTATAATAATGACCATAATCATGAGTGTGTTTTTTGTTCTTATAACGTAATACTTCGTTGTTAATGCCATTCCCATCCATTTACCGAACTCAACGTTGTCTGACCTATAAAAAGATTAACTACGCAAGTGACGTCACACAGCGGAATCTTTCATAGAAAACTCAACCCCGTTCTGAGGATTATAAAACGAAAAAAAAACACGCTCCCAGCTGTATTACCCATGATAAACATTCTTGGATTCATACTCAGTGCGTAGATATTAGAGGATACCAGGTAGCGGGAACCAGAGGCACGTCCAAACGTTATGTTCGACTGATGCCCGCGTTTTTCAAATAGTCAGCATTCCACATAAATAATAATAATGCTATTCTGTATGAAGAATGTTATGAGGATGAATGAAGCGAAGAGGTATGCCAGGATCGTAGCAAGTGGAAATCCTTGGTCTCTGCCTACCCCTCCGGGAAACAGGCGTGACTATATGTATGTATGTATGTTATAATAATGCTGGACATTTTCACAGCATCATCTAGCCCCAAACTAAGCAGAGCTTGTATTATGGGAACTACTACTGATATACTACTTATATATTTTTTTGTAAATACTTACATATTATACATAGAAAAAACCCAGACCCGAGACAATTATTTGCAGATACAAACATTTGTCCCGCGGCGGGAATCGAACCCGCAACCTTCTGCGTCTCAGGCGGGCCTTTGCGTACTGCGCCACAGAAGTCGTCATAACAGGTCTCAAAACCATCGCCGCTTATTGGAACACTAACTTGCACTAACGTCTTTCCCCACACTGTTCTGAGCATGTGTTATTACATTGGTGCACAAACGGTTTCTAGCGCCCGACCTCCGCATTGGTAGTCGAGGTATCGCCCATAGGCTAGCACGGCTCACTAGGCCAGCTAAAAACGGGAGGCTTATAAAGACTAGATACCATAAAACAAGACTGAGACGTCATAAGCTCATTGTGTCGTACATAACTTTTTGGGTTAGGCTCATAGAGAGGCGATGACCCCTATATTACGTTTACGTAATGATTAGACCTGTTTCTAGCGCCCGACCTCTGGATCGGTAGTCAGGGTATCGCCCATAGGCTAGCACGGCTCACTAGGCCAGCTAAAAACGGAAGTCTTATAAAGATTAGATACCATAAAACAAGATTGAGACATCATAAGCTCATTGTGTCGTACATAACTTTTTGGGTTAGGCTTATAGAGAGGCGATGACCCCTATATTACGTTTACGTAATGATTAGACCTGTTTCTAACGCCCGACCTCTGGATCGGTAGTCAGGGTATCGCTCATAGGCTAGCACGGCTCACTAGGCCAGCTAAAAACGGAAGTCTTATAAAGATTAGATACCATAAAACAAGATTGAGACATCATAAGCTCATTGTGTCGTACATAACTTTTTGGGTTAGGCTCATAGAGAGGCGATGACCCCTATATTACGTTTACGTAATGATTAGACCTGTTTCTAGCGCCCGACCTCTGGATCGGTAGTCGAGGTATCGCCCATAGGCTAGCACGGCTCACTAGGCCAGCTAAAAACGGGAGGCTTATAAAGATTAGATGCCATAAAACAAGATTGAGACATCATAAGCTCATTGTATCGTACATAACTTTTTGGATTAGGCTCATAGAGAGGCGATGACCCCTATATTACGTTTACGTAGTGATTAAACCTGTTTTCAGCGCCCGACCTCTGGATCGGTAGTCAGGGTAATGCCCATAGGCTAGCACGGCTCACTAGGCCAACTAAAAACGGGAGGCTTATAAAGATTAGATACCATAAAAACAAGATTGAGACTTCATAAGCTCATTGTATCGTACATAACTTTTTGCGTTAGGCTCATAGAGAGGCGATGACCCCTATATTACGTTTACGTAATGATTAGACCTGTTTCTAGCGCCCGACCTCTGGATCGGTAGTCAGGGTATCGCCCATAGGCTAGCACGGCTCACTAGGCCAGCTAAAAACGGAAGTCTTATAAAGATTAGATACCATAAAACAAGATTGAAACGTTATAAGCTCATTGTATCGTACATAACTTTTTGGGTTAGGCTCATAGAGAGGCGAAGACCCCTATATTACGTTTACGTAATGATTAGACTTGTTTCTAGCGCCCAACCTCCGGATCGGTAGTCGGCGTATCGCCCATAGGCCAGCACGACTCACTAGGCCAGCTAAAAACGGAAGGCATATACCGTAAAAACAAGATTTAGTCGTATTAAGTTCATTGTATCGTACATAACTTTTTGGGTTAGGCTCATAGAGAGGCGATGTCACCTATATTACGTACCTACTATGTAATGATTGGCTATGGACATGCAGTATTGCGGTATTGGCACAACGCAATACGTTTATCAACCAGACCGCAGAACAGCGAACAAATCAGGATGTGGGCCTATCAGAGCGTATACAATTTGTTGGGTCTATCAGAGAGCATTTGAGCATACAATTTGTTGACAAATTGGCTTTGATGACGTGCCCTATCTTCGACCTTGGTGAAGTATTGGGTGAGTAGACGGCTGAGATGCAACACGCAAGGGTTCGATTTCTACTGCGGGACGAATGTTTGATGTAAGTTATTGACGTATTATTGGCTACCGTTGATTGCTTTTGGTATTTGCTTTTAGTAGTTCGTTACATTTTCTTAAACGTGAAATGATGAATCTTTCGTATATTTACAAAGGTTCAGTAATTCATTGGAGGATGAAAAATGAGCTCTGCTCGTGAATCACGAAACAAAGCTTTGTGTGATCGCGACAGGGCGGAATGAATTCGCATCTAAAAAGATTAATTCTGATTAGCTGTGTAATTAGCCTGGAATTAAGATAGCTGGTACACTTCATATCTTAAGGCCCGGTCACCGCGGTGGCGGTGGCATGAACTTTGACAACCATCAGTCCTTTGATCGCCACGCCATCACCATCAATATACCAGGCTCTTAAGAAATAAATATATATGTTTTCTCCATTAGACATAAAAGTTAATCAAAATAACACACAAAACAGATAACATAAAACAAAAAATAGACAAACTAAGTACCTTATTTTGTATTGTGTGGGATCAAATAGGTGCCCGTCTCTGCATTCTGCTGCACCAAAACTTAGGTTAAGTTGTGGCCTTTTTTTTAATATGGGGCCTTTATGATTCACGAAGATCGGTGAACAACCATGACCTGAAATAATAAACTAACTAACTCTATAATGCATACAATGCCTAAAATAGTAGTAGGAACCTTGTACATTTACCCAAACTTTGACAACCACTGGTCCCCGAAATAGCTCATTTGATTGATAGAAAGAAGAAAGAAAGAAAGAAAATACATTTATTTATTATATTTACGTTTACGTTTACGTTTACGTTTACGTTTACGTTTACGTTTACGTTTACGTTTACGTTTAGGTTTACGTTTACGTTTACGTTTATTTTTTAGTTTACGTTTACGTTTACGTTTACGTTTACGTTTACGTTTACGTTTACGTTTACGTTTACGTTTACATTTATTATATGATAAACATCCATGCACATAATAATATAGCAGGTAATTGATTCAGACAACATCATTTTTTTTTGTAGTTTTAAGCAACTAAAGTATAATTTCATTATTTTCTATCTGTACACGATCCTACCTCTATAATTACCTTTTTCTAGCTCAAGGTTTGCTGGAAGAAAACTCTTTTTAGGATTAAGCTCGACTTTGTACATGTCATTTAATTCTGCCTTTTTTTAAGTGTTTATTTGTATGTACAATTAAGAATAAAGAGGGTAGGTTGTATATAGACTATGGCTAACTCTGATAAAAAATTGTGTACATAAAATAATATAGTAGTTGATTTCGCGTCTCTTATATTATAGATTGCGGTGACTCGGGATTTAAAAATACCTCCTGAACTGAAACAGTCCCCTGTTTAAGAAGTCGGTAAATTACTGTCGAAGTAAATCTCTACCTAGATGAGAGGATTTCTTTTTCATCTGTGGCAGGATGGATTAGATGTGACAAAGATCTTGAACTAACGCTTGAGTTGTGATTAATTTGACTTTGAATATCTACAAAAAGGACACTTCCCACTAATAAAAAATCTTTTTGCGATATTTTTTTATATACCTATCTTTTCGAAATAGAAAAACATATAAGTAGTATATCAGTCATGTAGTACCCAAAACACAAGCTCTACTTAGTTTGGGGCTAGATGATGTTTTATTCCAAAAACTATCGTGAACTTGACTATTCATATTGTAAAAACGGGAATTTTCACGTACCGCACTATCGGTGAAGGCACCGACTAAGTTTCGACTCATTCCGAGAGTCTTCATCAGGGTGAGTGTTCGCTAAGTGCTCAGTGCTCGACGCGACGCGGAGGGAAAACATTGCGAACACTCACCCTGATGAGCTAAGCCCCTACCCTACACTAGCCGTGCCCCTCAGGCAAAGGCACCTCTCCCCCCCTCTGCCCTTGCCCCGGCTCCAGCAGTCGCTTCTCGCTCTCGCTCCAAAATGGTTAGCCATTCGGACCTAGTCCCCGAATTAGCTTCCCCCGAGTCCAAGTTTATTGACTTTACCAAGGCCAAGATGGTTCTGTGTAAACTCAAACAAGCCAAATCAGGCCTTGAAAGAATGATGATCCTTGCAGATCACATGGACATCGTCAATTACGTTGAAAACTTTGACTTTTAGTATGTCTATACAAAAGGAAAGGTTAAAACCCCGCTCCGTCAAGTTAGCGTTTTTTAACGCTAACGGACTTGCCCATCAACGTCCTCTTGTCCAAGACACCAAGTCGATATCATGCTAGTGCAGGAGACCTTCTTGAAACCCGGAACCCGCAATCCTAGGATTGCGAACTACCAAATGGTCCGGAATGATAGACCAAGCGCCTTAGGCGGTACTGTCATTTATTTCAAGAGATCCCTGCACTGCATCCCTCTTGACCCCCCTCCGCTTACTCACTTAGAAGCCTCTATCTGTCAACTCGGGATGACCGGTCATCAACCGATCATTATAGCATCCTGCTATCTTTCTTCTACCCAACCGAGAGTCTTGCTCAAAAGCGACCTCGAAGCCCTCCTCAACCTAGGAAGCGCCGTCATCCTGGCTGGCGATTTTAACAGCAAAAACACCCTTTGGAATTGTACGCAAAACAATCGAAACGGTGTCATTCTCGATAACCTTGTCGAATCTCTCAACTTCGACCTTATCGCTCAAATGTGCCCGACCCGCTACCCCGCAATCGCGGGGCAGTCACCCCAAGTCCTCGACATAGCACTTCTAAAGAATGTAGCCCTACGGTTATCTTCAATAGAAGTTCACCACGAGCTTATTTCCGATCACCACCCTGTAATATTACAGCTAGGCCCCCCCCACCGATCTTCCCCCTCCAACTAAGACTGTGGTAGAATGGCATAAACTTGGGAAAGCTCTCAAGTCTATACATTCACCCGACTTAGATAAAATCCCCGACGATATTAGGACCCCTAGTGATATCTCGATCGCGGTTGACTCTCTGACCAGTCACATCACAAACACTATTAGCGAATCATCGAAACAGGTCCCGGTGGTGGCTCACCCCCGCCTGGTCCTGCCAGATGATGTGAGGCGCCTGATCACGGAGTCAAACGCAGCGACCCGCTATTACAGCCGCTGGCCCACCGAATTTAATAGAGTCAAAATGCGCTCTCTACACCGCGAGGTGCGGAGGCGCATTAAAGATCTCCGCCAACTTCAATGGGACAGTCTACTTTCAGGGATCGAACCCAGTCACCTGGCTTACTGGGAACTGGCTCGGTCTATGAAATCAGACATGATCTCGACGATGCCGCCCCTCAACCGACCCAATCAGCCTCCCGCATTCGATGACAAAGATAAAGCCTACTGCTTGGCTGAAAGCCTAGAAGCCCAATGCACTCCTAGCCACTATCCCGTTGACCCTGCTCACCTCGATACGGTGAACAGTGAAGTCACGCGCCTTATCTCCCTACCCCCCTCTGACCCAGCTCTGCCCCCTGTCAAAGTTTCAGAGGTAATGACGATCATCAAGGATCTCCGCCCTAAGAAATCCCCTGGTGCAGATGGCATCAGCAACAGAGTACTCAAGCAGTTCTCAGTTCCCCTCATCTATCTCTTAGTCAGCATCTTCAATGCAGCCATGTCCTCGTGTTCATTTCCTAATGCCTGGAAGGAAGCCATCGTCATCGGCATCCGTAAGCCCGGCAAAAGTGCAAATGAACCTTCCAGCTACCGCCCTATCAGTCTCCTCAGTTCCCTGGGGAAGATTTACGAACGACTCCTTCTGAATCGTCTTTGGTCCCACGTAAACGAGTTCAGGTTCCTCCCGGACGAGCAGTTCGGTTTTCGAGCCCGACACTCGTGCCCCCAGCAAGTGCTCCGCATCACGGAGCACATCCTATCCAAGAGGCACGCTATCTGGCCTGCAGATACAGGTGCAATCTTCCTCGATGTAGCGAAAGCTTTTGATAAAGTCTAGCACAATGGCTTGATCTACAAGCTATTCCAACTCGGAGTGCCAGACAGACTCGTGCTCATCTTACGAGACTATCTCCACAATCGAAGCTTCCGCTATCGCGTGAAAGGTACTCTTTCTGACCCCAGACCCATAAGAGCTGGTGTCCCTCAGGGCTCCGTCCTTGCTCCTCTCCTGTTCACGCTGTATACCAGCGATATTCCTCGGACTCATCAAGTCGAACTTGCCCTTTTCGCGGACGACACAGCTTTATACGCATCCGATAAGAACTCTGATCGAGTGCGCATAAAGCTGCAAGCCGCTCTCGACACCTTAAGTGCATGGTTCCGTAAATGGCGCATAGAGGTCACTCCAACGAAAAGTGCAGCAGTGCTCTTTTCTCGGAGAAACCGCTTGCCCACAAGAACGGTCTCACTCTTTGGCGAACCCATCCCATGGGTTAAGTCAGCCCGTTACTTAGGAGTGATCCTTGATAGACGTCTATCCTTCTTCACTCACATTACGAAAGTGAGCAACCGCGCCAAGTTCATCCTTGGCTGCCTTTGCCCTCTCATCTGTGCGAAGAGCAAAATGTCCCTTAGAAATAAGGTGACACTTTACAAAACGTGCATCCGCCCTATTATGACATATGCCGCAGTTAGCTTCGGCCACTCCATTCATGTCAAAAAACTCCAAGCTGTCCAAAATCGTTTCTTGCGCAAGGCCACCGGTGCGCCGTGGTATTCGCGCAACATAGATCTCCACCGAGACACCAAGCTCGAGTCCATAGCCAAATTCATAAAAACCGCTTCTCAGCGGTATTATGAACTAGCCTCATCCCACCCGAACCCCTTAATCTCCACTATCCCCGACTACTCGATCGAGTCACCCGAGTTGAAAACCCTCCGTAGACCAAGACACGTTCTTGGTGACCCCGATGACCCCATCAGCACCGCTAACGCGGTGGTGACGTCATCAAGTCCCGACAGAGCAAACACTCCACAGATACACCGAGCCCGCCGGCGGGCTCGACGAGTCCCCACTTCCGCCTACTCACGGTACAGATATATACCGGGGCGTTTCTCTCCTATTCCACCCCCTCTGGCAACGGCCCAAGCCGAGGTCCGTACCTAAGTGGTGCCCTTGTGCTAGTTGCCCCATCCTAACTTTTTACAGGCTGAGCGCCTTCTGCGCTCGCCGTAGTCCGGTGACGCTGACCAAGGCCATCTGCGGCCCTGCAGCATTAAAGTCCATTCAGAAAAAAAAAAAAAAGTACGATTCATTCTCGCTCGAGCCGTCGGACCGTACAGACCTAGAAACCCTCTGTACAACGAAGAATAAATTAGAAGAACATCTCCTGGAGTTTACTTTCGTCGTCAACTATGAGTGACCAGCATCCTGGTGATGGTATGTGTCGTCAGCATTGCTGACGACACACTTTCTTAAAACCACCTTGGATCCACCTGCTCCGTCATGTATTATATTATACTACTTACACAACTTTTCGCTTTATAGTACACAAATTTTGTAAAGAAATATGTTACTAAAACGTTAAATAAACATAAAAGCCAAGTAGCTACTCTATTATGATTTTTGTCAGATAAGAGCAAACGACCGGTCTTTAGCACAAATTTTGTAACTGGAAATTTACCGACCACCAGTTTCTCGGGTGAAGTGCGATATTGTTGCCTGAATGTAATATAAGTTAGATAACTAAAATGAATGATAGTAAAATGATGGTCTGTGGGGGCCCTTCGCGTTTTCAAAATTCTTTCAGGGCGACTGGTCGAAGCGACGCGTGACCAGAGAGCTGGCTCTTATCTGGGTCAACGCATTAGCATTGCCATTCAGCGTGGCAATGTGGCCAGTATTTTGGGAACGCTTCCGTTCGGTAGTGATCTGGATCAGTTGAGTTATCTATACATCGTTTGCAACGGTCTTTAGATGGCTAGCTGTTTCATCTGTATCTTTTGTATATACCTACTTGTAAATAGTTGTATGAATAAATGTATTTAAAAGTAAAATGATAAAACACATTATTTTTAGTTTGTTTGTCTTGCCACTAGTTCTTTTTTTTTGTCCTTTTTTAATATTATGCATCTTATGATTATGATATAGCATCTTAATGAAAATGACAGGGTTGAACTCTGGTTTGAAATTTCTTTTGTGTCAGTCATAATTATAATGTCGTTTCTCAGATTTAATAAGATTCAAATCAGCTTTTCATTCTTTTGTCTGTGTCAAAATCCTTCGTGTCTTTTTTAAATTTAATTTATAAATTATTTATAATATTATTTTATCGTTAAAAAATATGATATTGTTGTTAGCGAGGCCACGCGATGCAGGAAATCCTAATACGGGGTGTTTGTTTATTATTTTTATCTATGTATTGATACTACCTTTTAATCCAGAATATATTGCGCATTCTTCTAAATTGACACATTGATTTTGATTTTAACATTATTTTGTTATATCACACGATATAATATATACACGATCACACTTTCCAATCCATCCCACCTTAATGTATTTTTTTAATAATAGTAATATACTATATCTCAACGGAGATATATTATATTACTAGGATACCGATTAAAGAATTTAATGCACTATTTAGTCTATCTTCTGTAGATATCTTATCTATCAGTTCAAGTTCTATGCTATATGAATCAAGAAAGTTATCAAGCTACCCTCAATTAGCTGTGGCCAGAGTGATTCACTGTGACATTTAATATTAACGAGGCTCGAGACAAGCAAACCCGTGGGAAATAATTGATATTTGCTTTCATTTTTAGCGTTCTGTTTTAATAGGTTCCGGAAAAAATGGGCCTTAATCAACTGTGTAAACGCCAGGGACTCTCTTAATTCCGTCAATTCTCGGAGTGGTTTCTGAATGGGCTTGGGATCTTAGATCTTACATGAACAATAATCTAAATTAAGGTATATTATATCTTAGATGCCTATCTATATTGACGATAAAACTGAATGGACAGATCCAAATTTTTGGAAGTACCAGTCGGATTTGAAAAACATATTTTTGCGTCGGGCAATGAGACGCAGTGGGCTGGGAGCCGTGGAGGCTGTGGCACAACTAGTTGATAAAGCAAGCTTGTGGTGTCAAAGCCTGTTCAAAATCTTTAGTCAAAGTTGTGTGAAGTGTTGCTTATTGGAAATTTGATGTATTTTTTATTTAATGTAATTATATTTATTTATGATTTTAAGGGCTTCACATTAGAGTAGGAATAAGTGGGTAAGTTCACTTTTATTAGATCGGACAGAATTTTACTACTTACACTATATCTGACATTAGAGCCCAAGCCACAATTTTTAGAATCTCAAATTTGAGTGAGCTGGGGCCTAACCATGAAGTCTCATTGCGATTCAATTCAGGCAAAGATGTGAAATCCTGCTTTGCGAATGACAAAGCTTTTACAATGCCATAGCGTCGTCAATCGCAAAGCGGAAAGTGACATCTTTGCCTGAACTGAATCGCTATAAGACTTCATGGTTAGGCCTCTGTTTTTGCGATATATAATGAATAAAGGAGTTTTCAAAATTCACATCTTAAAGGGTTCAAAAGGTGTTCATAATTCCAATAAAATACCCGTTACACAAGGTTGCTAAGCTCCCAAAAATGTGCATGACCGAAGAAAGTCAAATGGACGGAGACGCTTGTGGCATTTTATGGGGGAGACTTATATTTTCCTGTAGAATGTTTTATTCTGATAATGATGGAACCTGACAACGTAAAGTCAACGTCTGTTTAAATGTAAGGTATCAGATGTATGTTTTTTTTTTAAATAAGTGGTAAACAACTGTCCAACCTGTTGATAAGCGGTTAACGTAACCTATGGACGCTTGCAACAAGCTTGCAACAACTTTTGCTTGCTTGAGATATCACTCGCACGTTGCCGACCAAAACTAAAGTAGTAAACATGCATACGGCCTCACCTGTTGGTAAGCAGTTATCGTAACCTAGGAACGTTACAACACTAGAGGTAAAACACACACGTTGTCGACTCTGAGACATTGGGTGAAAGTCAAATCACACCACAACTATCTTTTTTAAATTACGCACAAAAATTGAGAATTTTCTTACAAAATTTTGTTAAAGTTTTAAAAGCAAAAACATAATCTTTGACCCCTTTCAAAGAGTTTAAGAACAAAAATATTTCCGTCCTATAAACTTTTCCATTAACGTTTCCCCATTACCGGTAAAATAAAGAGTTTTTCTAACAACGTAATAACTTTCGATCAATCAAACTCGATGACAAGTAATCACGCAACGAAAACGTAGGCAATGTGATTAGTAGGGGTAACATAGTAATTATTTTTCCCTGAATATAATAAATCAAATGAGTAATTTCTTTAGGTTATTCCCGTTGTTCCCCGATCTTCAACCCCATCTATTGAAAAAGAATTTTTTTTCTATGTCCTTCAATTCACACTTTTGTTATGTAGTTTAAAACAAAGATAGCGCACACAAATTTTATATTTTAAAATTTCTTCAACCCCATCCATAGATAAAAATTTTTTTTTTCTATGTCCTTCAATTCACACTTTTGCTATGTAGTTTAAAACAAAGATGGCGTACACGAATTTTGTGGTTAAAAAGGTTTTTTTTTACAAATTTTCGCGTTAGTTTTGACCAACATGGATGTGATCGAATAGAGTCAATAAAAACATTATCTTGAGTGAAAATACTTCATAACAAAAATATAATAATCACAATATCAAAATCACATAGAATCGTCTCCACCCAAAGATTGTCTGGGAGTGATCGCATTTAAGGAATAATAACTCCCATTATACCTTTAATTTTAATCCTACTAATATTATAAACGTGAAAGTTTGTGAGGATATTTGTTTGTTAATCTTTCACGCAAAAACTACTGAACATATTTTGATGAAACTTAACAGTAATATAGCTTTTACATCAGAATAACACACCGACTACTTTTTATCCAGATACCACGCGGGCGAAGCCGTGGGCAGAAGCTTGTATAATTATAAACATAATATTATACGGCACAGATGGCACTAGTTAGTTCAAAAAACCTTCCGTTTTGTTTCTGTGTATTTTGTAATATCTTATGTAATATCTGTTATCTGTATAAAGTATCTATTTTTTTTTTTACCTGTCCTTTCTGTGCTTTGTTCTGTTTCATTACAATGAACCAGAATAGTTTATGGCGTCTCTAGGCTGCCGCCTCAACTCTTAATCCTGTGAGCGACCTGCATATAAGAATCCTCAACAATTCCTACCAATAAATTTTAACAATCTCTTTTTGATGGATATCGGTCTTGATTCCGTAAACCGGCCTAAAAACTCGACTAATAAGCTCGGATTATTTAAGCGATTATTTTAATACGATGGGCACAGAACAAGTTCTTCAATGTTCTTTAGAAAAGTTTTCTAAAAACACGAAGCGGTGAGACTTTTGTTAGAAGATTTTTTATTATTAAGGCTTCTTTATCCGAAAATTGTTAAATATTAACATTGTTGGTGCTCTACGATAAGTGCTGGAGCTTTATTTATTTTTTCATTAAATAATAAATGAATAATGTAATGTAAAAGTACATTAGACACCATACAAAATACAAATGAACAAAACTTCAAAAGCGATATTTTTTAGTTATCAATTGAGGATTCTATGAGATTGTTAGAATGACTTCGTTAAAGAACTAATAATTCCTAAAACAAATTTATATTTTAATAAAACTATGTACCAGTAGTTACATATAAAAATGAAGATGAAACAGCTATATATAAACCGTTGCAAATTATCTATATATAGGTCAACTGATCCAGATCTTGGAAGCGTTCCCATTAAATAAATAACTATTGTTATTTACCCATATTTTTGTGTAACCAACTCAAACAATTTTGGAAATCTGAAACTTTTATTCTGTATAACCGATATAATTGGAATAATAATACCTCGTATTGAAATCATACTGATTGTCCATTCGGAAATACTTTATTCATTGAAGGGTTGATAAGTTCATTCAATAAATTGAATAGAAGCTAAATAGCAGGTTTATTTTACCTTTGTGGAAATGTTTTGGTAAACAAAAGCATTGAAAAAGCTTGTTTAATGATTTAGTATGGAATTTAATCCTGATTCCATTTGAATAGCTCTTTGTTGACTAATAATGGTGCTGCTACACGCTTCGTTTTACCTGCGAGTATGCCTGCACCATCGAGCAGTTAACCCCGAGAGGCGTCATATTGAACAATACTGTCTGTCAATACATCAGTCTTTTAGGACTGATGTTGGTAAACGCGGACATTGCCATTGTCATTGCGTCATGTTGCCTGCTGTGCTCTGATTGGTTGGAACTACAGTTTCGACAAATCAGTGCACAGCAGGCGTGGCGGGGCTCTTACAACAGTCAATTTATCAAACATTGCGTCTCTTGAGGTTGTCTACACTATAGCCTGTACAAACTAATTTGCGCAGGTAGAGTTTGCTTGTAGACGGAAAGACGGCAGCTCACGCAGACGGAAGAATTGTGCAATCGTTGACTAGCTGAAGTTTGGACTTCAGTTTGCATGGTTTTGCCTGCGAGTTTACTTGAGCATGTGGATGGCCATTTAAATCGCGCTTTTGTTCGGATAAATACTTTACTGTTACTTTTTATCCCGATATTCCCACGGAATCGAAACTTACGCGGGTAAAACCGCGAGGTGCAGCTAGTCTTTGATATATGCAGTTATTCAAAGCTCTCAATGGCCTCGATTCTGTAGTACACTGACTAAACTAAATTTAAACTGTCGCTCTCTTTTACTGATAGTGCAAGCAAGAAAGAGATAGCTACAATTTTAGTGCTGTCAAATTACTCAGATTTAAGTTTTCCATACAAATTTAGTCGTGATATCAAAACATGCTGACTATGACGAAGAAAAGCGGCACGTAAACTGATTTGACAGCAGCACACAGCACTAAAATTGTAGCTATATGTTTCTTGCGTACACTATCAGTAAAAGAGAGCGATAGTTTAAATTTAGTTTAGTCAGTGTACTACAGAATCGAGGACAATACCTAAATTGTAGGTTTGCACAAGCTTACCAGCTTGTAGTCACTGTACATTGGCCGTAATTTTGTAGTCATGCCTACAGTTCTAGGTCTTCGCAGGCAAAACGGAGCATAAGGCTTTACCTTCAGGCCAGGATTATACATAATTTTACTTGTATTGTGTAACACAAGATCGGCACGCACTTTCATTAAACACGTCCACTCTCGCCCAAGGCTCTCATGTAACTGACGCGGTGCGCTCGAGACAGTGAATTATATGTACCGTGTATGTTTGTGTATAGGTGTTATGACAAAATATACTCAATACTCAATACATTTATTGCTTTCACATGGTAGGCACATAGATGGTGTTTATAGGTAGGTATCTCACATGAACCCTGTCTAAGGGGTATAGCAACAGATAGGTAGGCAGGCCGAGGTTTTGCGTAAACCAACTAGTTATTAATATCTACAGTAAATAAAGTTAAGTCTCTCAAATGAACTTTGTATTAGGGTATGGCGGCATATTAGTATATATGGAACTTATGTTCTAATATATATATCATTATATTATAAACATGTATTATACATACACAAACACTACAAGGCCTTCCGCTAAAACCTTAAGAGATGTTAACACGTATAATATTTGAACTTGTCTCTGACCCCTATTTGGTTTTCTCACAGATCCGCGTACTGAGTATGAATCTGAGGATATAGATAAATAAAACATTATTTAATGCACAACTAAAAAGTACATAGGCGATCTTAATGCTATATAGCATTCTCTTCCAGCTAGCCTATTGTTTATTGTTAGAAAAGGACAGGGCTAGAGTTTTATCGACCTGATATACAAAGTGAATGATTATGAATAAAAGGGTTAGAACTTTGATTGTTTATCGTTTTTATATATTATTATCTTCAATTATCTCGGTAACATTATTTATACATCTATTTTTATTTTTTTTCATTTTTTTACGGTTGTGTGACGATGCTTGCACCAAATGGACATTTCGCTATTGTATTGTACATATCAATTTTAGGCCCATATTATTAGGCCATATTATATCGGTTTAGTCTTACTGAACTCGAGCTGAAATCAAGTTTAGACCACCTTTCCTAATGAGACCGTGCTTTATTCCTTATGTTTGAAAAAACAATATGTGAAACTCTTTGCCTTGCTTTTTACTTTGCTAAGAGGTTTTATAAACCCTTTGAGTAATTGAAATAAATAACTTTATATTCGTTCAAATTATTTTGAAGCTCCCGGATGTTTCTATATGATCCTTGTAATTTCAATGAAATCGTTGCAAAAACCATAATAAAGAAGTGAAGTGAAGTGAATTTTAATGAGTAAAAACCTATTGACTTTGACTTTGTCTAAGTATACCTATTGCCAAAGTATACCTAATTAATTCCCAACATTTTATCCCGATCACCACAAATCAAATAAAATTCGCTACAGAAAAGTTATCCTTTATCATTATTTCTATCATGTTATTCTCCTTTAGGGAAACGAGTTACCGAAAAAACAGAACTTTTCCAAAACTACCCGCAGACTAACTAAGTAAACGACCTACTTTTCGAGCGGATGGCAAATTAGATTGCTTTACGGACTGAATGCAAACAACGATGTTTAGTATAGCATCGGTATCCGTTCAAGGTTTTTGTTACGTCAAGACTTTGAGAGCGCTAAGGTTGTCTTCAGACGGGAGAGATCGCAACCACATCACAGCCACAGAAATGACGCCGGGCGGTAATCTCGTTACTGCCTGGTGTTGCGTTATCGTCCCTACAAATTCAGACCTCGCTGGCGGGCGAGAATCCAGCTGAAACGCAAGAAGTGCGGACTCGAATCCTGCTGCGGGACAAATTAATAAAAAAAAACAAAGTATTTTTTTATTTAAATTACTATATTTAAATAAAAAAAACACATATAAATGTTTGTGAGTTAAAAAATCCATTGGTGCATGACCGGGTTCGAACCACGACCTCCGGATCAGTAGTCAGGGTACCGCCCACTAGGCCTATAGCACATCTAGTAACTCTAATCAGAGGAAAATCAAATCCAAGTGTTAGAAATCAACTTCTTCTTTTTGTTCGGTTGGTAGCGTGTCGATTTCGTAGTGAACGCAAATCGTTGAGTCATGGCGAGTCTATTGTGCCGCTGATAGACACGGGCTGTCCTCAATAAAGTGGATGAATTGCGAAACGTATGCTAGCCAACATATTTAGCGAGATTTATGCTTCTAATGCTGAGAGCGAGCTTTTTTTGTTACAAAAAGTAATCTCACCAATGGGATTTGAACACACGCGTATCGCTTCCCTAAGGAGTTGGCGGTATCTTCAAAGAGGTTATTGTCTTTTTGATCAGTGTAATTTTATAGTTTTTCATAGCTCTTGTTCTCAATAAACAACAAAACCACACAAATAACTCAAAACTCGTGGTTAAAGGATCCATCTAGTCAGCTTCAGGGAACTAACTATAAGTACCTATATAGTAAAATATTTTTGGGAAATAGTTCTACCTACCACAGATAAAAATAAACATCTATTTGTTTACCTCACCATAATTACTGTTTTGCTATGCAAAATGCGGACATGTGAAAATTATGATATGTTTAGGATTTATAAAGCAAATTCGGAACTCTAATATAATTTACCTCGACTGTTCTCAGGCAGCTTTATTTTATGTTGATGCGCAAACAATTATATTGCGATTATACCGCACAAAATCATGAAAATATAATCCGATTGAATTAATAATCAAGTTAATGTATCATCTTCAATCGTCTATAGAACAGTTATGAGACAAGCATAATCCCAACCTTTCTTTTGATTCGGTACTCCATATCCAGGTGAGATTTACGTGGATTACTGCTGTCACCTTTGAAATGGCTTGGCCAAACACCAGCTTGCTACTTTAGAACGCAGAACTTTCAATCTAGTAGGTGAGCAACACATGGCAGAAACTAAGGTCCAGAGTTTGGAACACCGTCGTAAAATTGCATACCTAACGATACTCTACAGACTACATCTCGGGAAATGTTTCCAGGACCTAAATGATCTGATCCCACCATTGAATGGCCACTAAAAGGCAAGCAGACGCACAGCTTAGTACCATCCGACCTAATTCTCAGAAAAAATACGCAAAACAATGTAGATAAAGACTTCTGGAATTCCGTTCTATGAAATAGCCCACACCTGCTCCATATTGCTTAAATTTCAAGCTGAAGGAAATTTAATATCATCCTCCTTTACTAACATTGTTTAGTCTCGTTTTATCTTTTGTAGCAGCGAGGAATTTCTTTAAAATGTTTTTATCCTCCAGCTAGCTGAGATTTTACTCTGTTTTTTTAATTGTGAATTAATTATGGCTTGCTCTTATCACGGTGACACTAGACACAAAGCTTGATTAAAAAGCTGTAACGATAGGGTAAAATAAAGAATAAAAATAGTTAATATTTATTTCAGGCTACAACATGAACAGCATTAAAATGTAATGGTGATAAAGACATACTCGTAACTTAAATGCCGTAGAAACTCATAAATATTGTACTAAAAAACTCAAGTCTAAAGTGTCACGAAATTGCTCATCGTTCAGTAGTCGCCCACGAAAACCACGAATAAGCACATTTTTCGGCCAACATTCCTCACTCGTAAAGGTCAAAAGATAGTTGGGACACGGCACACAAAAGATTAGAAACTGTTGTGGCTAACTCCAATCGCTCGACTCTTATTTGGAAATTGGTTTTCACCTTATATTCTACTATCTATTCGTCTTTCGTGGCATAGTAATCGGGACACATACAGCAGCGTCGCGGGTAAAAGCCGCACGCAACAGATGGTTCGGTCCGATTGGTGCAGTGCCGCACTAATTTCGCCTAGAGGGCTTCCTTCTCTTTCGCACCATTTTGAAGCCCTTTTTATCAGGTCGGTTGCTAGGAAGAGCTGAAGGCGCAGTACTGTGGATGGGTGAACAGTTCTGCAATCTTTTCTTAGTAGTAGCTTGACTCTTGTGACGGCAACGACCGGAGAACGGAGAAGGAGGGTTATAAAATCGGCGTAGGCTCGGACTACGATTCTCGAATGGCGAACACAAACCAGATAAACTGGAAGACCTCCCCACCCGATGGTTCGATGACAATCTTAAAGGTTATGGAAAGTCAGTGGATGGTGGCAGCCCTAGATCCTTCATTACACTCTTTAACTTAATTAAAAAAGTGCCACTAGAACACTTTTTTTTAGAAAAAATGAGTTCACCTTGTTCGATTGGTACGAGGTTATAGCTGAATGAAGGATCATCAAAAAATAAAACCAAGCAGAGTTTGTTGCCTGATTCTTGTAAGCGAGGAATCGGCGTAAAATCACTTATTTAAAATTCACCTAGTTTTTAAGCTGACATTTCTAATGATCCTTGAGATCTCAATGAATAAAAACCTTTGATTTTGTCTTGGCCATATCCACGTTTTGAATCGTAGTAAACATTCCACGTGACAGATTTTAAGCTCATCGACTGTAAAACCAACCAATGTCTCATGCCTATTGATTTTTGGTTCTAGGGCACTAATCGTTCAACGTTTCAAGCGGCTGAAGATTTCACAGTTTATTAAAATAACTACAGATGACTCTTCTTCCTAATATTTGGATACCTGCCCAGTGGTTTGGGACGCGTGAAATTTTAAAGCGATTTCTTGCAATCAATAAATTAAACGGTTATTGTTTTACATTTAGATGCCAAGGTCTTTCTTCTAGTAAAACTCATACGTAATTGATAGAATTGTCAATCTCAATGGCGCAATAGGCGAGTAGCTAGCTGTAACGCAAGAGTTTCTTTATTATTTACTAGCTGCGCCCCGTGGTTTCACCCACGTAAGTTTGGATTCCGTGGGAATATCGGCGATCTAATTAAATTTTAGAACACAAAAGCTGATATTGTGACTTAACTATGATAGTAAGATATATTCCCTCGCGTACTTTTTTGTAGGTAATAATGAGTACTTTAATCATGTAGTACATAATTTTTATGTATCATCAAAAATTTCTCAGCGCACGCCAAATAATAAATTTTATAGGCAACATTTTGCTACTTTGGGTTACATTATTGCAATTTTCTTAAAGATCTCTATTTTTTAAAATAAATTGTAGCCTATGTTACTTCTTGATAATTTAGCCTTCATTTGGTGAAAAAATGGTTAAAATCGGTCCAGTAGTTTCCGAGTCTATTCGATACAAACAAACAAACAAAAAAATATTTCATCTTTATAATATTACATAGTATAGATGTATGTGCTCACAAACAAACATCTACAAAAGGCAGTATGTTAAGACATGTTAAAAAGCAATCTTAACCCTTAAAAAGAGTATTTTTCCAGCATACCTTAATTAGCCAAGGTAATTATAGAAAAAGGGTTGTGTTTGAGGCTCTGCAGATAGAGGAAGGATATTTGTTACTCTTTCACGCAAAAACTACTGAACGGATTTTGATGAAACTATACAGTAATATAGGTAATAACATCAGAATAACACATATGCTACTTTTTATCCGGGTACCACTCGGGCGAAGCCGTGAGCAGCAGCTAGTTAAATGATAATTTTATTATCTAGATTTAGCTGTGACTTATCTAGGTCACAGCAGATTATACTTTTATGTAAGTAAACGGTCGATAATGCTTTCAAACCATTTAATAAGTGACCAGCCCAGTAGGCTGGTCACGTCTGTCGCATGTCAAGTGAGCTGTGCGCGAAGATAATATCCACTGGTTGTCGCCCTGACCTGGCGAAAAGGCGATACAGCAGAACAGAGATGATGAGATGAACTGGAGCAACCAATAAACTGAAGCGAAATAATCAAAGACATCGAAGTAAGGAGAGAATGGGGAGATTTGTGCCGAGCAGTAGAGAGCCGAGAATAGCTGTTGATAGATTAATTAATTACAAGATTATCGTTTTTTTTCTTGCTCAGCCCGAATTCATAGTTTGTTAAATAGGGCAAATATAAAGCAAACTTAAAAGTTTTAATGTTAGAAAATACTAGTATTTTTAGAAAATACTAGTAAAATTAAATGTCCAAGCTCAATGTCAACAGTAGGGGCTAAAATTACTAAAAAATCGTTTTATCTCTCCGAGCTTCTTAACCGATATTTTTACTTCCATGTCTCCAATAGGTCGGAGCGGATTTACTCTGAATGCTTCAGATTTTAATGTAATAAGCAGATTATTGTTTTGCGAACTATTTTTTTTTTTATTAGTGAGACTTTGCAAAAATGCTGGACCTATAGTAAAAATATCAACGTTTGAAGTTCCTTTACGTCACGTCAATTATTGGATTTTTCGAATAAATTTTGAACTCAAAAATCAGACTAAGGAACGCCATAGAAAATATAAAATATACACGCTCTCGACTAATCTCTATATCGGATAGCCTCATGATACCATGAAGGGGTAGTCTGAGGCAAATTTGAACAATATATTTGGCATATACTCACGTTTAACAAGTTAGTACTGTATTCCGCGTTCTGTATGCCCAGCGACAAATTTAGGAAAGTTTATTAAAAGCCAGATCAGATTCATGTTTTCATTATCGGATTGTTTTTTAATTTCGCAACATTTGAATTTTATTTTATATTTTATTTATTTATTGATAAACACATAGTAATAGACTTTGAACTGAATTTCTATTAATGCTAATGGAATCGACATGTAATCTTTGGCAAAGCTGGTCCTCTATAATTCTATCAGAGAGCCATTTCTGTAAGTCACAGATAAGAAAGGTCAGCTTCTTATCAAATGAAAAAAAAAAAAATTTGACGTATTTTTTCATTATTCATTTAATCAGATCAGTTAGGATATTTAAGAAACAAAACAAATATTGTGGGCTTGTCAATTTAGGAAAAAGATATACAGAGGAATTGAGAAACTCCTTTTTAGGAGGAGGTTGATAATAAGAGATATGCGACTATCTTTATTTTTACTCTAAGCACTTTAACTTAATATTTGGACGTACCTCTGACTATGCCCTACTTGGTACCTTACTGAATTGGTACCTTGGTACCCACTGAGTATGTTGCCTATCACGGGGGATACAGCGTGTTTGTTTTGAAATTGAAATTTATTTCCAAAAAAACTTTAAAAAAACTTTTAAAAAATATACGTCATTCGCGTAGTACAATGAAGTAATCCAGCTGTTTTCAAAGTATGTTGTATCGAAGGTCAAACTAAATCTTGGCCTACAAATAAAGGC
The DNA here is from genome assembly GCA_958496245.1 of Perizoma flavofasciatum. NCBI lineage: Eukaryota > Metazoa > Arthropoda > Insecta > Lepidoptera > Geometridae > Perizoma > Perizoma flavofasciatum. Next base: position 10,493,897 of record OY292437.1, read on the forward strand.
CGGCAATTCGCGCTTAAATCTAATAAGAGAAAGATGGTTTGATTAAGAAGACCGAATTTGATGAAATCTTGAGACGGAGAGGAAAATAAAAAGACACAGTAGCAGATAATGTTTCAAATTTCTAAAAATAAATAATAATAATGCTGGACATTTTTCACACAGCATCATCTAGCCCCAAACTAAGCAAAGCTTGTATTATGGGAACTACATGATTGATATACTACTTAGATACTTTTTTTTGTAAATACATAAATATTATACATAGAAAACACCCAGATCCCGAGACAAATATTTGCAGATACAAACATTTGTCTCGCAGCGGGAATCGAACCCGCAACCTTCTGCGTCTCAGGCGGGCCTTCGCCCACTGCGCCACAGAGGTCGTCAAAATGTATTGAGAGCTATATCGTTTTTGTTGTCAACTTCTGCAACTTGTCCATAGCCTCTAGTATGAAATATATAGTCATTCTTATGGCCATTTCTGTTGATCCATTTTTTCGAAAGCCAAATTGGCATTGAGTAAATTTATTAGATTCAAAATGTCTTTTCATCCTAGATTTTATGGTATCATGTTTCAAATGACTAAAAATGTATTAAGATCTGTCTATTATGTTGTCAACTTCTGCAACTTGTCTATAAATAAAAATAAATAATATAATGCTGGATATTTTCCACACAGCATCATCTAGCCCCAAAGTAAGCAAAGCTTGTGTTATGGGAACTACATAACTGATATACTACTTCATATTGTAAAAACGGGAATTTTCACGTACTGCACTATCGGTGAAGGCACCGACTAAGTTTCGACTCATTCCGAGAGTCTTCATAAGGGTGAAAGGTTGCGACTTTCTCCTTCCGCGTCGCGCCGTGCACTAACGTTTTAACGTCAAGTTAACGATAGTTTTTAGATATACTACTTATATACACTTTTTCTTTGTAAATACATACATACTATACATAGGAAAACACCCAGACCCGAGACAAATATTTGCAGAATATAGCCTCATAAGAAGTTACACAGTTATTCTAATGGCCATCGATATTTTCGGAAGCCAAATTGGCATTCAGTAAATAATTTATTAGATTCAAAATGTGATCATCCTAGATTGTATGGCAGTTTCACGTAGAATACGAACTAATAGGTAATACGCGGCATGTGCCAAATATAATCTTTGTGCCCTTGTCTACCTTCTACATGTTACCCTCAAAGATCTACTCACTGAGTATGTATCTGAGGATGCCCATCATTGAAAATACAGTGAGCGTGTTTGTTTGTTTGTTTTTGACATTATGAAGCTGTCAAAATAATTGCCATGGATTCTTTTTCCATAACCATTTTGCTAGTTATATACAGAGGTAAAAGTTGCCCATCATTGAAAATACAGTCTTGAGCGTGTTTGTTTGTTTGTTTTTGACATTGTGAAGCTGTCAAAATAATTGCCATGGATTCTTTTTCCATAATCATTTTGCTAGCGTAATAAAATCACGGGCTAATCATCTGTATACAGAGGCAAAAGTTGCCCATTATTGAAAATACAGTCGTGAGCGTGTTTGTTTGTTTGTTTTTGACATTGTGAAGCTGTCAAAATAATTGCCATGATTTCTTTTTCCATAACCATTTTGGTAGTGTAATAAAATCACGGGCTAGTCATCTGTATACAGAGGCAAAAGTTGCCCATCATTGAAAATACAGTCGTAAGCGTGTTCGTTTTTGATATTATGAAGCTGTCAAAATAATTGCCATGGATTTGTTTTCCATAACCATTTTGCTAGTGTAATAAAATCACGGGCTAGTCATCTGTATACAGAGGCAAAAGTTGCCCATCATTGAAAATACAGTCGTAAGCGTGTTCGTTTTTGATATTATGAAGCTGTCAAAATAATTGCCATGGATTATTTTTCCATAACCATTTTGCTAGTGTAATAAAATCACGGGCTAGTCATCTGTATACAGAGGCAAAAGTTGCCAATCATTGAAAATACAGTCGTAAGCGTGTTCGTTTTTGATATTATGAAGCTGTCAAAATAATTGCCATGGATTTGTTTTCCATAACCATTTTGCTAGCGTAATAAAATCACGGGCCAGTCATGTACACAGAGGCAAAAGTTATTCACTACCGTTATCGAGCTAAAAAAACTAATTTCCGAAAATATCCAATTCCATACTTTGAAGCCGCGATCCCCCCATAAAAGTAATTAATAAAAATTATAATGAGCATAAATTGGCTTCGTTTATTTAGGCTGTTTACTGAAAAGCAAATCACGTGGACGTGGCAATTATGCGAAAATGATTGGACAGCGTTGTAGTCTGAGAGCTTGTTGCGGAAATTGCCAAGTAATATACAAAATGTGATCTCTTAAAAAATCTATTTACGGTTATTTTTAATTATGAATAAACGAATGGTACGATTAGTATGGCGAGCAAGGTAATAATGAATGTGTTAGTTGGAAGAGGAAGGCTTCTGAGAGCGTACTCTGACCAAATTGGAGACATTCTAGAGAAAGGCCAGGTCAGAAGTACACTAAACCGCCGAGCTTGTATGAAGAATGTGATGAGTATGAATGAAGCGAAATAAGTATGCCAGGATAATCTCAAGTGGAAATCTTTGGTCTCTTATATGTCTATGTATATATGAATGGTAAAAGGCATACTAAAAAATATTGGTTTATATCATTATCTTGGGATTGAAGTTAAGTTGTCCAACTCGATGAAAAATGTACCTTTTAATATGTGAAAAGATCATCATCATCTTCTTGTCCTTATCCCACATTACGTGGGGTTGGCACAACATATTTTCTTCTTCCACTCTCCTCTATCAGTCGTCATCTCAGTACCTACTCACTCCTTTCTTAATCATGTCATTCTTCACACAATCTATACATCTTTCTTTAGTCTACCTCTGCTTTTATTTCCATCCACATTCATATTTAACATTCTTCCCTCCTCATGACATACCCATACCATGCTAACCTAACTCCTCAACTTTTCCGTCACGGGTGCTATTTCAAACATGTGAAAAGATCATTAAAATGAATAAGCAGGTTTGTTTCATGCCTTTTGTTCCTGGCGGTAAAGGAACAGGCAGTGAGCAAAATTGACGTTTTAAATTGATCCTTGTGATTTTGATTGAATGGTTTTAAATTTTGATTTTGACTTTGAAATGAATAAATGGAAATAATTTATTGTACACCACAAGATGGTGGGCTGGCAACGCACACGTGATACCTTGTGCCTCGTAGTTATTTTTACTAACTAACAGTTGGGCTGTATTCTTGTTAGTTGCTATAACTGTGTAAAAATAATAAAGGACATTAAATGTCAAAAAACTGACTTAATCACGTGCTTACGTTTTTTGCTCACTCGGGATGACACTCTTTCTAATAAATAACAAAAGTTATATAGCCCACTAAAAATGTTTCGGCTAGTCATGATTCCATAAGATGATAATGTTTTTTGAGTTTTACGGAAAAAAATCAATACCTCAGGAATAAAACTTTGAAGGGACCTCTTTAGGATCATTCTCTATAAAACAACGAAATAATCATCGAAATCAGTTAAAAATTGGGGAAGATATCAAGCATCTTACTAACATATGTACATACGAGTACATACATAACATTGAGGACCTTTTTTTAAAAAAATCGGTTTAAAAATGAGCTATGTTTGGTGTCGTTAGCTCTTGCACTGTAATGATGCTGGCTCGGCATTTACGCATTTTCGTTCGATAATGTATGTGACAGTGTTCCGCTTTAGACACCGCTATAACGTGTACAGGGTGCGTTAGCGTGAAAGGAAAACTAAGCGTGAGGTATTTGTCTAAAACCCTGGTATGGATGGCGTTTAAATATCTCGTTTAACTCTGACAAAATCCTACTAATATTATAAACGTGAAAGTTTGTGAGGATGTTTGTTACTTTTTCAGGCAAAAACTACTGACTAACACATAGGCTTCTTTTTATCTAGTGTTCAATAAGCGGCGATGGAAAGATTATAGAAGACTAGCTTCTGCCCACGGTTCTGATGTATAAGCTATATTAGAGTAAAGTTTCATTAAAATCCGTTCAGTAGTTTTTGCGTGAAAGAGGAAACATCAATTCTCACAAACTTTCGCGTTTATTATATTAGTAGGATTTGGCAGAAGCACGTCCAAATATTATACTCGTATCTTGCTCATTCCCATAAATTAATCCGCCTTTTAATTATTTACAAAAACTTCTATGTAAAACATGTATTGTGGGTATAGTGATGTAATTTTTTATCTTACAAAAACTACGTTAAAACCGAATAAATATAACTTTCTACATAATATTAAAATAGGAAAAAATACTGTCATCTCCCTGTACCTGAATACAGGTAGAACACAGAGTTTATTAATTATTTATTGATTACTACCTCTCTCTAAAGCCTTTTGTGTCTCTCTTAATTTCGTTCCGAAATTCACCTCAAAGATTCAGGCTTCGAACGAGTTGTGACGTAACAGGCGGTTTCGTGACGTCCCGCCGGCGGCAGCCCGAAACATTTCGCCATTCTGTCTTTGCTTTTTGCTGAAAAATAATCCTTTTTCAAATGTTTCCCGGTGTTTGTTGTCACTATGATTTAAGATGATGTTTTTGTAGCAATCGCGGTGTTCCGTAATGGTGTTTTCTTTATGAAAAAAACAGGATATTAAACACACTACCGACTTGACTATTGCTATTGAATTAGTAAAGCATTCTTAAATGAATGACTGATTGAAAATACTTTGAAACCTTATGAAATAAAAAAATAAAATAAAAATAATTGGAATGATGGACGGTCTGATAGCTCATATATATTATTTTATTTATGTAAGCATGGCCTATATATTAAATATATATTTATATCAATTATCAAAGTGTATTTAAAGGTTAAATAATTTAAATAATAACGAGGTACGTATTTTTTTTTATTTTAACCATTCTGTGCACTGCCAACACATCTTTTTCACAATACACAACGGTTATCTGGAAGAGAATGCTTTTTAGAATTAAAGTCGCCTACGTACTACTATTTTGTGTAATAAAAAAATATCTATCTATCTATAACTCAAAAGCGATATCTTCCAAACAACCTTTGGATGGAGAGGCTTTATTTATATACCAGATAATTATTGGCAAATATTGCCTGGGAGAGATCACTGTCAGTTATTATGTAGATAGATAAATCAGTGAGCAAAATCAGTAGTTTTTGTGTGAAAGATTAACAAATATCCATCCTAACAAACTTTCGCGTTTATAATACATAATGTTCCAAAAGGATAAACATTTTTGTGAACAAATTTAAGGCAGGATACCTTCAATGATCTCGCAAATGGATGCGAAAACTGGTTTTTATCGAGACCTGGTTGGCTGGTAATGACCACGTCAGATGGTGCTACTGTAAAACGTTTCCTTATTAAATACCCCAATTTCTACCATATCATTCTTCTATTATAGATATGATAGAAATTGGGATATTTAATATCTCTATATTAAAAAGAGGTAAAGTTTGTAAGTTTAGATGTTGGATGGTAGACTATTTATCCGATTTCTAAAATTATTTCACCAGTATTAAGAATCGACCTTCATAGCCTGTATATTATCCCGTTAAAAAACCCGTTATTTTTTTGTGGAGACCAATTTTGCAACGTAAGTCGTCGATAGAGTGAATACGTTTCTTACGAACGCAGCCTTGAGGATGCGGCAAACGCAGATCGCAACTTCAATTCGAGGCGCGTCTAAAAATTGGCCCGCATATCACTATCTCTTTTTGGCTGATGCAGGCCCGCCCGTGTTTGCGCGATAGCAATATTAGCCGTTCAGAATCCTACTAATATTATAAACGCGAAAGTTTGTGAGGATTGATGTTTGTTACTCATTCATGCAAAAACTACAGAACGGATTTCTATGAAACTTTACAGTAATATAGTTTATACATCAGAATAACATATAGGCTACTTTTTATCCGGGTACCACACGGACAAAGCCATGGGCAGAAGCTAGTTTGATATAAATTTGGTGGTGTTCCGTAATATCAAAAATAATGACTAAAAACATACTTTTATCTGGGTATCACGCAGGGGAAGCCGTGTGCAGTAGCTAGTCATATAATAATTTTGCATTGCATCGCCAGATAACGAAATAACTCTGCAATATTTTGGGTATGACGGCCCTATTAGGACTGCGGGACAAATAAGTGTATATTTGTTCCGGGTGTGGTAGCACGATACTTGCAGTTCCTGATACCCACGACACAGGGAATCCTAGTATGGGGTCAGGACTATGTATGTGACTTTTTTTTTTTTTTTTTTTCCACACAGAATCATTTAGCCCCAAGCTAAGCAGAGCTTGTGTTATGGGTACTAGATGACTGATATACTTAATATAATACATTAGATAGATAGATATTTTTATTATACATAGAAAATACCCAGAACACCCGGAACAAATATTTGCAGATCGTACAAATATTTGTCCCAGGGCGGGAGTCGAACCCGCAACCTCCTGTGTAGCAGGCGGACCTTCGCCCACCGCGCCACATCGGTCGTAGCATTTATAAAGCTATAAATAATGACAAGAGCTAAAGAGATGATAAAACTTAATTTAACAATGCTTCAAAGTAAAATATAAAGAAGAGTTTTTTTTTTAAAGAAATATTACGTGTATGATGGAAAAGGTAAGTCTTTCCATGGTTGGAAAAAAGATAGATAACTCTTTTGCATATACCAGAATTAAACTTGTGTACATCTAGTATGAGCTGCGTTTGGCAAACTGGGCGACATACTTAGGTCCTCCGAAATTCCACAATGTTTAAAGACCCGACTGTATAATCAGTGTGTCCTGCCTACCATGACTTACGGTGCCGAGACATGAACGCTCACGCAAGAGGCTGTATACAGAATGAGAGTTGCACAGAGAGCTATGGAGCGTGCCATGCTCGGCGTCAAGCTTATAGACCGTGTTCCCAACGTCGAGATCAGAAGTCGGACAAAGGTCAAAGACGTTGGGAATCGTATAACGGAACTAAAATTGAGCTGGGCAGGACACCTGGCTCGGCGAGGTGACGACAGATGGAGTAAGACGCTGGCTGAATGGCGTCCAAGGACAGGTTATAGAGACGTCAGTCGTCCAGCGGCAAGACGATATATTAAGAGTTGTGGGACGAACATGGTTGAGGTTGGCACAGGACCGTGAGGAGTGACACAAACAAAGGGAGGCCTATGCTCAGTAGTGAGTGAAGTCATGCTGTGGATGATGATGATGATGACATCTAGCAACTGTGACGTCACTGCACAGGGTCAGCAGAATACCAGCGCTAAGTAGATAGCCACCTAGCATTATGCTGAGCTGATACCTTTTTGGCGTAACATTGAACTGCCTAGGTAGATGGATTTGTAAGGTGCGTGGGGCTTTCTGTTTCAGTTATACTTATAAGTATAGGCTATTTAGATATGACTGCATATTATTATTATTAATATGTAGTAATATTTAAATAAGTTAAAGTTCTGTAATAACTTCTAACTTACAAAATTTGTGTTTATTATGTCGTACTAAGAGAACAGAGAACGAGAGTCATCGACATATCTCAGAGGATTAGTAAGCTGAAGTGGCAATGGGCTGGTCATATATGCCGAAGAACCGACAACCGTTGTGGTAAACGAGTTCTTGAGTGGAGACCGCGTCTGGGTAAACGTAGTGTGGGGCGCCCCCCGGCTAGGTGGAGCGATGACTTAAGGAAGGCAGTAAGTGGATGATAAGAGCCGAACACCGGGCTCAGTGGCGCGTATTGGAGAGGCCTATGTCCAGCAGTGGACTGATGTGGGCTGATGATGTAGATGATGTCGTGCTAAATAAATGTTGTTTTCTTTCTGCTTTCTTTCTACATAAAATCTTATAAACGATATTGAATTCGGTTTTATCTTAAGGTACGCTTAAATTGTAACACTTTCGCGGTACCTCCGCACCTGAAGGCGGGAGTAATGATGATGCGATTACGGACCTTTTTACTGGAATGCCGTTACGAAGTCTACGTTGGTTCGTTAAAGATGTTTGCCTTATAATTTCACGGTTGGTGAACGTTTCAGAACGGATTATGACTTTGAAGTTTATTTCCTAAACAAGCTTTTAAAGAGTCCTTTATGGGCTCTATTGGTCTTTTAGATGAACTCGATGGCGTGAAAGAAAGAAGAAAGAATATACATTTATTAACCTCAAACATAACATAACAGGTGACAAAAAAAACCAAATAAATACAAACACAGAAAGGTTACATTAAAATACAACAAAAAATAAAATAAAAAAAGTATAATGTGTTGTGTGGGGTTAAAAGGTCCCTATCTCAGCATTACCAGCTTTCAGACAGCGCCATCGATCGTGATGGCGTGGTGAGTAGTTTGAACTGGTTTCGACTGAGTTTGAAATGGTTGGGTTCGATTTCCGCTGCGGCAAAAATTTAATCAACTGCAAATGCCGAGAGGTATCAATGCTGTATTCCGGTTTGAAGGGGTGCCGGTGAAATTACATGAGACTTTTTACCATTATTGTGTCAGGGTCGGGCTGGTTTATCAGCGTCCATAGGTTACGATAACCGCATATTTTTGTAAGCCGTATGCTTGTTTGACACTTTAGTTAGAAAGTTGCTACCATTGACATTATTTAAAAATAAACTAAATAAACTACTGACATCAAAATGCTATTATAATATAAATGACTTTTTATTAATATAAATATTGATAAATCTGTGAAATGAATGTATTAATTAATTATTATATAACCAGTTTAATCTTTAATGTGTTTGTAATCGAATATTCTTCTTTTTAATTTAATCTGTAATGTAACTAGTTTCTCCTACTGACTGATATGTATATTTGCATGCCCTCGATCTAGGCAAAACATGTACGGTGCTTACCCTTTACCATTCTTCCATTTTTGTGACCCATGTTTGCAAATAAAGAATTTGATTTGATTCTTTGATTTGATTTGTTATATAAAAAAAAAAAAAAAAAACTGTGGCCTCGGCTCACTCACAGATACGACACGACACATTTTGTTGCTGTGGAATACTCTTGCATTCAAAATATAGTCGTCACCTGTAATTCATACGATATTTCTTCATCACGGCTTTCTTCATAAAACATGCAAAATTACATTTATGATGTACGATGGCAATATATCAAAAATTACTTTCCGTTTCCTTCATTACTTTCTGTTTTGCGAAAAGGAACGTCCAATTTGGAACGGAATATTAGAAAAGTTTGTCCGATTGTACCGTTTGCCACAAGTTATGTATTATTCCAAAGGTTGCTTGGGTTTTATTAAATTATACAGAGTATAAGAAAATACCAGAAAACTTGGACGGGAAGTTAATTTTCAATCGATTTGCAAAATATAACAGACTCCCTTCCTTAGGATAGTGAGGAAGCCGACAATTACTACTTAAAGATAAGATAAAGATAAAAATATTTTATTTTGTGTCACATAAAGCTACACATACGAGTTATTAAGTAAATGAGATTGACAACAAAAACGGCCGCCACTCAGCACTATGTTATAGAAGCACTTTGTGCCACTAAAACGCTGGTCTTCCGTGGCCAGCAACTGCGATACGCAGCATCTATTGAAACACTATACAAATACAAAATTGTTCACAAACTGTTGAATAATAGAAGAGCTGGATTCTATACACATGATAATTATGCAGATTATGTAAGTGATTACGTATACTTTTTTAAAAATATATAAAAACGTAACAATAATAGAAACTTAAATAACTAAAAATGAGTACCTAGAGACACAGAACGACCACTTATGTGAGGGATTTTTTTGTGAAGCTAACAAAAGTTTTTTTAAAGAATGTTTAAAAGACCAAATTGATTTCATATTTCTTAAAGGTGGAGGTAGGTTATTCCAACATATCGTGGCAGCATACCTAAAGCTGCCATGAAAAGCAGTCGTTCTGTGTCGAGGACAAATTAAACGGATAGCGAATCGCATTAGGCGATCCGAAAAAAACTTCTATCTAGAAGGAGTCTATAAGTTCTCAGTATTACAATGTGTATCCAAGGGTGTCTGGTAGAGAAAGCTAATTAGAGATAAGACCGCCCATTGAACAATATTGACAGTTTGAAGTACTTATCTAAACTAAAATATTTTTATTCCAAAAACTATCGTGAATTTGATTATCCATATTGTTTTCACGTACCTTACTATAGATAAAGGCACCGACTAAGTTTCAACACGAGTAGTGCACGGCGCGACGCGGAGAGAGAGCGTCGCGATCATTAACCCCGATGAAGACTCTCGGAATGAGTCGAAACTTAGTCAATGCATTCACCGATATTGCGGTATGTGAAAATTCCCGTTTTTACAATATAAATGAAATATTTTTTGGTGTGCAATTAGTATTTTCAATCTTCTCTCTATTAATCTATATTTATACATAATAATGTTAAATTTTATACCTACTGTGATAAATACTTCTTAAATTCTTTAAATCATTTTTTGTAATCTAAACTTTGCCATTCTCCAAATCACGTTTTTTATAAACTTCAGTCACAAATTGAACAAGTATAAACTACTTTTTAAATTAAACTACTTGTCCATTTAGTTTTCTTTTTTTTAGGGCATTTTTGTTTCCTTAAAGTCAGTATAGCTGTAACTGTAACTATGCTTTCAACTTAAACTTTAGATAGGTTTCAAAATCCCAACGAGTAACACTGTGATACGATTGGGTGTGACTCGTTGGGATTTTAAACTAGCCGAAAAATTAAGGTACAACTGAAAATAACTGATAGATCAATGAAATTGATTCATCATCAGTATTTTAGTAAAATAAGTCTATATGTAAAATCGGTAGACTCGTGTATCAACGTATCCCGCAAGCAAAGCCTAGGGCAAAAACTAGCCTTGCATGAAACCTTTTCATCATTTTCTCATCAGTTTATGAGTATTTTATGATTGTACCTTCTATGTGAGGTAACCTTACGGGTCTATTTCATAGTGTGTTATTAATTATATGATTTTAGTAGCTTTATGAAAACTCCTGTCAAGGTGGAGAAAATTACGGAATATGTGATAAAAGCAAACTCCAACATACTTGAATAAGTAACTCTGACCTTTGCCTAAAGTGGGATGAGATAGGTTAAGAGGCAGATAGCTGCCGAGCCAAATTACCACATCAAAAGTAGCCCTACAAAATTTTTGACGAATGATTATGAACACCGTTCCAAAAAACCGTTGGCAAAAAACTAGGAAAAAATTACACGTTTTTGGTAATTTCTCTCAAACTATTTTTTTTAAATGTATTACAACTAGTTGCGATGGGAATGCAACCTGTCACGTGGAATGCTAACTACTATGCAAAACGCGAGCATGTGCCAAATATAATCATAACATTTAGTTTTGTTCTTTTATATACCTAGTTTTTGTTATTCATATTGTAAAAACGGGAATTTTCACGTACTGCACTATCGGTGAAGGCACCGACTAAGTTTCGACTCTTTCCGAGAGTCTTCATCAGGGTGAGTGGTCGCGACTTCCTCCTTCCGCGTTTCGTTGGTAGTGCACGGCGCGATGCGGAAGGAGGAAGTCTAGTTTATTTTAATATTACTAAGTTTATTAGATTACAGCGATATCGTGAAAATTTTGTAAAACCATGTTTTGGAAGCAACAAGATTCTAGGTAAAATGATGAATCCTATCCTACTTTATAAACGCGAAAGTTTGTGAGGATGGATAGATGTTTGTTACTCATTTCGCAAAAACTACTGAACGGATTTTGATGAAACTTTACAGTATTATAGTTTATACATCAGAATAACACGCGGGCGAAGCCGTAGAGATTATTTATAATAAATTATGTTTTCCTACTGTGTATTTTCAGTTTTATCCCCATGGCAGTAAAAAGACTGTCCATGACGTGTGAGACATGGTAATTTCGCTTCTCAAAGTAATATGCTTTATATATCCAATACTGTTTTTTGGGTTCTTATTCCACAAATCCCCTGTGGCAATCCCCTTTCGGTACTCATAGGGTCAGCAAAGAGGATTTGTTGACAAGAGTTCCAGAAATCCCCTGATCCATTTATTTACACTGTATTTAAAAACACACACAAATACAGATACCTAATATGTAATCACAGTCTTAATTCTTATAAACCTAGGTGCGTTATCATTAACGATGACACTTAAGTGTCACAGATTCAAATCAAAAGTGGTCCAGGAAGTGGTTTAATACGGCATTATACCTATTTATAATTATATAAATAACATTCTGAGAAGGTTGCACAATAAAAATGTTTTATCTCATTTTCTCATATCGGTTTTCCAAAGAAGAAATTGGGGGTGTGACAGACAAACAAACAAAACATCCAAACTTGATCAAACTGTACGGGTTCAGGTTTTACTATTTTGCTTCAGAACCCTAATACAACCGGTTTTTTATTTTCTGCTGAAGTGCGTAATACCCGAATAATAAATTTGCTAATATTTTCCAAAGAAAAAAATAATACTCCCAGAAAATACAGCAATACGATATCGAAGAAAAAACAGAATCACAAAAATACTTAACAAATGGAATCAAAGTAACATTTCTCGCTTACGCAGACGCGCCGTATAAGTAGGTAAAACCGCGAACCAACTGCGGCGCGGAGGCATTCACGTTTGCTGCGAAGCAGTTGCCGGAATTCCGTAATTGAAATAAATTTGTCTATCCGCAGATTTTGTTTATAGCACTATGAAAAACATTATTTATCATGTATTCTTTGTACTTAGTATCAAGAATCATGTTGTTTTCAAAGAACGACTTTACAAAATGTTATCACTAAAAAAAATACAATGTTACCTCTCTAAAATAACATTGGCGAAAAAAAAATATATTTAAAAAAAGTTATTGATGAAATTAAGAAGATTTCAGGCCTTACTTAAAAAATGCCTTAAATCTTCTGATTTTTAAATTTCAAACCCAGCAGTAGACAACAACCAAAGCTATCCACATAGCTCTACGAATTAGCAAGCTGAAGTGGCAGTGGGCCGGTCATATCTCGCGAAGAACCGATAACCGCTGGGGTAAACGTGTTCTTGAGTGGAGACCGCGACTCGGCAAACGTAGTGTAGGACGCCCTCCGGCCAGGTGGGATGACGATCTGCGAAAGATTGCAGGCAGATGCTGGATGCGGCAAGCTGAAGACAGGGCGCTATGGCGCTCATTAGGGGAGGCCTATGTCCAGCAGTGGACTAATATAGGCTAATGATGATGATGATGAGTAGACAACAAAACTTCGGAATTACTTTTAATAAAACAACTGTTTTAAAATCTAATAAAGGCTCCAGTTCAAAGTAAGTCTATATGCTGAAAGTGTCGCCATGAATCAAAGCGTAGTTTTTGGTTTTGCTGCTGATCCCTCTACGTTTTGATACTAAACGTAGGCACACGTACGCTGCGCGTTCGTGCGCCGTAGTCGGTTCGCGGCTTAACGTAGACGTGGTAGGTATAAATGGATACGACGTCTGGGGAGTGATAAAGATTAAAGGCCCTCGGGAATAGTCGCAGTTCATTAGATATTAAATGCATCGACACCCATAGAACAATGAATAATGAAAGTTGACAATAAGGCAACTAGGTTCAGTTTCGTATGTTCTGTTTCGGATGAGCTCTTTCAATTAAACCGACACTTAACACAATTAATTAGAAATTTGATTACTATCGGTTCATCCAGACCTACCCTCTGATAGAACTCACTAGAACTATTAATGTGCGAAGAGAGCCCCAAAGTCACTCCAGTTCAACAAGGTCAGATATATTTTCATCCAAAATAATTAATGAAATTAAATTTCTGAGTATAAGCGAGTAATTAAATTAGTTGTTAAAAGACAGAACTGATAAGGTTGCTCGACCAATAAATAAATAAATAATAAATATATAAATAATGCTGGACATTTTCCACACAGCATCATCTAGCCCCAAACTAAGCAGAGCTTGTATTATGGGAACTAAATGACTGATATAGGTATTAATTATATACTGTTTTTGTAAATACATACATAATAATATTATACATAGAAAAAATATACCTATTAATTTATTAGGGGGTTGTCAGATGCTCATAAAAAAATTACAGTTAGCACATGCCCGCCTATCTCAAGTACTTCGCATCCCACGTGCGCCCGGTACATCACCCCTAAATAGTGCAGATGGAAAATGAAGGTTGTATGAAAAAACTCAACTCAGAACTCAGACGAAGCCGTGTGACGTTTCAAGCTAACTCACAAGAGCTAACGTTCCAATTCAAACCAATTTGATCCAGCAATAATCTATACAAGGTGTACCACGATACGACGCTCGGTTAACGAGACTTTGTGAACGTTGATTCTCTATCGATCCGCACCAAAATGAACGGAGAGGCAAGATAAACCACTGATCACACGATACAACTTGAAAATGTCATGGCTATGAACAATTAAAAAAAAACGGTAAATTTTATTCCAAAAACTATCGTGAACTTGACTATTTATATTGTAAAAACGGGAATTTTCACGTACTGCACTATCGGTGAAGGCGCCGACTAAGTTTCGACTCATTCCTTTCATTGACTTTCGGAATGAGTCGAAACTTAGTCAGCGCCTTCACCGATAGTGAAGTACGTGAAAATTCCCGTGTTTACAATATGAAAAACGGTAAATATTATTTTTTGTCCTATATTTTGGCACATTTTTATGTACCATATTATTATCATGATAACGGGAGAAACTGAAGAACTATCCGATAACAATCAAACTTGCAAATCATGGTACATATCTGTGAAATCATTTTATATATCAGATTCAAATTAATTTAATGAAGGTACATTAAAAAACATTAAAACATTAAAACATAAAATATAGACACGTCAGATAAGTATACATTAGTATTCACACGATTTTTACGCTTCGTATTAAAAAAAATAATATTACTTTACACGGTATAATAGGAGATTTTCAATAAAAAAAATGTTAAAAAAAAAATTTACGACTATTCTACGTACTTTACTATTCTTCTGCTCCTCGTGACAGTAAAGTACGTGATATAGTCTCAATAATATTCAAAAACGATACCAAACCACGATTATTTCAATTGAATGATTACATTTTTGGTTTGAACTGAATAAAATAGTAATAGAATAGAAAGCTATTTATTTGACAACGAGTTGTTGCCCGTGGCTTCGCCCGCTTGGTATGCTGATAAAAGTAGTGTATGACCGTCTCCAGGCTTCAAACTATGTCCACTAACTTTTGAATGAATCGAACCAAGGATTACAATTTTTCATACAAAGTTTAAAACTCAATTGCAAACCCCCAAAGGGTAGTTTTGAAAAAATTAAAAATACGTGTTTCATTATTTACTTTGTATATATTTTTACAAAGTTTTAAGAGCATCAAACACAATATTTTTTTTCATAGAAACTGTACCACCCTGTTTAACCCCCTTAGGGGTTGATTTTCGAAAATAAGATTAGCCTAGGTGTTATTTCAGATCCTAAACTATCTATATTCAAAATTTCATCAAAATCGGTTTAGTAATTACGGAGATACGTGGTAATAAACATTCACAGACAGACTTTCGCATTTATTATATTAGTAGGATAGGATAGTAGGATAGGATAACAGAAAATACAGATACAAAATAAATAAATAAAATAGACACTATAAATAGGTATCTTAGATTTTTAACAAAAACACAGTGACAAAGAGAAGATTTTTGTGCTAATTAGTCCCATCTGTGCCGTGTGGGCCAAACAGGTCCTGTCTCAGCTTCCTGCCCCGCACAGTAGTGAGAAGCAGCGCTGATTTTCAGTACTACCATTTAAATTGTGATAGTAAAAATAGTAAACAAAGTAGGAACGTACAGAAACACAGTGTTAAATTACATTAATTAGAGAACTGGTATAAATGGTAAGTTAAATAAATAGATACTGGTAAGGTATAGCCAACAGACAGGTAGTCCTAACACTAAGATTCCATAACATATGCAGGACATGCCAACATTTGTCCCGGAGTGGGGATCGAACCCGCGTTGCAGCTGGCTACTTACCCGCAACGCCACAGAGGTCGTCAATTATGATACTCAACTCGTTATTTCAGAAAAGAATATTGATAAACTGTTTTGCAAATAACCCTCCTGTATATTTCAATAACGCCCTATTCTTCGAGCCGACGTAAAATCAAATACGATCCTGGCAAACATTAATTTTCCACATAAAGGTGTGTTTACACCGACGTAATAAAGGCACCAGGCTTCGTGCCAGTTTAATGCGGTGGAATTTGATAAATTTAAATGAGCCTTTCACGCGTATGGAGCTCTAAATGAAGGCAAGGACACATTATACATAGGTATATCAAAAGAAGTTTTTATGAAAAAAAGTATAAGAAAGTATGAATACCATGGTACCACAATACCCAAGAAAAAATATTTGCAGAACACGCAAATATTTGTTCTGCAGTGAAAATCGAACTCGCTCAGTCGTCAATAAATCCTTATCATTATTTAAGTAGGTTTTTATCAGTAATTAATCATTTAATTGAAAACTTATCGTATACCCAGTGTTTATCACAAACAATCAAAAATGTATAAAACAATTGTTTATTCAACGAAACTTTTGTTCTGAGTACATAATATAAGAAATAATTAATTGTCTGAGAAGTTTACAAAGTTTTAAAATAGTAACTTTCATCTACTTTTTGGATAAGTTAATTTCAGATTTTTTGATAGATATATTTATAAATTACCTATGTAGTTGGTTTATAGATAATAATGCTGGAAATTTTCACACATTTTAGAATATAATTACGACTATACCACGTACTTTACTAGGCCAAGTCAGTTCCCGTCTCACGACCGTCGACCGTGGTCGCGGACGGTGCTCATGAGGAAGGACCTCTAAACGGTTAACGAAACGTTAGCAGGAGAATAGTAAAGTACGTGGTATAGTCGTAATTATATTCTAAAATGATACCAAACCACGATAATTTTAATTCTATGATTTTCACACATCATCTAGCCGCAAATTTAGCAGAGCTGTTTTATGAGAATATATTTAAATACCGGGAAATATGTTTTATATCAATATTAATTATACTAATTTTATTAATTTCCAAAAATATTTCGCAAAATAGTTTTCATCGGGCAGCGAAATTGAATACTTTGAATCCCTCTTTGCACTTAGGATTCAAAATGGCGCCCTCACGTAAAAAATAATATTTTGCTATATTGTATTAATATCTCATATTCTGACATACAAATACTATGTTAGATATATCTCAACATCATGTCTCTGGTACCTCTTAACAATCAATAACGCGTCGACTATAAAGTAACCTTGGGGCTAGACAAATACCGCTTTCTGTTGACGTTAACGCCTGCGGAAAGATAAAATTGTATAGAAATGACAATTGCTGCGGAAATGTCACGTGACATTTCCATAGAATTTTATCTTTCCGCAGGCGTTAACATCAACAGAAAGTGGTATTTATCTAGCCCCCTTGTCTAAGTTCAACCACAGCTTAACATGAACAGCTAGTTAATTTAATTAATAGATAGAAAGATAGAACATAGAAAATATTTTATTGCACACCAAATAACACATCAGCTTAGCTATGTACTACAAATTTTGACAATGTTGTCCAATGGGCGATCTTATCGCTAAATAGCGATCTCTACCAAACAACCTTTGGATACCAACTGTATCTACTGTAAAAATTGAAATGATAATGTTTTTTTTCCATTTCAATCTACATTCAGTTCATTTTAGATCAACTATAAGTTCACTTTTTGTCCAATTTCGGTCAGCTTTCTATTTCAAGTTTGACCTATTGTCATCAGAAGTATTGAGATTGCTATCCCATAATATCTGGAGTTACCTATCCATATAACATAACCTGTTGTTAAGAACAATACTTGTAAAGTGTTTTGTTCGTTAGATCAATGTCGTGACACATAGATCAAGATTGATGTGAGTGATATTTTCACTTTAAATAATGGAATCTCTTTGTTGAGAAAATTATTGTGAACCTGCTATTCAGTAAGATGAAAAACATTTTTGAAGTCGCGATAAAAATTATGAGCTGTCGTAAATTTATGTCAGTGTCACTCATGACGTAGCTGGAATAAAAAGCAGTTTGTCACAAACGTGATCCGTCACCACATGTTTCGTCAACCAGCAAGATAAATACGCTCCCTAATATACAGGGTGTCCCGGAATGTGTATATAACGCCGGAAGGATGGTATGGGCATGTCATGAGGAGGAAAGAATGTCACATTACGAGAAGAGTGTTAAATATGAATGTAGATGGAAATAAAAACAGAGGTAGGCCAAAGAAAAGATGGATGGATTGTGTGAAGAATGACATGATTAAGAAAGGAGTGAGTACTGAGATGACGACTGATAGAGGAGAGTGGAAGAAGAAAACATGTTGTGCCGACATCACGTAATGTGGGATAAGGACAAGAAGATGATGACATCAGAATAACACATAGGCTATTTTTATCCGAGTACCACGCAAAGCCGTGGGCAGAGGCTAGTATTCTTATACAGGTTGTCCCGGAATGTGTATATAATGCCGGAAGGAGGTCATTGACACCGTGGTGGGGAACATTGTTGTTCTACGACTTTTTGGATTTTGTCACGTCACACTTAAAAGTTAACTAAACAGCTGTTTTGTTGATTTTAGGGATGTGCTAAGAGCAGGTAGTATGGAAAATTTGATGGTCATTTCATGAATGAAAAACATGGAAATCCAAAAAGTCGTAGAACAAACAATGTTCCCACCACGGTGTCAATGACCTCCTTCCGGCATTTTATACACATTCCGGGACACCCTGTATAAGAATACTAGCCTCTGCCCACGGCTTCGCGTGGTACTCGGATAAAAAATAGCCTATGTGTTATTCTGATGTCATCATCTTCTTGTCCTTATCCCACATTACGTGGGGTCGGCACAACATGTTTTCTTCTTCCACTCTCCTCTATCAGCCGTCATCTCAGTACTCACTCCTTTCTTAATCATGTCATTCTTCACACAAGCCATCTATCTTTTCGTTGGCCTACTTCTGCTTTTATTTCCATCTACATTCATATTTAACACTCTTCTCGTAATGTGACATTCTTCCCTCCTCATGACATGCCCATATTATCCTAACTCCTCAACTTTTCCGTCGCGGGTGCTACTTTGCACGTATAAGCGATATTACTGTCAAGTTTCATCAAAATCCGTTCCGTCGTTTTTGCGTGAAAGAGTAACAAACATCCATCCTCACAAACTTTCGCATTTATAATATTAGTAGGATTCAAGCACATTTGATCATCAATCATACTTATCTAAAACATGACAGTGATATTATAAAAACATCGATATCATAAACTTCCACTCTACTAGAACTAAGATAACATAATAGTTTTGTTTGGCATCACGTAAATCCCATTTATGATTTGCTCCATTAATATTGATTTAGTACCTACATCCGCCATTGTTCAATGTAGCATTTATCAAATATCATCAGAGGAAGATTATTTCTTGTTTTCCTTATGGAATTCACTTGAGAGTAAATTATTTTTACATAGGTTGCGTTTCGTAATAGTATTGTTCTTATAAGATTCTTCGTTACTACTTTCCTTTTTTGTAAATACATACATGTTATACGTATAAACAACCCAGACCAGAGGCAAATATTTGAAGATCATAGGTACAAACATTCATCCCGCGACGGGAGTCGAACCCACAACTCACTGCGCCACAAAGGTCGTGTGTATTACTCTTTGACACATGCCCCATTTTCGCAAGTTGTTCGCTTTCTACGTGAAACATTTCGCATACATCAAATCATAATTTATTACGTGTCTTTAAAAAATAAAGGATAAAATCACACGTCACAATAACGAGTCTACGAGAAAATATTACTTCGTTTTCAGACCATGACGACAATCGACTTTCATAATACACCTCCCAAAGTCAAGATATCCCTTGAGAAAGTTAATTTCCACACCTGAGGTACCTCAATTTGAGGCTACAAGGCATAAAATCGAATAGCAAATTGCATGGTAGAAGGTTATATTTAAGAGAATCGTGAAATTCAATTCAATTCAATTCAATTTATTTATTTGCGAAACATGGGTACAAGCAGTAGATAATACAGTTAAAGTAAGTCCAACCATGATCTGCTTTACAGCATGCAAAATTTAATATAAGAATAAGAAAGTATAAGCCTTAGTCTAAAAAGTCATACATTTGATAATACAAGCAGGCTAGCATGTCACAATATTTTATGTAAGAAGAAAAAAGAAAATGTATATAATTATAAAATGTCAAATTCTTAAAACTATCTAAAATTTGTCAAAAAGATATTCATTTATACTGTAGTACGCCTTTTGTAATAAAAGTTTCTTTAGTTTTAATTTGAATAAGTTTAATGTATTAATTTCCAGAATGTTAGTAGGCAAATGATTGAAAATACGAGGCGCCATGCAGAAAATACTGTTGTTAAACATTGCTGTCTTGCTTGGAGGACAACATATTTTCGTGTTCTGTCGTTTACTTTTAAATTTTTTAAATAAATACATGTTGCTTTTTACAAATAAGGCCATCTCATATATGTACATAGAGGGTAATGTCAAAATATTTAATTGGACAAAGTACGGTTTGCAACTCTCGATTTGCCTTATCTTACAAATAGCCCTGACACATTTCTTTTGCACTTTAAAAACCTTTTCTCTACCAGTTGAATTGCCCCAGAATAGAACGCCGTACCTTAAAATGGATGCCGCATAACCGTGATATGCAGTGACCACTGTTGAGATGCTTGCAACTTTAGAAAGCATATAAAGTGCATAAGACTGTTGATTCAGTTTATTACATAGGTGTTCAACATGCGAGTTCCAGCTTAAATTGCAGTCAATAGTTATTCCTAGAAATGTAGTCGTGTCAATGGGGAGAATTTTTTGTCCTAGGTAATCTATATTAATGTCACTTATTTTAATTGCCCTATTTCTAAATATCATTGCATTCGTTTTCATTAAGTTCATTTTTAAATTGATTGAATTAAGCCATTGGATTATGTCACTAAGGGTATGATTGATGTCGTTTTCCAGCAATGATTTACTAGTACCAGAAAACATAACTGTACTATCATCAGCAAACATGATTGTTTGATGTTTAGCAATTTTAGGTAACTCGTTAATATATATTATAAAAAGAAGAGGCCCAAGAACGCTACCTTGTGGTACTCCAATATTTACACCTCTTAATGCAGACGCATACTTTGTCTGTATTCTTGACTTTGGACATATTCTTGTTATTTCTGTCATTTGCTTCCTGTTAGTAAGGTACGATTCTAACAGGTTAGATACATTGCCTCTGACTCCATATGAATTAAGCTTTTGAATTAGAATTCCGTGATCCACATGATCGAACGCCTTTGTTAGATCCATGTAAATAGCACATGCCGTATTGTTATTATCGATATTGGACATTGCTGTTTCTAAGAATTTGTAAATTGCTTGATTAATAGATTTATTTCTCCTAAAGCCTACCTGCTCGATAGCGAAAAGGTTATTCGATTCAAAAAACTCATTAAGCCTATCATAAATAACCTTTTCAAATATTTTTGAAATTACTGGGACTAGTGCTATAGGACGATAGCAAGCCATATCGTTTTTATCATTTTTTTTAAAAAGAGGTTTTATTATAGTGATTTTTAATTTATCCGGGAAGACACCATTCAAAATGCACAGATTTATTATATGGGATAAAACAGGTGATAATTTCATAGCTACTTGTTTAATCATTTTGGTTGCTATGTCATCATATCCGGTGCTATTAGTATTTTTTAAATTAATAATTATTTTGAAAATGTCACTAGGTATTGTAGGAGTCATAAAAAAGGAACCACAATTGTTTGTTGCGTTAATTTTAATGTCATGTTTGTCCTTATTTGATATATTATCAATAAAAAAGTCATTGAATGAATTCGCAATCTGTTTAGGATCATTAATAATACTGCCATTTACTTGAATTTGGTTTATTTCTTCTTTAGGAAGATGATGTTTTGCGCGATTAATTATATCCCAGGTAGCTTTACATTTGTTACTGGCTATGTGTATGTAATGGTCGTTTTGGGACTTCTGTGTAAGTCTCATAATGCGACTAAGTCGTGATTGTAGAGCCACGAACGAGTTTTTATTACTTTTAGTGCGTTTTGTCCGATATTTCCACAATAACTGCCTTTTACGCTTACAGCAATTACGTATGCCTTTGCTAATCCAGCTAGGGCGCCTCTGTACTGGTATTTTTATCTGTATAACTGGAAAACAGAGGTGATAAAATAAAGTAAATAATTCGTAAAACATGTCAAAAGCAGAATCAGGATTATCACATTCGAAAATGTCACAGAAAGATAATGAATTAATACAATGGTTAAATTTGTCAATATTTTCCCGACTATAGTCACGTCTTCTAATATACCAGTATCTGATATTGAGGGTTCGTTTCACAGGACAGGTCAGTATCTGGGCTGTGTGGTCAGAAAGTGCAAGTTCAGCATTTTTACACTTACAACCTCTAATATTATAAATGAAATTATCAATGCATTTACCGGATGTCGGTCTTGTGGCTTCCTTCAATGCTAAATTAAGATTGTAGGATGTCAAAATAGTCATAAAAGTATTTGATTCTTTCGATTTTTTTAAGACGTCAATATTAAAATCACCACATAAAATTATCTTCTTTTTTCCACATGCAAATCTGTCAAGAAGGGATGTAAAATTTTCGAAAAATATGTCAAGATCTTCTAAAATAGTCCTAGGTGGACGATATATACAGATAATATAAATTCCATGGTCTAAGAGCTCTATCCCGGAACACTCTATAATATCCTCCACACAAAATTTACTTATTTCATCGATTCTTTTAAATTTATGAGTATTCCGAACCATGATACATGCACCACCGTGCCTGTTTTTACGTGAAAACGAAGAACCAAGTGAGAAATTAGGTATAAATAAGAGTTTAGTATCACTGCTTATCATATTGTGTTCCGTAATACACAACACATCTATGAGACTGTTTTCACTTACGAGTGATTCCATAGATAATGACAACAGGTCAGATTTCGACAAAAGCCCATCTAAGTTTTGGTGAATTACATGAATGTGTTCATAGACGAAAAAATGTTTCAGAACTTTCTAAAGAAGAAGCAACTGGGTCAGGGTCGGTCTGCGTGCATTTATCCACAAGGACAGTGGAGTTAGGCTTAGGGCAATTCAGCTCTCTTTGATGCTCATCAAACTTCATCTTATAATCTAATCGGAGCACCTCCTTTAAAAGCAAGTGGCATTTGTGCAGGATCAAAGAAATACGTCGAGGAACAGATACATTCGAGATATTCATTTCGACAAAACTCACATTATTAAACCTAGAACACATAAACTTCAACTCATAATTTAATTTGAATTTATTTAAACATCTATTATAAGGTACGCCTGATATAATTACATTAGTATTAACTGCTTTTTCCAGGAAACATCTGACTGAAAATTTAAAATCAAAGGGGTTTTTATCATTTACGCCTGCCAAAACAATAACAAAGTCTTCTTTGTTTAATTTTGGCACGATGGAAACTTCCGACGATAACACATCTCTTGTAGTTGCTCCTGCTTTCCAGAAGCAGCTGACCAAGAAATTCTGGCCTACTAACTTCTGAAAATGATGTTGAAAATGCCGGCCTTGGTCGTCTGCCAGGACTATTATCCTCCGTCTAGCGGCGTGACCGGTTGAATCAGTGCCGATCCTGTGAGTGACCTGAGTCAGATCAGCCTTTCCAGCTGGGGTCAATATTGGTGGTGTACTTGCTTGAGGGATAATTGCAGTTTCAATCTCAACGTTGAATTGCAAACTCTCTTTGGGCAATACGTGTACTTTTTTGGGCTGCGATTCTAAGACGCTGCCTAAATCAGTACAAATCTCTGTAGTTGGCGTTGAAAACTCCTGAAAACTAGAAACAGATCCTGGAGTCCGATCACAAGGTGGTTGGATATCACCGCTGGCACCAATTGGATGAGATTCTGAGCCACTGCAGCTATGGACATCTTTCTTTGCGCTTGTTGGTAACTGTAGATTCCGTAACGGAGTATTGAGGCGTTTATTAAAAGTTTTCGTTTTCCGTCCGGATAGAGGTGTCATGCTTTTTCGATCAGGGGTATTAATTTTTTTATATGTTTCTATAAGTTTTATACATCTTTGTAGTTCAGATTTTAGATTAAAAATTTCACTGTTGAGGTTTTCTATTTCCTGATGAGCACTTGTCAACTCATTACTCAAAGTGACGACTTTTTCACTAAGCTCGTTCACTTCCTCACTACAATTCAGGGAGGTGTTTGGTAGGCTCATCATTGTCGTGTCAAATAGTGATGAATTTTCATGTTCCGAGTCATCTGTTAAGGAGCTTGCTTTGTAGCGCTTGCGGACCGTTACGTTCTCAGAAGACATTGTTAAAAAAAAAAAAAAAAAATCATCAATGCAAAAAGTCAAAAAATATCCAATCGCAAAAAGTGATTCTCTTCTGTGGGTTTGAACTCGGGGTGGACTGTATAGAAGGCGGACTTGCTGTCCTCACTACTATCGGAGACTAGTATTTCACTGCAAAATTGTGGATTGCTTAGAACAGCGATAGTATTCAAAAATAAGGCAGCCGTTTGGTTGTGAGTCATACAGATTTTTGCCAACCCTATATTTTATTTTATGAAGTCACTTCACTGCACTGTTTTGCTGAATTATAATTAGCACTTTTGTATGTTTTATCGGAACTATCACTGGTGTTATTTATTAGTTTGTATCACATGGAAAGATGGTATCACAGGAAAAGACCATATTTTGTTTTTGTTTACACTTTCTGTACAGGTCAGGTCGTTCACTAAGGTTGTTGTTATTATTAGTTTATCAGCTGAATTGTTTGTATAGATAATATTGTCACTGAATATTTGGGTGTCACTTTACATAATTCACTTGACTTATATACAGAATACGGGTTAAAACTATTTTTAAAGAATTTTTAAATACAGAGCCGATGTTTATCTTGCTAGCGCCACCTGGTGTACCTATGAAAGATAACTCCACAATGGTAAGTTCATGTAAATATTTTAATACTTAAGTTTAAGGATTCTGTATTTAAACCAGCTATTGCCCACGGCTTCGCCCACGTATTACTCGGATAAAAAGTACCTCTTACCATTAAGGCAGCATTTGTAAGAAACGTATCCTTTCGACCGTTTTGTCGTCGACTTACGTAGTAAAATTGGTCTTCACGAAAACCCCTTTCTATTATAATTAGGATATTATACAGCCTATTTCCACCGTGAAAATCTATCCTACTACTATTATAAACGCGAAAGTTTGTGAGGATGGATGTTTGTTACTCTTTCACACAAAAACTACTGAACGGATTTTTATGAAACTTATTCCGATTTAAGGTATATTTCTGCGAAACGTCGCCGGTTTAGTCAGAGTACGTTCGCCAAGGTCTACCCCTTTCAATTGTCCCATTCACGCTCTCCTTATATTATACATGCTTCGTCAATCTCCTTTCGTCCATCCTTTCCAAATACCCACACCACCTATTGCAAGTAACAGGATCTTTAATACTACGCTTCGACCGTCTATATCTTAACAGTCTGATGCCAGTTAAATTTTTCACAAATCAAATCAACATTTTGTTTTTTGTTCAGTTTAAAAAGAAAGAAAGAAAACATTTATTAAGCAAGACATAAAAAAAATATACAACAAATTTTGGAAGTTAGGATAGTGGGATAATTTATGAGAATAATAATAATAATTTAGAAGTTAGAACAGCTTACTTACGGAAAAGTTGAGGATTAATAGGTTAGGATGGTATGGGCATGTCATGAGGAGGGAAGAATGTCACAATACGAGAAGAGTGTTAAATATGAATGTGGATGGAAATAAAAGCAGAGGTAGGCCAAAGAAAAGATGGATGGATTGTGTGAAGAATGACATAATTAAGAAAGGAGTGAGTACTGAGATGACGGCTGATAGAGGAGAGTGGAAGAAGAAAACATGTTGTGCCGACCCCACGTAATGTGGGACAAGGACAAGAAGATGATGATTAACAGCCTACTTATAAGTATAACTGAAACAGAAATTCCCCACGCACCTTACTGCCCAATCTATCTACCTAGACAGTTTAATTTCGCACCAAAAAGGTATCAGCTCAGCATAATGCTAGGTAGGTGGCTACCTACTTAGCGCTGGTATTCTCCTGACCCTACGCAGTGCAACTATATTATTTACTAAAGAATGAAATACTTTGTATTTTTAAGAAATCCCTAGTGCGTGAGTTGGAATTATACTTTTAAAACGATTAACGGTTAAATCAGGCTCTAGAAACTGCTTGTTTTATCGTGAAAAAATAATTTCGTTCTTAACATAAAACACGCGGCAGATTGAACGAATGCGTGCAAAAAACAAGAACCCAATTCCGTAAAGCGAAGGAAAATAAATACCAGATAAGACCTCGTTTTTCTCAAATTACACGATTTGGAAGTTTACATTGAAATAAAATTATGGTGGAAAAGAAATTTCTTGAGATCTTTCAGAGATTAGATTTTTTTTTATTTAACATACTGTGTAGGTACAAAATTTAGTTGTATATGGTTGTTGGTCTAGTCACAAGGTTCTCGAAATGTTATATTTCTTACTGTATCCGAAACAAAAGGGCACAATTAACATGAACAATGAGTAGGTCGGCGTTGAGATGCTTCTATATATACTTCATCAAGATATTTATTATACCTTTAAATGTAGCTTTGTGTTATTTCAGATTTTGATCCATAACAATTCCTAATTTTATCCAATTTGGTTTCGGTTTTTCTCTGCCGATGAAATAATAGTAATGACGAATGTTAATAAA
The DNA here is from genome assembly GCA_958496245.1 of Perizoma flavofasciatum. Classification (NCBI taxonomy): domain Eukaryota; kingdom Metazoa; phylum Arthropoda; class Insecta; order Lepidoptera; family Geometridae; genus Perizoma; species Perizoma flavofasciatum. The sequence continues at coordinate 10,520,841 of OY292437.1, forward strand.
TAACATGCATAAAATGGCGTCAGGGGTTTCTTTCGCTGCGTAAATAATGCTAATTTCACTTAGTATAGCAATCTGGGGGGCTAGACAATTACCTCACGCTTACTTTTCCTTTCACGCTAACGCAATTTTTTCAAGGTAAAACTTGGCAGCAGTCACGTGACTTTTCCACAGCTAATGTCATTTCCATACAATTTTATCTATCCGCAGGCGTTAACGTCAACAGAAAGCGGTATTTGTCTAGCCCCCCTGGTCATTCTTAGATACTGATAGTGATATGATTAAAAATCATAATGAGTTCAAGATAAGACCATCTGTGGCCATCACTTACTACTACGTCTACGGCGTATTGACATTCCCAAAATACTCTCTTACGTTCCCCAGCAGAATTCGATACTTGAGCCACCAACAAGCGCACTAAAAAGCAGAACATCGAAGGCCTCATTCTTTTTTTTATACTAGAGTTAAACAAGCCTTTTCAGTCCAGACAGTCAATGCAGCCGAAGGCGGCCATCATCAGTGATTAGATAAGACAATTAAAGTATCCAATTAACAGTTTATTATGTTAACTGGACTGTTTCGACGACCTCTGTGCCGCAGTGGGCGAAGGCCTGAGACGCAGAAGGTTGCGGGTTCGATTCCCGCCGCGGGACAAATGTTTGTATGATCTACAAATATTTGTCTCGGGTCTGGGTGTTTTCTATGTACAATATGTCTATATTTACAAAAAAGTATATAAGTAGTATATCTGTCATGTAGTTCCCATAACACAAGCTTTGCTTACTTTGGGGCTAGATGATGATGTGTGAAAAATGTCTAGCATTATTTATTTATTCAACATTGCTAATGTCCAAAACTATATTGACGTACGTTGGCTATTAACACATAAGCAAAGAAAATAATTAGAAAATAACATAACGTTAGACTTCAAGACATAGTCAGTGATTAATACATTCGTTTCTGACTTAATATTATGGAGATAGTAGATAGTAGAGAACTACTCAAGATCTATTGAGACATCTGTTATCAAGTTTACCCGTGAATACGAAGCTGTAAGCCTTTAACATCAGCAAGCGCAAACGTCAGGAATAACATTAAAATAAAAATGTGTTTATTTCATTTATGTCTAACAATCGCGAAAATCTAAAATATCAGCAAATAAAACTCAGTGATTGACCAGCCAGCAACAGTCTTGCACGATCTATTCAGATTGCCGCATATTTTCATACCCTCCATAGATTTGGTTACCCAACTCACTCATATTTTCATACTATGTTGTATACAAAACCAATTTACAGAACAACAAGATACCGAAAATTCAACCAATCAAACAATGCAGTACCAATAAACAGGAACCGAAGTGAGGGTATACAATAAAAATCCCGAGCTAAGTCTTATAAAATTGATGGCATCGATGGGATGAAACTACGTTTTTGCTTCTAGTAAATTGGCTCGATATAAAAAACTGCTATCACGATTTTATGGGACATCTACAGGATGTATCCGTGATAAAAACCGGCGAATGACAAATGGAGAATTCGGTTTATCATTCGTCTCAGGGGCTGGTTTTGTTATGGAATGATTTATTGCTTTTTTTATGTTTAGATTTAAAAAGTCTAATATGTTGTATGGTTATTTTTCATATGCAACGTATATAAATAATATATATTCGTAGACTAATTTTATCTTTACACAAAAATTACGGTTTTAAGTTAATACGACTATACCACGCACTTTACTATTCTCCTGCTGACGTTTCGTTAACCGTTTAGGGGTCAACTTTCTCCAAGAGCATTATATGAGATACCTCATTATAAATCGCTGGCTAGGGCTCTTGTAAAGTCTGACATAAGAAACATACCACAGCTTGCCTATCATGTACGGTTAAAACAATTAAAACATTTTTATATTGATATATACCTCATATAACAATAATGTATAATTACTATGGCTGAAATCTACTGAAATTTAAATGAGACACACAGTATTTTGGTAAGTTTTTAAAAAAATAATAGGGTTAATTTTAAGTAATGATTTCGTTAAACTTTTGCTTGGAGAGAACGTTAATTGGGAGTGGAACTTTAAATTGAGCTAAAATATAATAAATAGCTGTCTTAGAATATCTAGATATTAATATGTTCTAGGGCATGAGAACAGCATGTGAGCAATATAATTCCTCGTTAAGACCATATTCGCAGTGATATATCCCTTACTCTTTTTTTCGTAAATGGACCGATGAAAAGCAGTTACTTACTCGCATTCTACAGATTGTTAAAGTAATTTGTTTCATGGCTTTAACTTTAGAAAACCCTAAAGGTAAACATTACTCCATTACCCGTTTGCTCCCCGTTGTTCGTGACATCACGATCGATGGCCCTGTCTGAAAATCAGCGCTGCACCTTTCTTAGGTTTGGTGCAGCATAATGCTGAGATAGGGACCTTTTGACCCCACACAACACATATATTATTATTTTATTTTTGTAGTATTTACTTCTGTGTTTGTATTTATTTGTTTTGTATTTTGTCACCTGTTGTGTTTGTGGTTAATAAATGTATTTTCTTTCTTTCTTTCTTCTTTCTTTCATTACCAGAAAACGCAGCGCAGGATTGGGCTGTAAGATCAATTGTAGTTTAAATCACCAGAGCAGGTCTATCTATCTTCGATTATTCGATTAAGTTTAATAGTAGTTGATCAATAAATTTGTTCTTATATGACAGTTGATCAAACCATCGATTAACTTTTATCGTAGATTTAAAAAATCCAAAGTTTAAACTAATATTGATCTAACGGCTCTAATACGGACTTTGAACGTATCCCCGCATAAGATCCATACAAATGCCCTACAATACCCGAATTCCCAAGAGGAAGATAATAAAATTAAATAGAGCCAATCGTCACAGTATTAGGACTTTAAGAGTTAAAAGGGTATCGATAAATCTCGACCCAATTGTCTCCGCCTCCCCTGTTGCGATATATTTACAAGCAAGCGGGTCGGATAAGCCCTGTCTTTTAAAACGTTCCAATAAAATTCCGACGTGAATTTGTTGTAACTAATTATTTTCAAGGAAACGTAATTATTTCTAATTATTTCTTCTAATTATTTTAGAAGTAGTAGAATTATTTGTTATGAGGTCTTCTGGGGAAGTACTATCATACCTGTATCTGCCGCCAAACGGTTATGCTCGTATTGCTGTGTTCCAGATTGAAAGGCATGGGTGCCGATAAAATTACAGACTTTTCATCCGTTATGTCTCAGGGTTGGCAGCACGAGATACATAAGCCCGCTTAGCATGAGTACTATTCCTGTCGCCTATTCTGTCAAACAAAAGAGAGGGTCAAAATATTTTTTGTCCTTTCGGCGGTAGACAAAACCGTTCTCTTGGGTCTTTATGCTAAGCAGGCTGGTATTAGAAACGTCCATAGATAATGATAACCGCTTATCAATACGTGGAACGTATGATTATTTGCCACTTTAATTTAAAAAAAAAAACTCTTTATAGACTCTTTTATATAATCACGAATGGAAATTGGAAATTTATTAAATTTATTAATTAAATTTATAGAGATAAAACTTATTTTACAGGAAAAAATAAAAACTGACTTCAAATACATACCTAGAAGTTAATAAAATTAACTAAACTATTGCGTAACAACAACACAAAAAATAAAGACGATTTATAAACCTCCTCCTTTTTTAAAGTCGGTTGAAAAGACGTATGAAGTACATGAAGCAAGATGAATGAACAATTACCGGAGTTTTAAGTCGTATAATTTTGTCTTGTACTTTTTGCGTCCTATAAAAAGTAATACGATTTTGTCAGCTTACGGACCTTTCTAGAAAAGACAAGTTTCAAAGTCCGTAAGCTAACAAAACGTTTCATAAAAAAAAGAAAACAGTAAAACATGAAATGTTTTACTTATTTCGACTACCTTAGTATTTACTTAGCAACAAATTGGGCGTCATATTGATTTCCCAACATAAATGAAATAAAACATCTTGGTTCTTTCAAAACTTAAAACAAATTAACTAAAAACGTCATTTTGAACTAGGAACAGAAGACTGTTTTCTACCTCTAGTGATAGGACTACTAACAGGTAGGAACGCAGGCACTGTACCCAAGACTGGCGATATTACCTCGATGAACAGCAATGCTTATTTACTGAAATAATAATATAAATTAATTATATAATTCATCATATATTTATTACTAAACACAGGTAATGGGATGATAGGTATATGGTATAATAATGTCCACTTGTATTTTACCATTATGGTGTACAATAAAATAAAATTAGCACATTTGTATCTACAAATAAATGTATATGAGTTAGAGGTAGAGTTAGGAGTAGTCCTATACACAACAAAACAAAAACAAGAGTGACATTAAATATAAGAAGGTATATGTATGGCTAGGTTTCAGAAAACGTCGTCGTCCAGTCCTAATTTAGTTTGTCATCTAGGTATTATTTTATGTTATAATAAGACTTGCCAACAATAAAATTAAATAATTTACATTTGAAACAGAACAGACCTTCAGTGCTCAGTATATCGGGTGGTAACTTATTATAAATTCTATAAACACCCACCAGACATAAAAATAATAATGCTGATATATTTTCACACATCATCATTTTGCCCCAAACTAAGCAGAGCTTGTATTATAGGAACGACATGTTTGATATTGATATACATGTTTGATTTGTTTCTATATTTTTCTTATAAAATATAGAAACATTCAGACCCGAGATAAATGTTGGCAGATCATACAAACATTTGCTCCGCGGCGGGAATAAAACCTGCAACTTTCTGCGTCTCAGGCGGGCCTTCGCCCACTGCGTCACGGAGGTCGTCAATATGTACAATATGTTCATATTCCTCACCTCACGTTAGGAACCCTATTCCTTTGGATATTGGGGTACCATAGTACTCATAGTTCCTGAAACCCATGATACAGATAATCCTAGTATGGGGAGGACTATGGTGTCTGTTGGATGCTTTATTTCTTTTTTATTTATTTATCACACTATACTTACAATGCACCTCGACTATACAAAACAAACGATTCAAAATTGTGCATTAACCAATACAGCAATCATAAATTAAAATCTGTTTTAGTACAATGGTTAGAGTCCTATGACTATTTTGAAACTGAGGCTCTACTTACTTAACAACACACATCTCACTGACTCATACATATACATTATTAGACAATCACCCACCTCACTCACATACATACATACACGAACTCACAAACACAAACACCCACGCACGCACACACACACACACACACACATACACACACACACACACGAATGATTTAAGATTATTTACTGTGTCTAATTTAATTGGGAGAGAACTGTTTCCTGGGCCACAGCTCACGCTTCTCCGGGAGACAGGGACTCAACTATATAGATGTTAAACTACAATTTGGCTAAATAAATCATTATTATTATTATTATTATCACCCAGACTAGGAAAAATAACAAATATTTGTCTCGAAGCTTGATTTTTTGAAATCAAACTCGCATCTCTTGCCTCTCAGCCTGCTACTGGCCCGTCGGCGCCGCTACCGAGGTCGTCAAGAATAGGTAGGTCTATGGACTATACAAAGTAAACTATGAGTTTAAAAAAAAATCCTACTCTATTATAAACGCGAAAGTTTGTGAGGATATCTGTTACTATTTCACGCAAAAACTACTGAACGGATTTTGATGTAACTTAATAATATAGCTTATACATCAGAATAACATATAGGCTACTCTTTATCCGGTTACTACACGGGCGAAGCCGTGGGCAGAAACTAGTATACAATAATAGCTAAAGATACCCTACTAAATGCGAAATTGAAAACCTCGATCTAGCTCATGAAATCCTACAAAATTGTTTAACCTCAAAGAATTTTCTGTTATAAGGCTAGAATAACTCGAAGTAACTTCCACCTTCCTAGAAGTTTTTTACATCACTCGATATCTTGCTGAAATTAAATTAAATGTTTAAAACTCCGAGTCGGAAGTTAAGACGTGTTGAGTTTGCCGTTATTAACATTAAAGGTTGAGTGAAATACCAATATTAGCTTTTTAATCAAAAAAAAAAATGCTGGACATTTTTCACACAGCATCATCTAGCCCCAAACTAAGCAGAGCTTGTATTATGGGAACTACATGACTGATATACTACTTAAAATACTTTTTTTTTTATAAATACATACATATTATACATAGGAAAACACCCAGACCCGAGACAAACATTTGCAGATCTTACAAACATTTGTCCCGTGACAGGAATCGAACCCGCAACCTCCTGCGTCTCAGGCGGACCTTCGCCCACTGCACCACAGAGGTCGGCATCGCCCACTGCACCACAAAGGTCGTCTCATCAACCTGTCTATCTTATCTAATCAGCCGGTAACACACACTGCTGAGTAAAAACCTCTTCTCTATTACTTCTCAATTATGGTTTTGTGCCAGCCGAATCCACCTTCTGCCCTCACAGTATCATCTGACCAGCGGGTAGGTGGTCTGCCTCGCGGCCGCCATGCATCGGCAGTATTGACTTCAATCAAAACTTTGTTGAAGAGATGTGTTATTGATGTAAGTAATGGGAAACCTGCCTGCAGCTTCTCCACATAAACCCCGTCCTCGCCAGTTGCTTTACGCGTTTCATTCGAGACAATGCAAACCCAATTTCATCTTCAATGATGGGTGGTATGCTTTCTGTATGCATGCGTTCCATTAGGCTTTCTCTATAATTCGCAGCATTTGGCGAATCCAATTCCACTATTTTAAACGAATAGAAATCTTCATAGAACTCCTCAACAACATAAATGATACCATCTCGAATCGTAACAACTTCACCAGTTATGCTGGTTAATTTATTTATTTCTGCTTTATGTCTTGTTAATTTTCGTTTAAAACCTTTTTAACATTTTTATCTTTAATAGTTTCTGTTATTACTTTAATTCAAATGCTTGTACTTGTGTTTATTTATTTTTTATGTTATGTTGAAGCAAACCGGCATACGGCGCCCTTGAGAGTGGTTACCGCCGCCTTATGATATCTGCTACAACTAGGGTATTGGTAACCTATAAGTTTTTTTTTTTTAAATGTGTACCTCTACTCAACTCAAAAAAGTAGCACAAGTTACTCTCCTAGAGTACCTTGTGAAATAACTCGTCCATAGAAGTGACATGATAATTTACACCAGTTATGTCTCAGGGTCGACAACGCACGGTATCTCTGGTATTATTATTAATTCATTTATTTCAGATTATAACAAATCCATATAAAACATTTTAAAACACATATTATTCACAATACAACACACACATATATTCATATAAAAACAAAACAAATCAACTTAAAGTATTTCAGAGAAACCCAAAAATCGCATTGGAAAATAATAATATTCATAATAAAAATTTTAGAATATAATTACGACTATACCACGTACTTTACTATTCCCCTGCTGACGTTTCGTTGACCGTTTAGAGGTCCTTCCTCATGAGCACCGTCCGCGAGCACGCGAGCACGCGAGTGAGACGGGAACTGACTTGACCTCAACGCTCTGCCCTTTGCGCGCGGCTGGACAGCGGCGGCGCGAGCGGTAGAGGGGAGGCAGCTAACTGTTCTTAGTCGCATGCATCGATGACGTAACGAAACGTCAGCAGGAGAATAGTTAAGTACGTGGTATAGTCGTAATTATATTCTAAAATGATACCAAACCACGATAATTTTAATTCTATCATAATAAAAATGTCAAAAATATTAAGTATAATGATAAAACTTGTCAAAATTGACTCGGTTTCCATTATCCTATTTTGTATTACAAATGTCCATAGGTTTAGGTAACCGTTCAACAGTAGCTTATTTGCAAGCATACGGCCCAGTGTGTTTCTGTTACTGTAGTTGTATGCAAAAAAAAAATGGCTCTAGGACTTACGATTATATCTGTGTTGATACATTAGTCAATTATTCAGACAGGGGAACGATTGAATTATATGGAAATGACATTAACTGTTGAAATAATGACGTGATAGCTGCCATGTTTTACGTTGTCAAATTTGCGTTAGCGTGAAAGGAAAAGTAAGCGTCAGGTGGACTGATGCTTTTATTTATGCATTTCGTTTACATTCAATTAATTAATTTCGGAGGTGTTTTTTACCCGTTTCGGTTTATGTAATTCAAAGGAGGTCTAAGATAAATCTGTCGGCGTTGTAAAACAGAATCAGGTACGGCAAGCCCTTTCAAAAAGTTTATCTTAACTTTAATTAGGAGCTGAAAAGTTCGGCTCACCTCGAAGATGGTTATACATAGTTCCCTTCTTAAGTAGAACGATACCAGCAAATTGAGGTAGGGAATGAAAATTTTCATAATGAAATTAAGAAAAACAACGAGTTTGTACACAAAAACAAGTGTCAAAAATAACGAGTGTGTAACCAAATAAACGCACATTATATGTTTCCTTTGTTCATAACAAGCAAACAATCATAACCCAATAGACATATTCATAGTCCTGACCCCACACTAGGATACCCGTGTCGTGGGTATCAGTAACTACGAGTACCTACCGTGGTATCACAACATCGAGACCCATAACGGATATCTGCAGAGCATCCAAACATTTTGTCCTGCAGCGGAATTTATGACCGATAAAATTATACTATACGAAAATCTTTTTCTAAAATTCGTTGTGTAAAATTTATGGCCTCGTACTATCAATCTCTAAATCAATCTCAGTTAGGAATGTATGATTCCGTATAAATCCCTGACTGAGATTGATTTGAAAGACAGACCTAAATGGTTGGAGTTGGAGATTAGTTTTGATTGTAAAATTCACGTAAACTATTCCTTTACAGACTTAAATAATTGGACAAACAATGATACGAAAGGTTCACTTTATCCGACTGGTACTTTACTTTCTCTGTTTGAAATAGAGTGTCTTTTTTGATGATTCATATTTTTAAACTAAATTTTCACGTACCGTATTATCGGTGAAGGCATCTACTAAGTTTAGACTCATTCGGAGAGTCGTAATAAGGGTAAATGGTATAATAAAGAGTTTGATTCTGTGTTTCTACATAGAATCAAACTCTACACACATCTAAATCTCAGATATGTCACAAGTTTTTGACCTGCTCTGGCTGATTAAATAGCCTTTGATGCTGGTGACGGACAAAGCACTAAAGTTGCGAAGTTGATGAGTTCCAGCACTGGGTATATGGTACACGCTCTATGTATATGTCTTATGTATGTCTTTAATATACCCAGATTCAAACCGATCATCTAGACAAATACCACATGCTTAGTTTTCCTTTCACGCTAACGCACAATTTTCAAGGAAAAATATGGCAGCAGTCACTTGAAATTACAACAGCTAATGTCATTTCCATATAGTTCATGCGCTCCGCGGGCGTTGACGCCAATAGAAAGGGGTTGTTGTCAAAGGGGACAAAGCATCTTCCACTAGGTCACACGGCTAAACAACTATAGGAATTTCCTTAAAATATGCCAGTTTTACAACGGACCGTAAGGTTTTTATGCTTTCCACATCCTAATTTGGAAGAAAAGAGAAGGCTTTGAAGATTCATGTTTACCTGTGTTTTGCGAAGATATTTGATTAGACTACGATGCTTCAGTTCAGTTTGAAGATATTTTATTTATTTTAGCTCCTGTATGGAGTAAAAAAAAACACATTTTTACAAAATTGGAAACCCTCAACGTGTATTTAATAGTAACCAATATATACTAAACTTGTGAAAGTTTAATCATTTAAAAACGAGCTGATGATCTACATATGGCTCAACAGATTTGAATCATAGCTAAGAATACTCAATACTCAATACATTTATTGCTTTCACATGGTAGGTACATAGATGGTATTTATAGGTAGGTATCTCACATGAACCCTGTCTAATGGTATAGCAATAGATAGGTAGGCAGGCCGAGGATTTTCGTTAACAAACTAGTTATCTAGTTTGTTAACGTAAGTCTCTCAAACGAACTTTGTTTTAGGGTCTAGCAACATGTCGACTCTCGGTCTAGCACTTTCAATCACCTATAAAATAAAATAAAAACTAAATCAACATTCGTTTATTCGTTTGGAACACAGGCAGACACAAAGTTAAACAAACACGTTAAACTCATAACACCCTTCTGTTTGCTTCGGGAGTTAAAAATATTGTTGTTTCCACTTCAGCTTCATAAAATAACAAGACACACGTTAAAAATCCTACACTGTTTGCACTTTATACCAAAATAATACGAAGTTGACTGGAAGAAGTCTTCAACAAAAATGCTCTACTCAACTAAAATTAACAAGAATTTTAACTTTTCTGAATTGAAACTTGCGCTAATAGTACGTAAATAAATACATAATTATAAGTAAATAAATTAAACACGGGAAAACAATAGAAAAGGTAAACACGGTAAATACCCGTATAAAACTTATAATTACGGAGAAACTTCAATCAACGGGTTTTGATGTTGTTAAGTTCAATCTTTTTAACTTCCGAAGCAAACAGAGGGGCGTTAGATTTACTCGTAAGCAACTTGTTACATATTTTATTTTATCCTCTATTAAAAAAATATTATATTTTAAGTACCCAAAAGCTGTTCTCGAACTATCCGAACTAACTGCGAATTTAAGTAAACTCATCGGAAGTCGCTCTCTTTGATGCGTCCACCATTTTGTTGCCGGAAACACGTAATGGCGCAGACCTTTGTTACATGCCAACTTTATTACTATGTCGTAGAGTATTAAAGTCGTGCGGATATGTTCATAGCTTTGTTTATGAATGTCGTATATTATAAAACGACGGCGTCTTAATGTGCCGTTTGTCTTTTTGTCTTTTATACAGTTACCTACCAAAGCAGAACGGTCGATATAACTGCATAAAAACAATTGATGTTTTTAGTTTTTACTCTAGGATTCCCTGTTTCGTGGGTATGAGAAACTGCGAGTACCGTGATTTCACTACTCCCAGACCTAACACAGATTATGCAAACATTTTTCCGGAAGCAGGAATCGTACCCGCAACTTGCATCACAGCCACCCACCTAAAATTAAATTAAAGGTACATTAGAGATGATATATATATATTTTTTAATTGAGTTTTGGTATGAAAGTGCACCGTGGTTGCAAAAGATCGTTCATCATAGGTACCTACTGTTTGTGGTGCTTTTGTCCAGAAGTGGCTATAAAACAAAAATAAAATAAAATATCTTTATTTCAAAAATATATGCATTAAAACAACATATTTATGACAAAATCAGTCAATTTTTTTTTTTTAAATAATTAAAAACTAAAACTTTGTTCTTTTGAGAAAATAAATTCTTTAAACTGAACTGAAGTGCACCGTGGTTGCAAAAGATCGTTCATCATAGGTACTGTTTGTGGTGCTTTTGTCCAGAAGTGGCTATATCTTAAAAATAAAATAAAATATCTTTATTTCAAAAATTTGAGCTATTGATGATAGTGATAATGATTGATTTTATTCTACACATTTATCCTCTACTAGCTTTTGTTCACAGCTTTGCTCGCGTCTTCCAAAATTCTATTAGTATAACCTACCTATCGATTTTCATCAAAATTCAATAAACCCAGAGAATTTTACACAGAAGTAGACCCAGAGTTATTAGTTCGTAAGAAATATCATTACGTCAATTTACAAAAACCTATAAAAAACAACAAAAACTATGAATGAATACATTAAAATACGTTGTTTTACACCATGAGATAAATAAAAAAAAACACATAAAGCATTATTTATTAATTATTTCATTAATTTTCATTCCATTCACAAACGTTCTATTCGTTATATTGTGGTATATACTTAATAAGTATATACCACAATAATAATTATATTGTCTATAATTATTAATAATAATATAATTATTATTGTGGTATATACTTAATAAGTATAAGTTATATCAAAATTATAATAATAATAAAAATATATGGCACAGTATCTATTTTTTTTTTATTTTATAAACTGTATACATATTAAACAAGAGGAAAAAATTGTCAGAGCAATATACGTCAATGGAATAGTAAGGACAGAATAGAAAGTATTTTTAAGTTTATTTTTGAACTTGTGCTGTGGATCGATTTCAATATAATGGCTAAAAAATAACTATATAAATAAACAAATAAATGCCCTTTTTTATTATATTTTAAAATATTATATACTTACCTATTTATATAAGTACCTAAACTTACCAACAGTTGCAACTCAGCAAAACAGGCGAAACTCTGACTTATGTGATAAGTAGAATAATTTGACGCGAGATATAATTTAAACATACTAGAGACGATTCATATTATTAAATGGAAATTTTCCGCGTGGACGGAGAACGTTTCAATATTTCACCCTGATGAAGATTCTTGGAAAGTGTCGAAACTAAGTCGGTGCCTACCTACATCCCTACACGCACCAATATCTAGTATTACTAACAATCAAACTACCAATACAAATATTGGATGAGAATTTTGTTACATCCGTTTTTTGTTTTACTCTAAATTGTTTTCTTCTGATAGCCACGTCTCACAAACCAAAATTGTAGCGTTTGCCATAAATCTACATAAGCCTCGATACCTGAAATATTACCCCGGATTTCACATTTTATCAAAACAACATGGCAACACTTACCTTTAGCCCATTCCTGATTCCTCTCACAGAAATCATACCTTTTAGATGTAAAATTGAATCAATTCTGATTCTGCGTACCCGAAGATACCTACTAGGGTTGATCTCTGATGTTATTATCTCAAGGGGATCGAAATTATTCAGTACTATAAATTATAAATGTAAAATATTCCCTCAGATGTATTTGCCTCGGAATAAAAATTAATAAGAATATTGATATACTCAGAGTGGACACTGAAAACAAGTGTATTTGATTTTTTGTGTACAAAAATTTGTCAACATATATTCGAATTTGATGAAAACGATAGTCAAACTCTGCATATTCATTTTGTTGTAACAACTGGCATAGATTTATTCCAATGCTTTACACCCGTAAATTTATCTTTAATTATGGGAAACGGAAACTGTCCTTCACTCACTTCAAAAGGCCATTTGACATTCTGTAAATCTAAAGTTGTTCAAAAATTCTATAATATTAAGTAATACAGGTACAATAAAATCCTTAAGATTAAAAAAAAAACTAAAGTGGCAAATAAGCTTACAGCCCGACTGATGGTTAGTGGTTACCGCAACTTATGTACATGTAAGTCAAGCCAAGAAGTCAAGTCTAAATTCATTTATTCAATAAAATTACAAGGATCACATTAAAACGTCTACTGCCTGTTCCTCCGCGATCAAGCCAGGAAAGAAACGCAAGAAAACAAGGCTGGCTATTCTTTTTAATAATACTTTTACAAAACAATAGGTTCGACTTTTAATATCAGAGGTATCACTCACGCATTGGCGATCCTGAGAGATAACGTGTAATAAGACTATGTGCTTGTCATTGCCTGGCATTCACACCATTACTACTTGGCGGAAAAAATAGGTAATCTTATCTGATGAACATTGATATAGGAAAAAAGAGCTTTTTCATTCAATTTCCAGAACACGTTTTTCAGGGGTTTTCTACTCGCTCACCAACATGTAGGCCCAGCATAAATTCAGTTATATGCCCAATAAATCGCGCTTTGATGTATCACAAACAATAAAGGCATCTAGATGGTCTATGGGTGGACAGCGAGTGATCCCAAGCATTTGTCATTTGGTAAAAAAAACGTAGTGGGCTTATTCTGAAGATAAAACGTAGGGTGGCCGTGATTTGTGATGGATAGAATTGAGTTATGATGTTTTGGATTTTTGTCAATGACGCCTATTTGATGGGAATCGGAAGTTGTATAATACTTTAGTTCTTCGTTATGTCTCATGGAGTGATGCTTTTGGTGCTTCAAGCGTCCATACGGTAGCTACTTACCAACCAGAAGGGTCATATAATGCTGGACATAATGCTGGACATTTTCCACACAGCATCATCTAGCCCCAAACTAAGCAGAGCTTGTATTATGAGAACTAAATGACTGATATATACTTTATATACTTTTTTTTTGTAAATACATACATATTATAAATAGAAAACATAACGAGACCAATATTTGTAGATCATACAAACATTTGTCCCTCGGCGGGAATCGAACCCGCAACCTTCTTTCTTCCACTGCGCCACAGAGGTCATCAAAATTATTGTTTGCTACTTATATAAAAATAATCGTCCAAGTGCGTGTCGGCCAGGCGCAGTGTAGGGTTCTGTAGTAACCATATATTTACTTCCTGTTTTATACAACTACTGGCTACTAGTAACCCCTAAGTTTGGTCTCATATGATTCGATATGACGAGTCTAATAGATTGCACTTAGTGTCGAGGGCTTAATGATGAAGCCAGAAGGGATAGTAGAACTATTCAGTGGCTACTTGAAAATCCCTCAAAAACCTATCAAACGACACTCCACACTGTGAGCTAGACGAGAAAAAACATCCCTGATTTACGTGAAGGGGAAGTATAACCCTAAAAATATGTTTTTTCATGATTTTTGTTATACCACTTTGTTGGCGTGATTAATATGTGTACCCATACAAAATTACAGCTTTCTAGTACTAAGAATCTTTGAGCTAATCCGCGGACAGACAAACAGACAGGACATAGATGGACATGGCGAAACTTAAAGGGTTCCTTGTTGACTACGGAACCCTAAAAAACTACCGTGATTCTACGATGTCGGGATTATTTTGTAAGGTATTTTCAAAAAAGGGTTTCGATGAGTTATATCGTGTGGTTGAGATATCTTTGCCCGTTTTTAGTCAGATATTTATCTTAGATCAGAATGTTCTGTGAAAAAAACATTATCATTTTTTTACAGGATATATACCGAACCAAAGACTTTTTACACATATGTAAGCTTGTCATTTATGATTTTTATAAAAAATTGTGATTTGTCTTACTCATAAATGCAGTTTGCTATAAACATATACAATAGAACTGTGGTTTCACGATTTATCTATTTAATTACTAAATCAGAACAAACAAACTCACAACTGTTTTCCCAATGATGGACATACAATAGGGGCACATAAATACTCAGTGCTATTAATTGTATTAATATAAAATACAAGTTGTTGCCCGCGGCTTCGCCCGCGTGTTATATGTTAATAAAAGTAGCATATGACCGTCTCCAGGCTTCAAACTATGTCCACCAACTTTTGAATGAATCGAACCAAGGATTACAATTTATTCAAAGTTTAGAACTCAATTGCACACCCCCAAATAGTAGTTTTGAAAAAATAAATAATACGTGTTTCATTATTTACTTTAAAGTTTATTTGTACAGAGTTTTGAGCAAATCAAACATTTTTTTTCATAGAAACTTTACCGCCGTATTTAACCCCCTTAGGGTTCGTTTTTCGAAAATAAGATTAACCTATGTGTTATTCCAGATCCTAAACTATCTACAATCCATATTTCATCAAAATCGGCTTAGTAGTTACGGAGATACGTGGTAACAAACATTCACACACGGACACACACACACACACACACACACACACCCACACACACCCACATACACACACACACAGACTTTCGCATTTATTATATTAGTAGGATATTTCTATATTTGCCACCTGCCTGCATTCTTGTATTGTAATTAGAATTCCACGTGGCAGGTTACCCTGCCTTCGAATGTTTGGTACTAGGGTATGCCAAACATCTCATTACCGTTTTCACCGTTTTGTGATCGTATTAACGCGTACATAATTTTTTTAAGTAGTGAAATCCGTTCCGGATTAGAAGTCGGGGTACCGCTTACTATCCAACACAGCTCACATTTTTCTAATCTGGAGTGATTTCTTTAAGAAATCGGGCATAAATTCAATGAAACAAGAGGCATACAGACAAACGTTTACGTCTCAAAAAGTAAGTATCAATATCAGTTTTATCCAAAGTATTTGAAAAGAAATGATTTTACATCAATATACCTTTGTAATGTCAGTTTAGGTTCCTGCGATTCAAACCTCAAAGCTTCCCTGCACTCTGTTAAATAAATCAAAATTCAAATCAAAAGGCCAACCAGTATAAAATGCTATCAAACAGAATTCGTCATTTTACAACGCTTTGGGAATATAAAATTGTTCCGCTTGTTTCACATTTCCTCGTAAAGCAAACTGTGAAAAGATGAATATAATTTCACATGTTTACCTTTGAGGATATAACAATTTTATTAAGAGAATGTTCTTGAATAAGAGCACCAAGAAGTTTTTAGCCGTTTACCATACTTTTTTAGCAATAGTGTTTGCAAGTTGATCATAGTAATCGTGCAATGGGTTTAATGACTGCAAAAAAATTGTTTAGCTAAATTGTCTCTGTAAATATTTATTTTATTTAGAAGTGTAGAATATGCCTGCCTAGACCAGTGCATGTTTGCTGACGGCTAATTGAGTCAATAATCAATCTAATGACTGATTATATCGATTCGGTTTCAATCTATGACCGTCTTTGTATGAGTTCTACTTCTCGAATCATCATCATTATCATCAAAATCTTGCATAAGTTCACTGCTAGACATAGGCATTCGTCATGGATCTCTTTGATCCAAGATTGGTATCTTGGGTCACCTCCTCCTCTCACCAACTTCTTGCAACTTTTAAGATGTCATCGGTCCATCGGCCTTCTTTCACTGCGTCACTGATTGCAGCTACCATTTGAAAACCTTTCTTCCCCAGTGGCTGTCAGTTCTGCGAACTATATGACTTGCCCGTTTCTACTTCAACTTGCTAATTCTATGTAAGTGACTTTAGTTCTTCTACGATTTGGATCTTTCCTCATTTTGGATTTTATCGCTAGAACAGTTCTTTAAATATCCTGTGACTTTCAGTTTATGTACATATTGTAAGGTATACTATAAAAATTACAGATGTCCAGGGAACAAATACGACTTTCTGATGGCGCTAGCGCCTGCAGAAAAATTAAATTGTATGGAAATGTCACGTGTCAGCTGCCAAGTTTTACCTTGACAATTGTACGTTAGCGTGAAAGGAAAAGTAAGCGTGAGGTCTAGACCGTCAGGGATTTGAAGTGAACGTTACTCTTGAGAGTTACGTTCACTTTAAATCAAACCAAAAACAATCAAAATTTCTTAATAAAAAATATCTTAGCTTTCATACTTAAATCGTCATTTTGAATTTCGTCGTTTAATTTTTTTTTTATTATATCTCGGCCTTGGTTTGGTCTGGAACGCTTCGTTGGCAAGTCAAAGTAGGAAGTCAGCTAAATATACAAGACTATAAAAATGTTGCTCCAGTCTTATATCCTCTAACCTGTTTACCATACATTAAATTGTGTATTCAAAATGGTAACGACCATTTTGTTTTAGCATAGTAGAGACAAAAGGATAAAATATTCGTGCAGGTTGTCGTTAAATTTTAGTTGATATTTTAAATCTATGTTAGGTATAAATAAATTATTTAAATTTAATACTAGCCTCTGCCCACGGCTTCGCCCGCCTGGTACCCGGATAAAAAGTAGCCTATGAGTTATTCTGATGTACAAGTTATATTACTGTAAAGTTTTATCAAAATCCGTTTGATCTTTCGTCTGATGGGCACAGATATTATAATACACGCATTTATATGTCACTAGCTGCGCCCCGCGGTTTCACCCGCGTAAGTTTTGATTCCGTGGGAATATCGGGATAAATGTAACAGATATAGGTAACAACTGTGTACCTCAAGTTTTCACGGTTCGCGTGTTGAATTTTTATACTCGTGATAGCTTTGAAATTAAATGTCCGATTCGAAGTATTTTACTGCTACATAAATACCCTTAATGATAAAACTATTTATGTATTTGAATAAGAATTAATACTACGATACGAATGTTACCAACTTTTGTTTCTACCGGCGATCTAATTAATTTTTAGAACACAAAAGCTGCTATTGTGACTTAACTATGATAGTTAGATATATGCCTTCGCGGACTTTTTTGTAGGTAATAATGAGTACTTTAATTATGTAGTACATTATTTTTATGTATCATCAATAGTTTTCTCAGCGCACGCCAAAAAATGAATTTTATTGGCAAAATTTTGCTACTATGTGCTACATTATTGCAATTTTCTTAAGGATCTCTATTTTTTTGAAAATAAATTATAGCCTATGTTACTTCTTGATAATTTAGCTTTCATTTGGTGAAAAAATAGTTAAAATCGGTCCAGTAGTTTCGGAGCCTATTCAATACAAACAAACAAACAAACAAAAATCTTTCCTCTTATAATATTAGTTTAGATAAGATACCTTTTAGTCCCGCACCTTTCTTAGTGTGGCACATCGTGACAAAAGAAAATTCGAAAAGAAAATAATGATAATGATGATGACATGTGGCTAACAATTTAGGCTAGCTACATAATGCCTGCTTGGTTTCGATGATGAGCTCTAATATGACTTGCGTAAGCCAATTTTGACTGTGTTCGCGCTATGCAGCTGCCGGTCTAAAAATCAATTCAACTGCCACAACACGTAAAGAAGCAATAAATCATCACGGAAAATAAAATACAAAGCAAAATCACCCTGTCAAAACTCCATCCTGAATTTAATTAAATCACTCAATCAATTTCCAAAGGGCACAGATGCTGACCCATTTTTACCCCCAAAACCTCCATAATGAAACAAAGCCGGGTTACTCCAAAGGTTATCTGAAGAATTCGTTGCACAAAGCGGTTATGGTAATGCCCTTTGGTCACAGCTTGATTTGAAATAGCTGGTCACATTTTCTCCGGAGTAGGGTGGAAAATAATTTTCTTTTTTTAAAAGCCAAGAATGCGGGATAACTATGTTTGGATATGTTCTTATTGCCCTGTTGAGTTTCATTGTTTTATGTTCCAAAAATCGGAAACTATTGTTTTACGTAGCAGAAACATTTAATTAAGTATCATTTGCAAATAAATAAGTTTTGAAAAATTCATTGACGTCTTTTAAAATGAAGATATTGTCGGTGTTGTCAGAAATGCCGTTTCACACGCACCTAATTTAAAACGTTTTTGTTTTACTGTACAAATCGGAAAACTAAAAACGAGCATAACTTTTTAGGAATTTATTATGACTATAACTCGTTACTTTACTATTATTTAGCTATCGTTTTGTTGACGGTTCAGAGGTCTTTCCTCATGAGCACTTTCTGCGACCACGTTTGGCAGTTGTAGGACGGGAACGTATACGATCAACGAAACGTCAGCAGAAGAATAGTGAAGTGCGTGGTAAATATAGTCGTAATAATATCCTAAAATATTACCTACCTGCTTTACGAGATCCTTTCTTCCCATAGATACATGTAAACTGTGAAATGAGCTGGCTTCTGAGGTGTTTCCGCTGAACTCTAGAAAGATATGCTTTAAAAAAGAGTGCTTCTGAGCAGGCATTGCATCAGCAATGTTATGGTGTTTTAGATATACGACGAAAACCGCTTTCTCTGAGGACCGTATTCATATTTGTCTCGTCATAACTATTCTACGAGCATTCCTGCCTGTCTGAAATCGATGCAATAAAATGCCCAATTTGGGAGATTCAGTGATCTCGCAGATTTGGGAATCAAATCCCAATTAGTTTTTTTTCTATGGGCGTCAAGAACCGTAGTGGCCTAGCTGTTTCCATTATAAGCTAAGTCTGTTGAAGTGTTCTTTGTATTCATGATATTACGTTTGAAGATTCTAGAATTTTCCTTTGACAATTTCAAGAGACATCGTCCGTTTTAAATCCGAGGGGTTGATTGATGGCAGAGAGAAAGCTGAGTAGCTTGCTGCTTTGTACATTGAAATGAACAAGTTTATTGTTTGTAAAGTCATGAATGAATGAATAAATAAAGTCTTATTCTTAAGAAAGTACAATGGGCGTTCAAGCGATCTTTATTATAAGTCATAATAAATGAGTTGTGAGGTATGAACTATGACTTATACTTGGTTGCATTAAATACCGTATTCCAGAATGATAAAATATTAAATCGTATTTTAACACGCTTATATTAGCTTCACTTGTAACTAACTAACAAACAAACAATGTAATCAAATCTTGGAAGTCAATTTTAACCTACTTCTAAATGTCATATCGAAATGAAACTGTATATATTATTATGTAGTTCGGATGACAATACTATAATTTAGTATCTTGGAGCTGATTATTTTTTTATAACTTTTGCGTGATAAAAGCGTTTTTTTTTCTATTTAAAATACACATTTTATTGTATCCTTGTAAGGAAATCTTTGCCTGTCAGACCGAGAAAGAATCAACTGATTAATAATCTTTAAGTAAGGCCAGCCCCATTGAATAACAGGCCTCATAACTCAGTGTACTCTGAATAGCTAAAATAATATAATCCTTTCAAAATACAGTTAAACTTTCAAGTGGCAATTCCAGACGAAGTGCTTAATGTATTTCTCTTTTTTAGGTATAAACTCCAGCTACACGTGCCGTCGTAAGCGCCGGTAAGTACCAAAGTACTGTTTACAATAAATCATAATAATGACGTTTTTTATTCTACTCTCTCCCGTTTCCCGGATACAGTAAAAGTAACGCTCAGTTTAGATAGAGTTTTTGTGACGGAAACATTTGAATGTACTCAAAATGCTATAAAGTTCTCTTTTCCTATTACGTAGGGCTTTGTGGATTACAATCTAATAGTATTTTACATCTACTGCATATATAAAATGGTTTTAAGAGCAAGAATAAAATACAAGCTCTTCATATTGTAAAAACGGGAATTTTCACGTACTGCACTATCGGTGAAGGCACCAACTAAGTTTCGACTCATTCCCAGGATCTTCATGAGGGTGAGTGATCGCGACTTTCTCCCTCCGCGTCGCGCCGTGCACTACGCGCTGCCGCACGTTGTGCGCGGTTATAAAGGCGCGCGAGTGGAGGGGGCGATTGTGTTCTTAGCGTTGTTGTAACTACTGGTGGTAGGGGTGCTTCATTGTCTTCGCTACTGCTCACGTCGTCCCCATAACCTATTCCTGGAGGAGCCAGATAAGCTACGCTTACTGTGGCAATGTCAGACTCGACTCCCGCGCTATCATGCAGTCCATACAGACATGACTTCCAGGCGGGGGGTAAAGCCCATCCACGGTCTCTGTTAAAGTTTGGTAGACGACCTATCTCGATAGCTTCGCGGATCTTGCGAACAACAAAAAACTTTTCTCTTGCCAAGACTAGCTCCTCGTCATGAGCTTAGTAAACAATTTAAAACTTACAAAATACAAATAAAGCAACGCAATTAATCCGTTTAAATGTGTTTAATTTCATTATTCTTACAAAACTTCAACAAAGCTACTAAGTCAAAGTCAATAGGTTTTTATTCATTGACATAACGAGGTTCATACAAAAACGTCAGATTAAAAAATAAATTTATTCAAATTTTTCAACGAATTTAAGCCGGTTCTTCGCGCGTCTAAAACAGAGGCACCTCGTTATTACTATAACATGATTTCCAACTACTTGTATAGTTTAATAATTTTATGAATCGTTTAGTATCGTAATCGTTTAGTAATAATTTTATGAATCGATAGATATTATGTTGATTTCCATATATTTAAAAAAAATCCGTTCACTTTCTAATCTCCATGATTTATTGAAAATTTGAAGAAAGATTTAATTTAGAACTTGTGTGCTAAATTAAATCTTTCTTTAAAAATACCAATGATAGAGACCCTCAGATCCACACTCAGTACGTAGATCTATGAGAATACCAAATAGGAGGTAGTCTGAGACACGTTCAAAAATTACATTTGGCTAATGCTCTCGTTTTGCAAATAGTAAGTATTTTACGTGACAGGTTTTGCTGTTTATTGGAATACTGATGGTACTGTCTTCGGTTTTTTTACTATAGGACATGCCTTTTTTCTCACGATATTTTCCTTCATAGTTTTGAGCACGTGATATTGAGCACATACATATTTAAAAGTTATTACAAAATAAATAAATGGTCTAAGTACCTTACTAGGTATAAATAGGCAAAATATGCGTAGGTAGGTGTTTCACAGATCTTAATCCATACAGATCACTCTAAAATCTTAAAAGATCTCTAAAAATACTCTACATTACGATGTCCTGAAGACAAAATGCCGGTTTAATTAAAGCAGCTGAAATATCGCCATTTCGTTTCAAACTAGGCTTTCGACAAAAATAAAGTGGTTGGACTATAAATTTGAATCAGAGGCCAAATTGCTCCGGCAATCGTTGACACAGTTAGGATGAAGGAGCTGGGTTAGTTTATAAGAAATTACTTCATATTGTACCGTACAAACTGACGCCGGCACCGGTCGCTTAGAAATTTTTATTTTACTTTTATATAAAAACAAACAAATAACCTCACGACTGTATTCGCCAATTTCTGAACGAATTTTAACCTTAAAATTCAATGTACAATCGGATCCCAATAAATATCAAAGATGTTCCCAGCCTATGCAGATTCAAAACTAGACTAAAAACCTGGCTTGTTAAGCAAACCTTCTACACGATGGAAGAGTTTTTGTATTAGGAAATATGAAATATGACTTAATTACCTACTCTATGTGATGACGATGGATACCTAAGTACCTACTTAGATAGGTACTTAAACTTGTTTTTATTTAATTTATCTTTTTACTCTCATAAATGTGTAATTTGCCTAAATTGACGTATATCCTTCGTAAGAATAAATTATAGCATCGAAAGATATCTGCACTATCCGGGGCATTGCTATTGAAGACAAAATTCCAAATGGTTTGTCTTCAAAACGTAACACGGGTATTTCAGGGGTATTGCTGTTACTTCCCATAGAGACAAAGTTGGAAATTCTCATGTGTTTGTACTGTTCAAAATGAAACACGAGTATTTCAGGGATATTGCTGTTACTTCCCATAGAGATAAAGTTGGAAATTCTCATGTGTTTGTACTGTTCAAAATGAAACACGAGTATTTCAGGGGTATTGCTGTTACTTCCCATAGAGACAAAGTTGGAAATTCTCATGTGTTTGTACTGTTCAAAATGAAACACGAGTATTTCAGGGATATTGCTGTTACTTTCCATAGAGACAAAGTTGGAAATTCTCATGTGTTTGTACTGTTCAAAATGAAACACGAGTATTTCAGGGATATTGCTGTTACTTCCCATAGAGATAAAGTTGGAAATTCTCATGTGTTTGTACTGTTCAAAATGAAACACGAGTATTTCAGGGGTATTGCTGTTACTTCCCATAGAGACAAAGTTGGAAATTCTCATATGTTTGTACCATTCCTAATAAAACACAGGTATTTTTGGTGTAATATAAAATTGATTCGATATATAATTGATCGACTATTATGAACATTAATCTAGATGAAATAATGTTATTTAATTTGATTATGTTTTGTGAGCAGGAAACCTTGAATTTTATTATTTAGTAAAATTTTGTAACTCGCATCTGCGTTATCGAACTCACGTTGAAGCGCCCTTACATGGCTCATGTACCTACCTGTCTATTAATCAATTACTTAAGACCTATGAAAACTATGTTATGAGATTGAAATAAATAAATGTAAAAAAAATATTGTTGTTGCCTAACTTAACGAAGATAGAAATCCTCAATTTTATTTGTCTTCAAAATTAAACACGAGTATTTCAGAGGCATTGTGTTGTCTATATTTTAAACAAGGTTGGAAATTCTCATATGTTTTTATCATTTAAAACCAAACACGGGAATTCAAGCATTACTGCTTGGCAGAAATTGTACAATGATCGTTCCGCGGAAAAATTCCTTCACAAACGACAACAAAATACTGATTTACTGATTTCAGGAGTGAACCAGTTATTAAATCTCCATCTGTGTCCCGCCTCTCTTTGTTTTTCCTTCTCCTTTATTAGTCTTCGGATCCAACACAATTCTAGAGTGAATTTTAATATCTCAATCGCCTTTAATTAAAATGTCTCGTCAGCGGTGATTTTATAACATAAATGGCTTGATTGATTTTGGTGGGATTCTAATGAAGTTAATGGGATTTTGTCGGTTTTCCAAATTGATATTTTCTGTTTAAATTAGTTTTGACGATAATAAATAATGCTGAACACTTTTTCACACAGCATCATCTAGCCCCAAAGTAAGCAAAGCTTGTGTTATGGGAACTACATGACTGATATACTACTTATATACATTTTTTTTGTAAATTTATACATATTATACATAGAAAACACCTAGATCCGAGACAAATGAATGCAGATCATACAAACATTTGTCCCGTAGCGGGAATCGAACCCGCAACCTTCTGCGTCTCAGGCAAAGATATCTCCAAACCTTTTTTGTTGAGTGACGCGTAGCTTTAAACTCTATTTAAGATTTTTTGTTGTAGTTATACATAACTATTACAAAAATTGCATCAAAATCGTTTATGTCGTTTTTACATTAACTATTTCAGAGCCTCCTAGTAACTTGAGACGATATAAGCTGTTAAAGAGCCACGCTTGAGGTCATAGATAATAATTATTGTAATACCATTATTTGGTATTTGTAATAATAATAATTGTATATGACTATTATTACAATCGGATAATAATAAACGAACAACCAACCTCTCTAATCTAACATACTGACCAATGAGTTTGTACATAAATATACCAGATACTTATAAAAGACGATCGCCGGCATTCGCTTTATTTTAAATCATTAGATAGGTCTCAAATGTGGAGATGTAGGTACAGCAAGACGTGTATAACAAAACTGAAAATATTAGGCGAACGAATCCTGCACGAAGATCGTCATTTGTGTACCCAAGATCAGCTCAAGTCAGTATCACAAGCAATCGATGAAGAATGTATTGAGAACGTCAAAAATTTCATACTCCAATAACAGAGATTTACAAAAACACCGTGAAAGAATATGTAGATAGAGTAGCTTCTCTTACAAAGGTAGAAAAACGAAAAAAATATAGTCTTAGGCTTTTTCTGTTAATTCTACCTACCAACCTTAAAACTCGTGACATTGACTGGGAAAGAAAACTACTTTATTTCTATATTTAAATGGCATGGGATTGCTTGAGAACCCATGTATAGAATTTATAATTTGCAGAACAATAGATTTGGCATTGGTGGAAATGACCCAGATCACACAATACGAGCTCATTACATTCCAAATTACTTACGTTCATAAGTAATAAACAAATGCTTGTAAGTAAACCACTTATTTATAAATAAGGAACCCCGTATACCTACATTTAATCTCTGATAATGAAGTGTCCGATTACAAACAAAGGGCCAACAAAGAGCGTTTATAATTGCTTCCCACAATGAGGGCTTACGTCAGAGTAATGATAAACAAGCTATGGAGCACAAACACAATATGATAAGGCGTTTGTTATAATTGATCGAGCGAGCAAAGTTAGCTATGATCTTTGAGTTTACATGGATAATCCAATATCTACGTATGTTTGTGTCTCTAATTAGCGAGAAAACCGCACATTACCGTCAAAGTTTGTAGTACTTATGTAAGCTAAAAAAAATGTTGTGTGCAAAACATTTTTTTCTATATATCTATGTACGTATGATGTGTGTTTGTGGCGATAAATGCCGAGCTGTTTAATCAATACTGTTGAATAAACAATGCTGTTTTAATTTCTGTTAATAAAACTGACTCACAGGCTGCTCGTACAGAATTACTGGCAGGAGTGTGTGAGTGTGAAAAGTGTGATATTCACCTGCCTGCTGCATCGAGAAAATCTGTGTTATTGTGATACAATTTTTGACTAAAATTCGACATTTATTCGATCGCCTTGAAATTCGACCTACTTATTTGAAATGTAGGCCACACTTTGACTGATTCTGTTTTAACAGCTGATGCTATACAGACGACTTATTTCTTTTTTTGGGTTCCATACCTGAAAATGAAAAAAAACTGAATATTTATTTTAGGATCACTTTGTTGTCCTTCCGTCTGTCTGTCAAGACCCTTTTTCTCAGGAATGTGAGGAGGTATCAAGTCGAAATTAAAATAAAATTATTAGGTCTACGATTCCTTAGAGCTCTAAAAAATATAGCTTCTAAGTCAATAAAATAAAAAAATACGGCAATTTATGCGACATATTTTAATATTTTGATACTCGCAAGTAATTCAAAACTTAAAGGTTACTTCCAGACCTAGAATCATGAAATTTGGCAAGAAGCAAGGTCTAACTGGAAAAAGTCGGAAATTTTTTAATTTGTAATTTAATCACATAAAAAATATTTCTTGCGATTAAACTTACTTTTGCAGTGAAAGAATTTACCGTGACGTACCTATATCGATATCAATGTATGGGAAAACATTTATTCAACTACAAAGATAAGTTAATTCAATCCGACTATCTATTCGTAAAACAATATTTGGTGTCTTCAAAGTTTACAGAAAGCCTAGGTGCGCGAGTCAGACTTGCATATGTATAGACAGTCCGGATTCTTTTTTATCGATGTCCTTGAAAATTAAGTAACAACGTCTTACTAACAAACCCGCAACCTGCGTCTCAGTTGGGCCTTCGCTCACTGTACCACAGTTTCGGCACAGAGGATTGCGGTTAAGATCACAAAAGCTGTCCGCCCATGAAGGCTTATATTATATTCATTATTAAAATAAACAAAAAATCCATTCTAAAGTAGATTACATTTTTGCTATCAGGATTTTAACCGTGGTTTAGTCGTAATCTCTCTTGTTTTTTTGTTTGATCGCGCCAATCTCTGGAAATACCAGAGATTGGCGCGATCAGATTTTGGATGGAACGGACTGTAAGAAAGTTTACAAGGGGTTTAATTGGTGTACTTACCACATACTATGAATATATTATAATATACATAATATATATAATATACAATATACCTACATAGTTAAATACAATATACGTCATAATACCTACATAGTTACCAACACTTTTATATGATCCAAAACATAGATAAATTAGAAACAGGGAACAGTTAGCGACTCGAGGACAAGTAGACCAAAGATTTCAAAATAGGTTATGATTTAGCACGTCTGATGGTAACAGGTAGTTAATTCCATAAACGGACAGCCTGCACTGTAAAGGAGTTATCATAGTAGGAGGAGGGGTGTATAGGTGTCAGAAGTTGAAGAGTTTCAGAAGAGCTCAGTGATCGAGCTCGGGAGAGATGAATCTATTGGAAACATTATTTAAGATAGGAAGGTGTGGACGGATTGAAAATAATGTTATATAACAAATTTAGGATATAAGTATACCGGCGAAGGCGTATGATAGGTATCCACGATACAGGGAATCCTTATGTGGGGTCAGGACTTTACACTGTTGGGTTTTTAATCTTATGAGATACATATCAATTACAATGCATAAAAATTATAATTAATATCAAATTATTATTAAAAAATGAAAATTTACCAGAATCGAAATTAATTTATTCATTAAAATCACAAGGATCACTTTGAAACCACATTTTCTTGTGCATCTGGATATTCTTATATTCTTACTCCCTGAAAAGGCATAGGGCTATATTATATAAATCACATATCCCTCCCTAAAAACTTTTAATTCCCTTGTACCGAGCGTAACTCATACTTGATGGGTAACTAAATGATCACCCTACTTTGATCTAATAGATTAACATGTAAAATTTCATGTAAAACGGTGCAGATAACGTATTTGACGTTAGTATTTTTGATTATTCTGCGGTATTTAAAAAAAATGAGGTTTGGCACTAGGAAGAATAGACAAACGGACATGATGAAACTATAGAATTCCAATTTAACTATTTGCCTACAAGATGAACCATTAAAAGCTATTTATGTGTATTATTATGTAATATTTACAAAAAAAAATGTTTATAAGTATATCAGTCGTGTACTCCCATAACCTCATAACACAAGCTCTGCTTACCTTGGGGCAAGATGATGCTGTGTGAAAATGTTCAGCATTATTATTATTTAAAATTTCAGGCTTATGCCTGGAATCTGTACAGGCATTAGTGAAGCCGAAGCGAACACTAAGAGGCTTTTTTGTACAATATATCGTCATCAATACGTTATCTTGTGGATGGCGACTGAGAGAACCTATTGAAAATATGTGTGATACTAATATTAATTATTATTATTTATATAAATTTGTTTATATATAAATAATAATAATTATTTATATATAAACAAATAATAATATTATAATTTGTTTCAGACTCAATAAACATAGGTATTAGCTTTGATTATGAGGGAGCTCTGTCCGTCATTATATGTACACTAGCTTTTGCCCACGGCTTCGCCTGCGTGGTACCCGGATGAAAAGTAGCCTATGTGTTATTCTGATGTATAAACTATATTATTTTTAAAGTTTCATCAAAATCGGTTCCGTAGTTTTTGCGTGAAAGAGTAACAAACATCCATCCTCACAAACTTTCGCGTTTATAATATTAGTAGGATAGGATACGATTTGACAATGTACATTTAATCAGATTTTATACTGGCCACGTAATGTAAGACGAACTATAAAACTGCAAACATTCTTGCTCGCCATTATTCTGGTCCCTGATCGCCATTTTTAGAGTGATTATTACTTTCTATAAAAAACCGGATAAGTGCGAGTCTGACTCGTGTACCGAGGATTCCTTACAAGCTTGCATGTTCACCAAAATAATTAACATTATACAGGGTTAGTGTATCTTTCTATTGACTTATATCATGTTGAAACATATTAAACATATCTTATGCCGACCTCACGTAATATGGGACAAGGGCAAGAACAAGAAGATTGTAGATTTATATGAATGTAAAAGTTTTAGAAAGAAAGAAACAAACAAGGTTATTTATTTGACAACAACAAAGGACAGGTACACACAGAGAAAATAGATAAATAGACACAATAAATACCTAAGATTTTAACAAAAACATAGTGACAAAGAGAAGATTTTTGTGCTAATTAGTCCCATCTGTGACGTGTGGGCCAAACAGGTTCTGTCAGGGCCAAACAGTGAGAAGCAGCGCTGACTTTCACACAGGGCCTAGGAAAGAATTTTAGTATCAGTTGTTTCAGTGATTACCCCTTAAACAAACAATCAAACAAATTTTACCTGTTCATATGATTAGTATTATTACATATGAACTATTATTGGTACTTATCGGAATCTAATAAAAAAACTGTTTATTTTAATTTAATCGAAAATACCAACTATTCTGAGCGCTCTGCAAATACTAGGTAACTTCACTTAATCTGTACTATAGTTTGGGGCCGAAAGTACTGACGTAATAGGTACTTTTGAATTAATTATTTGAATTAATTTAAAATTATCGCACAGACTGATAGAAGTTAGGAATGTCAGAGTATTGCTTATTGGAACAGGAGGTGACCTCAACTGCAAAATGATGTAGGCAAATGATGTCTATTCCAAAAACTATCGTGAACTTGACTATTCATATTGTAAAAACGGGAATTTTCACGTACTGTACTATCGGTGAAAATTCCCGTACCGACTAAGTTTCGACTCGTTCCGAGAGTCTTCATCAGGGTGAGTGGTTGCGATTTTCTCCTTCCGCGTCGCGCCGTGTACTACGCGTCGCGTAGCATTACGTGAAAATTCCCGTTTTTCAATATGAAATGATGTCTACATCATTTTGCATCATTTTATCAAAGAAATAGTCGACAATGAAGCTCTCAGAAATCAATATAAAAGCAACATTTATGCAGCATTTTTGAAAGGTTTCAGAATCAAGTTTCTTTTGAAATGTCAGTGCAGAGTTGTTGATATCGGAAAAATGCGGCTGTTCCAGTTTCGATATTGACGCGTACTACAAAATTAATGTATTTTGACTGTAACATGATGGTAACGTCATATCATTACTCTGGATCTGTTCCCACTGGAACCGTCCTAGATTCGAAGCTTCGTGTGCTTGGCGTTAAAAACTTGGTTGTAGATAGAAATGTGATGCGGAGAAGGATGCCGATATGTAAAAAAAAGAACGTTGATTATCTTTGAGATAAATTTAATTAAGTCGTCACTTCTACGATCAAAGAGAATGTTATGAAGAAACCAATTTCCTCGTATTTAATTTTTCAGATCAAATATTCATAAAAAATATTTATCTTAAATTATGTAAAATATGTACTCGTATTAAAAGATATAACTAAAAAAATTGTTTTACTCACTCTATAAAAAACAAACATATTATGAAAAGGCAATTTGAAATTTTAATGTATGGGCACAACCGCTTTATTATATTTGACGACCTCTGTTGCGCAGTGCACCTGAGACGCAGAAAGTTGCGGGTTCGATTCCCACCGCGGGAAAAATGTTTGTTCTGAAAATATTTGTCTCTGGTCTGGGTGTTTTCTATGTATAAAATGTATGTATTTACAAAAATATTTTTTTTAAGAGTTGTACATCAGTCATGCAGTTCCCATAACACTGTTTACTTCCTCTGTTTACTTTGGGCACCTTTTGGGCTAGATGATGCTGTGTGAAAAATGTCCAACATTATTTATTACTAGTTGTTGCCCGCGGCTTCGCCCGCGTGGTATGTTGATAAAAGTAGCATATGACCGTCTCCAGGCTTCAAACTATGTCCACCAACTTTTGAATGAATCGAACCAATGATTACAATTTATACAAAGTTTAGAACTCAATTGCACACCCCCAAAGGGTAGTTTTGGAAAAATAAATAAAGTGTTTCATTATTTACCGTAAAGTTTATTTTAACAAAGTTTTGAGCCAATCAAACATTCTTTTTTGCATAGAAACTTTACTACCCTGTTTAACGCCGTTAGGGGTCGATTTTCGAAAATTAGATTAGCCTATGTGTTATTCCAGAACCTAAACTATCTACATTCCAATTTTCATCAAAATCGGTTTAGTAGTTACGGAGATACGTAGTAACAAACATTTACACAAACTCTATCACACACACACACACACACGCACACACACACACACACACACACACACACACACACACACACACACACATATAGACTTTCGCATTTATTAGTAGGATTTTATTATACCTAAATTACTCACAAGCTCTCAACCGTGCAAGGGTTCAATGTTCAGAGAGAAATCAGTCTTTGCAATTTTTTCTGTTTTTCATTGCTCAAAATGTTTCCCTAAAGATATTTTTTTTTTTCAAACTGCTCATTGCTATTGAATGAAAGCACCTAGTGTGAGCACAACAATGAAAATGTGTTTTTCGAGGATGGAATAATTGTGTACCTACTGAGTCGTGAATGAGCGTTTTTCGTAACGATGTATTTTTTTGTTATCAAAAATAAATTGCAATAAATCGGGGAGGATTTTGCACGAAATACGGATGTTGTTTTATTTTACTCGTCGTTTTCTATTAGGCTCAAAAAAAAAAAAAAAACGAAAATTGTTTATTGGAACATAATAAAAAGTAGGGTACATAAATACAAAGAAAACGAAGGTGACTGCAAATAGTTAGTCCTCTGTTAGTGTTGGTGTTGGTGACTGCGCCACAGACAGAGTTGTCCTCTGTCTATGGCGCAGTCACCAACGCCCACCTCCTAATGTTAGGTACAGCATGTTTCTAATTGAAAACAATTTAGATAAAGAAAACAAATATTATTTTTCTTACATCAGTAGGTTTAGGGAAAGCTAGTAAATGTTAATATAATGTAGTTATGTTTAATGTTTGTGAGTGTAAGAGTAGGTATCATGTGTGAGATTTGAGTGTATTAGGTGGTGAGTAATTTTGAGCTCAGTAACGTGTGATGAAGCTAGTATACCGTTCGGCGTGTCCTCACGTCTGCCGTGGTACCCAGTCTCAATATTTAAGCATCCAACTTAAAAAACCAATTTAGCTCACCACTCTATTAAAACAAAATTGTTTAGATTACTTAATAGATTTGCAAGTAAAGACTACCTTAGACATTTTTTACGACAAGCTATCTATGTTCAAAACCAAAATTTACAGGGTTTGTAACCCAATTACCATCTGATTCTTATTTTTTTAAATTGTATTCATATTTAGTCATATAAACTATTTAAAAATCATTTTGCATGTACAATTTTCTTTAGTAAATATACCAAACTGTCAAATTCATGCTGTGTTTAAATTGTTTAACTTATTACTGTACCAAATTTTTTTTTTGACAATTCCCCTTTACAGCAGTAATTTAATATAGTTATGTAAACAATCATAAGTATGTAAGTAAAATACTTGCCTGTTTCTAACACCATTCTAAGTAGTAAGTTTTCGACGCACCAAGTGTACTCTATGTTCCCATGGTTAAAAAGAAATGAGTATGAGTATGAATATGAGTAATTATAATTACATGTAAACTAGATCCTAAACTAGCAGCTGTAAGCAATTATTCAAGTAAATTCTGTTGGTATTCCTAATAAATAAATAAATAAGCTTATACGAAGAACATTTATCCACTCTTAGATTCCTTACCGCTTTATCCGTGAAGTAGCTTTACTGCCGGTTCCATTCACTTCATCGAAATTGCTTTATTCTGTGACGAAGAATGCCCTGAGGCATGACGCGATGCGTATGCCTTCAATAACCGAATAACGCGTGACTCGAATATCTACAACTGTAAATATAGGACTATACGCTGCCAGTTTTTTTTCCGCAAAATCGTACCGGACTCCGGAAATTTAAAGAGATACATTTCGAAGACTCGAAGTAAAGGAAATACTTCGTAATAGTAGGTTAAGCTAGGTCAACGGTTTTGTGGATGACAGCAATTTCAATCATATGCGACCATTTATGTCGGACACAATATCAACTGACTTCAAACACAGGCTGTTTTAACCTCATGAAACCATCATAAGTGTAAATATAGGAATATACGCTGTAAGATTTTTCTCGCATAACCGTGCGGGACTTCGTCATTGAAGCTAGGTCAAAGGTTTTCTAGATGACGATAATTTCGACATCAAGGAAAAGTAATGTTTACCTTTTTCGCTCTATATGATCATTTTGTATGAGTTTATAATGACGACCTCTGTGGCGCAGTGGACGAAAGCCCGCCTAAGACGCAAAATGTTCATTTCTCGCCACGGGACAATGTGTTCGTATGTTCTGCAAATATTTATCTCGGGTCTGGGTGTTTTCTATGTATATTAAGGACGCATTTACAAAAGATGTATATAAGTAGTATATCAGTCATGTAGTTCCCATTACATAAGCTTTTCTTACTTTGGGACTAGATGATACTATGTGAAAAAAATTCCAGCATTATTTATTTATATATTTATGGCAGGTATTGTGTCCCACATAAATGGTAATATTTAATTTCTTATCCTGTCTGTTTTGATAATGGGCGATTATGGAGATCGGCCATCTTTTCAAACGTCACAATCGTGAACCTCGCTAACCCAGAACGCTCCCCAAATCCGGCTACTTGTAGTCCAAACTTTATACCGCAAACTTTCTAACTCACGGATTACCTATTGTTATTATTGACTGTGACAACGCGGATGTGACTGGAAAAGTGAATTTATTAAATTCGGTTATTGGATTCGGCCTTTTTGGATATTTTCGTTACACTTCATTTTTACCGGACAGGATTACGTGATATAAAGGAATCGCTTTTTGTATGAAATGAAAAATCGTGTTTGTTGTTGGTTATACACAAACATAAGCTTTTTATAGATAATTTGGAGAATGTTTCACAGACGATTTTGAAAATATGGTATAATTATGATACCGGTACCGTAACGGAATAAAAGAATGCTTATAAAAAAAACATCTATATCTACATTCAGAATACTTGACGACCTCTGTGGCGCAGTGGGCGAAGTCCCGCCTGAGACGCAGAAGGTTTCTGGTTCGATTCCAACACAAATGTTTGTATCTGCAAATATTTGTCTCGGGATCTGGGTGTTTTCTTTGTATACTATTTATGATATTACAAAAAAAAAGTATAAGTATAAGTAGTATATCAGTCATGTAGTTCCCATAACACAAGCTCTGCTTACTTTGGGGCTAGATGATGCTATGTGAAAATGTCTAGCATTATTTATTTTATTTTATTCTTACTTGAAGCATTTAAAAATCAAAACCCGTAACGCGACTATTTAGTGATCATTTTTTACTATGTTGATTAGGTATTTAAGTACCATTTGTGTACTTTGTCCCGCTATGTAAGCAGTGTTTACTTGCGTGTGTGTTTGTTTGTCTCTTACTACGTTACTTACTTGGAAGCTTTGAAAATGTTGCACTTTTTAATAGAGCTAAAGTGCGCTCTATTATGGGTCAATACTCAGGCATTTTCAGGTAGATTTACTAAGAAAGGCCAATCTTAGTATGTGATCCTGATACTGAAAAAGGTGAATCGCCCTTATGAATAACAAACTGTCCGAAATGAAAAAAACAACTCGTTTATAAATGACTAGCTGATGCGAATTTGCGTGGATTGAATCGTTTGCGTGGATTACGAAGTCTCAGTAATTCGTTGATGAAAATCTTTAAATATACATTTCTATTTCATTTGGAGAGATATTTGTATACCTATTTACCTCCTTATATGGGTAGTTCTGAAACCCCCTTTAATATGTGTTTTTTGTTTGTGTTAAAGAGTATTTTATTCCAAGTTTGAAGATATTATCATCGCGCGTTTTCTGCCTTCGCGTTTTCTCCGCGCGCGTTAAGAGCTTTGGTAATCCGTTGCAACTTTTTTAAGGGTAGTTTTCAAAAATGCTCAAATACGTACAGAATACGGGATGCCCAAATACGTAATATAGTTTCGGAGACATGGAGCTTTTTTGTTCAACTTTGCTAACAATTTTGAACCCCTTAGAATGTTAATTTTCACAATATGTCTCATAGTTACTCCTACACACCAAAAAGCCATCCAAGGTATATTTTACGTCATTTAAACTTACGGTTGAGGCTGTGCCTTGATCTATTAGTCAGTCAGTCTTTGTTCTTTTATATTTTGCAGATGAGATTCAAAAGACCCACGATCTAAATTATCTCTTGAAATTGTAAAACAACAGTTAACAATTAACAGAGAATTCCTCAAATTATTTTTGTTCAAGCGACGAATTTCACAAGCGATCTCGCTTTTGCAAGTTGAGGCTTCGTTTGTTGAATTTAAATTCTGTTACCTTAAGGGTAACAAGTTAAGGGTATGGTATAAGTCATATAAAAAAATTAAGATAAAATTATTATGTAATAATGAAATTTATGGAATTATTTTAAACTAGGTAGGTACTTATTTTATGTGGCTTATACAAGAGTGATTTTTTTATTTATAACAACTTAATTAACATAAAAACTTAAGTTTATCAAAACAAAAAGAGGTATTGAAAATATCTACTTACTGAGTTTGTATCATCGTGGGAAGTCGTGGAAGTCGGATAAAGTCGTGAGCGTGTTTGTTTTTTATTTAATAATATATTTGAATAACTTTCTCCGTTATTCCCTCACTGAAAAAATGGTGATACCATTGATTGGTAGCACATAATGAACTTACTCGAGATCCTTAAGATGTATAGATAATGTTATATTATTGGTTTTGCAAAGGATTTCCTCGTTATATAATATCTTTCTTGGGGTTGAGGGTAAATAAGGAAAATAGTTTTTCGTTTTTTTTTATCATTCGTTAAATTATATAGGTTACATTTTTCCTCAGAAAAAATAAACTAAAATATCTCCACGAGGACAAAAACCAATTCGTAAACCGGTTAGTGACGCTGACTGTACCTATCTTTTTATATAAAATCAACCTGTTTTTGCATTTACAGTAACCAAAACGTGGTCTTTTTAGTTCCTCACTTTGAACGTATAATTTTATTCTGAGGAGACACGGAATCTACATATTCAACCACTTTTTAAGTAGGGTACATTGAAATTACATATTTTGCAGGAGGAAAGCTTACTTAATGTCAAGATACTGAGCATGCGTGTATTGTTCTCTATCCTATTATCATTCGTGTCTTATAATTGTGTAAGTAACTGCAGAGCATAATTTGGGAGGTTGAACAGAAGTATCATTAGAAAAAAAACACCTAAATACCACAGATAACAATTAAAGCAAAACTTTTGTAAGAACCTCTATATACGGACGGTGTCAAGCAGATATCAACGGCTGATGTCGATAAGCCATTGCTGGGGATTTCTTATCCTAAAGTAGAAGTTTATTGATAAAAATTTTAAAGAGAACTTTCAGTAGAAATCTTCATAAATGAAAGATGTTGGGTTGATTTCGACGACTACTGACGATAGGCCACTACCATGGATTCCTCCCTGCCCTAAAGTTTGAATAAAAATGCTATTAGAACTTTTCGTAGGGACCTTCATAAATGAACGATGCTGGGTAGATGTCGATGATTACAGTCGATAGGCAGCGATGTAAGTCATAGAGGGAGCATCGGTAGACTCTTGATTCAAAAGCTGGTTGTGTTGACTTTATCAATTTCAATTAAAAAAAAACCTACATGTCACGATGAAACTCGAACGTTGGTTCTGTCGTTTTCAATAAAAAAAAACTATATAAAAAACCACACGTCAAGAAGTCTTAGTTTGGTTTGGTTGGTCTCGATTCAGATTTCACATCGGCGTAAATTCACATATATATCAAATATTTAACTTAATTCAAAAGTTGACAATTCTAATTTATCCATGTTGTTTCAAACAATATATACATTTTGACTTTGACTTCGAAGTTTGTTCTACAACCACTTGAACTTTAATCTTGACTTGTCATCAGTGAAGGCTTTCATTAGTTCAATGCAGAAAGGTGAATCACCAAGTGAATAATAGCCATTTATGTGCTTTGAACTTTCAAGAACTAAATAATGTACCCTCCGCTTTGTAAGGTCATTGCTCTCAGAGTAGCAGAGCTATTTCAATTTCGTTTCTGTCACAGAATACAGCTGCTACAAAAGTCTCGGAAATTATATCATTAAGTACTGTCGGAATCACAAGACTGTGCTGCTTCGCTGGAAAAGTTCGTTAAAAAGGTTTAAGACGGGGTTGGGTGCTGAATTTAAAATTCCTATTTGCATAACACTTGCTGCATGTTCAAATGACTGTGCGTAAAAATCTCTAATATTAATAAAATTTATGAGGTTATTTTCTTATTTCATGAGTTCACCTTGTTCGATTAGCACCATACTGTAGCTGAATGAATAATCATCAGAAAAGAAGCAGTTTGTTGTCTGATTCTTCTAGGTTTGGTAGTGCACGAGAGATCGGTGTGAATTCATTTTGAAATATTAAATTCACGTACCTAGTTTTCGTCAACCTCTGTAGTGGGCGAAGGACCGCCTGAGATTTTCTGCATCTCAGGCGGGCCTTCGCCCACTTCGTTACGAGTTCGATTCCCGCTGATTACAAAATGTTTGTATGATTTACGAATATTTGTCTCGGGTCTTGGTATTTTCTATGCATAATATGTATGTATTTACAAAAAAATATGTATATATGAAGTATATCAATCATTTATTTCCCATAACACAAGCTCTGCTTACTTTGGGGCTAGATGACGCTGTGTGAAAATGTCCAGCATTATTATTATTAGTTTTTAAGGTGACGTTTCTTTATGGTCAATTTCAATGAATATTGACTTTTGTTTATGAATATATCTGAATAACGTTCTCCGATATTCCCTCACTGAAAAAATGATGGTAACATTAAAATCACAGAAGGAGGCCTGTCTATTAAAATTATCTACTCTTCAGTTCATAGTTTTCATTCTTCTTTTTATGAGTGACTTTGTGAGTTTTTTTTAATTAAAAATGAAAAAAAATACTACCCGTTGAGAATACTAAAGTGAGACGGATATTACGACTAAGTTATTTAGCGCAAAAGATGGGACTGGCGTTATCCGGTCGTTTCATAAAACATCTGTTTCAGACTGGAGTTAGTGAGTTAGTTAAAATCCAGATGTAACAAATTGTTCTATTGCTGTAGTATAAAGATACCACCTATCTTATTTGATAAACCTTTGTCACGAGGGAATTTTGTTTTCATTTGTAACGGGCTACTAAACATGTCACTATATCTGTCTATCTATAATCGCTATTATAGATAAACAGATATAGTGGGTATTTATTAAGGAGTTGGGACGTCATCAGTGCAAATCTTAGTTCTGGCTTGCTGAGGTTTCGGACACAATAGTTTCGGACACGTCGTCCCAACTGACACTTTTATTTTTTTATTAATTATTTACTGACGTTTCGACACCACCAAAATATTGAAGCTGTTTTGTACAATCAGTTAAAAAAGTTTTTAAATATTTAATATTACATACTAAAAGAAAGAGCGTTACCAAAACTGAGTATAAATACTCGGTTTTGGTAATAGGCTTCTACCTAGAATTAGATACAGGGTCCATGTATCTAATTCTAGTTACATGATGTAAGAACTAAGCTGAATGTACATTTGACCATGAATAAATGAATATGAATATGATAACTATACTGTTGGTTTTATGTGGTATGTTCTTACAAAGAAACCTCTCGTCTGACCCTTTCTAACATTTTTACAAGTTATTTACTCTTAAACCATCCACAATCGAAGCAAGTTGACTTTAACGGGTCTGTCCATGTACTTCCCTACAGCTACTATGATGTAAGAACTAAGCTGAATGTACATTTGACCATGAATAAATGAATATGAATATGATAACTATACTGTTGGTTTTATGTGGTATGTTCTTACAAAGAAACCTCTCGTCTGACCCTTTCTAACATTTTTACAAGTTATTTACTCTTAAACCATCCACAATCGAAGCAAGTTGACTTTAACGGGTCTGTCCATGTACTTCCCTACAGCTACTATGATGTAAGAACTAAGCTGAATGTACATTTGACCATGAATAAATGAATATGAATATGATAACTATACTGTTGGTTTTATGTGGTATGTTCTTACAAAGAAACCTCTCGTCTGACCCTTTCTAACATTTTTACAAGTTATTTACTCTTAAACCATCCACAATCGAAGCAAGTTGACTTTAACGGGTCTGTCCATGTACTTCCCTACAGCTACTATGATGTAAGAACTAAGCTGAATGTACATTTGACCATGAATAAATGAATATGAATATGATAACTATACTGTTGGTTTTATGTGGTATGTTCTTACAAAGAAACCTCTCGTCTGACCCTTTCTAACATTTTTACAAGTTATTTACACTTAAACCATCCACAATCGTAGCAAGTTGACTTTAACGAGTCTGGAGACCGTTGTCTCCGGAAATCTCTTAAAATAATAAAAGATGAAAACATTTTAGTACGGCAAGTTGAGCTACGCTTTTTATGCATTATTCAAAGTAAGAAATTGACGCTGTGAAATTCTTCCCTTGGTACGGACGACGGCTGTTTCAGCTTTTGGTCCCAAATAGATTTCACTCAGTTTTTGCTAACCTTCGTTGTCAAGCCGTATTTTAGCAAGGCCTTTGCGTACGATAGCACTTTTACTAAGAAGTGACCTTTTCATGCTTAACGATTCAAAAATTAAATTTAACTTGAAGGAATGTTAAAACTACAAATAACTACCCACAGACACTACCGTCAAAGTATTAAAATATTCGTCCTCGTCTTCAGGTTTAAAAGAAA
Organism: Perizoma flavofasciatum; assembly: GCA_958496245.1. Lineage (NCBI taxonomy): Eukaryota > Metazoa > Arthropoda > Insecta > Lepidoptera > Geometridae > Perizoma > Perizoma flavofasciatum. Next base: position 10,560,358 of record OY292437.1, read on the forward strand.
AAAGACGCGTATTTAACATGGCTTCTCGAAAGCAGAGGGCAAAGATTTTTATCTGATAAATTGAAGGCAGATCGTTCTATCTGATAGCCTTCATCCTGCTACCGAAAAGTTTCTTCAACTCAATCACTTTGTAATTAGATGTCCTGCTGACGAGTTCTAGATGAAATGCGTGGTCTCTGCCAATTATATCTCTGGAAACAAAGGATCTATGCTGAGTTCATAACATGTCAAAACGATGAGCGTATTGTTAAGATTACTATAATAGTAGTAGACAAGTTTTGAACAGCTTAGACCCTCAAGCGTGAGAGACTGTATGTTTTAATTATCAACATCTCCAACTTAAAATCTTCGGCCGAATAATTAGCAGTAAACTAAATTTTAATAAACTTAGTCGGTGCCTTCACCGATAATCAGTACGTGAAAGTTCCCGATTTACCTCCTACATTGGTTTCCTGGATCTACGTATCTAAGGATATATACCTTGGGGCAAACCGTCGTGAGCGTGTTTGTTTTTTAAATGTAAATTTACAGTAAATTTACACAGCTGTCAACTTTTACAGCAGTTTGAATAAATTGACACTCAAAGTGATTTCTCCGTCCGTCGATTCAGCTAACGTTTTTTATCAACTTTGTTATTTTTTTATTGCCTATCGAATGGATGGAGAAAATATATTTTCCCGGAAACACAGTTTTGTGATTGAAAATATTTTGTTTGAGAATCTATTTTATATTTTTGTATTTTTTTATACGTTTTCTGCCGTTTAATTAATTTGTCAATTAATGTGATCAGTTGAACTATCCATAGATAGTTTGTAATGGTCTTTAGATAGCTGTTTAATCTGTATTTTTTGTATATAGCTACTTGCACATAGTTTTATGAATACATTTATAAAAAAAAACTCAATTTTTATTAGATACAATAGGTAGCCATCTGTTCAAACTACCACATATCAGAAAGTATTATCGACTATCAGGTTGACTTAAGATTAAGTCCACCTTTTATTATCTTAGTTTAGTTTAAGAACTAAGATAAAAAAATTAAGTAAGGTATGCTCGTGTGTGGTGGTGATTAAATTGGCCTTCAGCTCAGCATGTGCTACCACATTTGCCATGCTGCATCGCTGGTTTTCAGCTGAGACCTGTGTTGACCTCAAGGATATAGATTATGTTGACCTCACGGACATAATTATACCGTGTTGACCTCACGTTCACTAGGCCATGTTGGTCTAGTGTGAGTTCAGTACTATGATAGCTGTTTGAAAAAAAAATCAAAGCCAATATAGAAGTCAATAGAAGCCAACTTGACATAAGTCATCTAACTATTTACAAGTAGGTACATATATACAAAAAATACAATGAAACAGCTAGCCATCTAAAGACCGATGCAAACGATCTATAGAAATATCTATATCTATATTTATAGTCATCTTATTATCGTAGGAACTTCATAAAAAAAGTCCAGTATACCCTTATGTATGTATATAGACAAAAAATAGCATTCACATTTCATAAATTTTCAAGTAAGGACCAAATTACTAGTATTTGCTCAGAATTATTCAGAAAATCTGAAAAACAAATATTAATCCTTTGCTTAGTGTAGTCGAGTAATAACTAGGTGTGAAAATACACAATTTAGGAAATCCAAACCAGCTGCTCATCATAATATTTTAGTCTGTGTGAATATTTATCTTTCTGTTTCCGTAATGAATTGAAATCACAAACCCATTATTATTTTGTTTCGGTACAATTTATTTTGTTCTGAGACAATAAAAATATCTCATTATCATACCAAATTGTAGGACGTTAAAATAATTGTGTAAATATTATTATTTTTTACATTGTTGGTAACACAAAGGATATGTCATTTTGAGGAAAAAAACGTGTCATTGAAGTTTTTTCGGTTCACTTTTGTGAACACTAACGGTCTCATTACAAAACGTGGTCTAAACTCGAGTTGAACTCAAGTCCTGTCAGATCCACTAAACCAAAGTTTAAATATACCTTATCGGAAAAAGAGTACTATTGAAAAGTAACTGAGGTCTACAGTTTAAAGATAAAATAAAACCGCGGGATGAGCATTTGATTTAAAAAACACTTCTAAACCAAAATAAAAAAATATTCTTAAGCTTACTATCTTAACTAATTAATATCTAATTAATATGTAGGTAATACTATAATTGTAAAACATAGGTAGTTAGCTAGTAGGTTAAGTTTTAGTTTTTAATAATTTTTTTAGTTCCTGTGTTTCGTCAGATAGTTTCCTACTAATATTATAAACGTGAAAGTTTGTGAGGATGGATGTTTGTTACTCTTTCACGCAAAAACTACTGAACGGATTTTGATGAAACTTTACAGTAATAATAATAATAATAATAATAATTTATTAAAAACGACAAACGTTACAAATCTTATTCTCTAACAATGGTTTTACTAAGATAAACAATTTAGATTGGAGAAACATAGGTACCCAAACTAGGTTAGAACCTGTATGATGGCATACCTATACCTCCCTCCGGACATGATGTGACGATACAATACGTAATTAGATAGATAACATTATATTTCTATATATATATATATATATGACTAAGTAGTAGGTTAGACTTATTATTGTGGATTGGACACCAACAATTTTAGATAAAGAGAGAAGTGTCTGTAAGTAGGTAGGTTGGTAAATTTGGAGAAAAGGTGCTATGTTTAGTTGTCAATGTATAAGTGTGTGTAGAGGGATGTGTGTGGGGGGAGAGTGGTGAAAATATGAATGACGTCTAGCAAAAGAGGTACTGCAACGGGGAACGTGGCATACTCATCTATTTTTCCTTATTTGGTGGTTTAAGTCAGGAATAAAGGTATTTTTCTTATGTTGTGCAACTATTAACTGAAGAATATATAATTGGCGGGCTGAGAGTAATTGCCATTCAGCAAATAAGGATTCAGTTGGGTAACGGAACGGCTTAGACAGCATGACTTTCAGCACTGATCGCTGAGCTCTTTCCACTTTTATGATCATTGTTTTGCATGCTCCTCCCTACACAGATATGCAATAGCTCATTACTGATTGACAGAGTGAGTAGTACACGATTCTAAGTAAGTCAGTAGGGGCAACACTTCGTAGATTCCTAAAAATCCAGATTAGTTTTCGAAGGCGAGCAGCAATAGTATTGATTTGAGGCATCCAAGATAGCTGGTTATCGAGTTCTACTCCTAAATATTTTATTGACTTAACATGATCGAGGGCAGGGCAATTACAAAAAGTGTTATGGCGATAGTTGCACGTGTGTGCCTGAATTTTGAACGAGTTATTAGTAGGGATGTTATTTTTCAAAATGCTAAAGCATAGGTATTTAGTTTTTCCATAGTTTAGTGTGAGTAGATTTTTTTGTAGCCAAAGAATAACATTGTTTAAGCCACGCTCCGCATTTAATCGAGTTTCTTCCCATGATTTACCTTCGAAAATCAAAGCTGTATCGTCAGCAAATGTAAAGATCTTACCATGTACGGGATTAAATTGGCAAAGTTCATTAATAAAAATTAAGAACAAGCTTGGACCTAAGATACTACCTTGTGGCACTCCGTAGGTTACTGTTTCATCCGAACTTATGAAATTACTTATTGAGACCGTTTGAATCCTCTTTGAAAGGTAACTCTCGAATAACTTTAGAGGCGTATTTCTGATTCCAATTCTCTCAAGCTTTGACAGAAGGAGAGGGATCGAGACGGTGTCAAAAGCTTTTGCCATATCTAAAAATATTCCGATATAGTAATATAGCTTATACATCAGAATAACAGATAGGCTACTTTTTATCCGGAAACCACGTGGGAGAAGCTATGGGCAGAAACTAGTAATATTATAAACGCGAAAGTTTGTGAGGATGGATGTTTGTTACTCTTTCACGCAAAAACTACTGAACGGATTTTGATGAAACTTTACAGTAATATAGCTTATACATCAGAATAATACATAGGCTACTTTTTATCCGGGTACCACGTGGGCGAAGTCGTGGGCAGAAGCTAGTTTAATAATAACATATATAACAAAGCATTCAGATGGGTATCAGCTAGCATTCACGCAACTTAAAGTTATTAAACATGCAAATCAGAAAATTACAATTTTGAAAACAATTTTGTAAATATCAATTCAATATTCCGTTACAACGGACCGGTTAGATGAGTGATTTTCGAAAAATAATTTTACTTTTGGTTTGAATTAGTTCAAAGGAAGCCGAGTTACTAGTTAGGGCAATTTATTGTACATGACAAGTTTCAAGCAGTTACCATGTTTGTAAGTATTAACGAGTATTTTTTCTTGGTACAAACATTTTTTCTATATATCTTGTATTATATTTGTGGGTATGTAATTACATAGGAAGATCGAATATACTTTAAAAAAGAGAACGGTACAATATCACTGTTAGTATTTTAGTTTTTTTAAAGTAGGTTTTAGCCGACGTAATTCTGCCCAGACCATGAATAATTTGTATGGATTTTTTTTGACAAATAAGGACTCTTTCAACTTGGGAGGCATTCGCCCATAGTTTTATTGCATAGTTGATGATAGAATAGACGTAAGCAAAATAGTAGAATAGAGTAATTTGTAGCTTTCCTTTATTGTCTCGAAGAAAATTTGAAAAATATTCTTATAGCGGATAAAGTCTTTACTTTCACTTTTACTTACAATTAATCTATTCGTCAAAAAGAAACAAAGAAAGAAAAACACTTATATAGTACGACATAAAAACATAAAGAATTTGGATGTTAGGATGGTGGAACATGTTTTGAAAATGATAATAAACACCCAGATCCCGGGACGAATATTTGCAGATGCAAACATTTGTCCCAAGACGGGAATAGAACCCGCAACCTTCTGCGTCTCAGAGGCCGAGAATAGCTTACTTATACATAAGTATGAAATAAAACTTTCCCACGCACCTTACCACATAATTCGTCTACCTAGACAGTTCAATGTCACACTAAAAAGGTAACGCCTGTACTCTCCGTCATGAACATCCTAAGATACATGTCATCCTCAATGTGGAGATCTTTGAGGAAACCATGTATGGGGTAGTCAGAGGCACGTTCAAACGTTATAAATAAAATGCGCACGTTTTGCAATTAATTAGCATTCCACGTGACAGGCTACATACCCATCGCCGCAGTTAGAATATTGTGTGTTATCCCAGAAAGGGGTATTACAAACTTAGTTAAGGGGTATTATAATTAACACGGGTATTTACCCAGTTACACAACCAAGATTGTTTGACTCTAAGGTGAGCCGGTTTCCTCACCTTTTCTTTACCGTTTTGAGCATGTACATATTAATGCGCACATATTTTTTTCGAGTGAAATTATCATTGGTGCACGACTGGGCTCGAGCCTACGACCTCTGGTTCAGAAAGTCAAAATCAAAATTCATTTAATCATTAAAATCACAAGGATCAATTTGAAACGTCGGTTTTATCTATTGCCTGTTCCTCCGCGACCAAGCCAGGAAAGAAAGATACTGGTTATTCTTTAGTCTACTAGGGCAAAATGGCTCTTAAATTCTGTAATCTTGTAATCTTACATTTGATATATCTAAGGCTACGGTCAAATGCGCAATGTTTACGCTACGGTTTTAGGTTATTTCAACTAGGGGTTTGACGTAAACCCTATAAAACACTTAAAAATAAACAAATATACGTATTACGCAATGCAAAGTAGAGACACAAGTCATAAGAGATTGCGATCAGTTTGATAACTAGAAATACTTTTTTAATACTTTAAAAAAAAATATTAGAACTAAAATAGAAAATTGTTATATTGTTAAAAAAACGACATTAAGAAATTAAAAAAATATATTTAAATCAATTCTTATGCAAAAGCGATTAGAGGGAATACGAACTTTTCAACTTTTCAAAATTTGTAATGTTATCTACGCAAGTCGAAGTAGATATGGAGGCTATTTTTATTTATTTCGTCAGAAAATAACTTGTCATCTGCAAGCCATTCTTCAGAGGGACGCAGTTACGGAATAGGATATCAGCCGTCGAACTCGCTTGGCAATTTGTCAAGTTTATTCTGTAAACATGTTTCTCTCAGTCTGTACAGTTGACAAGTTTGGTAAACAAATTATTAGGACTGCATTGCGAAAAAAGCAGTGTTCAGGGTTTTTTTTTATAACAAAAGTGGCAAAAAAGCATGCGGTCCACCCGTTGGTAAGCGGTTACCGGAATCTATGAATGCTTGTAACACCAGAGGCACAGATAATATAATACTAATCACTCGCTCGGTGTCGACCCTAAGACAACGGTTGAAAAGTCTCATGCACAGATTAAAAATGTTTGCTGCAACTTTCATGTGCCTGTAGAATATTTACCTAACCTAAAAATATTTTGTGTTATCCCAGAAAGGGGTATTATAAACTTAGCTTTTTTTATTTATTTATTATAATTAACATGGGAATTTACTCAATTACACAAACTAAAACATCACAATATAAATAGAACAACAAATTATAAGACTCAAGATTATAATTAAGTTATGAAGACTCTCGGAATGAGTCGAAACTTAGTCGGTGCCTTCACCGATAGTGCAGTACGTGAAAATTCCCGTTTTTACAATATGAATAGTCAAGTTCACGATAGTTTTTGGAATAAACGAATAATCTTTTTTTTCTTGGGTACTCGCAATCAAAAAATTTATAAGACAAAATAAAACATTTCGCTCAAAAAACCTTCAGCAGTCACATAATATATTCATCCATCCCGCCCCAAACAAACTATACTCTGTATCCATAATCCATAAAAAAGTAAGTTAATAATTCTTATTTTTCAGAGATACCATAAAAAGCAAACAACTTTTGTTCTACGATATATGAAACAAAGCAATTGGTAAAAACTATCTAGTAAGACTGGTTGCGGGTAATCAAAAGTCTGCCAAAACCCTAACCGACAGAATTCACCACTAGATTCGAATAGAAGCTCAATATGAAATCCATTTTACAAATGGTTTCCATACTCCAACAAAGTTAGGAACACGTTCGTAGAAAATAATTCCATTTCGAATCTGGGTTAAATCTTTACACAATTACACACATTGCTCTCAGTTGCGAACAAAGGCTATATCATTCAATTATTAATCATATTTGTTAAATAATCCAGTTTGGAACATTTATTTTTACCTGCTTCATCTTTTTCTTCGTTTCTTGATCCCTCACCTGCCGATCCACCACTTTCTGTTGTCGTTAACACCTGCGGAAAGATTAATTTGTATGGAATGACATAACTGTGGAAATGTCACGTGACAGCAGTCACAAATCAACAAATTGACAAATATGCGTTAGTGTGAAAGGAAAAGAAAGCGTGAGGTATTTGTCTAGTCCTTCTGATTGAGTTATAAAAGCCCTGAAACGGTCCCAATGACTGATAGTGACAGAGTGGTGATAAGACTCAATACACCTCAAAGAGTGGATGTATTAATTAATCAAAAATACTTTATTTTACAACATGAGACAATTACAAAAAAAGAAAAAAACTTTACAAAATTAACAGACGGGCCTATATGATTATATAATGGTCTTATGAATTTAACCTTCACCCAAATAACATAACCTCAAAATAGAACATAACTTTCTAAAGAAAAATAGCAACTTCAATAATGAATTCAATAACTGTTACTTTCTACATAATACAATTTCGTATAATCGTTCTAAATACCTAATTCTATCTATACTTATGAAATCGTTTGTCCTGACTGACTGACTGACTGTGAAAGTTTCTACGAGACACATAATAACAGAAAGGAAGAAAAAACTAAGTGTACACATAATGGTTCATAAATCATTCCGTATAACTTGCTGAAATGGATGATAATTAATTTCAAGGCAGAATTAGTAAACAGAACTTAGCTGAGCAGAAACGTGGTGTAGCACATCTATAATTAAACTAGCGGCGTTGAAGTTTTAATCACTCAGACTCACTTACCTATACGAAATTGTTAATACAACCAAACAAGATAGTTTGTTAGTAACTAAAGAAGTCAACCTCGAATATGAACATCAAAATTTAGTCGAAGTATATCATTGATATTATGGCAAAACTAGTACATATTGATGTCAAAAGAAAAGTTAAAAAGGCGCATCTAATCGTAAATTTTATTTCTTCACATATCGTCTGAATCGGTATTCTACTCAAAAACAAATGACAAATCCAAAATGATAGATATTATCAGGTTGATAGTGAACCGAAAGTAAACTTACATAATACTAGCTTCTGCCCACGGCTTCGCCCGCGTATCCCAGATAAAGTAAGAAAAAATATATATTTACGAATTGTATAGAAATTACATTCGCTGTGAACATATCATGTGAATCTTTTCGCAGGTGTTAACGTCGACAGAAAGAAAGTGGTATTTGTCTAGACTCCCTAGGGTTAGGTAAGTACTCGATGGCTTAAGCATATAAGCCAAAACAAACACCCTTCGAACCCAGTTTTAAAAGACTAGAAAACCACATTGCGGCATAACACAGAAATATAGTTTTGAAGAAAATCCTACATAACCCGATTAAGGATATACTTTATGAGTTATCCCATTCCTTTTTATAGTGTACGGTATTAACCTACACTCTTTATGCCCTTAAAAGCTCAATGGGCGTGGGGCAATATGCCCTGCTAATGGTTCGCGAAATAACTTTACGTATGATTGCTTTCTGTTTCCACAGCTTTTTTATATTTTAAGAAAAACACGGTGAATAAAGTAGAAAAAATATGCGTTACAGTGATGTGGCTGTTTCATGTCTAGTAGGTTTATAGCATGTTTTGTGTGATGGTGTTTTTACCTTATTTTTGTGTAGATTTTTTTCTTTGATATGGCTCTGGATTTAGTTTAATCTTTTGCTTTGAGTTGTGGAAGAGGATATAAATATGTTTTCTGATAAAAAATATGATATAAAAACGTTTTTTTTTACCTACTGCTTTCTAACATAAGAAATCTTTTATAGTTTTGTAGTGAGAGTGATTTATTATTATCTAGTTCCTGCCCGAGGCTATGCCCACCACGTGGGCCACCCAGATAAAAAGTAGCCATGAAAAGTAGCGTTCCTTCGTAAGAAACACATTCGCTCGACTGGATTTTTCGTCGAATTACGTTGCAAGTCTTCAATAAAAGCCCTTTTATTTTATAAAGATTTGGGATAATATATAGCCTATGTCCACCCTATATGTCCATTTTAAATATTGAAGAAAGAATGTTACAAATGAGTAGTTTCGGATATTACGCCCTGCATACAAATGTACAAAGTTTACATATTTTTTATGTACTTATTATAGATTCCCTTTATACTCTCAATAAAAAGACCAAGATAAAATATTTAATCAGTTTGTCATTTCCTTCACGTTTTATTCCACTTTTAAATGTTCTCCATAAATGCAATCACTGAACAGGTGCCTCGGACGTTTCACTAGAACTTAACAAAGAGGGCATTCATATTAAAATCCACTGAATCCAGGGTTCCTAGAAAGCAGCAGCCGTCAAATAACGAGCATATTGTACTTATGATAAATGGAAAATTATGGAAACCCTGTCATTATCAATTTCAAATTGTTGAACCTTTTAGGGTCTTTGGGGACAAAACTCTTTTAGGTTGAAATGCAACTTTATAAGCATTGACATTCAGCGCGGCAATGCAGTCAGCATCTTGGTGACAATCTGTCACGTGTGATGCTAACTATACTGTGCAAAACGCGGGCATATGCCAAATATAATATTTGGATGTACCTCTGAATACCCCCAATTTGGTATCCTTACAGATCTGCGAACTAAATGAATGAATGTAACACATTATGATAAAGGTACAATGGGCGGTCTTTTCGCTTAAAACGATCTCTTCCTTTGTATGGAGAGGATTTTATATGATTTCGAAGTGGCCGGGGGTGTACAAACATCCATCCTCACAAACTTTCGCATTTATTATAGTAGTAGGAAGATATAACCACAAGTAAGAATAATATACATTTTTACTAGAATAGTATATTGTATATTTATGGTTCCGATATTTCAACCATATTCTCATGTATACTCCCGATTTTCTTATGTAACCAACACAATTTGCCACATGTATAATATAGGTTCATGCATCCACTGCGAGGCTGAAGTGGAGATAGGCATGGCACTTGGCAAGGTAGAGGAGCACAGATGAACCAAAGCAGAGTAGAAGCAGGCAGGCCTCGAGGCAGACCACCTGCACGATGGTCAGACGACATTGTGAGGGCAGTATGCAGCAGGGCTTTCGTCCCGGGAATTTTGGTATCGAAAATTTCGAGAGTCTCGAAGTTTTTTTGAGACTCGAGACTGATATTCTCGGTCTCGGAAATAACGAGACTTTTGAGACTTGAATCACATAATTAACAGTATTAAATAATCTACTAAACCAACAGTGATTTTTCGTATCTTGAAAGTGACCTTAGAAGCACTTTGTAGGGAGATACGCTACTCTTTTAACAGCGGATACAGCAGCGGTAAGCCTCGCCAACTCACTGCGTATCCGTATTAAGAAATATAGACTGATTTAGGCAGGTATCTTACAATACTTGCATAGTCCTTCTCAGTGTTTTGGAAAGAAGCTGCAAGGGCCTTTCACACGCTAAGCAACGACGAAGTTAAAGTGTTTTTAAAATCTTTCTACAAAGGGACAACTGAAAAAACAAATGATAATTATCCCAATACCAGTTACCAAATGATGCGACGATTGCGGAGCTCACAAGTCTAACGACAGAATAACAAATGGAATGTGAGCTTAATAATTTGTAAACTCCCAAGAAGACATAGGACAGAATATAACTTAATGTCCATCCATGAATTGCAAACAACCTTGCACATAGAAAAAGCTATCTTTGAAAATGGGGGTGACAAAGGGAAATTCATTAACCATTGCTATGATTACATAATATCCATCCCTCCCACTAGCGTAGAAGCAGAAGAGCTTTTTCTAACGCGGGTTACTTTTGTATTAAACTCAGGTCTTTATTTGAAACTACATTAAACGCCCTTAGTTTATTAAGTGCCCACCATAAAATGAAAAAAACTCTCATAAATATATTTTTTTATTTTATAATTTGAGTTTGTAACTGTTTGTTTAATAAAGTACTTACTTAATAAAACAAAACAAGATAATTCAAATTTGTTTTGTCTGCCATTTAGGCCCAGCCTTTAGGTATGAAGCTTACTTTTGTTTTAAACATCTCGAATGTTTCGTTTTTCCCGAGAATTTCGAGACCGCATCGAATCGATTTTTTCCCGGAACTCAGAAATGCAGCGAGATTGAAATCCCTAGTATGCAGTGCATCCGGCTGGCACAAAACTGCCTAGAGTGGCGTTACAAAGAAGATTCCTTTACTCTGGATGTTACCAGCTGATTAGATAAACAGATAAATACATAGAATCAGAATTAGCTATGGGTCAAATATCTTGATCGTTGGCGACATTATCCTGCCAAAAATCACCCGTCATGAATAGCCTATTCACGGACAGCAAAGAGTAATTTGAACTTTATCTACCTTGCGAAAACTTTAAAGCCCCTGAGAAATACCCGTCCACTTCACAGAAAGGCCCTTAATTTTACTGTTTCTTAAGTTTATACATCGAAATATCATGAAAAAAATTTGATACAACGTACAACTAAAGAACCAGGATTAATAAAAGCTATGATTTTTTTATAAGGTATCTTTAGAGTGATGACAGATAGGCATGAACGACTTTTTATTAATTAAATTAATAAAATGTTTGCTATTTTTTATTTCAAACTAGATGGCTAAAGGATGAATCGGAAACAACTATTCGCGTTGTACCTCTCCAGGAGAGAGTGAAAAAGATCCTTTTGTCCATCATCAGGGTCGAAGATTGAGGGACTACAGAACCTTACGTGATCAACTGAGCTGAATGATGAATCATAAAAAAACAAGCTAAGTTTGCTGCCTGATTTTTCTAGGCTTTGTCGCGCGTGTGGAAACAGCGTAAATTCACTTAAGAGTTTGAAATAATGAGAAATTCACGTAGTTTTTAATGATCCTTATGATTGAAATTAATAAAAACCAATTTGACTTTATTGACTTTGACTTTGATCACCCGTACTGGTTACAAATGCAAATGTCATACATCGCGATACTGATCCGGTCCTGAAGCGAGCTGGTTAAAACCGGTATCATAGTACTTCACCGTCACGTCCGTGACGTCCAACAAAATGAGTAAATAGAAACAAATAGAGCCTTTCACGGAGCGCCCGTTTTCCATTTTAACCTACCGAAAACTGCGTGTCTGTCTGCGTTCTAAAGGTTTGTGCGTTTCCATGTGGATGTTTTTTTTTGTTTGAAAAATTGTATGCACTAATTTTAAAACTAAGATTAAATTTTGTTTGAGACGGTACCGCACCGTAAATACATTATATTGTCACCTTAAAAAATCCAGTATTAAACATAGGCCTCCCATATGAGTGTGATGACGAACGATAGGCGACCTCCATCTATTACCTTCCCGCATTGTATTCTAAAAACTATCTTGGATTTGATCATTCATATTATAAAACGGGAATTTTCACGTACAGTACTATCGGTAGGTACACCAACTAAGTTTCGACTCATTCCCAGATTCTTCAACAGGGTGAATGATCGCGTCACCAAACTTAGTCAGTGACTTCACCGATATTACGTGAAAATTTCCGCATTGTCATCGGTCCTTCGGGTGAAGATCATAAAATCATAAACCACAAATCTTTATTTCACCAGAAAATTTGACAAGTAGGTACAGGAGTAAGATCATCTATGTTAGCTAAGTAGGCAATTGTAAGTACAGATAGGTAACACACAATTTCTAAGGAACATGATCAAGTTCTCACACTAGAATTCCCTGTCCTGTGATAAGCTGTCCTGTCCTGTCCTGTCGACTCCTCCAATCCAGATGAATGGTATCTACTCGTATACCTTATACTCTATCAGAGAACGGTCATTTCTAAACTGTTGTCCGTTTCATTTTTGTTCCCTAATGGTTGCCAGTAATGGTATGCCCATCATTACTTCTTATTAAGTGGCCTGCGTTGGATGAATTGTCCATACAAATGTAATGCCATAGTCATATGTAATTAGAGCTTATTTACACCATATTATGTTATTATTTGCATTCGCATAGTATTTATCTACGTACCTTGCTATATATATTTTTAAAATACCTGAAATGAAATGTAAACGAATCGCATTTTGGATATTTTTACGTCATACATGACATGTTTTCTTCTTATTTGTTTCGTATTAAAAACAACAATACCTTACGTGTCGTTTGGTTAGGTATATAGATTATATTGTCTCGTTACAGAATAACAACACAATGTGAAAAATACAACAAGTTTTCATTCATCTTTTTTGGTATTACGGAACACCACCAAATTTATAACTAATTCTGAACGGCTAATATTGCTATCGTGCAAGCACCGGCGGGCCTGCACCAGTCAAAAAGAGATAGCTATATTTTTGTACGCGCTTCTTATTTAAGTTATGAGCGCTGTACGCCGGATCCTTAACTCTGGGTTATTAGTATGTTCATAATAAATATGCACTCTAAGCCTCACAAAGTAATTCTTTCACCGTTTAATATGGTGCCCATGTCGTACGTAATTACTAGTCTACCCGCATTCGATACCACCGTTCACTTCTAAGACATATGCATAATTAATTGACGAATCTCGCCACTACAACTGGGTGATTTGAATGCTATGGAGTTGTTTAGCCGAATAACGATGTGGTCATTGCTTATTGTTTACTAGCTTCTGCCCACGGTTTCGCTCGCGTGGTACCCGGATAAAAGGTAGCCTATGTGTTATGCTGATGTATAAGCTATATTACTGTAAAGTTTCATCAAAATCCGTTCAGTAGTTTTTGCGTGAAAGAGGAATAAACATCCATCCTCACAAACTTTCGTGTTTATAATATTAGTAGGATTGTTTTTTTATTCTTTATTGTAAACACAAATAAACAATTACAAAAAGGCAGAATTAAATGACATGTACAAAGGCGAGCTTAACCCTAAAAAGAGTTTTCTTCCAGCAAACCTTGAGTTAGAGAGAGGTAACTATAGAGGTAGGCTCGTGTACAGAAAGAAAATAATGCTTTAGTTACTTAAACTACAAAAAATAAATAAACATATAAGTTTGTTTACTTTAATTAACACGACCGAGGGCCAATAACATTAACTAAAGACTAAAATTATAACTACTTGAAATATAAATAAGTCAGATTATTAATAATATACTAAGAATTCCAATAATTAATATAGGTCACATAGGTTAATATAGGTCATATACCTAGGCAGAACTGACCACCGCTGTAGATGGTCTGATAGCATAAAATCCATTCCTTCATTATTCTAAGAATTATAATCCAACTTCTTCAAATAAGCATTATAATCAACGGCCGGTAAAAGTTCACTTCTCGATATAGGTTACCCTCAAAGAGTGTCTGTCCGAACATAAATACAATCATGTACTATATCATCTTTTGCGGGGAATAAACTTAACTGACTAGACTAGAAGCGTGTAAGCGCCTTATTGATTATAAGTTGTTATGGTTTGATATCATTTTAGTATATTATTTCGACTATGCCTCCTATGGCAAGTATTTTTTACTTAAAAGATTTCATCATTGTTACAATTAAGTATCTTTTGGATTGCATTGCATTGCATTGTATTGTATTGTATACCACGTAGTAGGTACCTTATTTACTATAATATTCTCCTGCTGACGTTTCATTGGCCGTTTAGTGGTTACTGTCAAACTCTACTATCTGTGCTCTTAATTGATTTTTCCAGATCGTGTATTATTTTCGAAATAATTATATCTAACTCCAAAGCGAATCCTTGTTTTCTTTGATATAATTCAATTAGTATCATGTTCATGACCAATGGTCCTACATCCTGTCTATCGGGTGGCTTGCTCAGACCTTGTCGTCCAGTTTGATGCCACTGACAATAAAATTTAATAACGTAATTAAAAATATATTGAGCTTGCAAACATGAGCCAAATATACTGCAGAATCAGTATTCAATATCATGTAAATGTAATCAGAGCGGCGTAATTTGATTCTCTGATCTAAGACATAATTCAATTTATGTGTGCATTGCAATATAGTATATCTACATTATATACCCAGTATAATACCTGTATTGTAGACAGAAATCTCTGGAAACTAGAGTAGAAAGAGGATGCTTTTGCCAACGTAATGTAAAATATAAGTTTTATAATATTATTACAAGAGTGACAGGCTGGAAGCCCATATCCACTCCAACTCGACTCAAAACGTATTGAGGTTTCATCCAAAATTTCCTAGTGTATGGTATTTTAAGTTGAACTTCGAGGATCCTTACAAAACTCAAATGAGGTTCGAGTTGGAGTGGAGTTTTGATGTCATTTACGTAATCCTGCAGATCTTGTTAGTCTATGTCTATTGTCAAACGTCATAAAAGTCATCTTTAATCGGTATTCAACGTCGTAAGGGTTGATTTTTTCACTCAGTTGAAGAAATCTGTCGAGGAGAATTTGAGTGGTGAACATTTTGTCAACTAAAAATACCAAAACACAAAAGTGATGTTCTATCTCGAGGTCAAATCTCGAGGTGATCTCTAAGAATACGGGGGTTAGCCAAGATAGTTACCTAAATATATAAACTCTTCTTGTGCTTACAAGAGTTTTATAGTGTTTTTTCGCTACGGAGAAGCTTTCGCTTGTCCATCATGAAGTATTTCAGAAAATCCCAAGTGCATTTCCAGGTTAAATTTAATTCTAAACGCATCGTCTCGATCTCTGCGAGATGTGAGCAATTTATAACAATTGCGGGGACGCTCGCTGTCGGTCTAATGCTGATGAATCGAACTATCTACGGACCCGAGGCTTTGGTTTGTTACTTATTTCAGAGTACTTCACCATCAAATACTAGTCAAAGCCATTGAAGCTCTTTCGTTAGAGAGTTCATCTTGAGAAATACTACCGCCGAATCTATTTGTGCCGCCTTGTAGAATGCTAGCATTCCTGTATTTCAGTTTATGGGTGCTTGTGATACTATGGACACTCAACTAGTAGGACTAATCCAGTTCAAATATGGTCGGCTTGGATACGCTAGAGCTAAGACGTAAGCTTCAGCTAACTTTTCACTACTGCCTAGTACTGCGTAACAAGGTGAACAATTCGACCATATTGAGCAATCTGTCATTAAATGTCCCTGACAATTACCTCCGCTCTGGCCGCAGTCGGCACCAGTTGTTTGCCTGTCCCACGGCACGTACTCTACATGCCAACAATGCACCGACATTAAGGGTGCTATACTTAATGCATTTACACACGAGTTCCAGCATGTCAATTTTTTTATGACAGCCCGTCATCAAGATTTAACTCGTTAAGATTATATTTAAGTTTTAATCTATGATAGTAGCATTTTGGTGTCATACTGTATGCTTACTATTTTTTGAAATAAATAATTCTAATTTTAATTCCAAAATTGCACAGCGAGCTCCGAGTTTCTCTATAGGTAAACTGTAGCTTCTCTACAGAAGAAGAAGTCACAGAGCTAGCTACCTAGCTCTGTGACTTGACTGACAACCTCTATACAGCTGCCGCCATTTGACATGTTATAATATTTGATTGAAAAGGCCTCTGTAAATAACTGTAAAGTTTCATCAAAATCCGTTCAGTAGTTTTTTGCGTGAAAGAGTAACAAACATCCATGCTCAGAAACTTTCGCGATTCTAATTGTAGTAGGATACATTAGAATAAGAGAAAGGCTACTTTTTATCCGGGTACCTCGTGAGAGAAGCCATGGGCAGACACTAGTATTTAGTATATAATTGTTACACTTGCAAAATATTAATTTTACATGTTATTTTTTTACAAAGCCCCCTTATAATTATTTCTGTTTGTACCTGTTTTTCAAATTGTGACTTAACTATAAACTGACGTAACCAATAAATGTTCTATAGTTCCCTATGGTTTGAAATAAATGAATACTGAAATTCGATAAGACTTGTTAGGGCAATTTATTGTACATGACAAGTTTCAAGCAGTAATCGAGAATGTAAGTTTTAACGAGTCTTTTTTCTTGGTACAAACAATTTTTCTTTATTTCTTGTGTTGTATTTCATAAGATCATGTTTTTAGAATGTACTGCTAAAAGAGAACGGAAAATCCGTGACGATATTATCTGACAAAGAACGAAAGTCATCGACATACACTTGGCCTGGCATGCTTAGACTTAATGCGAAAAGTAAAAAAAAACAATTAAATATTTTCCTTTCAGGTTTTCTTTCAAAGTAATTGCATTTTATGATTTTACAGAAAAACCTTGTTTAACTATAACTGGGGTACAATTTTATTCTGTAACAATCGTTTTAATAGAATTTACATTGTGAATTCCGTCATTATCATCTCATGCCCCATTTTAAGTTTAATTCCCTTTACAAATAAGTACAGAAGCTACATTGGTACATAATTTCGTGCTTCTTTCATGTACAGAGATCCTAAAACAATAATGTACCCTTATAAATACGATCTGTTGTTATTCCATTTAGATATAAAAGGAAAGGAATAAGGCCTATTACATGCGACCATTACGGTTAGGAAAATGCGACCTTATAATTCGTTGATAGCGTTTAAAATCGTTTTATTTTTTCAATGGTAAGATCCAATTTAAACTCATAGATTAAAAACGAAGCCAAATTTCATTTTTTTTATTGATTTTGAGTACTCTGACCAACTATTATCGACTTTGTAAACAGGCTTGGTCAAACTAACGCGGTGGTGGTGGAAATCAAAGGGAAATGATTGTCAAGTGGTGTTTTTTTAAGTTCGAGTGAATGTATCTACTGTGTGTCTTTTTATGTGACTGAAACCGAGTATAGGCCCGGTCAAACTAACTCGGTAGCGGCGGTAGGGATCAGTACATTCACGCAAAGTTTTGAAAACCACTTAAGGAGCCCACCGCGGTAAAGCTGCTAATCTGTTTTAGGTATATAATGGTCGAAAAATAAAATATTTCACTGTGTAGATCACTTATTGGAAATACTGAGTGGTTTTTTTCAGTACTTTAATCTCTTTGGTTTTAGAGAAATCTTTAAAACACTAAACCTATATTTTGAAAAATTTTGAGCGGTACCCTCTTAACAAACATTTTTATTTATATTATTTTTTTTACATCCAGACTGTAAAGCTGGGTTTACGTAAATACAAAATAAACCTATCCTCATTTGTTGAGGTGAAGTAGGTACTAAGCCCCCATAATACGGGTCTTATCAAACTTCGTTGTTTCTGCGACGAATAAAACCAGGTATTGCTAATCAAAGCTTACTTCAAACAGTTCATTTTCTTTGTTTCCGGAATTCTCGTTTCCTGCTCTTTTAAGATTACGAAAAAGTAAGATCGGCCAAGTAATAAGATACTGGACCTGCTATTCCTAATCAAATTAAAATATCTAATTAAAAGATTTAATATATTTTATTAAATGACGACCTTGTGGTGCAGTGGGCGAAGGCCCGCCTGAGACGCAGAAGGTTGCGGGTTCGATTCCCGCTGCGAGACAAATGCTTGTATGAACTGCAAATTTTTGCCTGGGGTCTGGGTGTTTTCTATGTTTATTAAGTATGTATTTACAAAAAAAAGTATATAAGTAGTCTATCAGTCATGTAGTTCCCATAACACAAGCTCTGCTTACTTTGAGACTAGATGATTCTGTGTGATAAATTGTCCAGCATTATTTATTTATTATTTAAGTAGTACAATTAACAAAATAAAGTTTTTAACCGTTTTTAACAAAATAAAGTTTTATAGAAACCGACTTCAAATGACGCGAAGTTGTTAAAAAGTTCAATATGAAATGTCACACCCCATTTTTGACCATTAGAATAGAGATGAGATTTTTTCATAAATTTAATATGGGACCACCCTTAAAGTATACTCTAATACCCATTAAAAATAGAATACCTACCTACTGTATTTTCCTTTCTCATCTTGAACAACCTAGCTTCAACAGTTTAGTAGGTACGTTTTTTCTTGTTTTTTTTCCTGTTATTTTTTTTTATATCACACTGTTTTTCCGATAAGGTGATCTGGTCGCTCCGGCAAAGGCTTTAAGTAAAATCGTCTGGATTATTTTATGGTTGTTTTTTTCTTTTCAGATCAGAACAGACGGATTTCTCTAGTTGGTGACAAGCAAGGTAACTATTTAGCTTCTAAACCTACCAAGTGCAGAACCCATTTCGAAGCCTACGTCCGCCATCTGTCTGTCTCAGATCTGTATCGTTTCAACCATAACATTTTTGTGGTAAATAGCTTAATTTTTCATGGACTCAATACTCAATACACTTATTGCTTTCACATGGTAGGTACATAGATGGTGTTTATAGGTAGGTTTCTCACATGAATCCTGTCTAAGGGTATAGCAATAGATAGGTAGGCAGGCCGAAGTTTTGTGTAAACAAAAAAACTAGTAGGTACAATAAAATAAAGTCAAGGTAGGCAAGGTATCAAGCATTTGGAATAACACAATTAGGTAAGTAGGTTTAGTCATTTTTTCTTTTGTTATAATTTACGTCACTTTTTATTTATTTTTAAGGTTTGTTAGCTTTCTAGTCTAAATAATCTTTAATGTCATAGTAGCATTTGTCAATTAAGAATGATTTTGACTCTGGCCTATTTTGGCAAGTAATTAATATAAAAATTCTAGAAATAAATGCACTTTTTTGTAATTTACCAAAAAAATCATATTTCACCAATAAATATGATTTTTTTGGTAGTAGGAAAGTATTAGTTGGTTCAGTTATTTTCGTAACACAGGGGGTGTGAACGGCAGTTAACGGATTTCAACGATAGCTCAACAAAGGTTGATTTTAGGAGATAGATAGATAGATAGAAAATGCTTTATTGCACAAGACAAAACAAGTACATAGGCGAACTTAATGCTAATTAGCATTTTCTTCCAACTAACCTTTGTGTTATGAAGAGTGGAGCGGTATTGCGTGGAGAAATTTATTTGACTCTATGATGCGAATTAAAAGCTTATACATATACATAAGAAACCCAATAGCATTTGTAACGTTCTTCTAACGGTAGAACGAACACGTCCAGGAGTTATGGGTCCTCGAGTCCAAGCCAAGGTCAAAAGGTGACCACGGAGGTTCAAATGACACTATATCCACTTGTTTTTTGTGAGTAAGGTGACGCGGAACCCTTTATGCGCGAGTCTAACTTGTACTTGGCTGTTTTATAAAACTTGATTTAGTAAACTACAAATAATTCCTTGTTATGGGACTATTTGTTAAAAATAAGGGCGACTGGTCGAAGCGACGCGTGACCAGAGAGCTGGCTCTTATCTGGGTCAACGCATTAGCATTGCCATTCAGCGTGGCAATGCGGCCAGTATTTTGGGAACGCTTCCGTCTGGTAGTGAACTGGATCAGTTGAGCTATCTATAGATCGTTTGCAACGGTCTTTAGATGGCTAGCTGTTTCATCTGTATTTTTTGTATATACCTACTTGTTAATAGTTGTATGAATAAATGTATATTCCTTGTGCACACAGAAGCAAGACTTATATAGACATAGTGTGATGTCGTTTTCAAAGTAAATCAGATAAAAACCAACAACCATTTTTAAAACAAGAATAATTACTTTACTTGTTCTTAAAAAGGAATATATAATTTATTTATTAGATATAATGTCTTTTAGAATATTTCGACATAGTTTCATGTGCCATGGTCACGGGAGGAACTAAAGTCTTTACGGTTGGATTTTAGTGGCAGACAAATCGATCTACCCTCTTTCTCACTCTTTTATTGTAAGCGATACCACTACCACCGGTTTCATTGTCACATCCGAGTTTATCTCGGCCCCGATACACAACACTAACAGTATCCAGATGCTCAGCCTAATAGCATATTTTTTTATTTAAGCATTACCTTACAGGATTCCAGACTCAAGATAATTAAAAATCCATCTTCTCCATTGAAATTCATGTATTTGATAATCTCAATTACCTCCGGAACCAGTCTTGTTACGTAGTTCTGTTAATATTATCTGTGCATTGTGCAGGTCAATCCAATGATTTTTTTATCCCGTTTTAGTAAAACTACGTCAATTTCCGTGGTAGTTTCTTGATTATATAATTCCTTATACCACGTGTCTATCTTTCTTTACTTAGAATTTTTTACCATACAGTTTTTGTATGACAAATCGAGAATGGTTGCCAAGAAATAGTTTAATCACTATCGGATCGCTGGCAACGGCTTTCATCCTTCGATTTTATGTTAGAAACGAAGGCTATAGTTTTTATGTAGGTACCTATCTACTCAGATTGTGAGTCAAGTCTACGCCTAAGTAGCGCATTTTTATTTTGTTTAACGTTGATTCTCATATGATACACTTTTATCTTTATTCTTTATTGTACACACAGATAATACAGACAAAAGACTTACATATAGGACATGTACAAAGGCGAGCTTAACCCTGATAATAGTTTTCTTCCAGCAAACCTTTGAGGATAGAGACAGCTGATAAAAAGCGGTGGCTAATACCACATTTGTGACGCAAAAGGTTGCGGGTTCCATTCCCGCTGCGGAACAAAAGTTTATTTGATTAGAAAATGTTTGTCTCGAGTCTGAGTATGTATATAAGTTAGATAGATAGATAGAAAATGATTGATAGATAAAAAAGACCTTAACGCTATATTATGTACTAGTTTCTGCCCGCGGCTTCGCCCGCGTGGTATGTTAACAAAAGTAACGTATGACCGTCTCCAGGTTTCAAACTATGTCCACCAACTTTTGAGTGAATCGAACCAAGGATTAAAATTTTCCATACAAAGTTAATAACTCATTTGCACACCCCCAAAGGGTGGTTTTGAAAAAAAATAAAAATACGTTTCATTATATATTTTAAAGTTTTATTTGTACCGAGTTTTTAGCGAACCAAATCAAAGATTTTTTTTTTCCTAGAAACTTTACCACCCTGTTTAACCCTCTTAGGGGTTGATTTTCGAAAATAAGATTGCCTATGCCTATGTATTATTCCAGAATCTAGACTATCTACATTCCAAATTTCATCAAAACTGCTTAAGTAGTTACGGAGATACGTGGTAACAAACAACACACACAGAAACTTTCGCATTTATTTAGTAGGATAAGATGTATTTACAACAAAAAAGTATATAAGTAGTCTAACAGTCATGTTAGTTCCCATAATACAAGCTCTTCTTAGTTTGGGGCTAGATGCTGTGTGAAAAAGCCCAGCATTATTATTAATATGCCGGAATCATATCTTAAAATAAACAACAGGAATCAGGCAACAGTTAGCGAATCGAGGGCGAGTAGTTTTCCTTGTGTTTCAAAATTGGTAGAGATTTCCTAACGTTACGTTACTGAGTAATCGATCAACGCACAAACTATACCATAAGTCTTAGAAACATGAAACTTGGAGGGTTCCCATATGAGGTTATTCCCCTATGAGGGGAATAACCTAAGGAAGGAAATTGGAAAAAATACTACAAAGGCGGTGAAAAGGGCTAAATATCATTGTATGAAAATCGTATTCTTTGAACTTACAAACTTGAAACATCGCATAAATATTATTCAATAGAAATGATAAAGTACCAATATATTATTTCTCCAAACTACCTCTGAATGGAGGTGTGGGAGGGTGCTTAAGTTTGTATGGGAACTTGTTAACTAGTGGTCCAATTTGCTTGAAACTCGGCATAAATATTATTCAATACAAATGAAAAGACAAATAAATGTATTTTTCTAAACTACCCCCTAAAGGGGTAGGATGGTGTGTTAAGTTAGAAATATTTAACGCGTAGTGTGATTTGCTGTAAGCTTAGTTTGGATACGTAAAATACAAAAGAACTAAATACGTATCAGGGTATTCAAAAAAGCCTTTTAATCATTGCAAGGTTTGCAATGATGATGTTAACTAATAATCGTATTAATATCTGATCTGTTACACTTGTTACCTACCTTAAGTTCTTTTTAATTTTGTGTTTGACGTTTCTTAGTGCCTGTAACATGTCAAAAGATAAATAAAAAATATGATTACGATTATGATTATGATGTTTGATGCACCTCACAAACCTACTCCTACCTACTCTACGCGAGTTAAACCGCGGGCGTCGGCTACTAAATAATATTTGTCTAATATAATTTATATACAATCATATAACATGGAATAAGATATTTGTATTATACAAATTCGTTCCAACTTTCTAGGCTATCCAACCTTTTATTTCCCCGTACATCCTCAACCAAAACACATTAATACGTGTCATGTAAAGCTCCGTGCCTGAATCTGCGTAACATCTGTAACTTGAGGGACCCACGTCGAGGCCTTGAGGGACGCTCTGGGACCCCTTTTAGTGTTGTCGTAATAAATCAAGCTATAATGATATTCACGTTTTTTCTGATGCTCTGAGGCATCGTAAGGCTATCTTACGATGCCTCAAATAATCTAAAATAGATGATTAAACGAACTTCACAAGTGAAATTCTATCACTATTATATGAATAGCTCCATTCGAATATATAGGAATTTCAGTTATTTTACTAGGTAGTGCCTTGTCCTACAAGGTAGTTTCGCACGTTTTTAAGATCACAACACTAAATCGATTCAACTCAATCGATATCTCAACAACAAGTGTCACGTCACTACAGCTCGTCTCTGATTCTCTCATTCTTTTAGAGTTTATCCAAAAACTTTAATTGGGTTGTGGAGGGCGGGTTCCTATATATTCGAATGGAGCTATTCATATAATAGTGATAGAATTTCACTTGTGAAGTTCGTTTAATCATCTATTATATATTCATAGCTCCATTCTTCATATATAGGAATTTCAGTTATTTTACTAGGTAGATGTTTAGAGTATACCTCCTAACTTCCTATAGTTTTTGGCACATTTCATAAGACCAAAAGTTGATAAAAAGTTAATAAAAAACATTATTTGTTTAACATAGATCATTACTTTTATTTGAATTAACTTAATTAAGTAGGTACACAGTAATTATAAAGATTACACAGCCTTTGATTACATAATTAAGAACCGATTACAGACCTTGCAAAGTTTTCTATGACAATCGGACGGTTATAGAACTTTGCGAAGGCTTGCGAGTTCGCGGTCCAGCCGGCTGCTTTATGGATAGCATCGACAGACAGACCGGCTGCGCGTGCACTCGACGTGGCGGCATGCCGCGTGCTGTGCGCGCCGTACGTCACCACGTCGATGCCACTCGCCCTTAACACATCTTTTATCCATCGGCTGATGGATTGTGCCGTGGCACGCTTGTGTGGACGTTTATGAGTTATAAATAAATGGTTTATTTCGTTTCGATTATTTTTTGTAACGGACAAATAATCAACCAAACATTTTGCCGGACAAATACTAGGCTTATCATTAAAAAAGGGTAACATGAGAACTGGCTGGTCACGACCGGCAGCTGATGTTTTGATCAAATCTGAAATGTTGATGACTATTTGATTTTGAGAAAACACTATATCAGTTAATTGTATAACTGAAAGGGTTTGAACACGCTGACCTGAGCATAGTGCCAGTAGTATCGCAAGTTTTTTAGTAATTTGGTCTAGGGGTAAAATGTCATTAGGATACCAATCACAAATATGGTCAAGTACCATTTGAGGATCCCATATGAAACTATATTTAGGTACACTTGGCCTTTGTTTATAAGCTCCCTTTAGTAGGCGCGAAATTTGTTCATCAGAACCTATCTTGTTACCTAATAGCAACGATAGAGCCGAACGGTGACTATTCAGGGAACCATAAGAGCCTCCTTTTTGGAACTGTTCTGTCAAGAACGAAATCACTGTCTTAATTGGAGCTTCTAAATAGTTTACATTATAATTCAAGCAGTAACTCCACCACAACTTATATGTGGTGTTATACTGCTTTAAAGTTCCCGCCGATAGAGAAGCAATCATGAGATCTAAAGCTTCTTGTGGAACAGCCCGTCGTATGAACGCCTGCCTGAGACAATCGCGGCCCCCAGGGTAATCTCCTGCGGCAGGTGCACCCTGTAACGAGACCGTAGAGCATCGTTAAAGAATATTACCTCTGACACTAACAACCGGTTTAGAAGAGGGAACCATGCCTGTGAGGGCCAATTCGGAAATACAATGATTCCAGTTGATTGTTCGTCAACAATTTTGTGCAGGCATTTCAGAATCATTGCTATAGGCGGAAAACAATAAAAATAATAGTGATGCCAAGAAAAGGTGAAAGCATCAACGGTTTTAGCATCAGGGTCAGGCTTCCATGAAACGTATGTGTCACATTTGGCATTGGTACGAGATGCAAAGAGGTCTATATCTGGTTGACCAAACTGATCCACTATAGTCTTGAACGCATTTGAGCAGAGTTCCAACTCAGTATCAGGGTTAATCCTTCTTGATTCGGCATCTGCTTCTTTATTATCTCTTGTGTTAATGTAGGATGCGAACAACCACACTCCTCGCTGCTCACACCATTGCCAAATTGATCTCGCTAGGTCGTTCAAATGAGGAAACTGTATACCACCCATTCTATTGATGTAACTTATGGCTGTCGTATTATCTATTCGCATCAATATAGCGCAGTCAAATTTATTTTGAGCAAAGCTTTTAAGACCGAGAAAAGCCGCTTGAAGTTCCAAGTAATTAATGTGGAATTTCAATTCGCTTTCCTTCCAATGTCCATTTGCGCGCATACTATTACAAACAGCTCCCCAACCGGACCTTGAGGCGTCTGTGAAAATTTCTAAAGCGTATAATGTAGTAGCAACTGAATTTCTAGCAACTTGAATATTTGCTTGCCACCAGCGTAAATCGGGCAATATTTCTGTTGACAGCTTGATTTTAGCGTCATAATTTCCATGGTTTTTAAGAGCGATAAACTTTTCTCTCTCCAGAACCTTAGTGTACAACCAGCCGTATCTTACAGCTGGACAAGCAGCTGTCAATACGCCGATGAACTGAGAAAATTCTCGAATGGTACATCTCGGTAACTTTAAATATTTGTGTGTTAGTTGTAATATGATATTACGTTTATTCTCGGGCAAGGATATGGACATATCTACTGTATCAAATACAAAGCCTAAAAACTTGCAGTTCTGTTTAGGCTCTAATATGCTTTTTTCGTAGTTAATTACGAATCCTAAACATTCAAGAAGTTTAACAGTTTCTCTTACGTTATGAAGGCATTCCTCATAGCTGTTTCCTAGGCAAAGTGTATCATCTAAGTAGGACACTGAGCTAAAGCCGCGACTTCTTAGATGACTAAATACTTCTTTCATTATTTTTGTAAAAGTTCTTGGTGCACTAGATAGACCATAGCATAATGCATTAAATGCATAGGTAGTTATTTGTCCGTTATTATTCTCAAACTGGAATTTCAAATATTTTTTATAATCTGAATGAATAGGTACTAACAAGTAAGACTCCTTTAAGTCAATCGTAGCAACATAACCGTTTGTAGGTAATAGATTACAGGCAGTCCTGTAATCCTCCATTTTGAAGTGGTCTTTACGCACGAATTTATTGAAAGCTTTTAAGTTTAAAATGAATCTATAAGTACCGTTAGGCTTAGGGGTTAAAAATATCGATGAAATGTATTGCGATTCCTCATTTTCACACACAGATACAGCACCTAGATCTAATAAATTATCTATTGCTACTTGCATTTTGTTTTTGTCTATTTGCGATGTATGATTAAAAGGTATATAGGTTTGAGTTACTGTACTGGTTATAGGGATACGATAACCATTCAATACGCAGTCTAAAACAAACTTATTTTTAGTTACAGCTAACCAGCAACTATAGTAATGGCGTAACCTGCCCGCATGTACCTGGGTTGCGGCTATTGTCGTGTCGGTGCACGTTGCCGATTCGCAGCTTGTCTGCTCTGCGGCGCCGATGATGCTGGCGGAAGCGGTGGCGGCGGTGCTTGACTCTGGTTTTTCCTGTAGTAGGTCGTACTCAGCGCAGGTCGGCTCGCAGTGTACCCTCCGCGCCCCCCCCTGTTTGCCGACGTGGGGTACCGAGGAGGGGCTGTCCAGTTTCCCGTTTGCCGTCTTGCTGGTGTTTGTTGCGGAAGTGTGGACTTAGTTGCATTTGGTGGTGCATTTCGTTTAATCTGCAAACCTTGTTTTTCAATGACCTTCGCAGATTTGATTTTTTCTGACAGCTTTGTTCCAAACAGTGTGTCATCCCTTTCATCATCTTGAATAATGTTTAAAAATGACTTGTCTAAGCATGGTGTTATTAGCTTAGAACGTGTTTGGGTTTCTGTGAAGTGGAGGTCTGATAAGATTCTGCAACCCTCCGAAAGGAGTTTGATAACTTCAACTTTCTTTCCATCGCCCAATAATAAAGACATAGCTTTAGATATGGCCGTTATTCCTAGACCCAATTGGCCTTGTTTTGCCTCCAACTTTTTGTCTCTGGACTTAACAACCTCGGCGACGGCTGCAGCTATTTCTGGGTTCAAACTAGGAGCTTTTAATAGTCTACAGTTATCAGGAACATTATGTTCTTTTAGTAATTTCTCCTTTACATCTTTCATCAGGCCTTTACGAAGGATGGGAAGCCAGCGTTTTGCTATATCGGTGTGAATATTTTCACCATATATAGGCATTTCTTCAGCTGAGTCGCCCAGCGCAAGATATATTTCAGGGTCAAGTTCTGAAATCGTCTCAGTTGGTTCTTCAGGGGTTATTTCAAGGGAAGTTGGATTTTCCGTCAGCAATGCGTCGGGCAGAATATCATCACGAGATGTTGCCACAAGGCCATCATCAGCAAGGCAATTTTGGTCCATCGACTCGTCAATTACTGGGTTTTCGATTTCTATAAAAGAAATAAAATGTATGATGAAAAAACATCATCTTGAAATTTGCGGGTAGTTGCAAAAATTTTTGAACAAACAACTTAAATAAATTGTTCACCTCGAATAAGCATTTTCTCATAAATTAGCAAAATACATTCTGTACTTTTCGCATGACCTTCGTGTATGACCCTCAGTCATACCACCAGGTTTCTATCACATCATGTCTAGCCTTCGTGAATAACCCGCAGTTAACCGCCCGGCAGACTTAGAGATGGTTAAGTAAAAAACTAGTATTTCTCTAAAAGAAATACTGATTTGAACACAAAATGAGACCATGAGTGTAAGCTTACCTTCTTTTTCTGAATCCGATTCAGAATCCGAGGAAATAATAACTCGACGGCGACGACCAACCTGTTGTTTTTCAAGCTTTTTAATTTTAGCTTGATACAGGTCGATTAATTGGTTTTTGCTTTTTCGTTTCGACATCTTTCACGTGGATTTCAAAAGTAATTTTTAATGAGCTTGTAGACGCGTGCGTTTACTACCTCGCACGGAAAAAGAATGAGAGAATCAGAGACGAGCTGTAGTGACGTGACACTTGTTGTTGAGATATCGATTGAGTTGAATCGATTTAGTGTTGTATATCGATGTAATCGATCTTAAAAACGTGCGAAACTACCTTGTAGGACAAGGCACTACCTAGTAAAATAACTGAAATTCCTATATATGAAGAATGGAGCTATGAATATATAATTGTCCAGAGCTTCTTGAAGTTTAAGATTGCTAGTGAAACGTCCCGTTTATGTTGAGTTTTTCTATACAAACTTTATCAAAATAGAGACAATGATGAATTTATGAAAATGGAGCTATCTATTATTGGCCTCATATTTTGTTCGTAGATTATATATTATTACCAATAAACAAATAAAAAATCATCTTTCCGCTATCGCTGAATTTCAGGTCTGTAGGACACGGTTTTGGCTGTTTTTCGTTTGTCGTAGCTTCTGTCCACGGGTCGCCCGCATATTACCTACTCGGATAAAAAGTAGCCTATGATGTATAAGCTATGTTATTGTAAAGTTTCATCAAAATACATTCAATAGTTTTTGCGTGAAAGAGTAACAAAAATCCATCCTCATAAATTTTCACGTTTATGATAGTAGTAGGATTTAATAATTCATTGCTTCCCATTATTCTAGTTACATTTTGTTAGGTATTCAAATGAAACCTGGATGGCACTGCTATATAATACATGCATGAATATATAGGTAAGATGTTTTCAATACTGTCTTATGTAAAAATCCAAACGCACGGCGTCCACGTGGAAGAGCTCGTCCAGAGGCCTAACCATGAAGTCTTATAGCAAAAACTATCGTGAACTTAACTATTCATATTTTAAAAACGGGAGTTTTTATAATATGAATACTCGGTGAAGGCACCGACTAAGTTTCGACTCATTCCGAAAAAACAGTTGTGTTAGCGCCGGGACTTTTAATAAAAGTACCTAGCTACTAACATTTGTGGCGGAAATAACCAATGTGGTATAGAGCTGCTGCTAGGCGTCTCGTCCAGACTTCTAAAAGTCTGGAGCGGTGATTCAAAGCTAAACTATGAGAATCAGCGAGTTTGTTGACTGAATATATCGAAAATATTGGCAATAAGGTCACGGCATATACAGGATCAATTGGGAATATAGGAAGGTGGAAATCTTTAGGCAGCGTCCTACCTTGCTTATATCCCAGCGACGCGCAGAGGGTCCTTGTAGGTGATCTCCACGATAGACGCCGGTGTCCAGGGATTGGATTGACCACGCGGCTGAGCCAGCGCAGTCACGATACACCGATTGCACTTTGTTTTACCGTCTAATATTAATGATTATTAGCACCTTTTATGAATATTGCAATATATAGGTCAACGTCCAGGAAATATGACTAAATCCAGGTAAATTTGCGGGATAGAAGATTGGATAAGTCTTCACACGTCGCGGCACCAGAGCGAACTCATTTCATTTTTGATGATGGCGGCCGGGGAACTGTCACCGCTTCTCATTCGCTGTCTCGCTTCTACTGTTGGACGCTGCCCAGGAGTGTGAGGGAGGGAAAAGATAAGGAATACCTACCCTCTTGCCAACATTTCGAATGAAAAATAACAGAAAGATACGAATCAAAGCGGTAAATTCAAATATGGTGAACGGCGGTAACAAGTTGTAAGGTTTGGACTCAGAGTAATCCCTACAAAACACTGATATAAAACCAGCTCCTTTTTTACCATCGTATGTTCACGGAGAAAATCCTCCTAGAAATTAAATTTATACGGCTTCTAAGCGCAGGAAGTTCCTAAGTGTACTTGAATTAGTTTGAAAAATTACCTGAATCTCGGGACTTTCAGAGGAGCAACTTCCCAACTATTTTTAAAGTATTATAAAAACTCTCGACACTGTTTTTCTTCATTCTAGTAAGATTATGAGTCTGCAAGTAAGTAACTTAAATAAGTTTCAACTAAAGTTGATAATTAAACTTTCAGAAACGAATTGAGCGCCACCTAGTGAGGTGGCGCTGTCTTTCTACTCAAGTCGTTTCTGAAAGTTTAATAATCAACTTTAGTTTTTAGGTTTTATCATATCCTCCTAAACCTATCTTGAAACCCTTGAAGTCATGATAGATATGAATAAATAAGAAAATTAAACACAAGGTAAGGTTATCAAGATTCTATTCGTCAAGAATAATCAAAGCAAATAATGCAGTTAACTTAAAATATTTAACAAAAATCATTTCCAATCTGACAGGTTTTTATCAATTAGTATTAGTATTTTACAAAACTGAAAGGGATATTTTGTTCCCGTAGGATTCAATCAGGAAAAATAAGGTCGATCCAAACTCGGCGACCGTGCCTTGAGTCGAAGAGGTTTTGTCAAAATTGTGTCAAAAGGTGACAAAATTGTGGAAATCATGTAAAAAACAACTTTTGATTATGACTATACGTACGTAATATACGTGGTATAGTCGTAATAATATCCTAAAATTTTACTAAACTACGATTATTTCAATTCTATAACTATTGATTTCTTTGGCTTCAAACAAAAACCCTTTACAAATCACAGGGATTAGACAGGATTTAAGTTACATACTTTATGAATAGTATTGCAAATATCTAGCTTGGCTTCATTAAAACTTTTAATAAAGTTGATCTGTTAAAAGAATCTTATTTTAGTCACGAAGTTTTCTAGACTTTTTCTAATAGATAAAGCCCAGTGTACTTTACATTATAGTATTTAACTAAAATAACTTCTGATAGTTTAAATCTTATTAAATTCTTGAACAGTAGTCTTCGGTAAAGTTCATAAATATTCTGAATAATTTTTGAGTCCTAATCTACCCATTATTTATTTATTTTATTTATTTTTGAATTTTAAGAAAACTTACAGCTAGGTACACATGAAATTACTTAATTAAATACTTACATGCAAAGTGCATGTAGGTAGGCTGAGGGCCAATTAAAAGTTTCCATTAATAGACAGACATTAATGGAACACTATTTATTATTCACTTATTTATTCCAAAAAATATTAACAAGAACTTTGTGAGGATTTATTCTCATTATCGACCTCTGTGGCGCAATGTGAGAAGACCCGCCTGAGGCGCAGAAGGTTGCGGGGATGACCTGCAAATATTTGTCTCGGATTTGGGTGGTTTCTATGTAGAATATTTACGCATTTATTAAAAAAAAGTATATAAGTAGTTTAACAGTAACTTAGTTCCCATAATACAAGCTCTACTTAGTTTGGAGTAGATGACGCTGTGTGAAAAATGACCAGCTTTATTTATTTAATTATGTGTTTTACAATATCTCATATTTTCGTTTTGAACGGTACAAAGAGGGGCCTAACCATTAAGTCTTATAGTCTTATATATTGTCATTCGCAAAGCGGGATTTGACATCTTTGCCTGAATTGAATCGCTATAAGACTTCATGGTTAGGCCCCAGGTAGCATCTTAAATTACTTCAGCATTGTAAGATGAAAGATTGTTTGACAGCATTGAAAAACAATTGACAATCCGTCCTGACAAAAACGTCAAAATTGCGACTGAATGTGGACTGATAGTTAGACATACTTATAGATTGATAGATGGATAGAAAATGCTTTAGTGACGGAGATTACTTAAATAAGAGAAAAAAAAATGAAAATAGCTAGCAACAAAAATATAAAATTGCATACATACTGCGTACATAAGTACATACATCTATACATCTCGGTCGTAATATAATTGATCTCAAGTTGTGAATACCGCCAATCTTCCCTAACAAAGTGTTAAGTTCCGATCATTATTCATTTCACTGGCCTAAAAGTGCCAGATTAATTTGGATATCTTCCAAATAATCGTTATCACTAAATAATTCCCGGAATAAAATAATTGATCTCAAGTTACCACCAAATCTTATCTAGTGTGACCAAACTCACCCATCAAATTGTTGAGTTTTTATCATTTTTTCCTTTTACTTGCCCAAGAGTGCCGTGAGCCAGATTAATTTGGATATCTTCCAAGAATTAATCGTTATCGCCAAGGGAAATTCGAAAAAAACGAAATAATGCGGCTATTGGAAGATGGCTGGCAAATTGAATTTTAAGGCAATTTTCACGTCGACTTATTTTCTCTATTCTTCTTAGTCGGACACTCTTGGCTGAGTGGGTGTGGTTCTGCAAGTGTTGTTTGAGTAGGTATGGTGGATTTTGTGACGGACTTGATAAGATCTGACCATCGCGTAGTAGAGTGGCCTTATTTTTTTTAACTCTCAATTCTATCTTGTACTTAATCCTGCCTTAACGTATTTTAGCGGACACCAATTTGTGATGTACAAAAAATATACTAAAAACCCTTTTTTGTTAAACAGTTTCTTTTTCTAAAAACCTTTTGTTTCTCAAATGTTTTTGTAGCTGGCAGACTTAGGATTAGACAAGGTTAAAATTTTGTTGTTTTTTAGTACTTAGTGTTTCTTTGTGTTGTAAAATAACATTAAAACTAATCCAAATTTCATGCGTCGATCTTGCGTATCAAAAATTAAAATTTACATGTAAGATTCCTCTCATGGGACTAAATACAGGATTGGTTGAATAGCAACATAATTTTCGCAATAATTTGTGAATTCAAGTTATTAAAAAAAAAACCAAAAACTATCGTGAACTTGACTATTCATATTGTAAAAACGGGAATTTCCACGTACCCTCCACGTCGCGTCGTGCACTAGGAGAACGTCGCGATCACTCACCCTGATGAAGACTCTCGGAATGAGTCGAAACTTAGTCGGTGCCTTCACCGATTATTTAAACTCCACCGCGACGCTACACATTCTGTTTGCCAGAGCCTTAAATTTTACATCAAATGAGAGTATCATTAAAGAGGACTTTACTAAGAACTTCTTGATCATTCACATTTTTAATGGATTCATTAAAATTTAAATACCTTGAGCGTGATTTTCATCCATGTTTTGTTTGTAACAAAGGTGCTATATATTTGCAATGATTCTTCATTCACTTTGAGAGAGGGGCAATTTATTCTGGCTATTGCTTTCAATGCTTTATGGATTTTCATTAATGAGCAAGCCCGCTTTTACAGAAGCAAAGTAACAAAAGTGAGCAAAGCCAGAACACTTATTTTGACAGGATAATACGCGGCATAATAGTCCTATGATACAAAACCAAAATAATTTCAATTATAAGATTATCTTTTTCCTAAACTAAAGAAATACGACCGATGTGGCGCGGAAGGCGAAGGTCCGCCTGCTACACAGGAGGTTGCGGGTTCGATTCCCGCCCTGGGACAAATATTTGTACGATCTGCAAATATTAGTTCCGGGTGTTCTGGGTATTTTCTATGTATAATAAAAATATCTATCTTATGTATTGTATTAAGTATATCAGTCATCTAGTACCCATAACACAAGCTCTGCTTAGCTTGGGGCTAGATGATGCTGTGTGGATTGTCCAGCATTATTTATTATTTATTTATTATTTATTATAATAAATACTTAATCAATTTAACTAGAAGTTGACGATCTCTGTGTTGCAGTGGGCGAAGGCTCGCCTTATACGCAGAAGGTTGTGGGTTCAATTCCTACCACGGGATAAATGTTTGTATGTTCTGTAAAGATTTGTCTCGGGTCTGAGTATTTTTCGATGTATAATATGTATGTATTTACAAAAAAAAGTATATAAGTAGTATATCAGTCATGTAGTTCCCGCAAGCTCTGCTTAGTTTGGGGCTAAATGATGCTGTGTGAAAAATGTCCAGCATTATTTATATTTAACTTTCCGATTTGGAGTGAAGTTAAATCTGGTATAAACAATAGTTTTAATGTTTAACCGACATCAAACCAAGGCAGAGATCTTTATTCGATTGTGCTGCTGAAGAGTTCTTAGTTTTTTTGTTTGTTTGACTGATAACATTTGTCTTCTAAATGGCTTTTGGGATTGATATGTGTTTTTCTCATCGATTTGTATGTCTTCTATGATGGTGCATGGTTCTTGCATAGGTTTTAACGCCAAAAGTCACTAGAGGCACTGCAATTGATGGAAATTAGAGGCTGGTTCTTACATGGATTTTAACGCCACAGCAATCGCTGATAGACATATATACATAGGGGGTTAATTAGTCATATCATCATTCACAGCCCGACTTTACCTAGTACTGGGTAAAGGTCTACTTAAGTCATTGTCCAAATTCATTATTGCGTTGATAATCAGTCAGTATTTACGTAGTTCTTCTATCGAATTACGTCAGTCGGGCATGCAGAGTGGTTTGCTGAAAGAAAACATTTTTTAGGCTTAAGCTCGCCTTTGTACATGTCATAATAAAAAAAGGTATTTATTTACTTAAAATTAAACAAACTTACCAATAGCAACCTTACCAATAAAGTTTGCGAGGATGGATGTTTGTTACTATTTCATGCAAAAACTACTGAACGGAGTTTGATGAAACTTGTGATGGATTGGAAGAGTTCTGTCGTTCCTAGTAAACACTCTCCTAGCGCCTTCCTCGTAAATACAATATAGTTTATAGATTACTTATATTGATGTTTGATTTCTCCAACCCAAGACGTAACAAACTTTACAGTAATGTAGCTTATACATCAGTTACCTACTAACATTCCCTAAGGCGATATTTTATAAGATATAACAATTATGTCTGACTAGCTTCTGCCCACAGCTTCGCCTGTACTCGGATAATAAGTAGTCAAAGTCAAAGTCAAAGTCAAAGTCAAAGTCAAAATTTATTTATTCAATAAAATCACAAGAACCACTTTGAAACGTCAGTTTTTATCTAGGTGCCTGTTCCTCCGCGACCAAGCCAGGAAAGAAAGGCAAGAAAACAAGGCTGGTTATTCTTTTTAATGATCCTTTTACAAAACAATAGGTTCGAGTTGGAGCATTTTCAATCCCAAGAGTTTTTGTCATCTAAATAATCAGATATTTTATAGTATGCCTTTTTATAAAGCTTTTGTTTAATTACGTTTTTAAATTTGTTAATTGATAATTTTTGTATATCTCTTGGGAGTTTGTTATAAAAGCGTACACCGTGCCCTTTAAACGATTTACTAACTTTATGGAGTCTACAAGTGGCAACAGCGAGTTTATCTTTATTTCTAGTATTAACATTGTGATTATCGCTTTTTTCTTAAACAAATTAATATTTTTGTGAACATACATCAGATTTTCATAAATGTATTGACAAGAGAATGTCATTATATTTATTTCTTTAAACTTTTCGCGAAGTGATTCTCTGGGGCCCATATTATAAATTGCTCGAACAGCCCTCTTCTGCAGCACAAAAATGGTATTGATATCAGCAGCACTCCCCCACAGCAGTATACCGTACGACATAATGCTGTGGAAGTAGCTGAAGTAAACTAGTCTAGCTGTGTCAACGTCTGTATAAAGACGGATCTTTTTGACTGCATATGCCGCAGAACTAAGTCTCTTCGATAACCCATCAATATGAGGACCCCATTGAAGCTTATTATCTAGGGTGATACCTAAGAATACGGTGGTGTCCACAAGAGCCAACTGTTCATCTTTGATTTTGATATTTGCTTTAACTTGTGTAACATTGGGTAGTATAAATCTAATACACTTTGTTTTATTTTCATTAAGTAGGAGATTGTAACGTCGAACCATTTTACAACCTTAGAGATTGCATTGTTTACATTGTCAAAATTGGTTTGTCGTCGCTTTAATTTAAATAAAAGTGACGTGTCATCTGCAAACAATACAACCTCATGATCGTCCCTTACAAGGTGGGGTAGATCATTAATGTATACTAAGAACAAAAATGGTCCAAGAATTGATCCCTGTACACCGCAGGGATCAATATGTGTTATTCTGATTTATAAGCTATATTACTGTAAAGTTTCATTAAAATCCGTTCAGTAGTTTTTGCGTGAATGAGTAACAAACATCCTCACAAATTTTCAAGTTTATAATATTAGTAGGATTTTTATACATGCACAAATACATAAAGTCACGCCTGTTTCTCTGAAAGGTAGGCCGAGATTATGGTCTTCCATTTGCTACGATCCTTGCATACCTCTTTCGCTTCATGTATCCTCATCGCTTACTTCATACAAGGTCGTCCGTTAAGTGAAATCTTGACTTTGCCTTTCTCTAGAACGCCTCCAATTTAGTTAGAGTACGTTCGCCGAGGTCTTTCTATCCCAACTATCCCATTCACACACGCTTTGTATTCTTATTTTGTTAATCTTCTGTCACCTATCCTTTCTTCATGCCAAAAACATAGGTACGCTAGATAAGAGGCTGAGATTCCGCTTTATTATTTTCTTATAAACAACAGAGCTAAAGTTTTGATAAGATTTTATCAAAACTTTAGCTCTGTTGTTTATCAAACTTTATATTATTTCTAGGCATCTGTTTTTTCAACCTACTGAAACTATTTTAATAATCTTGGCTGTAACTTCAGGTATTTTTCATTCTGGAACATTGCTATGATGAACTAGTTTCTGCCCACGGCTTCGCCCGCATGGTACCCGGATAGAAAGTAGCCTATGTGTTATTCTGATATATAAGCTATATTACTGTAAAGTTTCATAAAAATCCGTTCAGTAGTTTTTGCGTGAAAGAGTAACAAACATCCATCCTCACAAACTTTTGTGTTTATAATAGTAGTAGAATACTTAAACTATCTTTGTGATTCTGCAAAATTATCTTCTCTTCAAAATTATCTTCTCTTCAAAATTATCTTCATGCGTACTGACCAACTTACCTTTTATAATTTGCAATTTGTAATGGCAAAGGCAGGCTACAGCACAGAACGTCTACGTTCTGTGCTGTAGGGAAACAGTTTACAGAACGTAGGGAGAGAATGTTGCTATCTAGATAGCAAACACGAACTGGTTGATACAGTGTTGGAAGGCCTTCCACTGAAGTCGGTAGATATTGGTTGCCAGAGTTCGTGAAAGCCCACAAAGAGTGCCTAGACGACGTAGGCACTCTTTGTGGGCTTTCGTCCAGCGGTGGACTTCTAATTCTGATGATTTAGATCACTTATTGATGCTTCTACAACAAGCATACAAGCACGTACCATAGCGCCCCATAGTGACGTATGTTTAACCGTGAAAGTTTGTGAGGATAGATGTTTGTTACTCTTTCACGCAAAAACTACTGAACGGATTTTGATGAAATTTTACAGTAATATAGCTAATACATTAGTATAACACATAGGCTAATTTAATCCGAGAACAACGCGGGCGAAGCCGTGGCCGGAAGATAGTAACGTATAAAATAGTCTTTGTATTTTATGTTTATATAATTTTTCTGCAATAAAGCATGGCAAAAATAAACGTAAAATAAATAAAGGTGGGTCAGCCTTTGGGCGGCCTATTAACTTTGACGTTGGCAACCCTGGGCGGGTAGGGTACGAAATTTCGAAGCAACATTGATTTAATTGTCCAACTCCTTAATTATACAAGCGTTTAAATCACAATTTCAGTTCCTCAAAAGCTAGAAATAGCATATTCAAATCATCTAAAATAATTTAAACTTAAGCATACCACTTTCTGCCTACGGAAAGATTGAATAGTATGGAAATTACATTATCTGTGGAAATGTCACGTGACAGCTGCCAAGTTCAAGTACCCCAGTATTTTGTGTTCAGCATTCTTCACTTTTTTTGTTTGTTAATTCTACCCACAACAAATAGTAAAAAAATAAAATGTGTCTAGCCCTAGGTTTGATATTGCATTTAGGAGGAGAATTAAAACTTAGCAGTCCATAACACAGGTACCTACGTCCTAGCACGGCTGCTAAAGTACACAAATTGTTTATAATATTTTAAGTTATTGTGATAAATGCCTTGATTTTATTTCAATGTAAATTCTGTCTTGGGTTTAATAATAATAAAATTATAAAAAAAAGTTTGACCATGACAAATTTGCGTTAGCGTGAAATGAAAAGTAAGCGTTAGGTGTCTGTCTAAGTATGGTGGCCCATAAAAGGGCCGAGAGAAGAAAACTATTCAAATTGTAAAAACGGGAATTTTCAGGTTCTATCGTTGAACATCTCTGTGAGGATATTTTTGAGGATCCTGAGTAGGTAATGGTTTTTTTTATGTAACCTATGTGGTTTACAAGCATATGGCATACTGTTAGTAAGCGGTTACCAACCCTGACACATAAAAGGTGAAAAGTCTCATATGCCTGTGATATTGACGACCCCTGTGGCGCAGTGGGTGAAGACCTGTCTAAGACACAGAAGATTGCGGGCTCGAATCCCGCCGCGGGACAAACGTTTGCATGATCTGCAAATATTTGATTTTCATATTCATTTATTCATGTTCAAATGTACATTCAGCTTAGTTCTTACATTATAGTAGCTGTAGGGAAGTACATGGACCCTGTTAGGACGCTGCAAGTTTAAGTCAATATTTATTTAAAATTAAATAATACTAAAAACAAAATCGCAATCATGAATGTCAAATAATACATAAAAAGGAAATAATCTTACTTCATAAATTGATCTAAAATAATGTCAGATAAATAGTCATTCGAAATAGCATTTATACATACATACTTACATACATATATTCACGCCTGTTTCCCGGAGGGGTAGGCAGAGACCAAGGATTTCCACTTGCTACGATCCTGGCATACCTCTTTCGCTTCATTCATCCTCATCATATTCTTCATACAGGCTCGGCGGTTTAGTGTACTTCTCACCTGGCCTTTCTCTAAAATGTCTCCAATTTGGTCAGTGGCATTTATAAAATAATTACAATTAATATTTAAAATTAATACTATCTACCTATTTATTCCTGTCTCGGGTCTGGGTGTTTTTCATGAATAATATGTATGTTTTTACAAAAAAAAATAAGTAGTTTATCAGTCATGTGGCAATGGACCGAGTGTCATAGAAGGAAAATAGGGAGACCTCCTCCAGCAGTGAGACTACAGTCCCACTGTTTTTTTGTCACTGTCAAAGTATTTTTTTTATTAAAATAAACAGTTTAATAAAAAAATCTTTTAGTTCCCATAATACAAGCTCCGCTTAGTTTGTGGTTAGATGATGCTGTGTGAAAAACGTCCAGCATTATTTATTTATGATTATCGGCATCTACACCCTTCAAGCCAGAACGTAGCGCCGGAACAGCTTGGCGGAAGAATTAGGTATAGTGATATAGCTTCCCCGAACAAGCACTTTCACAAGAAGCTCCACTGCTTCTGTTTTTCCTGATCATCATCATCATCCACAGCCCGACTTAACCCACTGCTGGGTATAGGCCTCTCTCAGTTTGTGCCATCCACCACGATCCTGCGCCAGTCTAAACCATCCACGGCCCGCAACGTTGACTATGTCGTCTGCCCATCTCGCTGCCGGACGTCCCAAGTTTCTATATCCACTCCTCGGCTACCATTCAGTCGTTGTCCTGCTCCACCTGTCATCACCACGTCTTGCAATATGTCTCGCCCAACTCGATTTCAGTTACATAATCCTAAAGCCGATGTCTTTAACTTTGGTCCGTCTTCGTATGTCGACATTTGGAACTCGGTCTGTAAGGCTGATGGCAAGCATAACATGCTCCATGGCTCTCTGCGCCACCCGCAATCTGTACACAACCATTTGCGTTAGCGTCCATGTCTTGGCACCGTAGGTCATGGTGGACAGAACACATTGATTATATAAGCGGGTCTTCAGACACTGTGGAGTATCGATCGACTTTAAGGTCATCTAACTTGCCGAATGCAGCCCACCCCAATTGGATCCTTCTTGAGATCTCCTTCTGTTGGTGCTTTTTTACAAAAGTTAGAATATGCCCAAGATAAACATACTGGTCAACTATCTACTAACTGGTCACCTGGATAGATAGATAGTTTTTCCTGAAATCCCATTAAATTACATTGTTTGTTGATAATGTAATTTGATGACACATTATATTGACGACCTCTGTGGCGCAGTGGGCGAAGGCCCGCCTCAGACGCAGAAGGTTGCGGGTTCAATTCCCGCCTCGGGACAAATGTTTGTATCTGCAAATATTTGTCTCGGGTCTGGATGTTTTCTTTGTATAATATGAATGTATTTACAAAAAAAATGTATATAAGTAGTATATCAGTCATGTAGTTCCCATAATACAAGCTCTGCTTAGTTTGGGGCTAGATGATGCTGTGTAAAAAAATGTCCAGAATTAGTTATTTATTTATTTAAGTGGATAATTATAGAATTAAAATTATCGTGGTTTGGTATCATTTTAGAATATTATTACGACTATACCACGTACTTTACTATTCTCCTGCTGCAGCAGTCAGCAGGAGAATAGTAAAGTACGTGATATACTCGTAATAATATTCTAAAATGTATAATTATACTCGGAATATTTAGCTAAATCAATTATAACGCGGCTGTTCTGGGCGCCAGACGCAATTAATACTCAATAGGTAGGTATATATTATTGCTCGATTATGACGACCTCTGTATCGTAGTGAGCGAAGGCCCGCCTGAAACACAGGTTGCGGGTTCAATTCCCGCTACGTGAATTTGTATCTGTAAATATTTGTTTCGGGTTATTTTTTTGTATGTATAATAATGTATGAATTTACAAAAAAAATGTATATAAGTAGTAGATCAGTCATGTAGTTCCCATACAAGCTCTGCTTAGTTTGGGGCTAGATGATGCTGTGTGAAAATGTCCAGCATTATTTTTATTATTATCGCTTTCACATGGTAGGTATATAGATATATAGATGGTGTTTATAAGTAGGTATCTTACATGAACCTTGTCTAAGGGTGTAGCAACAGATAGGTAGGGGCTTTGCGAAAAAAAAGTACTATAAAATAAAGTTAAGGAATAAATCCTAATGGTGCAACGTACGTATCACAAATCGTCGGCTAGCTAACAACACCGCGTAAATAGATTTTCCTAACTTTTCAGGAGAACCAAAAAACTATTTTATCAACCCCGCACAAGTACACAGAATTGAAATCGCTAAAGCTGAAATTAAAACTGTGATTGGTTGAAATTCAATGTTTGTATTGGTGAACAGAAGCGCAGTGAAAAGATCTATGGATCTATCCAATGGCATAAAAATGTCAAAACCGCAAAATTTTGACTTGAGCAGTGTTGTTAGCTAGCCGACGAAATGCGATACGATTTCAGAACCACTCATGTTTATTTCTATCTGCGAGTCCTGTTTATTTAGCACAGGCAACACCACTTAAACTAAGGTACTGTCTATTTAGTTGTTCCTAGACACGTCTTTAAGTTGCATGAATTATTCATTGCAGAAAACGTAATACAAACTTTCAGCCATATACAATAGAGATCGGAGTTCAACATAATGCTTTGGCACGTCGGTTTAGACCGAGTTTATCCACTCGAATAATGTACATTGAGACCGGGGTTGAATGTACATTATAGTTTTAATAGGTTTCTTGTGACAGAGTTTTTTGAATAGTACCGTATCTATTACTAGCTTCTGCCTACGGCTTCGCCCACGTGATATCCGGATAAAAAGAAGCCTATGTGTTATTCTGATGTATAAGCTATATTACTGTAAAGTTTAATTAATATCTGTTCAGTTTTTTTGCGAGAAAGGGTAACAAACATCCATCCTAACATACTTTCGCGTTAATAGTAGTCATATTGCTGATTTGCTGTGTTCCAGTCTATTAGTTAGGGTATATAATATCGGTGAAATATCAGATACTTGAGACTTTAATTAATTAATTATTTGTTTTTTTTTTAAATAATTAAAATGTAATTAATGATACGGCTGAGACGCAGAAGGTTGCGGGTTCAATTCCTCCTGCGGAAAATTTGCAAATGTTCGTCTCGAGCCCGAGTGTTTTTTATGTATTTATTTTTGTATGGTTTAAAAAAAAGTAAATTAGTAATATATCAGTCGTGTAGTTCCCATAATACAAGCCAAATGTTTGTCTCGGGTCTTTTTTTTTATTATTGATTTTTTTATGTATTTACAAAAAAAAGTTATAAGTAGAATATCAGTTATGTAGTTCCCATAATACAAGCTCTGCTTAGTTTTGGGCTAGATGATGCTGTGCGAAAAAATGTCCAGCATTATTATTGTTGTGTGAGTTGAATTGACTGCACCTATGGATTTTTCCACTGAAAAATGTATGTGCGTTTTAACACGAGCTCATAACGGTGATGGAAAACATCATGAGGATACTGATACCTGCCCTAGAACCAAAAAATCGAAGGCGGTGTTCCAATAAGCGGCGATTGGCTTGTAATCTATGACGTGATGATGCACCAATGAAAAATAACGACCGGAAGTGGCGAACAAGGCTTATGTAAAAAAAACTTTTTCCATCAAAAAGTTGTGTAAAA
Organism: Perizoma flavofasciatum; assembly: GCA_958496245.1. Classification (NCBI taxonomy): domain Eukaryota; kingdom Metazoa; phylum Arthropoda; class Insecta; order Lepidoptera; family Geometridae; genus Perizoma; species Perizoma flavofasciatum. The sequence goes on from OY292437.1 coordinate 10,603,063, forward strand.
AGGTAGTCCACTTAAAAGTTTTTATTGGAGTACCAAGTGGAGCCGGGGCTAAAAGCTAGTAGCAACTAATTTGTCATTGTTGGCGTTCATGCATATTCTAGAATTTTCTCTCTGTTTTCTTTGAGTCCGTTTTGCAAACGGTGCCGACGTGATTATACTTCTCTTTGTGGAATAGCCTTTGATTATTGTGACTCTTTTGTTTGGTTTTCTAGTTATAAACACGCTGCTGGAACAACGCCTTTCTCTATTCTTTGTTTATGAACGAGATTTACTATCCAAGTGAGATTTGACCGAAATGGCTACATTTATTTACGTGAAAAAAAAAACGAAAGCTGAAGTTTTTTCTTTTTCTTTTTTGCTTTTTTGTTTGAACGCGCTAACCTCTGGAACTACCAATCCAAACCAAGGATTTGAAAAAATCTCTTAAGGCCGATATTGAGGAAGGTTGTAGTCTAACTTTTAAATCTTACATCTAAATTTGTTAAGTAAATTCCATGAAAAAGCTCATAATTTTTTTTTCCAACTTTCATTACAAGATATCTGGCGTTAGGTATCTACATTGTGAGCAAATTTCTGAGACTCACCAGTAAAGTTAAGGATCTACACACATGACCTTTAGTCTGGCACATAAGAGCCACAGCTCTGTGAAAGGACTCGTCCAGAGAGAGTGAAGTTGATTACTAGCCATTATCTGTTTTCCCAGTAAAACTTGTATTGCTGTATTTAAGGGTATGGCTGCAGTTGAAATGTTTTATTTTTCACTAGCTTCTGCCCACGGCTTCGCCCGCATGGTACCCGGATAAAAAGTAGCCTATGTGTTATTCTGATGTATAAGCTATATTACTTTAAAGTTTCATCAAAAACCATTCAGTAGTTTTTGCGTGAAAGAGGAACAAACATCCTCACAAACTTTCACCTTTATAATATTAGTAGGATTCTGTTTCATTTAGATTTACCTCTAGAATGGACTCATTTATCTAAGAAGTTTTGGTACCAAACTGTGTAAATTGAGTGTTCCACCACCTAATTTATATACATATCTTTCTATTGTGTGTGTATGTGTCTATTTATTTTGTTGTTTGTCACCTTTAGTTGATATTTTGTGTTGTGATTATTAAGGATCCAGCGTACAGCGCTCATAACTTAAATTCGAAGCGCGTAGAAAAATATAGCTATCTCTTTTTAACTGATGCGGGCGGGCGCCCGTGCTTGCGCGAAGCAATATTAGTCGTTCAGAATATGTTATAAATTTGGTGGTGTTCCGTAATACCAAAAATATGAATGAAAACTTGTTGTATTTTTCACATTGTGTTGTTATCTGTAACTAGACAATATAATCTATGTACCTAACCAAACGATATGTAAGGTATTGTTGTTTTTAATACAAAACAAATAAGAAGAAAACATGTCATGTATGACGTAAAAATATCCAAAATGCGATTCGTTGACATTTCATTTTAGGTATGTATTTTGAAAAAAAACATATAGCAAGGTACGTAGATAAATACTATTCGAATGCAAATAATAACATAATATTGTGGAAATAAGCTCTAATTACAAATGACTATGGTATTACGTTTGTATGGGCAATTCATCCATGGCAGGCCTCTTAAGTGTGTATTTTCTTCTTTTCTTTATTTATCTTTCTAATTTTAAGCTTCTGAATGAATCAATGGAAATACTTCATTGTACAACACAAGGTGAAGTATAAAAATTAAAATTGAATATAACTAAAAGTGCTTGTGTGCCAGTGTATAGGTAGCTTAGTGTACTAAAGTTTGTAATTACAACATCTTTGCCCGGGATGTTTGTTTTCGCATATTGTAAACGTAGGCACCACCTCTAAACTTGAGAGTAAATATGTCGAAATGAGCTTTCAAGGTGGAGCACGGAATAATAAAAATTTGGAAGAGGTACATTTACTCTGATTCTCAAAGAATGTTCCAATTTCTAAATTCTTTGCGTTTTACTGTCACTTTTTTGGTCATTCTGCACTTATCTAGATATGTGATCTCATCACACATCTTGCTTAGATATGTGACAAGTTTTATAATGGAATGTCTGAAAATAAACTTATGGACGGTGTGAACAGAAACAATGTAGTCAAATAAAATACTTTTTATGAAAATAATCGTTTCATAAAAAGTAAAGTTAAATTGAGAGAGGACGGAAGATTAGCAAGCTCACCAGTGGCTACATACCTCATCAGCAGTCCAACCATATTAGTTACATACTTAATTAATAAGTAGTTCCAAATAAATGATTTATGGAGCACCAGAAAATATGGGATCAACGACCGGACTGCAAACATACAAAAACTTTGCTACAGGTAAAAAAATCGCAAAATAACATACACTTTACTAAAAATGAAACGCGACGACCTGAGGATGATGGTGGGCTTTATCACGGGAAACTGTGATCTGAATCACCGTAAGCAGGGGCCACAGACAGTGGACTCTGTCGAGGTTGTCTCCAGGTTGAAAAGACTGTGGAGCATGTGGTTATACACTGCACCGCCACAAATGAAGTCAGGTCGAAGACGGGACTGCAAGAGCTCATCAACTCATGCTCTCCGTCATCATTAACAGACAAGAGGTCAGGGATACTGGAACACTGCTGTCATCAACCCAGAGTCCTTCTCCGCTACTTCAAGGAGTTGGTCTGGTTGAGGTCAGGTTAGAAGGGAGGTAATGCACAATACACCCCAATGCGGGACGTCAGTGCAGACCTTAGTTCCCCTACTTAGAATTAGGTTGAAACTTTTCCCCAGATAATTGTGAAAATTTTAAGACCTTACATGTTCATGCTATGAAGGTGTTTATAGTCATCCTTTATCATAATTTTAAGATATTTTTTTACCTACCTCTATATTCGCCATGAGATTTGAGGTTGAGGTTTTTTTTAAGTACTACAGTTCGAGGTTCTTCAGAAAGGGCGTTTTGAAATGTTTTGTAACGTCCGTTTCGGGCGTATGATGCCTCTGCTGTTACAAGCGTCTATAGGCTGCGGTAACCGCTTACCAATATGTGGGCAGCATGATTAATTTTGTTCCTAAAAAGAAAAAGTATTTGTAAAATTAAGTTATACATTAATTACCATCATTTGACGATCCATTAGATACATCAGTGCACAACGTGAGTCGAAGGGAGAGCGTCGCGATCACTCACCCTGATGAAGACTCTCGGAATGAGTCGAAACTAGAATTATTTATTTCAAAAAACAGTAAACTTACAGTTTAACACCAAAATGCTGACTATCTTAGATTAAAACTTTAATATAATCTTATTGAATTTAATATTGATAACGGGGTGTCATAAAAAATGTCGTCAAGTTAGCTAAGCATTAAGTAAAGTTAGCGCCCTTTATGTCGGCGCATTATTTGGTATATAGAGTTCGTACCGTGGCAGGCAAACAACTGGTTCCGACCGCGGCCAGAGCAAAGGTAATTGTCAAGGACATATAATAGCAGATTGCTTAATAAAGTCGCATTGTTCACTTTGTTACGCAGTACCATAGTCAAAGGCACTTTTTCATCGTCAACCCTCTCGATGTCTATTCTGGCTAATCCTCTCTCAAAGAATGCTATGGCGTAGTCTTGAGACGCCCCCACCGCTCAGTGGCGCGTATTCGGAGAACTCTATGTCTAGCAGTGGACTGATGTGGGCCGATAATGATGATGATAAGAAAACGTGGACTAGCATGCATCTAAGAGAATGGTACATCCAAACCCTAGATGCAAGATTCATTGAAAGTTGAAAGAGGCAAGTTTCAGATGAAAGCCATCGTGGAAACTGACATTTACAGTACAGTAGTGGGTCATCCATATTCAAGATGCAAGATTCATTGAAAGTTGAAAGAGGCAAGTTGCAGATGAAAGCCATCGTGGAAACTAACATTTACAGTACAGTAGTGGATTATCCATATTCAAGATGCAAGATTCATTGAAAGTTGAAAGAGGCAAGTTGCAGATGAAAGCCATCGTGGAAACTGACATTTACAGTACAGTAGTGGATCATCCATATTCAAGATGCAAGATTCATTGAAAGTTGAAAGAGGCAAGTTGCAGATGAAAGCCATCGTGGAAACTGACATTTACAGTACAGTAGTGGGTCATCCATATTCAAGATGCAAGATTCATTGAAAGTTGAAAGAGGCAAGTTTCAGATGAAAGCCATCGTGGAAACTGACATTTACAGTACAGTAGTGGGTCATCCATATTCAAGATGCAAGATTCATTGAAAGTTGAAAGAGGCAAGTTTCAGATGAAAGCCATCGTGGAAACTGACATTTACAGTACAGTAGTGGATCATCCATATTCAAGATGCAAGATTCATTGAAAGTTGAAAGAGGCAAGTTTCAGATGAAAGCCATCGTGGAAACTGACATTTACAGTACAGTAGTGGGTTATCCATATTCAAGATGCAAGATTCATTGAAAGTTGAAAGAGACAAGTTTCAGATGAAAGCCATCGTGGAAACTGACATTTACAGTACAGTAGTGGGTCATCCATATTCAAGATGCAAGATTCATTGAAAGTTGAAAGAGGCAAGTTTCAGATGAAAGCCATCGTGGAAACTGACATTTACAGTACAGTAGTGGATCATCCATATTCAAGATGCAAGATTCATTGAAAGTTGAAAGAGGCAAGTTGCAGATGAAAGCCATCGTGGAAACGCCTACTAAAATTTCCAGTACAGTAGGTAATCTTGGCAAAACCACAGAGTGCGCGTAACAGATGTTCAAGTCTCAACGCAAAGCATTTCAGTTTATTTATTTAATGGCACACTGAGCAAAGGTGGAATTGAATTTACACTGCAAACAATTTCGTTTTAGTTGGTGGAATGTACGTGGTATTACATTACAGTTATGTGTTATTATGTAGTTTATGTGGTATTATGTGATTATTGAAGGAATGTGCCATCGGTTCATGTTCCAATAAACGGCGATAGGCTTGCAACTTGATTGAGAAATGATAACTACTATGCCAAATATAATCTTGTTATCCTCACAGTCCTGGGTACTGAGTATAGTCAAAGTCAAAATTAATTTATTCATTAAAATCACAAGGATCACTTTGAAAGATCAGTTTTATCTATTGCCTGTTCCTTCGCACCAAGCCAGGAAAGAAAGGCAAGAAAACAAGGCTGGTTATTCCTTTTAATGATCCTTTTATAAAACTAAAGGTACCTAAATTTTTTATCAAATTGGAGCATTTTCAATCCCAAGAGTTTTTATCATCTAAATTATTTTTTATAAAGTTTTTGTTTAATTACGTTTTTAAATGTGTTTATAGATAATTTTTGTATATCTCTTGGGAGTTTGTTATAAAAGCGTACACCCTGCCCTTTAAACGATTTTATAATGGGGAATAGTCGTGGTCGTGTTTATCTTGTATACAGAGTGATTTCAGCAATATGGTCCTTTAACAAAATTACAGAAGACTGTCTTTTCCATTTAGGTATAGTTTTCAAGGGATCACTAGTCATTCTCCAATAATATTTATTTATATGTAGCCATTTGTGTCTTTTACTGATAGTGTACGCAAGAAAGAGATGGCAAGAATTTTACTCCTGTCAAAACAGTTTACGTGCCGCTTTTTTTTGTCAGCATGTTGAAATTACGACTAAATTTGTATCGAAAACTAAATCTGACTAATTTGACAGCACTAACATTGTAGCTATCTCTGTCTTGTTTGCACTATCAGTAAAAGAGAGCGACAGTTTAAATTAAGTTTAGTTGGTGTACTACAGCATCGAGGTAACTTCTGTCCAACTGCAGGGCTTCTCATCAAATAAAAAAATATGTATATTCGTATTCATATTGTAAAAACGGGAATTTTCACGTACTGCACTATCGGTGAAGGCACCGACTAAGCTTCCGCGTCGCGCCGTGCGACGCGGAAGGAGAAAGTCGCAACCACTCACCCTGATGAAGACTCTCGGAATGAGTCGAAACTTAGTCGGTGCCTTCACCGATAGTGCAGTACGTGAAAATTCCCGTTTTTACAATATGAATAGTCAAGTTCACGATAGTTTTTGGAATAAAATGTATATTCGTACAAAACATCATAAACTTATCAGTGTACATACAAAAAATACATAGTCCTGATGATTTTCATGGAATCACTCTGGGGTTTAGTGAGGGGATTATCCTTAAGCAAAGTCTACTTCTATTGATTACTTCGTTCAAACGAAGACTGGGAGCCACTGAACAATCCAATCAATGGAAGTAGATATTTTACGGAAATATATTTTTTATGCACTACAAAATTTGTCGCATGAATCCGTTATAATAAAACAAAACAATTTATGGAGTCAAGTTGCACGAAGTGATTCTATAATTATTTTCGAACAGTTGATCCAATCTTCGTGAAATTTAATAAGTTTCCTATGTAAATAGTTGTAATAGTTTTCTCAGAGCTGCTAGTGAATAGTTTTATATATTATTACATATGATTATTATTTGTATGTATATTATATAGGATATGTATATATATTTGTAATTTATGTAGGTATTTATTATAATACCTTATATATATATGTTATAGGTTTAGGTACTCGTACACCGCCGTCTTTTGATTCTATTTTATCCTGTCCATCCAAAGGTTGTCTGGAAGAGATCGCTTTTAGCGATAAGACCGCCCATTGTACCTTATGTTATTGTGAATTCCTGTGTCTTTTGTATTTTGCTTTGGTGTGCAATAAAGAGTTTATCTATCTATCTATGTAGTAATATTATAACCGCGAAAGTTTGTGAGGATGGATGTTTGTTACTCATTCACGCAAAAACTACTGAACGGATTTTGATGAAACTTTACAGTAATATATCAGAATAAAACATAGGCTACTTTTTATCCGGGTACCACGAAGCCGTGGGCAAAATCTAGTGTGATATAAACTTTGATAAATAACTATCAAACTACATACTCTCACTTAAAAATGAATAATGTTCGGGTTTACAAAATCAAATAACTAATTTATTCAGCAAAAACAAAGCTTTGTTCAAACCGTCAGCGTTTGGTGTTTGATATAGAAAGTTTTGCAATGTTATACGAGTACACAAGTGTTCATATTTATTTACTTTTCGTTTGTAGGTTTATTTCATTTGAACAATTTACTAAGCATCCTGGTTACTGACACATCACGCAGGCAATGTGTCAGTGATGCCTTAGATGGTACAGACGTCAAAAGCCGACGATAACCGCTTTTCATTACATAGGTGGTGTTCTTATTTGCCTGGGGATTTAGACAAATACCACTTTCTGTTAACATTAACGCCTGCGGAAAGGTAGTATTGTATGAGAATGGCATTAGCTGTTGAAATGTCATGCTACTGTCAAGTTTTTCCTAACAAATTTTAAAGCGTTAAAAAAACGAAGCATGAGGTATTTGTCCCTGAACATAAAATAACATCATGAAGTAAATTTACACTTTATAATGATACTAGCTTCTGCCACGGCTTCGCCCGCGTGGTACCCAGATAAAAAGTAGCCTATGTATTATTCTGATGTTTAAGCTATATTACTGGAAAGTTTCATGACAATCTGTACAGTAGTTTTTGCGTGAAAGAGTAACAAACATCCGTCCTCACAAACTTTAAAGTTTCATAATATTAGTAGGATAGGATAATGTGGACGGGAGTGTCAATACATTTTTTTATAAAAAAAAACAGATCTTGATAATTTTTGTAATAACACAAAAAAATATGAGTAGTATTAAAACATATGTGGCAGTAATTGAGCTAATAATAATTTTCGACTTCTATTTTTCTTTTTATTTAGTATGCAAATTGGAGTGCCATTTTTATTGAAACTTATGAACCTTAAAGTACTTAAACACCAGGCCTGGTCTGCGAGTTCTATCTCAATTTGTGACTACTTATTTAAATACCATGTACATAAACTAATACGTTTATACAATAATTAATAGTGTGTTTTTGAAATGAGACTTAAATAAGTAAGAGTTATTATTAATTTATACGTGGCAGGGCTTCCATAAACCCATTTAACTTTATCACTATACAACCTTTGAGTGAAGACGTGACTACAAAATGTGATATCTTGAGTTATGCCCCTTGTGTACTAAAGTTATTTCAGGCGGGGTGGGTCGTAACGTAAGATCATCTATGTGTTAAGTAAAAGCGTTTGAACTTTTTGGAGTTCCGTAACAAAATAACGAAAACGAAACTCTTTGTCTCGCCGTCTGTATGTCAGATAGATGTCTGTCTGGCCGTTTCTGTATTACGTTTTCTCAGTTTAAAGAGCATTGAAACTCTTTTAAGTCACGTCACCGGTATTTTTGGTAGATGTTTTATTTCAATAAAAAAAGTTAATTTTAGGCATTCGTTCTCTACAAGAAAGCCTTTGATAATGATTTCACAGTACTGAAACTTAAAGTGTTATGTAGAGTTACAAATAAAAAAATGAAAAAAAAGTTAAGGCAGAGAAAACTGAAATAATATAACCATCAACTTCTGCCAAAATTACTATGTATGGATACTTGTATAAATAAGTATGAAATATGAAAATTAATTCTATAGCATTATTAAAAAAATAAAAGAGGGTACACATTTATCTTACGTGTATGTTTGTCCCCCACTATCAAAAAACGCATAACAAACCTTGGTTATCCATGATCCAATTTATAAATGATAATCTTGTCAATACAATGATTTATGAATAAATAAATAATAATTATTATTATTATTATGTAGTGTATTAAGTAGTCCTTATGCCTATAATAAAGTGTGGAGTATCCCCTTGATAAGTTGAAAGCTATTCCCCACTTCCAAAAGGGCACTTTTTAAGTTCTTTGTCTCTTTACCGCCGAAGTTTTCATATTAAAGGACGACCTCTTTAGTAGAACTCCTTAAACTCTAGGTACTGTCGCCTTAAAAAAGGTTTCAGCCTAAGTGACAAAAAATAAAAAATATATTTGGAATGAAAAAGTCATGTATATGTATTACTTGTATACGTATCATTCATGTCCTTCCCATAAGTTCTGCTTAATTCGAGGCTATGATGCTGTGTGAAAAATATCCATAATTATTTATTATTTTATTAATATTATCTCGGACCAGCTGACTATCTAATCTACAGAGTGTTTGAACGACGCCGGAAAGTTAGCGGTGTGACCCCCGAACCCTGACGGCTAGTTCGTACCTACTTTAATCTACAACGTCAATATACAGTATCATAACATCCCCGTATGAATTTAAAGTTTTAAGCAAATACTCACGAGGGTTTTTATTACCGTTTGACTCCCGCCCGTAACAGATATTAAAACACAACGGTGTTTTATCTAAACTATAAAAAAACGTCACAACATTAAGCAATTAGCCATTGAAGAGTTATAAAATGTCAAATTTTGTCATTTTATAACTCTTGGCGCAGTAGATCTTGTCTGTTCATATTGTAAAAACGGGAATTTTCACGTACCGCACTATCGGTAAAGCCATAGACTAAGTTTCGACTCATTCCGAGAGTCTCAACAGGGTGAGCGATCGCGTGGTCGCATCGTGCGATACGACGCGACTAAGTTGGACTTGCGGTACGTGAAAAATCCCGTTTTTACAATATGAATAATCAAGTTCACAATAGTTTAGGGAATAGATCTTGTCAGTCAAAACAGCTTAAATAATTATTTATAACATTGTCAAACCACTTCCGTAAGTGACTGTCCGGGATAATTGAAGTTTTTCTTTACTTCTTCATAACAACGGGGCAGAATCCTTTTCAATATTATAAGGGAATCTTCTTAAATTGTAAAGTACCATTTATTAGGAGTAAGACAATATATAATTTTCGTGTTGAAAGTTTGGACAATAGCCCGTTTTACGGGTTTCGTTTATCTCAAGTTTTGCGGGTTTTGTTATGAGAAACGGAAAAAATCAGTTATATAAAGTTTATTATAACGAGCTCTTTTGACTGAAAATGGGAAAATGTATGAAAATACAGACCTTTACGAGTCTTGATTTTGGGCTAACTCCTTCCAACAACTTCCTGTTACTTTTAATATATTATTTTAATTACTACCTCGGTGGCGTGACGGCTGAGCAGCCGGTTGAGATGCAAATGGTGCTGGTTTGATTTCCGCTGCGAGGTAAATGTTTGCATGTTCTGCAGATTCTCGTAGTATTCGTAGAATCTGTTACCCACGATACAGGGAATCCTGGTTTAGGGTCCGGACAATCTACATTATCTATTACGTGGTAAAAAAAATGTGGAAGCGTAGAAATTTATCTTACTATTTCAACGGTTATAATCTTCAAAACCTTCTTGAATCTTCAAAGGATGTGCGGAGGCTTTCAGAATTCTAAAGTCATAATACAGCCGTTAAAGTTTATAAGTTTATAACTATTCATATTGTAAAAACGGGAATTTTCATGTACATTTTCACGTATCTTACTATCGGTGAAGGCACCGACTAAGTTTCGACTCATTCCGTTCTCCCTCCGTGTCGCGTCGTGCACTACAATTTTGGAATAAAAAAATTTATAACTTTTGAAACTATCATGGTTTTGAACATATTTTTTGTAAGAGGATAGATTGATTTGTCTGCCAATAACATTTAAAACCCGCAGACTTCAGTTCCTCCCGTGATCATGGTATATGCAACTGTGCCGAAATATCGGGACACATTCAAACGCACAAATCATGGTAAATATCCCGATTTTTAGTAAACATTTAAAAGTTTAATCAAAGATTTGTAACAAAAAAAATACAAAACAAACAGAAACGTAAGGAACACGATTAATAAGGGGACACAACACAGGAATAAGTTTTTACAATACCTAATAATAATGAAGAAGGTATGGTCACGGAGGAAATGCGTATACGCAAGTGCGTTTCGTGGTAAATAAAACTCCATTTATAATGTTTGTTGCCAGGCGCTAAATCGTGCGAGCGGCGAAAACGACACGAGTAAAGCCGAGCATACCCGAACCATATGGCTTACTTCTAATGGGTGAACTTTTGGGAAACGTCCCACGTTGCACTATTTATTTTATGAATACCTTCATATTTTATTTGTCGGTTTCAATCAGACACATCGAAATCAATTTCGCAAATAAAAAACATGTTCTTGCCCAATCATTCAATCTATTGGTTCATAGTCAATTTACATAGGAATTCTATGATCCGGCAATTTCACCCGTGCCCTACCCTCGGTCAGTCTGAATTTCCGAAATATTATGCGGACGATCACAGCCTTGGCAGAACAGTTAAGTAGCTTAATCGCTGGCTTTATCGATTGGCGCCACACTATAGATAAATAAGTATCATCAAAACATTCCAAGCAGCGTTTGTTGCCTGATTCTTCTAGGCTTGGGCACGTGAAAGGAATCGGCGTAAATTCAATTTTAAATTCACGTAGTTTTTAAGTTGATTTTTCTATAATAATTCCTAACGATTTCAATGAATAAAAACCTATTGATTTTGAGTACAAAACCTAATATGTATTTGAATTAATTTACAAGCAAAATAATACCTACAACTAGGTACTTAACAACCGAAAAAAAGATTAAATAAATAAATAAATAATGCTGGGCATTTTCACACAGCATCATCTAGCCCCAAACTAAGCAGAGATTTTTGTAAATATTATACATAGAAAACACCCAGACCCGAGACAAATATTTGCAGATCATACAAACATCTGTCTCACGGCGGGAATTGAACCCGCAACCTTCTGCGTCTCAGGCGGGCCTTCGCCCACTGCGCCACAGGGGTCGTCTAAATTAAAATCTAAATTAAACTATTAAAGTTCATAATAAACTATGAAAAGAAGAATGTTTTCTCCCTGTAGTAACAGAACTAACAGAGTTTAAGTCACCGACCACAGGTAGGGTAGGTACCCAAAAGGCTCGTTACATTATCTCGTTGAATACCCACGATACAGGGAATCCTGGTTTAGGGTCCGGACAATCTACATTATCTATTACGTAAAAAAAATGTGGAAGCGTAGAACTTTATCTTACTATTTCAACGGTTATAATCTTCAAAACCTTCTTGAATCTTCAAAGGATGTGCGGAGGCTTTCAGAATTCTAAAGTCATAATACAGCCGTTAAAGTTTATAAGTTTATAACTATTCATATTGTAAAAACGGGAATTTTCATGTACATTTTCACGTATCTTACTATCGGTGAAGGCACCGACTAAGTTTCGACTCATTCCGTTCTCCCTCCGTGTCGCGTCGTGCACTACAATTTTGGAATAAAAAAATTTATAACTTTTGAAACTATCATGGTTTTGAACATATTTTTTGTAAGAGGATAGATTGATTTGTCTGCCAATAACATTTAAAACCCGCAGACTTCAGTTCCTCCCGTGATCATGGTATATGCAACTGTGCCGAAATATCGGGACACATTCAAACGCACAAATCATGGTAAATATCCCGATTTTTAGTAAACATTTAAAAGTTTAATCAAAGATTTGTAACAAAAAAAATACAAAACAAACAGAAACGTAAGGAACACGATTAATAAGGGGACACAACACAGGAATAAGTTTTTACAATACCTAATAATAATGAAGAAGGTATGGTCACGGAGGAAATGCGTATACGCAAGTGCGTTTCGTGGTAAATAAAACTCCATTTATAATGTTTGTTGCCAGGCGCTAAATCGTGCGAGCGGCGAAAACGACACGAGTAAAGCCGAGCATACCCGAACCATATGGCTTACTTCTAATGGGTGAACTTTTGGGAAACGTCCCACGTTGCACTATTTATTTTATGAATACCTTCATATTTTATTTGTCGGTTTCAATCAGACACATCGAAATCAATTTCGCAAATAAAAAACATGTTCTTGCCCAATCATTCAATCTATTGGTTCATAGTCAATTTACATAGGAATTCTATGATCCGGCAATTTCACCCGTGCCCTACCCTCGGTCAGTCTGAATTTCCGAAATATTATGCGGACGATCACAGCCTTGGCAGAACAGTTAAGTAGCTTAATCGCTGGCTTTATCGATTGGCGCCACACTATAGATAAATAAGTATCATCAAAACATTCCAAGCAGCGTTTGTTGCCTGATTCTTCTAGGCTTGGGCACGTGAAAGGAATCGGCGTAAATTCAATTTTAAATTCACGTAGTTTTTAAGTTGATTTTTCTATAATAATTCCTAACGATTTCAATGAATAAAAACCTATTGATTTTGAGTACAAAACCTAATATGTATTTGAATTAATTTACAAGCAAAATAATACCTACAACTAGGTACTTAACAACCGAAAAAAAGATTAAATAAATAAATAAATAATGCTGGGCATTTTCACACAGCATCATCTAGCCCCAAACTAAGCAGAGATTTTTGTAAATATTATACATAGAAAACACCCAGACCCGAGACAAATATTTGCAGATCATACAAACATCTGTCTCACGGCGGGAATTGAACCCGCAACCTTCTGCGTCTCAGGCGGGCCTTCGCCCACTGCGCCACAGGGGTCGTCTAAATTAAAATCTAAATTAAACTATTAAAGTTCATAATAAACTATGAAAAGAAGAATGTTTTCTCCCTGTAGTAACAGAACTAACAGAGTTTAAGTCACCGACCACAGGTAGGGTAGGTACCCAAAAGGCTCGTTACATTATCTCGTTGAATAGCAATGCTAATTTACTGACCGAGATAAGCGCCAGCTCTTTGACTTAGAAAACCATAATACCCGCTACTAAACGTTGAGTCGGTGGGAAGCGGTAGCCCAAAATCACCATGGCACACTTAAGGGCGACCTCTGTGGCGCAGTGGGCGAAGGCCCGCCTGAGACGCAGAAGGTTGCGGGTTCAATTCCCGCCTAGGGACAAATGTTTGTATCTGCAAATATTTGTCTCGGGTCTGGGTGTTTTCTATGTATAATATGTATATATTTACAAAAAAAATGTATATAAGTAGTATATCCAGTCATGTAGTTCCCATAACACAAGCTCTGCTTAGTTTGGGGCTAGATGATGCCGTGTGAAAATGTCCAGAATTATTTATTTATTTAAGGGATGCTTTTGTGCAGCATTGAGTTTCTACAAACGGTTGCTGATGATAATCCTACGACTGTTATAAACGCGAAAGTTTATGAGGATGGATAGATGTTACACTTTCACACAAAAACTACTGAACGGATTTTGATAATACTTTACAGTAATATAGCTTATACATCAGAAGAACACATAAGCTAATTTTCACCCGGATACCACGCGGGCGAAACCGTGGGCAGAGGCTAGTGTTCGTATAATTGTGAGTGTCGAAATATATGGGTTTCCGTTGGGTTATTAATAAATAAACAGCCAACAGACATAGTCTGTACATAGTTCTAACGCCAGTGGCGGGTCCTCAGCACGTGTGGCACCACTTATGTAGCTACACACTTTCTCGAAACGAGGCCTCACTCTTTTCGTTTGGATGAGCTAGCACACCTGCACACCAACACAGTTGCACAATCACGCTAGGCGCGAGGCGCGAGCCGAGCCGCGAGGAAAGATCGTGTTGGCTCGCACAATGCGCCTCGCACATGGCACTCCACTCCATTACCACACCACACAACACGCACAGTGCACACTGTGTTCCCAAGACTGCCTCACTCAACTACGTTCAGAAACTACCTCGCTGCCTCGCCTCAATTGTGGTACCACAGTGTGCTGGCTCAGTTGTAAAACTGAGCCCTTCGCACGATCCTCGTTTTCAAGAGTGTGCTCCCCATGACTAAACGCCACACTAGGATCCTCTGTGCCTAAGGCATCAGTAACTAAGAGTACCGTGGTACCACAACATCCTGCGGGAATCGAACCCAGTCTAACTTCGTTCGCTTCGCTACAGAGGTTGAGGCAGTAAGTTAATGTTTAAGTTGATAAATTCTATAATTTCCAAGACTTGTTATATGTCAAAGCGTGACATTATAGCTTAATCGTTATGTCAGCATGATGGAGTGACAATGCCGTCCTTTCCAGCCTACAGCCCAGTCCCTAGCAGGCCTCACACACTCCATTAGGGCCTGATTTATTGCTGCCCACTAAAAGGGTCCCTCAAGGAACGATCCTTGGTCCCACTTTGTATGTATCACTCACATTAGGCGTATGGAAATTCCGTAGCATAATGTTAGTTTCCCAATGTGCTGTTATTTTTCCGTTGACATGTTGAGATGTAGATATTGGCTACAGAAATGTTTATCCTGTTTTTTTTCAGAGTCTAAAAAGATATATGAGTGTGGTCTGGAATAAGTTACTGATTTGCACAAAAATATTGTGGCGTGAGTAACTAGAAACTTCTTTATTAGAGGAAATGTCTGGGGAAAACTGGGAGCGCTATAATTTTGAGAGCATGTAATGTGAAAGTTCTTTTAAAAACACGCGAACAACTGTATTATCTGTCATGGACATCCTCAGATACATACTCAGTGAGTAGATCTTGGAGGATACCATGTAGGAAGTAGTCAGAAGTACGTCCAAACATTTAATACATGTCCGCGTCTTAGCATTCTACATGGCAGGTTGCAAGCCTATCGCTGCTTATTGGAACAATAACTGATGGCACATGCCTTTGAAAATATGGTTCTAGATCATGATGTTTTTCTTCACCGTTATGAGCACGTGTTAATGCGCAAATATATTTTTCGAGTGGAAAAATCCATACCGCGTTAAAGGCGATCTTTGGATTGGAAGTCGGGGTACGGCTCACTAGGCCAACATGGCTCTTATAATAATTCGATCAATTTGTATGGAACTTCATCCAAAGAATATTCGAACTTTGTCTACGACAAATTCATTCAAAAGCAACGAACTTAATTAATTACAGCCATTTCAGTTTCAATAAGATGTAACTTGAAGACTCAGAACTGGGACGGATAGAACTTTGTGTAACTAGATTTTGTCCGTAGGTTTTCCCTGCTGCTTTCGTTCTTCTTCAGCCTCATCATCAGTCTAGAGGTCCACAGCTCTGACTATTGAATTAAAAAAGAAACAAACACGATCACGATTGTATTATTTATGATAGACATCCGCGGATGTATGCTCAGAGAGTAAATCTTTGACTACTATATATCAAATATTATATCCTACTTCCTACTAATATTATAAACGCGAAAGTTTGTGAGGATGTATGTTCCTCTTTCACGCAAAAACTTCTGAACGGATTTTAATAAAACTTTACAGTATAGCTTACACATCAGAATAACAAATATGCTACTTTTTATCCGGACACCACGCGGGCGAAGCCATGGGCAGAAGTTAATATTATAAACGCGAAAGTTTGTTATGATGGATATTTGTTACTCTTTCACGCAAAAACTACTGAACGGATTTTAATAAAACTTTACAGTAGTTTAGCTTATATATCAGAATAACACATAGGCTACTTTTTATCCGAGTACCACGCAGGCGAAGCCGTGGGCTGAAACTAGTAGTATTATAAACGCAAAAGTTTGTGAGGATGGATGTTTGTTACTCTTTCACGGAAAAACTACTGAACGGATTTTAATAAAACTTTACAGTAATATAGCTTATACATCAGAATAACACATAGGCTACTATCTAGGTACCACGCGAGCGAAGCTGTGGACAGAAGCTAGTAAGTGGGTATAAGTCACGTCCCAACATTTCATTCCAGAATTAATGAAATGTTTTTCAAGTAGTTCCAAGTGACAGGCCGTTCATTCAACCACTATTTTATCTTAACAAAATTCCCTTCTTGTTTTATCTAGCCTCAGAGTAGAACAAACACAACGGGTGAGAAGTTTCTTGAAATTTAAACCGGCAACTTCCCTTTAAACCGGAATAAAACAACGGGAGCATTACTGCTTGGCAGAAATACCTCCCTGGACGACGAGCTTGTAGGCGTTTGTTCGCGGTCGGTCAACTTAGCAAAAAGTCCGCTTCCCACGACTATTTCGCGATCGGTCAATTTCGCAATTAATCAACTTCGCTATTAGTCAACTTCGCTATTAGTCATCTTCGCTATTAGTCAACTTCGCTATCAGTCAACTTCACTTTTAGTCATCTTCGCTATTAGTCAACTTCGCTATTAGTCAACTTCGCTATTAGTCATCTTCGCTATTAATCAACTTCGCTATTAGTCAACTTCGCTAATGAATCGAAAATATTGACCGATTGCGAAGTTGACTAATCAACTTCGCGATCGGTCATCATTTTCGATGGTCTTCTATAAAGTGGTTTGGGAGTATACCCTATTTTACATCGCCCAGTATGTTGTAGGCTATACTCATTATCTATACATATACATAGATACTGACCACTTCAGATTAAATGTATAGAACCCTGTAAGTGTGAACAAAGTTTGTGATCAGCAGTTCCGTGTGTGAGCAAGGAGTATGAAAGAGCGGCGATCGTTATTTACTGCGCACTGACCGATCTGTGTTCTTCTGACAGAAAACTTTCGAAACAAATAATGGAATCTTTTAATGAGTAACTTCCAATACAGACTCCTAGATCTTCGTTAAGCCTTCAGTAAGCCTAGAAGCTCGGAGCTCTGCAACTTCTCAAACGTATTCTTCTAACGTTACCACTGTGGCAATTTTAGTTTTACAAAATCCCCTACCATTTGTTTTATCTAGCCTCAGAGTTGAAGGTATATTGATGTAGCCGTATATTATGACGTCATCATCATTTGTAACTCGCCCACTCCCTTCAAATTATTGTAGTTTAGGAATTGCTGTTTCCGTTTACTCGCTCAATTCTCTTTATTGCCTACTTAGTGGCGTCTACGAGACGTAATAATACGTCTGTCTGACAATTCATCTTCGAAATTGAGAGTGTCTTACTGTTTTTCTGTAAATTAGTTCGTTTGAACAAAAAACTATCAAAAATGCTTACTATTTATTCACTATTTTAAGATTAGTAGAGCTTCTGTGAAGGGGCTCGTCAGGGGAAGTGATATATCATGCCTATATCTGCCGTGAAGCCTTTTTTTTCTAATCTACCTTTAATTTTCATCAACCATTGTATCAATAGACATTGCATGCTTAGCGGTAGAAATAAATTGAATCACATTTATACCTAAACACCTATGTACCTACATGTATTTATAGATTATCTTTATCAAGCGGTAATGCGTTACTGCGTTATCTCATTACTGCGTTCTAGTTTGAAGGATATGGTTGGAAATTACAGGCACCTGAGATCTTTCGTCTTGATATCTCAGGCAAAGCATGAGTGTGGTATTGGAAGCGTCCATAGGTAACCGATTACCACGAGCAGGCTGTGTGTTCCGGAGAATCGGGTCAGATTCCGTCCCGGGCGCGTACCTCTTTTTGCTGTTACCCCTGCGCGCACCGTGGCGCGCCAACAATCCCCAGTCTGCCGCGCATCAACTCTTGAAATCTCAGCAGCAACTTGATATTTTTGCAGATAGATGGCCTATAGTCGAGAGGGCATGTCTAAAGTATTGTGAATCAAAGTCAAAGTCAAAATTCATTTATTCATTAATATCACAAGGATCACTTTGAAACGTCGGTTTTATTTAGTACCTGTTCCTCCGCGATCAAGCCATGAAAGAAAGGCAAGAAAACAAGGCTGGTTATGCTTTTTAATGATTCTTTTACAAAACAATACCTGCATTTTTTTATCAAGTTGGAGCATTTTCAATCTCAAGAGTTTTTATCATCTAAATAATCATATATTTTATAGTATGCCTTTTTATAAAGTTTTTGTTTAATTATATTTTTAAATTTATTTATTGTAAATTTTTGTATTATTCAATATTTAGTAAAAAAAAAATACTAAGTACTTACTAAATTGTTAAACTCCATACCTAATTAGGGCATAGTCAGCGGCAATTCCCATTGAAAATTTACACACAGCAACATCCAGACCAAAACTAAGGAGCAAGCTGCTACATGACTGATATACTACATAATAAACTTTTTTTTATAAATACATACATATTATACATAGAAAACACCCAAACCCGAGACAAATATTTGCAGATCATACAAAAAAAAACTCACGATGGGAATCGAACGCGCAATCTTCTGCGTCTCAGGCGGGCTCTTCACCCACTGCGCCATAGAGGTCGTCTATGTATGTTATTTATTATTAACGTAATTACTTATCTAGAGGTATACTAATATTATAAAGAGGAAAGATTTTTTTATTTGTTTGTTTGTATCGAATAGGCTCCGAAACTACTGGACCGATTTTAACCATTTTTTCACCAAATGAAAGCTAAATTATCAGGAAATAACATAGGCTGTAATTTATTTTCAAAAAAATAGAGATCCTTAAGAAAATTGTAATAATGTAACCCAAAGTAGCAAAATTTTGCCTATAAAATTTATTATTTGGCGTGCGCTGAGAAAACTATTGATGATACATAAAAATGATGTACTACATGATTAAAGTACTCATTATTACCTACAAAAAAGTTCCCAAGGGAATATATCTTACTATCATAGTTAAGTCACAATAGCAGCTTTTGTGTTCTAAAAATTAATTAGATCGCCGATATTCCCACGGAATCGAAACTTACGCGGGTGAAACCGCGGGGCGCAGCTATTAATAAATAAACCTGTCCGTATTTAATTAAATTTAACAAAATACAGATACTTTTGTCTTAAAATCTTAGGAAAGTTGTTCTTTTATTTACTAAACTAATTGTGTTTCTTTGTGTAAGCAGTGAGTTTGTCACGAAAGTCCTCGACTCAACTCTCTATTTGAAGGAGTTGTTTAATTGCTCTAGAAATTGTGATATTATTTTATTCTGTCACAAAGAATGAGAAAGGTATGCTTAATATATGAAAATCACTATAAAATCTTGAACAAAATACGTAAAATACTGTTCAAAGTCAAATTAAACATTTATTGTTCATTAAAATCACAAGGATCACTTTGAAACATCAATTTTTATCTACTGCCTATTCCACAGCGACCAAACCAAGAAAGAAATGCAATATAATAAGGCTGGTGATTCGTTTTAATGATCCTTTATCAAAACAATAGGTACCTACATTTATCGAGTTGTTCATTTTTATTGCTGAGAGAATTCATATCATTCGATGATTAATGAAAAGAATCTCGAGTTTAATTTAACTGAGAATTTTCAATAATATCGACTGACTGAATTCAGTATAAATTACAACTTTTCGTAAATTCTTATCATGACAACCTCTGTGGCGCAGTGGGCGAAGGCCCGTCTGAGATGCGGAAGGTTGCGGGTTCGATTCCCGCCGCGGGACAAATGTTTGTATCTGCAAATATTTGTATCGGGATCTGTGTGTTTTGTATATATATATATATATGTATTTACAAAATATAAAATGTATATAAGCAGTATTTCAGTCAGGTAGTTCCAACACAAGCCCTGCTTAGTTTGGGGCTAGATAATACTGTGTGAAAATGTCCAGCATTATTTTTATTAATATCATATGGCTGCACTTGCAAAATAGGACACAATTTTTGCAATTCTTCCAGCAAACTTTATTTAGACCGAGATCTTGAACAAATTTAACGTATGTCAATCTGCCTATCGAGACCATTGTTGATGGTGTGTCCTCCATTTGCAAAAGGGAAGATCTTCTACCGGGCTGTTCCATCTGATCCACTTGTCCGGGATCCTTGGACCGACAGTTGTTTGTCGAAGATATTATAATAATGTATAGGTTACAGGTATATATCAGGTTGCTTTAAAACTCCGCTTGCGCGATATAGACACTTCGATAGCAGCTCTTCGTAAATCTATCGTTAGCTCAATCATGTGGCAAGAGATGTCTCTACACGGCCAAGAATGAAAATGATTCTCTACACTAGTGATAAATAATAGTAATGAATAATTAGTACAATTAGTAATATACTAATAAAAAAAATATGGGATAATAGAAAGGCTTAAATTAAAATTAAATTAAATAATGAAAAAATTGTTTTGATGGTATCAACAATGTTTTATGCAAAAAGCTTGTCGCGTCAAAAACTTTGTTTGTCGCAGAACATCTTCCACCTTCTTTAATTTTACAATAATATGACAGATTATCGTATCTGTTATGTTATTTTACAACTAGCTTCTGTCCACGGCCTCGCCCGCGTGTTACCTGAATAAAAAGTAGCCTATGTGTTATTTAGATGTATAAGCTATATTACTGTAAAGTTTCATCAAAATCCGTTCAGTAGTTTTTGCGTGAAAGAGTAACAAACATCCTCACAAACTTTCACATTTATAATATTACTAGCTTCTACCCACGGCTTCACCCGCTTGGTACCCGGATAAAAAGTAACTTATGTGTTATTCTGATGTATAAGCTATATTACTGTAAAGTTTCATCAAAATCCGTTCAGTAGTTTTTGCGTGAAAGAGTAACAAACATCCTCACAAACTTTAACATTTATAATATCACTAGCTTCTACCCACGGCTTCGCCCGCACGGTACCCGGATAAAAAGTAACTTATGTGTTATTCTGATGTATAAGCTATATTACTGTAAAGTTTCATCAAAATCTGTTCAGTAGTTTTTGCGTGAAAGATTAACAAACATCCTCGCAAACTTTCACATTTATAATATTGCTAATATTGGAAGGATTAAAGATGGTAGATATTTTGTGATTTTTCACGCAAGTTTGATAATGAAAAATTCCGTGAGTGAGTGAAGCGAAACATGTACTTTAACATCAATGGAAGCATAGTTTCTGTCTTAAAGAAAATTGAGGGCAAATTTTTCAATCTCTTATTCAACTTTTGTGTACGATAGCCCATCGCATTATACAAAAGTTACTAACTTAGAAAGATATTACACATAAATATCTTAAACTCGGGAAGAAGTTTCAAAAATTATGGCGTAAAATGCAATTTGAATATCGCTAAATTATAGTCTGGAATATGTTCCACAAGGCTCTAGGCCATAAAGTATTTCGGAGCATATGGCGAGAATTCTTTCCGTTTGAGCGTTACTGGCAACTTTTGTACCCGAACTTTTTAAATCATATGAAAGTATTATATTACTTCTATGATTCAACCGAGTTGCAAGTTTTATCAGTTTTGTCACTGATTCTGGCCATTAAGTCCACCAAGGGTGCCATAGCGCAAGGTTTTGGGTCTCTTACACCCAATAACTACGCTCAAACTGTAAAATTATAGGAGTCCTCGTATAGGGGGCCTTTTATACTGCGTTATCCAGTAGTCCTCTGCTGGATAACGCAGTATAAAAGGCCGCCATAATTGTTACAGGCTCTTGATTATGATGATTATCACCAGGATCTAGAGGAAGATTATTTAAGAAGGGCAGTGCATCATGGTGAGATCTCTAACCTTAATTATATTTTTTTTAACATTTATTTTTATGTGTATAAGTCAAGAGTGGCTTTACCAATCATTCAGTGTGATTTGCCTCCCCCCTTACACCATCTTTGAAAATGAAAATTGTAGCAATTAATCTTATATTGCAATTTACACTAACATGCTTTTACCAACAAAAGGCTAAGAAAAATAACCAAAATAAATACAAAAGTTTTATAGGAGAAGACTACGTGATCTTTACCCAAACTTCTAAATCAATGTTTTCCAATGATGCGGTGACCGTTCTATGACGGCCGCACTCTGCGTGCGGGACCCGCGCGCGGCTGCCCACTTCACGTAGCGCTACGAGTACCCATTTCACAACTGATGTATTATTATATATCTGACTGTACTATCAATAAAGCGTACGACCCGCATCACGCAGCAGCGTTCATTGATTTTGATAAATAAATATTAAAAAAAAAACATTCTTGTCTAGAAGATGTAAATCACTCTTATATTTTTTGTAAATCCCAAATAACTCAGTAATTCAAAATATAATTTGATTCACACATCAATAAATATTCAATCTATCATGCTCTACTATCATCTACAGTTACAATAAATTTTGAATCTTGTTACAAAAACATTAGAAACAGTTTCTAATTCAACCCAACATTTCCGTAGGTACGCAATACGTATTCGCAAACTTTTCCAATCATTCTACGTCTCTTTTTGATTTATCTAATCTTGCATCATTCGTCGCACTCACTCTCAATTTACTTCTTTTCATGCTTCAGTCAATCTTAAATGAACCATAGCGTCAATGGTTTATTGACGGTTCTGGGGCATGTTGATATTCTCACGACGATTTTTTTTTATGGAAACATACATAAATTTAACAATTTCAATTATTATGTGACACTTAGTTTGTCTGATTTTCGTTTCATTTTGTTTTATGTTATTTGTTTTAAGTGTTTATTATTTTTAAATCTCTAAAATCACAGTCACCGCTACATTACTGTCACTGAAAACCTGAGATCACGCATACCTCTCGATCAAGTTTATTGTATTATTGCCAGACGTGACTTTTAATTCAATTGATGGATGCCGTAACAATTTACTAGAAGGTCGTTTTCGGTGAAATATTTATTAGTTTACTCAGAAAATGGCAAAGGTCAGAGCATGAAGATTTCGACAGAATGTGCTCCATTTTTACCCGCGCCGATTGGAGCCCTTACATACATTTGAAGTATGAGAATGCTTGTGCCAAAAGATGGTGTTTGTTTTGTTCTGTTACTATTTCATCTCCGGAACGGTCGAAGCTTATCCGATTGTAATGCGATTTTATTGCAATGATAATTTGAACGCCCAATATGCACTACAATTGACGTATTGAATCAAGCTTTCAGTAATGAAAATAGATGGCGCTGCTCTGAGAAGTGGAAAATGAAATGACAAAAAATGTAAATCACATTTCTAGGGCACAGATTTAAATATGTTTGCTCTTGAGGATGTCAACTTGTGTCAAAGTCAATCATTTTTCTACATAGAATTAGTTTCAGACTCAGATTTAAAAATGACTCTTTTTTGGCGCTATTTTGTGATACGGTACTTGCAATATCAGTGCCATCTATCACCCCAGTTAGAACATTTTTTTATGATCTTGAATGAAAAGCCCTCACTGAACAAGTGGATATTTTGTGTTCCCATTCAATTTTGTTTTTTTTATGTCGAGACCAAAAACTAAACAATACAGTGTGGAAAAGCCCTTCACCTGATGGACTAGTATTTAAGGTTATGAGAAGTTGGTGGATGGAGGTAGCCATACATTGTTTGGCACTCTTTGGGGCTTATGTCCAGTATACTTCTACAGACCATCAGCCATATGATGATGATATTTTTCAATCACGATTTCTCGAGAAAAGTTAAATAAATAAATAAATAATGCTGGACATTTTTCACACAGCATCATCTAGCCCCAAACTAAGCAGAGCTTGTATTATGGGAACTACATAACTGATATATTAATTATATACTTTTTTTTTTTTTACATTTTAGTTGTATTTTGGTTTTAATAAGGACAACCTCCTTCATCGTCTCCTGTTGTGTTGACGTCTGCAACATCTGGGGCGGTGCTAGTTAGTTACATTGTTAGTTGTGAAGGAATCTTTTGGAAAATCATTTATTTTTTTAATTTGTGTATCCGATATAATCTAGGCTTATCAATACAAATCGTATTTTCCTAGATAATCCACCGTTGAATTTGTATGTCCGCCTACCGTGTCCATAACGAAATAAATGATTCTGATGAGTTGTCACTGACGTTTTTTTTTTCCTTGACCAGAGGGATTGTTGGCAGATAATTATGTTGGTGGGATATCTATGCCACAGTATAGATTATAAGATAGTAGAGAAAGTAGACTCAAGATTTTCCAAAAGGCCATGGAACGCTGCATTCTCTTGACCGAGTATGGAACGCAGCATGCGTTTGTTAGATAAATAGATAGAGCAATGAGAATATAGAGATTTTACCAATATTAAAGTTATTATTTTTAAATTGAATAATACAACTAATGACAAACCTAAATATGTTTGTCATTTTAAGAACCTACAACCAGAGTGGATAGGGAAGTTTCTATATAAAAGATTGTAGCCAGTCAATTTAAGTAAACAACAGTAATTTTATTAATGGTGTATTTCAAAGTCAACAA
Organism: Perizoma flavofasciatum; assembly: GCA_958496245.1. NCBI lineage: Eukaryota > Metazoa > Arthropoda > Insecta > Lepidoptera > Geometridae > Perizoma > Perizoma flavofasciatum. Next base: position 10,627,990 of record OY292437.1, read on the forward strand.
CTACTTCATCTTATAGAATAGTTGTATTAATACATGGCAATAAGAACAACAATTAAGATCTTCAACAATTATAATAAATGAACAGTAATAAGTAGGTATTGGTGCAAAGAAAACATCAAACATAATCAATAAGCATAATCACAGAAAATAAGAATATACCAAGAAAACATCAAACATAATCACAGACAATAATAATAACAGGTAACAATAGTGAATAACAAAGTACTTAACTTGCGCCGTATTCTGCAGTGGATCCGTCACTGATCAACCATAGAATTACATTCGGCTTTTATACACTTCAAACCTCATTAAGCAAAGCGCCATTTTAAACCAATCACAGACGATTGTTGATTTTACCGAAAATAACTCTGAACATTGGTAACTATAGCTAAATATAATACGGTGAAATACTTTTAAAACTTATTCTAAGATTTGTGCTATTTTTATAATCATTTGAACTACAATATTTGTTAAAACATTCCATCAACAACATACCATGAACTATCACATGAGAAACTAAAAACATCAGGAAAGCAAAGTATACATATGTACAATATTTCAAAAATCATGAATTATTTTATAATGATGAACTGTAATTAAATATTAAAGAAATCTCATCAATTTACTAAGAGTAAACAAACATCACAATGTTTTGTTCGGTACTTTGAGTTTAGTTCAGAAGTGTTGCCAGTGTGTAAGTGTGAAGTGTTGTTGTACAGAAATATGCTCGTGAACCACAGAGCATATTTCAATACAAAATATATGACAGTGTTTACAAAGCTTAAATACAAGGATAGCGTTTTATAATAATTTCATATTTGACACGGCCATTCTGATTATACTTCGTCCCGAAGTATCTAAATAATCATTTTAAAGTTTTGTAAATTTTTGTCAATGAGACAATAACATTATTTGTATTACTAACCTAATCATTAATACATACAAATATAATACTTAATCAACGAAATAAATTCATAATTACCTAGGTCACTTATTTCATTATAACATTGCTACTGTCCAACTTTTCACATTAAGAGGACATAGCAACGGTCAATCGCTTTAGTTCTTTCTAGCCCCACACCTGCTGCGCATGAGACGGACCAGAATAAAGCAAAAGACTTCAGCAGTTCACTTATTTCATTATAACATTGCTACTGTCCAACTTTTCACATTAAGAGGACATAACAACGGTCAATCGCTTTAGTTCTTTCTAGCCCCACACCTGCTGCGCATGAGACGGACTAGAATAAAGCAAAAGACTTCAGCAGTTCACTTATTATACTATATAAAGCTATTTCATTATAAGTACAAGGTTTTATTATAAAGAGGATTTATTAATTTACAATATGTTTCATTGATCAGAGAAATGCCTTAATTTAGCTTTGGCTACCACTATTTTTCTTAGATTCTTAACTCAATTTAGTAATACAACCAGTGAGAAGATTTATGATAGATTTGAACTGTAGAACTGTAGATTTTAAACGCCCAATTCTTAATTTTGTTTTTCTACAATCCGCTTGGCCAATCTGACAATATTTCTAATCAATCTGATTTTAATAAAACAAACAACTGAATGCAGATATACATCTGGATGTATATCTTACTTTAAATTATTTTGTGGTAATTTTGTATAGTTTGTTTTTTTAAACACGTGGACATTATCTCTCTGTAGTCCCGTGGACATGATTCATATTAAAACTTTATTAGGTATGATAAGTGAATTGGCATTACATTCCACTGCAATTCATAGCCAAGATGGGGGCTCCCGTAGGAAACAAGTCAGACTCTGTATGGTGAATTTAACTTTTATGCATTTCCCATACAAAACCAACTTCTAATTTATGAAAAATCTGGGTCAAGATACTTAATGGTCCAATGCCATCATCCAACCAATCATATAATAGAAATATTTGTTATAATGGAAATTTTGAGAAATGTTTTTATACGGGAAATGTTTTTTTATTTTACAATAATATACAGTGAATGGTTTTTTTCATGTCTTGATTTCTTGGCGTATGCCCTACATGAGTATAGCTAAGGATATGTTTTGAAGAATAATAGATCAGAATAGAACCAAGTTGATTGTTATTAAATTTAAATAAAACAACACAAAACGTTATAAACTTTCCACAAAGTCACGCAAAACACTGTTTTGTAGTTATTTCAATCAATATCATGTCAAAGAGAGAAATGTTCAGGAATGATCCGTCGATCAAGATCACCGAAACCAGTTATGCTAGAATTCTACAGTTATTGTTTATGAAAGAAATGATTCAATATCCAGCCTTTATGTGAATGTCAAAAGTAGGTTATCGAGGAACCTTTCAGTCCTACGACTATGAATTCTACTGAAAGTAATATCGTTATAGAAGAGACGTGTAAATCCGACACTTTAATATTAGAGGTCATTATGAGCTTTCAGGATAATCATTCGTTGTTATCGATGAAACAAAGATTTTTACATTATGGTTTACAATATGAAATAAATTAGCTAATGAATATAACCATTATGTAATAAATTGCCAGAGATGGCATAGTACTAAATGGTATATTTTATATCTTTTATGACACTACAATTCCATTGTTTTATTTTATTTTCAGCTGGGAATAACTACAGCCAATAATTTTATAAATCCTTTGCCTTTGATAAAGACCTAAATTTTTATTACAAAACAACGTTATTTTTTAAGTGTTTTTTTTTTGCTACATTTGAACTACCCTCTAAATATAAGTCAACATGGGCCATAAAGCCACAAATGATCGACTAAGCTAAACGAATTGAGATATCCAAGTCTTTCATTAGCAATCTAGCATTTGTCTATTTGTTTTCATTTAATTTGAAGCGACGATAAACCCATTTTGACGATGTAAACAATGCAATGTCTAAGGTTGTAAATGGTTCAATGAAAACAATCTTCTACTTAATGAAAATTTAACAAATTTAAAAACGTAATTTAACAAAAACTTTATATAAAAAAAACACCATATAAAAAATCTGATTATTTAGATGACAAAACTCTAGGGATTGAAAATGCTCAACTAGAACCTATTGTTTTGTAAAAGAATCATTAAAATCCTTGTGATTTTAATGAAAAAAAAAAATGAATTTTGACTTTGTCTCTGTCTCTGTCTCTGTCTCTGCCTCTGTCTCTGCCTCTGTCTCTGCCTCTGACTCTGCCTCTGACTCTGCCTCTGACTCTGCCTCTGACTCTGCCTCTGACTCTGCCTCTGACTCTGCCTCTGACTCTGCCTCTGACTCTGCCTCTGACTCTGCCTCTGACTCTGCCTCTGACTCTGCCTCTGACTCTGCCTCTGACTCTGCCTCTGACTCTGCCTCTGACTCTGCCGTTGACTTTGACTTTGACTTTGACTTTGACTTTGACTTTGACTTTGACTTTGACTTTGACTTTGACTTTGACTTTGACTTTGACTTTGACTTTGACTTTGACTTTGACTTTGACTTTGACTTTGACTTTGACTTTGACTTTGACTTTGACTTTGACTTTGACTTTGACTTTGACTTTGACTTTGACTTTGACTTTGACTTTGACTTTGACTTTGACTTTGACTTTGACTTTGACTTTGACTTTGACTTTGACTTTGACTTTGACTTTGACTTTGACTTTGACTTTGACTTTGACTTTGACTTTGACTTTGAATGTTTATTGTTCCGACGATAACTGCCAAACTATATATTTAATATTGATGAAACTTGGTAAGTGGGTAGTGGTTAATTATTACAAATAGTTGTTTATTAAAAAAAATGACATTGGGTCCCAAACTAGGCATAACCTGTATTTTGGTGGCCCTGGGTTTTCCAGTGACGGAAGTAAAGGAAGGTACGTATCATTGGTATGATATTATATTAAGTATAAATATGAATTTAATCGATATGTAATCCATATATTGTTTGGGGCATATTATTATCGGCATATAAATTATTGGTATTTTAGGACATGCATTTTCTTGAGCTATGGCAAGAGGAAGCTAAAGAGTTGAACCATGTCGTAGGATGGAATAGACATGTTAAACATAGTCATAATAAAACGCCTATTCAATCGTTTGCCTATTGATTCACTATTAAACTAAAGCTAACTCACGTAGTTACGAGTTTTTAATATGTCATTGATGAAAGGTACCATGGTTAAGTTAATTCTTATCTGTATCTATTACATTACAAAACATTACAATTTAAGTATAATGGCACAATAATAATTGTTATTGACAAATAATTGTTCACTTCAGCTTGCTGCTTATGGAATTATGATTCAGTTTGACCAACCTTTCAGCTTAAGCGGCTGTTGATACTGCTCCATTTGAAATTCTTGGGAGTCGCGGTGCTGCTGCATCAGCTTGAAGCTCCATAGTAGTTCTTGTTGGGGTCGAAACGTTGGGGTAGCATGACGTCATTGTGCTAGGTGCGCAGTTCGGGCAACGTTGAGGATCCCTTTTAGAAGAACATCAGCCGCTCCAGATTCCATCCTTGAACAAATAATTGGTTTTAGATAATTTGTATTAAAGAGCGTGAAAGCATCCCACTTCTGATGTTAGATAAATAGATAGAGCAATGAGAATATAGAGATTTTACCAATATTAAAGTTATTATTTTTAAATTGAATAATACAACTAATGACAAACCTAAATATGTTTGTCATTTTAAGAACCTACAACCAGAGTGGATAGGGAAGTTTCTATATAAAAGATTGTAGCCAGTCAATTTAAGTAAACAACAGTAATTTTATTAATGGTGTATTTCAAAGTCAACAACTACTTCATCTTATAGAATAGTTGTATTAATACATGGCAATAAGAACAACAATTAAGATCTTCAACAATTATAATAAATGAACAGTAATAAGTAGGTATTGGTGCAAAGAAAACATCAAACATAATCAATAAGCATAATCACAGAAAATAAGAATATACCAAGAAAACATCAAACATAATCACAGACAATAATAATAACAGGTAACAATAGTGAATAACAAAGTACTTAACTTGCGCCGTATTCTGCAGTGGATCCGTCACTGATCAACCATAGAATTACATTCGGCTTTTATACACTTCAAACCTCATTAAGCAAAGCGCCATTTTAAACCAATCACAGACGATTGTTGATTTTACCGAAAATAACTCTGAACATTGGTAACTATAGCTAAATATAATACGGTGAAATACTTTTAAAACTTATTCTAAGATTTGTGCTATTTTTATAATCATTTGAACTACAATATTTGTTAAAACATTCCATCAACAACATACCATGAACTATCACATGAGAAACTAAAAACATCAGGAAAGCAAAGTATACATATGTACAATATTTCAAAAATCATGAATTATTTTATAATGATGAACTGTAATTAAATATTAAAGAAATCTCATCAATTTACTAAGAGTAAACAAACATCACAATGTTTTGTTCGGTACTTTGAGTTTAGTTCAGAAGTGTTGCCAGTGTGTAAGTGTGAAGTGTTGTTGTACAGAAATATGCTCGTGAACCACAGAGCATATTTCAATACAAAATATATGACAGTGTTTACAAAGCTTAAATACAAGGATAGCGTTTTATAATAATTTCATATTTGACACGTTCAATGACTGGATTTTTTTTAAGACAGGAGCAAAACAGATCAAATTAAATGGAACTGAGTGGGCCATGAAAAGACGAAGCTTGTTCAGTTACGAAATCGTGTGATGACGTTATCAGTGGTGGCTCATCGTAACTTTCCTTAATTCTGCGTAAATTGAGCGCATAAATGAATAGGACATTGTGTATGTTTTGAGAACTATGATAAGAACTGTGTAGTATCAAAGTAAAAAATACGTCATAAAATCCAAAATATATGTCTACAAATGCAGAGCGAGTTAGGGGGTATCAAATGACGAAAAACATTATAGCAATTAAATAATCGCAATGCCGGTAAAATGGGAGTCCGATGCTGTAAATTTTAATACGCTTTACGTAGCGTTCTTTCTGGGGCATGATTAAAGTCGTGCGGCTTTTTTTTTGTATTGCGAACTTGATACAGCTTCCCTACTGTTTATGAAAATATTGTTTGTGCCACTGGCCTTTACTGTGTAATAACTCTTCGGTGTCAGACCAAATTAAGATGCCTCTAAATCTGACTGTCTGGAGGCTTTTGCGGTTATTTTGGTATTTCATTGTTTCGTTTCCCGAAAACGTAATCTGGTTAGTGATCAATGGTTTTTTTTTATGTCAAATCAATGAACAAATCGCTCGTGGCATAGTGGCTTGTGATCTAATCGTTAATTCAAATCATGTCATGCATCAATTTTACTATTTTTAAATTACAGTCAGGTTATAATTGACGACCTCTGTGGCGCAGTGGGCGAAGGTCCGCCTGGGACGCAGAAGGTTGCGGGTTCAATTCCCGCCACGGGACAAATGTTTGTATCTGCAAATATTTGTCTCAGGTCTGGGTGTTTTCTATGTATATTATGTATGTATTTACAAAAAAAAAATGTATATAAGTAGTATATCAGTCATGTAGTTCCCATAATACAAGCTCTGCTTAGTTTGGGGCTAGATGATGCTGTGTGAAAATGTCCAGCATTATTTATTATTTATTATTATTTAATTAATCTTTCCAATCGTAACAAACACGCCTTGGCGACTAGACAAATACCTCACGCTCACTTTTAATTTTACGCTAACGATGTCAAGGAAAAATTTTGCGAATGTAATTTCTATACGATTCAATCTTTCCACAGGCGTTAACACTAGCAGAAAATGGTTATTGTCTAAGCGACCTTGTCAGAAAAAACAGGAAAAAACAATATGGCCGCTCCCGCAATAAAGCCATGGCATTGCACACGCTAGTAATTGATTATCGTAGACGATCGAATCATCACTCGCATTTTTGAGATACTCACACCAAATTTTAGAAATATATTTCGACTTTACCACGTACTTTACTATTCTCCTAATGACGTCAGCAGAAAAATATTAAAGTACGTAGTATATTCGTAATAATATTCAAAAATGATACCAAACCACGATTATTTCAATTCCATACTTACATCAAAGTTACAAGTAGTAGAACCAAAGATACTTAAATGTTTGACATCAAATATAAGTGGCAAAGAAACAAACGGCCTATATATGGACGCTTTCAATACCGGAGGTGCTCGTTGCTGACCCAGAGACAAAACGGGTGAAATGTCTCATGTGTCTGTTCACATCAATCAATCAGTCAGACCTAATTTGTTTCGTTTCTTTTTGTAGAGCCCGACCAAAATTGGAAAAACGGATCTCGATTCTTAAGTCAACATTGGGACCAGTTCCATCTCCATAACTATAAATAACAAAGGGTTGGCGACAGGCTTATTTTGGCAGCGATACAATGGCCAAAACGTGATACACGGGAACAAACAAAATCTTACACATTTCGTACAGTCGGGTTAAAAACCTGTTGACAGTATCATCATCATAAGCAGTTGATAAAAACCCCGCAGGTTTTCAAACGCCACTCTTGTTTGTCGGCCCTTTCTCATTCAGGTCTTATTCTGGATGGCAACGATGTCATCCATATACCTAGCTGTTGTTCTGCCTAGGCCCCTTGTGTAGCCCTTCGGTCACCTCTCAGTCACGGTTTTAGTCCACCTGTCAACACCAAATCTTGTCAAGTGTCCTGGCCAGCTTTAATAAGATCTTCGTAATAAGGTTTTCAATATCCACCGCCTTCGTTTTACGTCCAATTTCCGTATTACAAACTCGATCTATCAAACAGATGCCGAGCATGCCACACTTTATGGTCCTATGTTAATTTTATTCTATACAGTCTCTTAAATGAGCGTCCTAGACAATGTTGTATTTTGTTTTAGTTTTTATTTAGTGGTTGAAAAAGCACAATCTGCTCTGCCATGCCCCTATCCAAACACAAAATACCAAAATCGTAAATATCAAAGAACATTAAAATGTAGTTATCATTAAGAATGTATACACATGTAATTTATGTACTAACTTTTGCCCACGGCTTCACCCGCGTGGTACCCGTATAAAAAGTAGCCTATATGTTATTCTGATGTATAAGCTATATTACTGTAAAGTTTCATCAAAATCCGTTTAGTAGTTTTTGCGTGAAAAAGTAACAAACATCCACAAACTTTCACGTTTATAATAGTAGAAGGATAGTAGGATTCATATTTGTCTCGGGATATGAAAAGTATATAAGTAGTATATCAGTCATGTAGTTCCCATAACACAAGCTCTGCTTACTTTGGGGCTAGATGATATTTGGGGGATGATGATAGTCAAGAACTTTGTCTTATATAAGTTAAAATAAATGGTAGAACTTTGTGATTTTATTAATATTACAATTTTTTTTTATAAGTATACACCCATAGGGTTACAGATACTTACAGTGGTGAAGAATCGTCTATACCACGTGAACGGTGAATATACTCTTTGATATAGCTCGTATAATTTCTCACTCAGCATAAAAAATGGCCATTTAAATGCTCACATTATCCCCGCTAGTACAGTCAGGGAAAGTTGATTTGCATTTACCAAAGAGATTGTAGATTGACGAAAATTATTATAGTTTTCGGCTCCGTTCCTATTTGTGGATCGCGGTACACTTTCAGCACGCAAGAAATATGATTATAATGGTGAAGAAAAAGACTGTAAAGAAACGGTTATGCCTTATCAATGAACACTTGCACAAATTTCCATTTTCTACACTGATTATTTTTCAGTCTGTTAGCACAAAAGCTCTCCACTGACTTAATAGCCACTTAATTTTTCATCTATTATTCTAAACAAAGGCGGATGTGTGATTTTATTTTACTGTAATTGAGGATGCTAATCGTTTTAAGATTTTTGAGATATCAAATCTAAAAAAACGAACGTTGATGACTTTGAAACGTCAGGAACAACAATAAAACAATACTATAGATCCGACAAAACTGTTTTTTCAATCATTAATAGATTTTCATCTTTGCACTAAAACAGGCAATTCTAATTATTAACATGGAACGAAATTTTTTAGTACGAATGGAAACTGACAAGATTCGGATAGAACTGAGCCGTGCGTCTGCTTGACCTTCGGTGGAAAGGAAATGGTGGGATCAAATCATGTAGTTCCGGGCACTTACCCCGAAATATAGTCTGTACAATATCGATATGTATGCAACTTTATGACGTTTTAGTAACTACAATATACAACAATCGCGAAAACCTTAAACGTTTATGTCGCTGACTGTACTTAATCTAGAAAATGGTCGCCTTAGCAAACAGCGAGCAGATCCGAACTTTGCTTTGTCTGTCGCTCTCATTGTTGTATTATTTACGGGGTCGTCGTAGAGGATGTTAAACCACTTAAAGTTATATACGATCATGTAAGTTGCGTAATGAATATGTAAGGAAATATTACGGATGCTAATGGGCTATGAAATGTGGTTATGTGAGGAAGGATTTAAATAATGCGAGAGTTATTTCAAAAGCATACATTGGCCTCGATTCTGTAGTACACTAACTAAACTAAATTTAAACTGTCGCTCTCTTTTACTGATAGTGCAAGCAAGAAAGAGATAGCTACAATTTTAGTGTTGTCACATTAGTCAGATTTAAGTTTTCCATACAAATTTAGTCGTGATATCAAAACATGCTGACTATAAACACGAAGAAAAGTGGTATGTAAACTGATTTGACAGCAGCACACAGCAGTAAAATGCTTGCCATCTCTTTCTTGCCTACACTATCAGTAAGAGAGCGTCAGTTTAAAGTTATTCATATTCGTCGCACCGTGCACTACGCATTACGCGCGACGCGGACGGAGAAAGTCGCAACCACTCACCCTGATGAAGACTCTCGGAATGCGTCGAAACTTAGTCGGTGCCTTCACCGATAGTGCAGTACGTGAAAATTCCCGTTTTTACAATATGAATAGTCAAGTTCACGATAGTTTTTGAAGTTTAAAGTTGGTTTAGTTAGTGTACTACAGAATCGAGGCCAGTATCTTCTTGTCACATTATGCATGCTGGAGCGTTTTTTTGTGTTTTTTTTACACGCTTACATTATTATTATAACTAAATAACAAACAATGTAATCAAATCTTTTTTCAAATCAAATTAAATTAATTTATTGCATGAAATACATGTTATAAAAGTTATAAAAGTTATTATAATGTATTGGAATGTCACAATGTATTCTGCCCTATTGGGCGTGCAATCTATTAAAATTTACAATTAATATCTAATACAATTATAAATAAAATAATACATAAAATTCACAGACAAATAAAGAAATAATATTAACACAATCATTTAAAGAATTTAAAGAAAAATGTTTTTATCAATAGTTCAGTCACTTTCCTCCGAAACAACGCACAAGGTAATTCTCTTATAGACTCTGGCAGTTAATCATAAGCGAAAGGTGCTGAGCAGAATATATTTTTACGTATTAAGGTCGTTTTGGAGTTGCGACTCATTCCGAGAGTCTTCATCAGGGTGAGTGATCGCGACTTCCGCGTCGCGCCGTGCACTACCTTAGACCACTCACCCTGATAAAGACTCTCGGAATGAGTCGAAACTTAGTATGTGCCTTCACCGATAGTGCAGTACGTGAAAATTCACGTTTTTACAATATGAAAGGAGAAAAGTCTTCATGCTAAGCAGGCTGTAGGTGAGTATCAATCGAGAGGATGATAAAAATACCACATAGTTTCTTAACATTCAACCTATTTTTTATAATAATAATAATAATTACACCTTAAGAGACTTTCGCTAGGTTGCTGGATCAAGGGTTAGATTCAGAAGGCGGTGCTCCTGGAGTCGGCGCGCATCGTCAGGAGGTTCCTCTCTCTGCATCCCTAGCCACCGACCGGAGGTGCTCGTTGCTGACCCAGAGACAAAACGGGTGAAATGTCTCATGTGCCTGTTCATATCAATCAATCAGTCAGACCTAATTTGTTTCGTTTCTTTTTGAGAACCCGACCAAAATTGGAAAAACGGATCTCGATTCTTAAGTCAACATTGGGACCAGTTCCATCTCCATAACTATAAATAACAGAGGGTTGGCGACCACCGACCGCTTGGGTTCTGCTTCGCGGTTCTCCGTTTTTATATGTTTTTTACTACAATGTTTTGATGTAATTTATATTGAATTTGTAGTGAAAAATTTATTTAAGCGAGAATATACAATAAATGAAGTGTAATAATAATAATAATTAAAACAGTAGCGTAATGGACCCTGATACCATATCACACGCGCGTTGGCAACCCTGAGACATAATGGGAAAAAGTCTCATGTACCTGTAATTTCACCGGTACCACCTAGTACTTAGATCTTCAAATATATAGAACTAGCTTCTGCTCACGACTTCGCACGCGTGGTACCCGTATAAAAAGTAGCCTATGTGTTATTCTGATGTATAAGCTATATTACTGTAAAGTTTCATCAAAGTCCGTTCAGTAGTTTTTGCGTGAAATAAGAACAAACATCCTCACAAATTTTCACGTTTATAATATTAGTAGGATTTCATCCACAATAGTTTCTGCTAACCTAACCTAACTCGAATTTTCACACAGTGATCCGTAAAAGGCATATTATGTGTTAACCCTTTTCATTTGTACCTAGCTTTCGGTGTTGCTCTCCCAAGGGTTCCCGCTAAAACGTTTCGCTTGAGTAAATACTGAACCCTGCGATATTGAACAAAGCGTCCTTTTGAGATTTTCTTTGTTTACCATAACCGTTTAATTTTATAATTAAGGATTTTAATTAATTTATAATTTGTTCCTTTATCCATCTACTTTTCATTATCAATGACGTCACAAATCCTAACAATATTTGAATATTTTTTTCATACATTTAATTACGTTTTAAGTGTTTTATTTTGCATTCATCTAAATGACGTATTGGGAAATAAATTGTTTAATCAAGACTAGTTTAATTGTTTAATGCTGGACATTTTTCACACAGCATCATCTAGCCCCAAACTAAGCAGGGCTTGTGTTATGGGAACTACGTGACTGATATACTAATTAATAATTTTTTTTTTAAATACATACATTATTATATCTTTGCAAATCATACAAACATTTCTCCCGCGGCGGAAATCAAACCCGCAAACTTCTGCGTCTCTGGTGGACCCTCGCCTACTGCGTCACAGAGGTATTAATTATTGTATGAATTAACTACGGTGTAGTAATAAACCGTAATATCTCAAATGTAATGTTTGGACGTGGCTCCGACTTCCCCCTACTTGGTATACTCAAAAGATCTATGCACTGAGTATGTACATACCAGATTATGTCAATCATGAAAAATACAGTTGTGAGCGTGTTTGTTCGTCTTGTTTGTACAATATTATAAGCCTTGTGTCCCATTGTAGAGAAACAGGGAGTCCAAGAAGGTACCTCCTCCCATTCGTCTCTATTTTGGACTATTAGGGTAGATATTTAAAATGGCACAAAAAGCCAAAACCGTATCCGAACTCGAAACAATTCCCAGTAAACGACATCGGAAAAACATTGTCAAAAAATCTCGTAATATTGGAAGAAGATTTCCTCGTCATACGAAAGGGTATCTATAGCAGTATCGACATAATACTTTGGAATACAGTTAAAAAAGAACTGATAAAATTGTGGAAATGGGTAAAGGCCCATTTACATGGGGAGAGTTTCTCGCACGCGAGTTCATCTTTGCGGCGGAATATGCGTATATAATCGATATATCGGTTATTACCTTCGCGATTCTCGAACTCATGTTCGTGCAAAGCCTAAACGCTCGCCTACGATTATGTCATTTGATAAATAATGTATCAAATGGACGATAATGTGATTCGAGATGTGATTGTTACGAAAAACTATAAGCTATAATTGTTAGCAGTTCTGCTTTATACTTTGTTTTTAAGTTAAAAACAACAGTTAGATTAGGTTTAAGTGGAAAAATTTCATATATTTCCTAGACGAAGAGACTAGAAGAGACCTTGAATAATGAAACCACCCACGGGGAGTTGCAATGAGAAAAAAGCGTTATTTTTATTTTGTAATTTTGTTGTTAGGTTTTTATGTATTATCAATTTGATAATACATAAAAACTTCAAAATAAAAGGCCATTATCAATTTGTCTATATATTTTTATGCGTATGTTACGCGTTATTTCCGCTAAATATTGTGAACCAATTTTGATGATTCTTGATTTATTGGTTATGTTATACTTCAAGGGTATCCATATAGATGTTATGAAAAAAACTCACCCTAAGGGTGAAAATATAAGGGTTGAAATTTCGTATTGGACCCAACTGCCCGTTATTACAAGTCAGTTTTTATTTTTCTGAAAAATAAAAAATGTTTCTTGTTATTACACGTCAGTAATAACCTACACAAATTTCATTAAAACTAAACTAAGTTAATATCTCCCTCAGGGTCTAACACATGGATAGACTATTCTTATTATGTCTAAAATTTACGCTCTTTTTCTTCATAAAAAAAAACACGTAAACTGCTATCAAGAAGTTCTATTGCGAAAAATCGATTGACTGGCTGTAAATAAAAAATATATTTCCACTACATAGGTTAGATAGTTCGCGTGACATACGGTTATAGAGTTTGGCAAGCTTCGACTGACGATAGGTCGAATGGGTGCTGGAAACGGAGACACGCAAAAAGATTTGTTTCAGCGCAAATTATGAGGCACTCTGTGCCAATGTATGTGTTATATCATTCTAGATGTAAAACATAGACATAAAATATATGTGCAAGCAGTTAACATGAAAGTTAACTGTTTGAAAAGAACGATACCTTCATATTCTATGTAATATTTGGTGCCAAAGTACAAAGATAATATTAATAATAATGCTGGACATATTGAACACAGCCCCAAACTAAGATTTTGTATTATGGGAACTACATGACTAATATACTACTTATATACTTTTTTTTGTAAATATATACATATTTTACATAGAAAACACCCAGACCCGAGACAAACATTTGCAAATCATACAAACATTTATCTCGCAGCGGGAATTGCACTCTTGTATCTCAGCCGGCAACTTGCCAGAAATTCAAGTATCAGAAATGTGGATAAAGACGCATACATTAACTAGATAAAAACCATAATAAGCAAAAGAGGTTTCATATTATTAGGTATAAAGCGTATCGTGTGTTGTCTTAAGAACTTTGGTTAATACTTTAAGACTTTATTTAATTCTTTGACTAGTACTTTTTTTCTATAAATGAGTTCACCTCGTTCGGTTGGCACCACACTAAAGCTGAAAGAAGGATCATCAAAAAAATAACCAAGCAGAGTTTGTTACCTGATTTTTCAAGACTTGGTCGCGCGCGAGGAATCGGCGTAAATTCACTTTCAAATTTTAAATTCACGTAGTTTTTAAGTTGACTTTTTTTATATGATCCTTGTGATTTCAATGAATAAAAACCTGACTTTCACTTTGACTTTATCAAATGCCAATTGACCAAAGATTATGACGCTCCTAATTACGTAAAAGGAAATTCAAAATGGCGGATATTTGACATAATTGTGGGAAATCGTAGTTCGAATTTTTAAAACTCTTTTTTTTGCAAAGTTTCAATTCTTACTGCTTTTTAGGCGGACTGACTTATAAACAAAGACGAACGAACTAACAATGCCTTTCAATAACTTTCCTATCTTCGCGTTATATGATCAGAAAAGTCATCCTAGTAAACGGATTTTACAAGTTTTCTGCATTCCACAATGCTCCCGATAATTGGCATTTAATTCCCTCCCAGTCAAAGCACAACAGCTCAATATATAACCCTCTTTTCTGCAGTCGGTCGAAAACTAATTTGCTGCGAGATAAAGATCTGTGCGAATCGAATCTCGAACAATCGGTACAGTCGACAACAAATTATGGTTAAGTGTCTGCGATAATATGCAGAAATTGCATTAAGATTGTAAAAAGAGTCCTTCTACTTCTAGTACAGAAGTACCTACTAGAAGTAGAATTAGAAGGGCTAATAAAAATACATGCGACATTAAATTAGTCCATTAAATATTTAGTCCATTAAATATCATACATATTTAGCCATTTATTATAATTATTTATGGAAAATTAAATGATCACCTAAGTAGGCGCGTATGCATTTTTATATTTTTATCTAAAACAGTCAAAACGTAGTAGATAATTACAGTAAGTATAGTTAAAAAAAGTATATTTATAATAAACTTTTGATTTCTTGAGAGTTTTGTTTGTTTCTGGTGTCTGTGACGTCACTGCGGAGGGTTGCCTTCAGAGCAGCTGCTTTTCATTAGGTGGGTCGTATGACATAAAAAAAATTGTTCATCAATATCAGGAAAGGGTCCGGAGAACGTTCCTGAAGTCTGCATTGGAGGGCGACCTATTAAAATAGTAGAGAGCTTTAAGTACCTAGGACATATAGTAACTTCAAACTTGAGAGACGATACCGACATAGAGCGTCAACGTAGATCATTGTGTGTAGTTGGCAACATGATAGCAAGGAAATTTTTCAACTGCTCATCTGACGTGAGGGTCACCCTGTTCAAATCATATTGTCAGTCCTTCTACACATGTCAACTTTGGACAGATTATACCAAAAAATCGCACGACGGTATCAGAGTGACCTATAACAATGTTTTTAGACATCTCATGGGTCTGAAGCGCTATTGTAGCGCTTCAGAAATGTATACTGAATCCCGTGTTGACTCTTTTAATGCCATCCAGAGAAAGAGAATAGCCTCCTTTATGTCCAGAGTTGACATGTGTAAAAACGCAATTATAAGGAGTATGGCAGATCGTTTGATCTTGTCAGATATTTACAAACGGTGGGTGGCTATTGCCACCTAGAATATTATTATGTTTTTTTTTTTTTTTGACTTATCAGATGTACCTATTTGTGTATTTTTTAGTTTTTTAGTAGAATTTGTATTGTACAATGGATCTCGTGTCTGAAAATAAAGAATTTATTATTATTATATTATTATAATATCACTAGTTAAAACAGAATATTCTTTAAAAATAGCACATTAAAGCTTTTTGCAACCTTGAGTTTATTTTATTAAGATCAAATTAATGTTATTTAAAATGATGACAAGAGTATTTCACTTGTGATTCTCTGTGACCGTGCAACACATGATCTTTGAGACCTAGAGTAGGGAACAGTTCTCCTTAAGGTACATTACATGATTAAGTTAAGTAATGATTAATCTATGTATAATATGTATGTATTTAAAAAAAAAGTTTTTAAGTAGTATATCAGTCATGTAGTAGTTAAGTAGTATATAGCTAGATGATGCTGTGTGAAAAATGTCCAGCATTTATTTATTATTTATTTATTATTAGTCATACTTGTATTACTGGAATTATACCAAACTGTATTTTTGAACTAATAAACTATATCTTATATTATATTTTTTTTAATTACTCATTTTGAATTATGTAATTCTAGGTACAGTGTGAAAAAACTTAAATTGTATTGTCCAAGCGGGTGTTATACAGTGGCTTCCGAAGTCAACGCAGCTTCCTAGGGGTACAGGGGTATTTGTGGGGCGCACAAATACCCCTTTCTGTTGTCGTTACCGCCTGCGGACAGATTAATTTGAATGGGAATGACATTAGCTGTGGAAATGTCACGTGACAGCTGCCAAGTTTTACCTTAACAAATTTGCGTTAGCGTGAAAGGAAAAGAAAGCGTGAGGTATTTGTCTAGTCCCCTAGTCACATTTTATGAAATAAGTACATTTTAAAAAATAAATAATTATAAAACTAAATTTTGTAATGAATCTCAAATTGATTTCGATTTTTTTTTTCATAATACTCGTACATACCACGTACATAGCTTCTGATACTAACGATACAAGACACACTAGTGTGGCCTCAGAACTGTGTATGTGTATGTTGGCTGTTATATATAATATTATTAAATATATTTATGTGTGCAGAATGCAGTGGAGATGAGAGCTTTGTGAAGTATGTGTGGTGTAACTTTGAGTGATAGAGAGAGGAACGGCGAGTTAAGAGAGCAGTGTCGAGTGAATGAAGATGTAGTAACGAGAGTTGAGAAAAGTATGTTGAGGTGGTTTGGGCATATAGGAAGGATGGACGAAAGTAGATTAACAAAACAAGTATAAAAGGCGAGTGTAAATTGAATAGTTGGAACAGGAAGGCCTAAGCGAACGTACTCTGACCAAATTGGAGACATTTCAGAAAAAGGCCAGGTCTGAAGTACACTAAATCGCCGAGCTTGTATGAAGAATGTGATGAGGATGAATGAAGCGAAAGTGGCATACTAGGATCACAGGAATTGGAAATCCTTGGTCTCTGTCTACCCCTCCGGGAAACAGGCGTGACTATATGTATGTATATTTATGTAAAACATTACCAATATGAATAACCATGAAAATTTTCTGCATCATAGCACTATAAATAGTCTGCTAGTAATAAGGACGAACTTGGCAAAACTAAGAGTTTATTAAATAAATATGCTGGACAGTTTCACACAGCATCATCTAGCCCCAAACTAAGCAGAGCTTGTATTATGGAAACTACATGACTGTTAAACTACTTATACATTTTTTAAATACATATGAACATACATAGAACGCCCATACCCGAGACAAATATTTGCAGATCATACAAAAATTTGTCCCGCAGCGGCAATCGAACGCGCAACCTACTGCGCCTCTGGCCTGCGCCCACTGTACCGCAGAGGTCGTCAATTATCATCTACCAATGTAAATTATCTGTATGTATTATGACTAATAATGGACCAAGTTAAGAAACTCTTATTGGTTAATTATCAGTCGGACTTTAGAATCCTAAAAAGAAGTAGGTAATTATTGTTTTCGATTTTAAATAACTTAAGATAATTATGACCATTTCAGACTTACTTAAGATAGGGACCACGTTATAGTGAAACCAAGAAAGATTAGTTATATATCATGCGCTTGACTGTACCGCTTTAACCAATCAGTGCATTCACCACTCCAAGCCAATGAGAATTTAATTTTACCCACCAATTGATGTTAATGTTTTTTTCCTTTTAGAAATCGGATTGAAGAAATCGCAGACGGATTTAGAATGAAATAGTTATTTCGAATCCCGCAGAGGTTTGGGCTTAAGGGATTTAAAAAGGAATTGGAAACGACGCTAGAAATATTTTATAGTTCAAAAAATTAGGTTCGACAAAATTCAAGAACGAAAAATACTTTGAAAGCTTTTTGGATTATAGCCTTGGGGATCTGGGGACACCAAATTGATTAGTTTTATTTTTATTTTTGGAGCTTCAAAAGTTTTAATTACGCCCTACAAATGTAGTAATTCAATGTAGCAATGCCAGTAGTATTCTAAACACGTTACCAACTGATGATAACTCTACGATCCACGGGATTATTCTGCGAAAATTTATTCTAAGATAAGACAATCTTTTTAATATTTTGTTTGCTTAAAGATACTCGTAGGTTGACAAATTGCAAATTTATTGCATAGTTCTATGTTTTTATTTTTTTGTAAATAAATATAGAAGTTAATTTTTGAGTTAGAAGGTCAAAGGATCATCAATGTATTTAAATGTATAAAACCCTGACTTTGACTTTGGTTTAGAGAACCCAAAGAACTTGTTAAGGATACGTAATAAATGATCTGATTATGTCCGAGGCTTGAGCTGCAATTTTATGAATCACTCCTTGGAAAAAGTGTAAAGTGTCATTTGTTAAAACGAAAATGTTCTCCTTTTTGTACTATAGGGAAATGTACCGACAAAGCTTCAACTCAGTCTTATGGTCTTTACCAGAGTCTTGTGTTTTGCGCTGCCCCTTTTTGTGCGCGGTTCGCTGTGCGTACTGCAAGACTGAGAAATGAGTCGAAACTAAGTCCTCAGATAGTTACGGTACGTGAAAATTCAAGTTTAACAATATTAACTGATCTAATTCACAATAGTTTTTGGATCCAAAATTGGATGGGTTGAAGTCCAAGAAAAAGCAAATTATAGCATTGCAATTATCGTGGTTTGGTATCATTTAAGTGCAATAACGACTATATAATACTACGTACTTTACTATTCTCCTGCTGACGTTTCATTGACCGTTTAGAGATCATGAAGACTTCATAACACGCTCGACGATTGATAGACGGGAACATCACTTATGCTCCCGTCTCTCAAGCGTCGAGCGTGGTCGCGGACGATGCTAATGAGGAAGGACCTCTTAACGGTCTACGAAACGTCATCAGGAAAATCGTTGAAGACTTCATGATACGCTCGACGATTGATAGACGGGAACATCACTTATGTTCCCGTCTCTCAAGCGTCGAGTGTGGTCGCGGACAATGCTAATGAGGAAGGACCTCTTAACGGTCAACGAAACGTTATCAGGAAAATCGTTGAAGACTTCATGACACGCTCGACGATTGATAGACGGGAACATCATTTATGTTCCCGTCTCACAAGCGTCGAGCGTGGTCGCGGACGATGCTAATGAGGAAGGACCTCTTAACGGTCAACGAAACGTCATCAGGAAAATCGTTGAAGACTTCATGACACGCTCGAAGATTGATAGACGGGAACATCACTTATGTTCCCGTCTCTCAAGCGTCGAGCGTGGTCGCGGACGATGCTAATGAGGAAGGACCTCTTAACGGTCAACGAAACGTCATCAGCAGAATCGTTAAACATGCACAAAAAAATGCAATATTATTTTATTGCTTTTTATTGATATAAAGAGGTGCCTACCGAATACGTAGTTCGTGAAATCTTTTATGAGTCAGATCTCACGATGAAAACGACACAAACTGGACGATCTCAAAATCCACTTACTAAATATACATCATTTTAGCTACTGCTGTTCACAATATTGAGCACACTTCAAAGGTGAAAATTTCACACCCTGTCCTCATTCTCTGTCCAAGCCAAAACCAACCCTAGCTTCAGTTTGTAAAATCATAACTCCTTTGCATCGTGCTCTTGTAGCATAGTAAGGGGAATGAGCCTTTAGATCGGCTGACACAAGGTTGTTTTTTGTTCACAGATGACGGATCCAAGATGCTGTGAGGCATGAAACTGGTGTTATGCACAGTTGTATGAACTAGAGATGGTAGCTCTACTTATTGGAACGCTGGGCGCTCTGGCCCTTATCACACGAACAGGTAAGATAGATAGATAGATACATTTCTCTATGTATATCGACGCAGTGGGCGAAGGCCCGCCTGAGACGCAGAAGGTTGCGGGTTCGATTCCCGCTGCGAGACAAATGTTTGTATGATTTGCAAATGTGTGTCTCGGGTCTGGATGTTTCTATGTAAAATATTAATGTATTTACAAAAAAAAGTATGTAAGTAGTATATCAGTCATGTAGTTCCCATAATACAAGGTCTGCTTAGTTTGGGGCTAGATGATGCTGTGTGCAAAAATGTCCAGCATTATTTATTTATTTATTCATACAAAATGTGTAGTCTCTGCTGGAAAAGGAAACAGGCGTGACTTTATATAAATACTAGCTTGTGCCCACGGCTTCGCCCGCGTGGTACCCGGATAAAAAGTAGCCTATGTGTATTTCTGATGTCAAAGCGGTATTGCTGTAAGGTTTCATTAAAATCCGTTCAGTAATCCATCCTCACAAACTTTCGCGTTTATAATATTACTAGCTTCTGCCCACGGCTTCGCCCGCGTGGTACTCGGTATAAAAAGTAGCCTATGTGTTATTCTGATGTATAAGCTATATTGCTGTAAAGTTTCAATAAAATCCGTTCAGTAGTTTTTGCGTGAAAGAGTAACAAACATCCATCCTCACAAACTTTCGCGTTTATAATATTAGTCGGATTTATTATATTAGTAAGAAGTAATTTTATAGCAATAAATAAATAAATAAATAATGCTGGACAATCCACACAGCATCCTCTAGCCCCAAGCTAAGGAGAGCTTGTGTTATGGGTACTAGATGACTGATATACTTAATACAATACATTACATAGATAGATATTTTTTTATTATACATATAAAATACCCAGAACACCCGGAACAAATATTTGCAGATCGTACAAACATCTGTGCCAGGGCGGGAATCGAACCCGCAACCTCCTGTGTCGCAGGCGGACCTTTGCCCACCGCGCCACATCGGTCGTCAATAAACAAGTTGACAATTATTTCCAATGGAGGGTAATTCCATGATAGACAACACAGTTGGGAATAGACTAGCGACCTCGCTCTTGGTACGA
The DNA here is from genome assembly GCA_958496245.1 of Perizoma flavofasciatum. Taxonomy (NCBI): domain Eukaryota; kingdom Metazoa; phylum Arthropoda; class Insecta; order Lepidoptera; family Geometridae; genus Perizoma; species Perizoma flavofasciatum. Next base: position 10,649,166 of record OY292437.1, read on the forward strand.
AGGCGCAATAACCACTTTGCCAATACCCTTGAACGCATTCGAGCCGAAACACCCTAATAATTTCGACCAGACTGGCACTGGACCAAGTAGCGAAGTGGTTATTGCTTCCTGGTGCCAAGAGGAAGATCTTGGGTTCGATCCTGTCTGGGTTGATAAATCTTTTTAATTTTACCATCTACCTGTCCTTGTCTCACATATACGAGCGAACAGCTCAATACGACCTATTGACGACCTCTGTGGCGCAGTGGTGGAAGATTTGGGGCTGGGTGTTTTCTATGTATAATATGTATTTACAATAATAAGTATATAAGTCATGTAGTTCCCATAACAGGGTGTGAAATTTTCACCTTTGAAGTGTGCTCAATATTGTGAACAGCAGTAGCTAAAATGATGTATATTTAGTAAGTGGATTTTGAGATCGTCCAGTTTGTGTCGTTTTCATCGTGAGATCTGACTCATAAAAGATTTCACGAACTACGTATTCGGTAGGCACCTCTTTATATCAATAAAAAGCAATAAAATAATATTGCATTTTTTTGTGCATGTTTAACGATTCTGCTGATGACGTTTCGTTGACCGTTAAGAGGTCCTTCCTCATTAGCATCGTCCGCGACCACGCTCGACGCTTGAGAGACGGGAACATAAGTGATGTTCCCGTCTATCAATCTTCGAGCGTGTCATGAAGTCTTCAACGATTTTCCTGATGACGTTTCGTTGACCGTTAAGAGGTCCTTCCTCACAAACTTTCGCGTTTATAATATTACTAGCTTCTGCCCACGGCTTCGCCCGCGTGGTACTCGGTATAAAAAGTAGCCTATGTGTTATTCTGATGTATAAGCTATATTGCTGTAAAGTTTCAATAAAATCCGTTCAGTAGTTTTTGCGTGAAAGAGTAACAAACATCCATCCTCACAAACTTTCGCGTTTATAATATTAGTCGGATTTATTATATTAGTAAGAAGTAATTTTATAGCAATAAATAAATAAATAAATAATGCTGGACAATCCACACAGCATCCTCTAGCCCCAAGCTAAGGAGAGCTTGTGTTATGGGTACTAGATGACTGATATACTTAATACAATACATTACATAGATAGATATTTTTTTATTATACATATAAAATACCCAGAACACCCGGAACAAATATTTGCAGATCGTACAAACATCTGTGCCAGGGCGGGAATCGAACCCGCAACCTCCTGTGTCGCAGGCGGACCTTTGCCCACCGCGCCACATCGGTCGTCAATAAACAAGTTGACAATTATTTCCAATGGAGGGTAATTCCATGATAGACAACACAGTTGGGAATAGACTAGCGACCTCGCTCTTGGTACGAAGGCGCAATAACCACTTTGCCAATACCCTTGAACGCATTCGAGCCGAAACACCCTAATAATTTCGACCAGACTGGCACTGGACCAAGTAGCGAAGTGGTTATTGCTTCCTGGTGCCAAGAGGAAGATCTTGGGTTCGATCCTGTCTGGGTTGATAAATCTTTTTAATTTTACCATCTACCTGTCCTTGTCTCACATATACGAGCGAACAGCTCAATACGACCTATTGACGACCTCTGTGGCGCAGTGGTGGAAGATTTGGGGCTGGGTGTTTTCTATGTATAATATGTATTTACAATAATAAGTATATAAGTCATGTAGTTCCCATAATACAAGCTTTACTTACCTTTGAACTACGAGTAGATGATGTTCTGTGAAAATGACCAGCAATATAATAATTCTTAACTTATTTAAAACATTTTTCTTCTTTATTAGACGTTAACATATCCTCTGTCGTTTGTTGCAACTTGCAATCTTGAAACATCCCTGAAGTCATACAATTAAATAAAATAAATTAGTAAAATAATACACCACAAATGCTGAGTTGGACACCAATTTGCGTCGTTGCATATTGGTGTCCAACTCAGTGTAGGTATCGGGGCACATCGTTTTTATTGTTAGTATTTAGATTTATGTTTGTGTAAATCCCGTGTGTGTATTGTCTGTCTGTATTATATTGTGCAACATTAGTAATTTCTTTCTTTATCCAAATTTTCTCATCCGATTTCAAAAATTATTTTCCTAATTTTCAGAATGGACTTTATTTATATTTATAGGTTGAATATTATCCCGATAAAACACAAGGTCTTTTTGTGGAGAAAATTTTTGCAACGTAACTCGACGAAATAACTGTCCATCGAAAGCGTTTCTTACGAACTTAATAGTAAGAATTACTTATCATCGGATCCTTTTTATCCGGGTACCACACGGGCAAAACCGTGGGCAGTAGCTAATCTGATACTTTATAATCTTACTTTCTAACTGGAACAGAACAGCGAAATAGTCGTAAACAAAAACCATTATTAACCTACAACAGTTAGGAACCATTCTGTTTGGTCATTCGCAGTTTTCTCTGCTCACGTAAATTATTATGTACGTTTGTTTCTGGGACCGCTCCGCTTGCACACCGGCGACTGTTTCCGTTTATTTGTAAACAGACTTCGACCCAGTTTCAAATGAGAAAGAAATTCATTTCTGCAGTAAACTACCTAGCCGAATTTAGAGAGGGAGTATACGAATAGATAATTAATTATTGCGGTTATGAGCTTGCAAACTGTTAAGTGGAATGCTATCTACAGAAGATAGAAGATAGATTGGTGCCTTCAACGATAGTGCAGTACGTGAAAATTCCCGTTTTTACAATATGAATAGTCAAGTTCACGATAGTTTTTGGAATAAAAAAGAAGATAGATTGATCATACTACTATTGTAAACGCGAAAGTTTGTAAGGATGGATGTTTGTTACTCTTTCACGCAAAAACTGCTGAACGGATTTTGATGAAACTTTACAGTAATATAGCTTATACATCAGAATAACACATAGGCTACTTTTGATCCGGGTACCACGCGAGCGAAGCTGTGGGCACAAGGTAGTAGAAAATACCGTATTGCACACCAAAATAACACATCAACTTTAAGATGGAACGGATTGTAAGAAAATTTACAAGGAACGAACTGTAAGTGACTATACTTTCAAAAACGCGTAAATGTTCATGTATAGTACCTATTATAATATCTGTGTGATGTGTGTGTGTGTGTGTGTGTATTTTAAATTTTCAGACAAAAAGTTATATCTTTCCAATATTGTAGATAGGTCTTAAGAGGCCTGCGTTGGATGAATTGCCCATACAAACGTAATACCATAGTCATTTGTAATTAGAGCTTATTTCCACCATATTTGCATTCGAATATTTATCTACGTACCTTGCTATATATTTTTTCAAAATACTTACCTAAAATGAAATGTAAACGAATCGCATTTTGGATATATTTACGTCGTATTAAAAACAACAATACCTTACGTATCGTTTGATTAGGCACATAGATTATATTGTCTAGTTACAGAATAACAACACAATGTGAAAAATACAACAAGTTTTCATTCATCTTTTTTGGTATTACGGAACACCACCAAGTTTATAACAAATTCTAAACGGCTAATATTGCTATCGCGCAAGCACGGGCGGGCCTGCATCAGTCAAAAAGAGATATTTTTGGACGCGCATCGCACTTAGGTTGTGAGCGCTGTACGCCGGATCCTTAAGGTCTTTAAGTATGTTTTGGTTACGCTTGAATCACCATGTCATTATTATTTATTTATTTTTAACCTCAGGCTTATGCTTAGCTTTTATAGGAATTAGTGGAGCCAAAGCAAACACCAAGAGGCCTTTTTGTACGATACAATTTATTTTATTATTATTACTTTCAGCCCTCAATCTCCCACTGCTGGACAAAGGTCTCCCCCACTCCTTCCATTCGTTCCTTTCCTGCGTCAAAATGTGCCAATCTGCTCGGAACTTCGTGAGCTCATCCCTCCATCTCATTCTCGGTCTGCCGCGACGTCTCCGCGCAGTGACAGGGCACCACTCGCTGGTAAACTTGGCCCACTGGTCGCCCGACGTGCATCCTCAACCTGTTATAAACCAAAAAATAATGTATCCTCACAGAGATAACCGCAGTACATAAAAAAGACACATTACAGTCAATAGGCAAAGCAACAAGCAGAGCGGACACTAACCGAGTCATTAAAAAAAAATGTAAGCCTCAGGAAGGTTATCTTGCGCGTTACACGAGAATTGCTTTTTTAATTCTGCATTCTGGGTTAGCTTTTGATTTGTGGGCGTTGGTGACTACGCCACAGTTTTTACAACTAATGTTGATTATTTTGATTTATTTTACGTTGTGAAAGAAGCTGTGGTGAAAGAAGCTGTGGTAACAAAGGCATCTTTCAATTTTTTTTTAAGTATTTAGTTACTGCAAACACGATATTAACACGGTCACTTCACCCACTTCAGCTTGCTGAGTGGAAAACAACACGGAGAGTGGCAGTTACCGGTTATAAGTCCAAACAGATAGGCGTGCGGACGCCAGGGGTCACTCTCGTCAGTGGGAGGGTCCATCGTAGGCCCATTGACAAGGTATCGCCCGCTCTAAGCTGGGCAGCCCCTGGCCAATAAGGTCCTTGTCCGTCTCGGTGCTGACTTGTTTCTTATGGGTGGAAGGAACACTAGTATTGCTAAACAGCTGGTGTCGTTAACGGTTTTACCTGCGGCAAAGATTAATAGAAAAAAAACCTACAACTTCGCAAATCCATGCGCTTTGGAACATGGAATGTCCGTACAATGAGGACAGGCTTCCCTGACACCACTGGAAGTTTCATCGGCGACCAACATCTTCGCAAAACTGCAGTTATTGATTCAGAACTTTTAAGGTTAAATATAGCTATAGCAGCACTTCAAGAGACGAGGCTGACAGATGAGGGCTCTTTGCGTGAATCTAATTATACCTTTTACTGGAAGGGAAAAGACTCATCTGAGGTTCGCGAACACGGGGTAGGGTTTGCAATAAAGAACGAACTACTAAACGCTATAGACAGTCCAAGAGGAGTGTCGGAGCGCATTATGGTGTGTCGGTTAAACACCAACAGTGGCTTTGTGACCTTAATAGCTGCCTATGCTCCGACATTAAAATCTTCTCCCGAATCGAAAGATCACTTCTACGATCAACTCAGCGAGACAGTGCGTGAGGTTCGGTCAGGTGACCGTCTAATTATCTTAGGTGACTTTAATGCCCGTGTAGGGCAATCTCATACTTCTTGGCCAGAGTGCATTGGCTATCACGGTATAGGAAATATCAACGAGAACGGGCAATACCTCTTAGAATTCTGTTCTCAAAATTTGCTTTGCGTAACGAACACCTACTTTAAGGGCAAATTTATGCGCAAAGTATCGTGGAAGCATCCTCGCTCTGGTCACTGGCACCAGCTAGATGTAATTCTAACGAGGAAAAAAGATCTGTGCGATATTCTTCACACTCGTTCATATCACAGCGCAGACTGCGATACCAATCACTCGCTTGTAGTCACTACTTCTTCTTTTCACCCTAAAAAGATCCATTTGTCACGGTCTTCTGGTCGTAAAAAATTAAAAGTACCATCATCAAAAAGCACAGACTTGGTAGAGCAATATGAAAGCTTGTTCGCATTGAAACTGCTACTTGGGATCCTAATTTGCCAGCCAGCCAGGAATGGACCAAAGTAAAACACCTGCTTACAGAAATTGCTGCAGAAGCTTTCGGCTATAAAACAACATCAAGAAGCGACTGGTTCCAGCAAAATATTGAACACCTTCAACCTTTTCTTGATGCTAAAAGGCAGGCAGCGCTTCATTATCGAATAAATCCCACTAGCAAGACACGAGAAGAGCTGACTAAAGCTAAAGCGGATCTCCAGCGTAACACACGCTATTGGGCAAACGCCTACTGGTTAGAACTCTGCAAGAGTATCCAAGCCAGTGCATCTACTGGCAATTACGCCGCAGTTTACTCTGGCATCAAGAAAGCCCTCGGCCCCTTACCAACGAAGACAGTTCCTCTTAAAGAAGCAAACGGTACTCCTATTACCGACTCAGATCGCCAACTTCACCGCTGGGTAGAACACTATACCGATCTTTACTCTCTTCCGATTGGCATTGAGCCCGTGGCAATTGAGTCGATCCCTGAATTTCCTGTATGGAGTGAGCTCGATGTTGTGCCCACAATTGAGGATATCCATACCGCTGTTCAACAACTAAAACCTGGTAAGAGCCCAGGTAGTGATGGTATCCTGGCCGATGTCATCAAGGTGCAATGTGTAGCTCCCATTCTCTACAGGTTATTCACAAAGTGTTGGACGGAAGATTACATCCCTCAGGATATGCGCGATGCCAACATCATTACCGTGTACAAGGGTAAGGGTGACCGTGGCGACTGTAACTCATACCGCGGCATTTCCCTACTGAGCATTGCTGGGAAGTTACTTGGACGTATTATCTTGGCTAAGTTGCAGAAGTAAGCCAATCGCATATACCCTGAGTCTCAGTGTGGCTTTCGTAGCCAGCTTTCCACAACAGACATGATATTTACATTTCGTCAACTCCAAGAAAAGTGTAGAGAGCAAAGAACTCCATTGCTTGCAGCCTTTGTTGATTTAAACAGGGCGTTTGACACCGTCAGCAGAGATGGCTTATACACTGTACTGGAGAAAATTGGATGTCCACCGAAGATCTTAAATTTGATAAAATTATTTCACCTTAACATGAAAGATTCCGTTGTTTACAGCGGAAACACTTCGGATCCTTTTGACATGCGAAGAGGCGTGCGGCAAGGTTGCGTTCTGGCGCCTTCATTGTTCGGCATATTTTTCTCCGTTCTCCTTAAAGTTGCTTTTGGTGATTCCACTCAAGGTATACACCTTCACACCAGGGTGGACGGTAAGCTTTTTAACATTGCCCTCTTAAAATCCAAAAAAACACCGCGAGGATCTCTTTATAGACAGCTTACTGTTTGCCGATGATGCAGCTTTTGTTGCAAGGTCACCAGAAGTGCTACAGATAATGATAAATAAATTTAATGAGGCGTGTAAATTATTCTCCATGTCAATAAATGCGAAAAAGACCGTCATTATGGCGCAAGGTGTTAATAATAGTCCTAAAATCTTATTAAATGATTCACCACTGGAAGTTATTGAACATTTCTGCTACCTTGGGTCTACCGTATCGAGCAATCTCTCACTCGATTCAGAGATTAACATCCGCATTGGCAAGGCTTCCACGATGTTCGGGAAGCTAGGTGCAAGAGTATGGCACAACAAGCACCTATCCATAAAAACTAAGATGATCGTTTATCAGACTTGCATTTTGTCCATACTCTTGTACGGAGCTGAGACTTGGACATCCTATGCCAAACAGGAGCGGAAATTAAATAACTTTCACATGCGCTGTCTTCGGCGTATTTTAGATATATCATGGAAGAGTCTAATAACAAACGAGAAGGTTCTCAGTATCGTACAGCTGCCCAGTATTGCTGCTGTACTGAAGCAGCGGTGTCTTCGTTGGCTGGGACATGTTCAACGTATGGAGACTTCTCGTTTGCCTCGAAGAACTCTTCTTGGTGAAATTGCGGATGCTAAACGACCAGTTGGTCGCCCAATGTTAAGATTTAAAGACAGTGTAAAGAGAGACATGATATCTTTTAACATCGACCCGAACAACTGGGAAAAAGCCTCAGACGACCGTGATTCGTGGAGGAAAACCATTTCTGATGGGGTTGTCGTTCACGACAATGCTTGGTTTGCTCTACTATCCCATAAGCGGGATATTCGTCACCAACGCGCTGTTCTTTCTCCTACTCCACCAAGAATTCAATTTGTCTGTGAGATATGCGGTGGTAGCTGTCGCTCCCGTATCGGCCTTACTAGTCATTTGCGTAAGTGCCGCACCTCGGAAACGGATGTTGCTTAAATCATCTTTTATAGATGTAAAAGGCCTATGATGATGATGGGTGTTTTCTATGTATAATATAGTTCCCATAATACAAGTTCTGCTTAGTTTGGGGCTAGATGATGCTGTGTGAAAAATGTCCAGCAATATTTATTTATTTACTTGCCACTGTATATGTTACGGTTTATAGCTTATACATCAGAATAACGCATAGGCTGCTTTTTATCCTAGTATCACGCGGGCGAAGCCGTGGGCAGAAGCTAGTATATAATAATAAGTTCGGTAGTTTTTGCGTGAGAAGTAACAAACATTCATCCTCACAAACTTTCGCGTTTATAATAGTGGTAGGATGTGGTTCTAGCCAAACTGAAGAAGGAAACATCTAAATTTAAACCAAAAACAATGGTGGGATCATTAAACTAATCCGTTCTAGTGGAGGAAATGTTTTCTTGGCACCCCAGAATCATACGTACCTACTAGGTATATATTCAACATTTCTGCTCTACCAAGCGACATGTGCATAAATTACTTCGAGCAGTCCGAACCCTTTTACATCCTCACACTACCCCTTTTATCGAGATCTACGAGACTATTTTTGGAACTTTATATTTTCTGATTTGTCTGCTGGCATTCCTTGATGTATAGTATTTTTATCTGTTGCTATAGATACTGAGGTATAGGATTGAATGTTGGATGTTGGATATCGATAACAAAACTTCACATATGTTAATATCGAAGTTATAAGCATAATTTTGCCGAAATAGCAGGAAATTAGTAATAAAATTAAAGCATTTTCAAAATGGCTATCTTTAACCTTAAAATCTCCACTATATGGTACAAGTAAGTTTTGTGTAATAATAAAATAAATAATAAATAAATAATGCTGGACATTTTCCACATAGCATCATCTAGCCCCAAAGTAAGCAGAGCTTGTGTTATGGGAACTAAATGACTGATATACTACTTACATATTTTTTTTTGTAAATACATATATATTATGCATAGAAAACACCCAGACCCAAGACAAATATTTGCAAATTATACAAATATTTGTCCAGCGGCGGGAATCGAACCCGCAACCTTCTGCATCTCAGGCGGGCCTTCGCCAACTGCGCTACAGAGGTCGTCAAAAAAAATTCGGCGATTCCTTTTAATTTTTGGACATGCCTCAGAATACCGAATAGTTGCAAAGATCTACTTAGTATAAATATCTGTGGGTATCTGAGGGTATCCATCATGGAGATAAAGCTGTGAGCGTGTTTTTTTTTTTACTTTTTTTAATATCTGTATTTGAATTGTTAAACAAAATTATGCATTCCATTTGAGTGTTCTGTATGTGTTAGTTTGATATGCGCCTCTGTATTTTCGTTCTATACAAAAATATTTTTACAAAGTTTTTAATAGAACACAATCAATGCATTTTTACGCATAAAAACCGTCGTAGAAAAAGCTTTTACAAAAAATACTAGTAATCAAATTGCCTGAATTTCTCGTCCGCTTAATAGAAAAGTAGGCGTTTTAAATTTTGTATGTATCGGCATGATAACATAATATATATTATTATTAGTGTTAAATTATATGAATGTGGATGGGAATTAAAGCAAAGGTAGGCCAAATAAAAGATGGATGAATTGTGTGAAGGATGACGTGGTTAAGAAAGGAGTGAGTACTGAGATGACGAGTGATAGAGGAGAGTAGAAGAAAACATGTTGTGCTGACCCCACGTAATGTGGGATAAGGACAAGAAGATGATGATGATATATATATATATATTCAAATAAAAAATAATTACCAAAATCGAAAGACGTCACCAAAGACTACAATGCACTTTTATCCAGACTACTTTCAGATATTAGTTCCCCCACTTTATATCTGTCAGGGAATTCTTCTAAAAGTTGTTTTGAAACAAAGGACGCAACAACCGTTTCATAGTTATATTGCACCATAACTCAGGGATAGGACAATGGCTGTCTTTAGACTGAATAGTCGCAATGTTTCCCAGAGACAAAAGTGGACGTTTAGCATCGCTATCCTCTTGAATGATGGGGTGCAGCTCGTCTTAAAGCGTGTAGAGATGATAATCTGAAATTAAAAAGCATATATTTTCAGTCTAAATTAATTCAATCATACTACTTTTATAAACGCGAAAGCATACATAAAAACGAAACGACAGGTGCTAACTGAATGGGGTACGTAAAACACTAGCTTCTGCCTACGGCTTCGCCCGCGTGGTACCCGGATAAAAAGTAGTCTATGTTTTATTCTGATGTATAAGCTATATTACTGTAAAGTTTCATCAAAATCCGTCCTGTAGTTTTTGCGTGAAAGAGTAACAAACGTCCATCCTCACAAACTTTCACGTTTATAAAATTAGTGAGATAACTTTTCCCTTTACTCGCTACCAATCAAACCACACCCTTATACCAGCAATGTTTAATATTAAACTCAGTGTATTTTGCAGACCATATTTTATGTTAAGTAGTGTTCAGAATGTGCACGAATTCAGCTCTTCTTTTTGTCTTTGGTCGCTGTAAGCGCATGATAAGGTCTGAAAATTCCTAGTTTCATGAATAAGTTGCGGGTAAAATGGTGAAACAATGTTTGTGTTTCAATTACAAGAACGAGCTTAGTGAACGTTGGTATACATTTATTTTGTTTGACGATAACAAATATTTTTTTATGTATATCGTTTTTTTGGCCAAACATTTATCAGAATGGCAGCATTTGTTTGGAGTAAATAGTGTATTTTTGATCCAATAAAACTAGAAGTTTGATACAATCTGAAATCTCGCGATGTACCATTTTTACCCGATTACCGAAATTATTTACTGTTTGAGTTCAGCAGTCACAAGTTTTTTTCAATTATTATATACTCCTCTCCCGGTCTCTCTAGGCCGAAATATGATAAATAGATAGATAGTTTTTTATTCAACTCATACGGATACAGCATAGACAAGTATAATTGACAAGAAAACAAATAAAAAAAGAACAGTAAATTACAATATACGTGGGCAGTGCTAACAAGGGAAGTCTATACTGCAGTGGTAAGTATGAGTCGAAAAGATCCTATTTCAGCTTATTGCTGATCTGCCAAGGCGAAGCTTCACTGATCAGAAAGGTACCTGAGTATTGTGTTTCTTTAACAAAAAAATCACTGCATAATCAAAGTCTACTTCCCGCAATCTACTTTAGCTACTTAGATTATTCACGCGTCAAAGTAGCCGAAACTTTGCTTTTGTCCATAAATCACAAAAACGCTGGATTAGAGAAAATTCTTTGAAATTCCGAAGTAAATTTAGTACGTTCACTGACTACGTAAGATTAGCAAATTTACTCTCCTCCTTGGGTTAATAGATGGACTGGGATATTCAGGTGGACTGCATATTTGCAGTCGAGAAACTTGACGACCTTAATGGCGCAGCGGACTAGTAGCCGGCTGCGACGCAAGAGGTATGGATTCGAAATATGTTCTGCACATATTTGTCTAGGTGTTCCTGATATTAACGATGCAGGTTATTCTAGTATAGGCTCAGGATTTTGGCGTTAATTCTTATTTTTCAAATTATTATTTTATTTTATCGTTTAAATTTACTCCAAAACCCCACTCCACAACTCCACTTTCTTTAGTAACTCTTTCACTGTGCGTGCAGTCCGACTATGGAACGACTTACCTGTATCCATTAGACATGCAAAATCGCTTACTATTTTTAAAAATGAGGTCTTTAAACTGTACTTTGCAGCTTCGGTAAACTAAGTATTATCATTTTCTTAGCTCTAGTCATTGCATTTGTAGTTATATATTATATTACTGTATTATTTATAGGTATACATTATACCACATTATATTATTTATTAAATATATATTTTATTACCTACTGCAAATTATTATTATTATTATTATTTTATTGCAGTTACACCGCCTCTCTTCACATTCTTTTAATTCAAGTCCATCCAAAGGTTGCCTGGAAGAGATCGCTCTCAGCGATAAGGCCGCCCATTGTATCACCATAACCTAGTTTTAAGATCGTATGTAAAGTGTTTTTTATCCTGGTGTATGCAATAAAGAGTTATCTATCTATCTATCTATCTATCAAGCTGAAAACCCATCATGATGTTTCATTAAAACTTTGTTCTGCTGATATAATATAATGTTCCGGGTCTGTTGTGGTATGACAGTACTGAATTCCACTACTGGATACAAGTGTAGAATCAGGACTATAATATAATTATATTTGTTGGATGTTTATTTTTTATTTATGTTTTATGAGTAGATGAAGGCGCGTCTGAGTCGCAGAACGTTGCGGGTTTGATTCCCGTGATCTGCAAATATGTGTCTGGGTGTTGCATACAAGTAGTATATCAGTCATGTAGTTCCCATAACATCCCACTGCTTAGTTTGGGGCTAGATGATATTGTGTGAAAAAGTCCAGCATTATTAATTTATTTATAACTCCATAAATGAGGTCCATCTGTATGCCTCTGAAGTCTGTCTGTTTGCACCCTAGAGCGACAAAAGATAGAGTTCGCTTCATTAAAACATCATTTACATACAAAATTCTAATTTATTTGCTACTTCGCTCCAGTGAGATTTACGGGCGGTACGTGGGCAAACTTTCATAATTAGGTTGAAAACATTGTACTCAGACTAGAAAGGTAGTCTAGGTGTCGCTGAATTATGAAATACTAGCCCCTGCACACGGCCTCGCCCGCATAGTACCTGGATAAAACGTAGCCTATGTGTTATTCTGATGTATAAGCTATATTACTGTAAAGTTTTATCAAAATTCGTTCAGTAGTTTTTGTGTGAAAGAGTAACAAACATCCACCCTCACAAACTTTTGCGTTTATGATATTAGTAGGATAGTATATGAAATATTACTCCACCTTCTAATTAACTGAGTACTTGTAAACGAGATGTATTTTTTTTATATATGAGTCAGGTAAGAGAAATTGATTGAAACATTTTTATTCCAAAAACTATCGTGAACTTGACTATACATATTGTAAAAACGAGAATTTTCAAGTACCGCATTTACGGTGAAGGCACCGACTAAGTTTCGACTCATTCCGAGAGTCGAACGTCACGATTAATCACCCTGATGAAGACTCTCAGAATGAGTCGAAACTTAGTCGATGCCTTCACGTGAAAATTTCCGTTTTTACAATATGATTGAAACATATTACTTGTAGCAACATCTCTCGCCACATGATTGAGCTACGTTACATCACATCAACGCAAAGTGTAACAAACTATTGATATACGAAACGCTACCACATACAATACACAGATGGCCATCGAATGGTCTGAATCGCGCTTACGAAAATTTACGGCAGTTTGAACATAATACCTCCCGAAAACAACTGTCGAGCTAAGAGCCCGGGCAAATGGATCAGATGGTTCAACCCAGTGGAAGATCTGCCTCTTTTCAAATCAAGGATATACAAAACATTTTATTCATATATTAGGTGTGTTATGTCTGCAAAACATGACAAAAATTGACACTATATATCTGGGAACCTTATGAACTCATGCTTTGAAAAGACGACCAATCTTTGGAACATATTCAGGCATGGACCATTCCAAATCACTGGAATCGGGACTATAGAGTCGAGACAATTGCACTAATTTTAGTTCATTAAGTACGTGTTGCCCAGATGAATACGGTATTAGTGGTACCTCCCCTCAATAGAATTACAGAATCTGCATATTTGTGTATCATATCGTAGCCTTTGGTTGTATAGTAACTACTAAAACACACTGTTGTCCAGAAAACTCTTACTTTATTCATAAATCCACTCAGGTAGTCACCGTTGCGCTAAAACGCATCGATAGCGCGTTATATTTTTTCTAGTGGCGACATCTAGTTTGGTAAAAAACAACTTTGATACAATTCTTGTGGATTATAATAATAATGCTCGGCATATTCACACAGCATCATCTAGCCCCAAAGTAAGCAGAGCTTGTGTTATGGGAACTACATGACTGATATACTCCTTATATTTTTTTTTGTAAATACATACATATTATACATAGAAAACACCCAGACCCGAGACAAATGAATGCAGATCATACAAACGTTCGATTCCCGCAGCGGGAATCGAACCCGCAACCTTCTGCGTCTCAGGCGGACCTTCGCCCACTGCGCCACAGAGGTCATTAATCTATTTTAGTAGTTTAAAACTAACCAGCCTTAATTTAAGCATTTGCTTGTTAAGGCGATAGTACCCAATTAAACTCGGGTCTCATTACGAAAGGTGGTTTAAATCGGTGGTTTATCTTTTAGACCTTTGATTCCTGATTTTCAAGACAAATTGTTGTGCAAAGGAAACAAGGCTTAAAATTGAATGCTATAGTATAATAGCTGACAGTCTATGTGACATTTCAAAAAGAGGTTTGACTACAAATAACTGCTTAAAGATAAACCAGGCGGTCACCTAGTTTATTTCTATCATAACTCAACCTCTTTTTGAGGACCTACTTTTTTTGGTAGCCAATCAAAATTATGTTTTTCTTTTTTATTTTGGTTTATAAGTGTTTTTTAAGTTAAACGATCATCCCGCGGTTTTATTTTATTTTTAAATTGTCGACCGTAGTGGCTTTGCAATAATACTTTTTTTTCGATAAGGTATATTTAAACCATGGTTTAGTGGATCTGACAGAACTTGAGTTCAACTCGAGTTTAGACCACGTTTCGTAATGAGACCGTAGAGGGTTATTCTTGCTTATTGCTGATAAAAGTCCTTATTCCCTGAGGAATAAGGACTTTTATAATAATTGCCTTAACCTTAATTGCCGACGTGTTTAATAAAAAACCCTAAATCGTTTCTAACGAGGTCTCGAGATTTTCACTGGTTCGATCAGTAACTTTAAATTAAAATGAAGCCTTTTGAAAATCGCTGCTTTGATTAAGGTATTTAAGGTATTGCACGTTAAATTCCTTGTTTCGATCGGATCTCAAACAGCTTTGTATAACGGCTTTGCCTATATAAGTCTGCCTTGTTTATATTTCATTGATTTTTAATCTTTCGCATCCCTTTTGTGATGAATTTTGCATCCCGTTAATGAAATGCCTACTATAGGAACTAAGATAGATGTATTTTTATTCCAAAAACTATCGTGAACTTGACTATTCATATTGTAAAAACGATGCCTTCACCGATAGTGCAGTATGTGAAAATTCCCGTAATTTTATTTTAAAGTAAATTCTATTAGAAGAAAGAAAGAAAGAAAGAAAGAAAGAAAGAAAGAATGAAAGAAAGAAATCTTTATTTGAGCATTTAAACAAAAGTTAATAAAAAATATATATATTAAAGTAAGGTTATTCTAGTTACTTATACTAACAAACACCATAATAACTACTTATCTACTTATGAATTAGAAACTTAAATACTACAAAATGGCGCCCGACTCAGCTTATGTTGTATTAGCTATTGCACATAGCTTTCACAACGTTTTTAAATATTATTTAAAAAAATATATCGTCGGTTACCTAACAACACCGCTTAAATCGGTTTTCGTAACTTTTCAGGAGAAGCAAATAACTGTTTAAGCAACACTGCGCAAGTCCATAAAGTTTAAATCTCTAACAGTTTTTATGTATGTAGAGGTAAGAGACTTGGACGGTGTTTGAAAACCTTGCAGACTTCGCGATAATTCTTGTATTTGAATAACTGCCTGTGATTGGTTGAAATGAACTGTTTGTATTGGTGGACAGCAGCTTAGTGAAATGATCTATCCAATGGCATCAAAATGTTAAAACTGCAATATTTTAACTTGAGTGATGTTGTTTGCTAGCCGACGATATGGCATACGGTTAGCGATTATTTCTGATCTTTTTCATGATGATTTCATGCCGTTATACAAAGTTTAAAAGTCTCATGTTCTTGAATAAATATTATGGTGATAGCTTCGGAAAAACTTTTTCTTCCTTTAGCTTTTCTCAATTAATTATTCTCGATGACTTCAACGTATGATACGAAACTGTCTGAATATTTTATGCTCGAAGTCGAAGCCGAGATATTGATGTTTACTGTCGGAGAAGAAAAGCTTTGGTACAAGTAGGTTTATGTAATAGCTTCGATATTCTAACATAAGATGTTATATAATTATATTATATAGAATATTATAGTAGGTAGTCTATGAAATATTATCTGTAACTTGCAAGGTTAGGTTATGTAGGTAGGTAGGTTTATATAATTGTGTTTATTTATGGAATAGTTTTTTGTTTAATTTATCCATTTAAAATAGATAGGTAATTACGTCCCTCCTAATAGTATAGCTTTAGAATTTAATTTAATTTATAACTTTTCTTGTTTTTTATGTTCTACCTTAAGACTATTTTCCATCTTCTATACTATCTATACTAATATTATAAAGGGGAAAGATTTTTTGTTTGTTTGTTTGTTTGAATGGAATAGGCTCCGAAACTACTGGATGGATTTTAACTATTTTTTCAACAAATGAAATCTAAATTATCAGGAAGTAACATAGACTATAATTTATTACCAAAAAAATATAAAGATCCTTAAGAATTGCAATAATGTAACCCAAAGTAGCAAAATTTTGCCTATAAAATTTATTATTATTATTTAAAATGTATATTATTTATTTTAGAAAACTATTGAAGATACATAAAAATGATGTACTACATGATTAAAGTACTCATTATTACCTACAAAAAATTCTGCGCGTAAATATATCTTATTATCATAGTTAAGTCACAATAGCAGATTTTGTGTTCTAAAATTTAATAAGATCGCTGATATTCCCACGGAATCGAAACTTACGCGGGTGAAACGGCGGGGCGCAGCTAGTATTATAAAGGTTAGATTTAAGAGAAAGCTATCTAGCATTTAGTTCGCCTATGTAAAGTACTTTTTAGATAAATAATTTTCTGTCAATCTTTCAATCTATACGATCAAAATGATGATAAAATATCGTCGAAATGATGTGAAGTGCCAGTCTCGAACCCACCAACTATCTTCGACCGACACTAAACGGATTTTGATGAAACTTTACATTAATATAGCTTATACATCAGAATAACACATTAGCTAATTTTTATCCGGGAACCACGCGGACGAAACCGTGGGCAGAAGCTAGTGTTAACATAAATTTCGTATGACGGTCCGTTATTTTTCTTTATTTGGGGGTGGATTTGTCTCTATGAGCAGCGCTTAATGGCGTTCATTCAATGGTTACATTTTTTTTTTAATTTCGATTGAAGTGAGTGATTACATAATCATATTAAACACAATATTCTAAAGATTGAATATGGTTGAAGGCAATGTTGTCAAAGTGATCTTTTTCGCCAGGTTGCACAGACAACACAAATGGACTGGGCTCAGACGGAGTTCCAGAGATAGACTATACTGATGTAGACCTGGGACTGGCGCAGAGAGGGCCGCACTTCGACCTGGCTTATTCCAGGAACGTGACCGCCCTCGTCGGGAAGACTGCTCAGCTGAATTGCAGGGTCCATGATCTGGGAAATAGAACGGTAAATATATATTTTTTACTTTTTTTTCTAGATAGCTCTGTGCCGTTCGAAATGTAGAATATATATCCTGTGCTATATATAGAATATATAGCACAGGCTTATGCGTATTAAAATATTTAAAGATATAGTTGCTCACGTCTTGTAAGTGCTATCTACTTATGTATGAAAAACAACAACAGTCTTTCCCTTAAATAGAGACAGTACGGATACATAGTTCGCTATATCTTATTTAAAAAAACAAGGTGGATGATAAATCACAAATTATCCTAAAATAGGCCAGATAGATAGATTAGATTATTAACATATATTGTAAATACGATACATATTTATCAAGGACATAATATATTATTCTGAAAAAATCTGAAGATTTTAAGAAAAACAAAAAAATACCGCATCCTTTACTATTCTCCTGACGTTTCAGAGGTACAGTCGTAATAATATCCTAAAATGATACCGAACACGATAATTTCAATTCTATGAGAACTCAAAAAAACCTAAAATTTGCAGTGATAATCATCTACAGAAGCAAAACAAATATGTGCCAAAGTCGTATCTGAAACCATACTTTAGCTTTCAGTCGCATCGTAGCGGTCATTTGTCGCAGTGGAAACTTGCACAGTGCAGTTTGATAAAATAGGTACAGCTCTCTGATGTTGTTGTGGCATATCTTACCATAGACTAATCTATAGTAGAGCTTGTGAAAGAGATCGTCTGGGGAAGTACTACCACCATACCTTTTCCTGCCACCAAGCAGAACTCGCTGTGGTATGGTTTGAAGGGTATGGGTGCCATTGGAAATACAGGTACATTAAATTTTTCCCTTATGATGTGCCAAGGTCGACAACGCGCAATTTACCTCTGGTGTTGCAAAAAGTTAGGTTACGGTAACTGCTTAGCAAGAGATTAATCATATGCTTATTTGCCACTTAAGCTGTAACCTCATGGAAAGAAATGAGCTGAAAAACCAGAGCTTTTCATAAAAAAATGACGTGATAAAAAATTTCATTAAAAGTTTCGAATATCGGTCTCAAAGCATTCCCAGTATTAAATGGAAAGTTCTGATGAAACCAAAATATTTCATTTAACCATCAATATATTGGTATTCAAACTTTTCGAGAAAATTAACCTAAAGTGTCTACAGTTTGCAATTTTAATTGATGAAACCTTTCAAAACAATTTTGAATAATAAATGAAAATCTATACAAAATAGGTAGATAGGTTAATGAAATTGATAGTAAACTTATGTAATTATCAAATCGATCGCAACTTTTTAGACTGCAAACTGGCGCCACCACGGCGAGTTGTGGCGGTGGCGAACAACGCCACACCATCAGTGACAACAACTTGACAAAATTATTATCCTTCTGATCGCCACCCGCGGACACACCGTCCATTTAAAGATTTCGGTCTGAAAGCATCCCACAAACATCATCGAAACTTTACATCCACTATTAGTTCTGATTAACATTCAGTTTTCTTGGAAACCCTTTGATGTTGTAAAAAACCTTTTACGAAAGGATCCCGCCGATTTTCGTAACAAAAACAAATTAAAAGCAATCCCGAGTAAGCCGATTGGAGTAACGATTAACTCGCTATTTGTATTTTGCTAAATCCTCCAACACAAGTAAATGGTGCTTGCGTTGTTAAAAATTCATACGTTTCTATTTGTTAAAACGTATTGTATTTTTCTTTCAGCCCATGATATTATGTTTACTTAATATCATGGCTAAATATTAGCTTTAAAAAATAAATAAAATAAAAATCAAAAACCGGCATCCTCATATGCTTACGTTATTTTGCTCACTCGTTATGACACTCTTTCGAATAAAAAAACTAAAGTAAAAAACACACAGATTAAAAATATTTTTTATATGGAAGCTCCCGTAATGTTTGCTGGACGTCACATCTGAAGCTTCTGCGTACGTTCATACAAACATAATTTCCAGGTATCATGGATACGCCATCGGGACATCCACCTGCTGACTTCAGGCAGGATGACGTATACCTCGGACCAGAGGTTTATCAGTGTCCACAACCCTCATACTGAAGACTGGATATTGAAAGTAAGGATTTTTTGGATTATTTAATTTAGTTGGCAGTAGATAGACAGTAATGGTTTACGATATATAACACCCTAATTTGTGACTAAAGTATCCCTCATTGGTGTTATTTTGATAAAGTCGGGAAAAATCTAAATGGAGTTAGACATCTCTCATTAAGTAGACCCTGTCTAACTTAACTGATTAAAACGCCGTTCTCTTTTACATTATGGTGCCGTGACTGTATGGACGCCAGGCAGGTTCCATGTTATTATAAATAATCTTATAATACTCGCATTTAATCATTCTTGAATAGAAATCAGTTTATATTGCACTGTTGTGGCTAGTATCCACCTCCAGTAATGTTTTTGGTGCGTTCCTTGGCATTAAAAAATCCTAAATGAATACGATGAATGGTCAAAAATAAATTTATTGTTTTTTTTAATATTCTCAGCTAGCGTTTCGTCTTCTTCTGGTGGTGAAAATCATTGACCGCGTGTTTGGTTCTTCATTTTTATAATTTTCGTAAGTTTTAAAATGGTGCCACAATAAAAAAATGAGTTAACAGCTAGATGAAACAAAATGTTTTCTACAGCCAAAGAGTACTATTTCCAAATATTGTATTTATTTTTTAAATAATGGTTTTGTAAGTGGTTAGTTCCGGTGTTAAACATATAGTGCGTCTTATGTATTTCGTTGTCCTCTTCACAAATAAGGTCCACTCACAGCCGGCTATTAACATCCTTTAATTAGTTTCAAAACATCAGCAAAACAGCCGTTATTCAGCTGGATTTTTAATTAAATATTATGCCATTTTCTTTCCTTTTGTCCGTTCAGTTTTAAATTATTACTATTACTTTTACTATCAGCTTATGTTGTCCAATTATGGGCAAAGGACTTCCCATATTTTCGCCAGTCACTTTGATCGTGAGCTACCAGTCTTACATAATTTATTATAATTATTCAAAACGAATGATACAATCCTGAACTAATATCTCATTCACAAAACCTACTCAGTGAAATTCAAAAGACGACCGCAAATATTTGTCTCCGAGAAAGACATCCACCAGCTCTATTTATCTAACAGCCAACAATATATCAAGCAAGTTTTATTGCGAGGTCTTGCATAATATATTTTTGTGTCCAGATAACATTCCGCTGAGGCGCGATTCGGGGCTCAAAATATATATTCTTGGTGAAGTTCTGGCAACAATAATATAAATATTGAAAAGTTAAGAAAGTTATTGTGGCGGATTCTTTGTGAGAGTACCTTTACTTGAATGATCCTTATGATAAAAAGAAATAATCAATTCCTACTTACCATTATTGGTGAGATTAAAAAACAAACACGCTCACTACCCCATGAATACAGTCGTGAGTTAGTAGGTTGTAAGCCCATCGCCGCTTATTGGAATAATAATCGATGCTATATATCTTCGAATTTTTGGTTTTAGGGCATGTCGATTTCCTCACAATTTTTTCTTTCATTGCTTTGGTCACGTATAAATGCGTACATATTTCTTTTAAATTATTGGAACACGACCAGGTTTAAATCCTCCGGATCGGAAGTCGGGGTACTTCCCGCTAGGCCAACACGGCTCTTTTTATCCGCTCTGATGGAAAAAAAATCAGGCATAAAACATTTTATGACTTCAATGGCGTCGATTTTCTTTTACACCAACTTAACTTAATTGTATCTAATCTACCGCTGTATTTTACTAACAGCAACACAAGTTTAGTCGTAGTACTGATCTCAAAACATACTGACTATAAACACATGAAAGAGTGACACTTAAACAATTTGACAGGAGTAAAATTCTTGCCATATCTTTCTTGCATGCGCTATCTAGAAAGAAATAAAGAAAAAACATTTATTTGCTAACGTTTCACAATATAAAACAGACAGATAATACACACACGGGACTAACACAAACAAAATCTAAACACTAACAATAAAACGATGTGCCTCCTGATACCTACCAATATGCAACGACGCAAAATGGCGTCCAACTCAGCATTCCTTATGTCAACTGGCAACACAAAGCTGATCTTCCGTTGGAACCAAACACTTAGTGAAATCACGGATATCTTCTTACATTACGATTCTGTAAAACATGGTGTACAAAAGAACCGACGAATGTACGTAAAAAGGTTTATTGCTAGTTGATACCTAGTACATTTCTGCCTTCAGATCAGGTTCCCTCAGCGACGCGACTCCGGTATCTACGAGTGTCAAGTTGGCACCACCCCTCCTATAGGACATCGGATGTACCTTTCTGTAGTTGGTGAGTTTATTTTTGCAGATAAAGATATTTTATTTGCTTTATTATGTGTATATATGATGACACAACATACTATATCAATAGCGGTGTGCGAACCAAGATACTGGCATTTCATGATTTAAAAAATTAAAATCCTACTTAATCCTTAATCCTACTACTATTTATTATAAATGCGAAAGTTTGTGAGGCTGGATGTTTGTTACTCTTTCACGTAAAAACTACTGAACGGATGTTGATGAAACTTTACAGTAATATAGCTTATAAATATATAAGAATAACACAAAGGCTACTTTTTATCCGGGTACCGCGCAGGCGAAGCCATGTGCAGATGCTAGTCTTATGTTATACACAATAAAATAAAATCATAATATAAAGTCAAAATTATTTAATTAAACAGTGACATTAGGTATCTATTTAAAATTTGTCCATAAAGAAGTTTTGAACTTTCAATTGCCTTTTACTGAGTGGTTTTCTTTAATAGTAGTAAAATAAAACTGCATGGCCCTATGTCTTAGGTAACTTGTTAAGTTATATCTGTAGTAATATATGTTTAAGAAATAGGTAAAGCATTATTATTGAACTTTGGTAGATAATTTACGTATTTTTTTGACTAATATTAATTTTCAATTAATGCGATCACCCTGTTCGATTGGCCCTCATCATAATAATAAAAACCAAGATGTTGTTGATTGATTCGACAGTGAGTAGAGCTTTGAAGATATCAAGTGGGAGGTAGTCAGAGGCATGCCCAAATATGTAATTTGGCCCGCATTGTAAGTAGGTAGAATTCCGCGTGACAAGTTGCAAACTTATGACCGGTTATTGGACATTAACCGATGTCAGATGCCTTCGAACTTTTGGTTCTAGAGCATACCGTTTTCCGATGTTAGTAAACAACGATAGCTAGGTATAGCTAGTCTAAAAATACTTCATTTAGTCAGTTTCGACAATCGATTTATGGAGAACGCTGTTGGTGTTTTCTCTATTTGAGAAGAGGAATTCCATTAGGTTGATCCATTTGATCCATAAGCCCGGCAGTTATACTGGTATATGTTCAAACATAACGCGCGCGCGATATCCCTATCTCACATACACTCACACTCCCATTCCCCCCACTACCATACACACACACACACATACACACACACACACACATACACACACCCAAATACTAAATATACATACATTTTACTCCACTCATTAATACCACTCTAGGGTATTTTTAATCCTGTTACTCTCCATTATGTACCTGTTTAAGTATACCTCTATACTCGTAGTTTTTTACTCGCAGTTAAAATATTGTTTGTTTTGGCGCTAATAATCGCGACACAGTTTATTTTTTTAAACTTCTTTCTTCCAAGTTTTTGTATTTTTTTTTTGACCCAAATAAATATATTTTGATTATTATTTTAACATAAAAACTGATTTCAATTAACGGGAAATTGATTGACGATACGAAATATCGATCCACATTTTTTCTGGAATTTTTTCATATTTTTTTTTATAATTATAAAAGGAGATATCGCTTATACAGACGAATTGAGAACCTTCTTTTTTGATGTCGGTTGAAAAGTCGGTCGATTATCTGTTAGACGCTTTACGACTAGTTGTGGCTAATTTCACATCCGCAAAGCGACATGCTTAGTAAAGTATCCAACTTCTAAACAGCAACTACGAGAATTAGTGTAACGAGCGCTTAGTGATCATGCTGGGTGTTTGGTTACCAGAGTCAATAAACCAGGTCGCAAACTATATGTTAAGTGCGCTTTTGTGTACATTTAGCTAGTTGTGAATTGCATTAGTTCGGAGGTGATTAAATACGGTGACGCTTTCGAAGGTTTGACCTTCGAAAAGTTTTTTTGGAAACGCAGAATACCTACTTGACAACCGTTTTGAAAAGTTTTGGAAACGCAAAATCTCGTACGTAATGTAAATGTTAGTTTTTTTTAAAGTAATATGTTTTTGGGTGACATAGATATTTTATAGTATTAACCAATTTTTAGAATTTATTCAACTAGCCTATAGAATGCAAGACGACCGATCTTGAATTGATTCTAGGCTTCAAAGTCAAAGTCAAAATTCATTCTTACATTACTAACTTAACTCGAATGAATTTAAAAGAAAATTAAAAAATACTAATTGAAAAATGCTTCTACAATATTGACGAATTCTTAACGGACAAATTTTAAATAGGTACCTAACGACCTAACTTCATAACTTAATTTTATTGTTTTGTCTTTAAATTAGTGTTTAATTTTATTTTGTATGTCAGTATTTAACTCTGTCTGTAATTGAGTTGTAAATTATAATAAGATTTTAAATGTTTACGTCATGCATGTCTGTTTCTCGGTTTGCACACCGATATCGGTAAAGCATGTTGTGTCGTACTTATAATATAATCATATTTGCACATGTTTAAGCAAATAAATTATCTCTATCATTTATTCATTAAAATCACAAGGATCACTTAAAAGGTCGGTTTTATCTATTGCCTGCCACCGACTTTCTGGAACCTCTACGATGACATCAGCATATTGAGCTTAATTATAATTGACTGTGTCAAAAAGTCTCCAGAATTAGTTTATTTTATTATTAAATTATTCAATGGACTAAGAAATATATATGTCCCATCTGCCTCAATCAACTTAATCTGCTCATAACCCTAATAATGTTGATTCCCATTAAACGGCCCATTGAAACGACTTCAAACGGAGACAACAATGTTATTCGTCTGAAGCTATAGCGACTAGTGCAAGAGACTGTTGAATATCACTCTTCATAATTTGAGTAGGAACATGGAACAAAAAGCAAATGCTCCTTTTTACCCACAACGCAAGGAGCCTATGCGTTTGCTATAAGATTATTTGTTTATTATGTGTATGACGACTTCTATGGTGCAGTGGGCAAAGACCCACCTGAGACGCAGAAGGTTGCGGGTCCGATTCCAGCCGCAGGACAAATGTATGTATGATCTGCAAATATTTGTCTCGCGTATGGCTGTTTTCTATGTATGTATGTATATACAAATAAAACATGTTTATAAGTAGTATCTCAGTCGTGTAGTTCCCATGATAAATCTCTGGTTAGTTCGGGGGTTTGACGATAGATGATGCTGTGTTAAAAATTCCAAAATGATTTATTACTAGCTTCTGCCCACGGCTTCATCCGCGAGGTGTCCGGATAAAAAGGTAGCCTATGTGATAATTCTGATGTATAAGCTATATTACTCTAGTTTCATCAAAATCCGTTCAGTAGTTATTGCGTGAAAGAGTAACAAACATCCATCCTCACAAACTTTCGCGTTTATAATATTAGTAGGATTTATTGTCTGTTACCATTTATCTTAGAAATGGGTTATCCGATTGGAATGCGGTTTTTTGCAATCGATATGTATTTTTTCAAGGATGATTTTTAGATAGGTTTTATCGACAGAAGTTACTAGAGGGCGTTGCAATAGACAATGGAAAATATGACAGCAGTTTTAAATTTGCAAAAAATAACTTGTTCCGAGTATTCCGTCAGACTGTTCTCGTCTAGTTAATATTATCTGTTTCATAATTTCGCTACCGAGATTAATTAATAAATAATAAATAAATAAATAATGCTGGACAATCCACTCAGCATCATCTAGCCCCAAGCTAAACAGAGCTTGTGTTATGGGTACTAGATGACTGATATACTTAATACAATACATTACATAGATAGATATTTTTTTTATTATACATAGAAAATACCCAGAACACCCGGAACAAATATTTGCAGATCATACAAACATTTGTCCCAGGGCGGGAATCGAACCCGCAACCTCCTGTGTCGCAGGCGGACCTTCGCCCACCGCGCCACATCGGTCGTCAAATTTAGCGAAACATATAGTGTAGAGTTATTAGGGGTCTAGACAAATACCTCACGCTTATTTTTCCTTAAACGCTAACGCAAATTTGTCAATTCATATTGTAAAATCGACGCGGAGGGAGCAAGTCGCGTTCACTCACCCTGATGAAGACTCTCAGAATGAGTCGAAACTTAGTCGGTGCCTTCACCATACAGTACGTGAAAATTCCCGTTTTTACAATATGAATAGTCAAGTTCACGATAGTTTTCAAATTTGTCAAGATAAAACTTGGCAGCTGTCATGTGACATTTCCACAGCTAATGTCATTTCCATATAATTCAATCTTTCCCCAGGCGTTAACGCTAACAGAATGTGGTATTTGTCTAGACCCCTGATATGATTAAATTATGATTAAATTGAAAATAATATGGTTTATTTGACATATCAACGAAGCACAGAGAGGACAGGTCCAAATAAAATATACACTTTACATAACAGTAATATTACATACATTTCAACCACATTTTCAATTATTTATTTGTGAAACACAGGTTATTAAAGTTTTGATAGTGTATTTGTGTGCACTTTGATCTGCTTCTAGGCGTACAAAATTTTAACTTATATATTTTTTAAATGTATAACTTTTAAAACAACGTGAAACAAAATGTTAGAACAATTTTATGCCAAAAACTGTCGTGAACTTGACTATTCATATTGTAAAAACGGGAATTTTCACGTACTGCACTAAGTTTCGACTCATTCCGAGAGTCTTCATCAGGGTGAGTGAACGCGACTTGCTCCCTCCGCGTCACGCCGTGCGTTAGTGCACTCGGAACGAGTCGAAACTTAGTCGGTGCCTTCACCGATAGTGCAGTACGTGAAAATTCCTGTTTTTACAATATGTTATAACAAAATTTAAGCCACAGAAACAAAGCTATCAAAAGTAAAAATAAAGTCAAATGGTTTTTATTCATTGAAATCACAAAGATCACATAGAAAAGTTAGCTTAAAAACTACGTGTAAAATTTTAAAGTGAATTTACGTCTATTCCTTGTGCGCCGCCAAGCCTAGAAGAATCTGGCAGTAAACTCTGCTTGTTCTCTTTCTTAATGATCCTTCAGCTTTAGTGTGGTGCCAATCGACCAAAGTGAACTAATTTATTTAAAAAAGAGTACTATCTCACTTCTGTGATTTAAATGAGTAAGGATAATTAATGGGTTTCGGGTGTTCAATAGTCATTGGCATTATCAACGCCCTGTAAAAGTTAATTGTTGGGCTTTGCCACGAATGATATTTGGCCACCTCCATTCACCAGCTTCCCGCAACCATTGAGGGGCGTTTCTACACTGCGTCACTCGGTTCGTGGTCGCTATTCTAGAATCTTTCTTTCAACTACATTAAATATTGTTGATTTTCCGAGCTACGTGCGCAATGTGCGCATCACCTCTTAAACTCGCTAATTCTAAGTGTTATATTGGTGACTTAAGTTTATGATATCCTCGTTTCGGACTTTACAGTTTAGTTCTATTAATTTCGCAACCAAAGTCAATGTTAATAGGTTTTTATTTATTGAATTAACAATAATCATATTATTATAGAAAGGTTAGCTTGAAAAATTACGTGAATTTAAAATTTCAAAATGAGTTTACGTCAATTCCTTGTGCGCGGCCAAGCCTAGAAGAATCAGGCAACAAACTCTGCTTAGTTTTTTTTTTATAATCCTTCATTTAGTTATAGTGTGGTGCCAAGGTGAACTCATTTGCTCAACTTTGAGCTGATGTGTGAGGCCAATGTGAAGTAAGAAATTTATCCCAACTCCGGGTCTATACTGAATGATTCTGTAAATACATTTTACTTTGGTGCCTTTGAGGCCCGTAAGATTAAAATTTTGGCTGTTGGTTTGAAAGTTTGGTGGCTCAGAAATTATTTTATGTCCGTGGAATTATTTATTGTTTATTGTTGGAACAACATGGTATCATAATAATACCAACTTGATTCGATATTTTCAGTAAATTAATGCAATATTTTTTGAATGAGATTAATAAGGCTGTCTAGAAAATATCACTTTTAAGCGATACGGCCGCTCATTGTACCTTTGATATGTTATTGTTTATTTCATAAGTATTTTCATTCATTCCTTAATTCTGGTGTACACTAAAATATTCAGTTTTATAGTGATCTAGTGAAGTTTATTAATTTGTAAAACACTTATTCATTCTGAATGAGGTTCAAATCCCATAGGGACATTCCTGAGCGTAAAATATTTGAGCTTTCAAACATTGAAGGCAAACATCGTGAGAAAACTGGCTAGTCCTAAAACCAAAAAGAGTACCTATTTGGCCCACACAGCACAATTGGGAAAAAAAATCCTCTTTGTGTCTCTGTTTTCGTAAAAAGCGTACGTACCTAAATATAAAGTGTCTACTTTTTTTTTTAATTTGCCTTGTTATTTATTATGTAAGGGTCAAATATCGCAACTGAATTTAAAACCATCCCTAACCGATTGAGCTGAAATTTTGCATACACGTTTGGTTTAGATAACAATGGATAGTTAAATAATTGACATCATTCTAAATCCAATATGGCGGGCTTTCAAAGATGGCAGACCGATTTTTTTATGAACCCATGATAATGGGTATTATATGAAAGGGTTTACCAAGAAGAATGCGAAAAAGCTTGATTTTAAAAACAGTTTTTCATTAATAATTTTAATTAATACCTGTCTTTCTCTGCTTTATTGTTGTGTAAAAAAACTTTATATTCCTTTCTATTGTCCAAGTTCTTTTACCTCTAATATTCTTTCACCATCTGCTATTAATATATTTTCAGGACCACCATAACTAAGCTTGGTGGGCACTTAAAACAAACAAATATGTTCAGGAATGTATGCTCCATGATGAAAAATTCTCAGATATATAGGTACTCAGTGAGTTGATCTTTGTGGGTACCAAGTATAAACATAACCTTTATTCATACAACTATGTAACTACTAGCTTCTGCCCACGGCTTCGCCCGCGTGGTACCCGGATAAAAAGTAGCCTATGTGTTATTCTGATATATAAGCTATTTTACTGTAAAGTTTATTCAAAATCCGTTGAATAGTTTTAGCGTGAAATAAATAAATAAATAATGCTGGACATTTCCACACAGCATCATCTAGCCCCAGACCAAGCAGAACTTGTATTATGAAAACTACATAACTGATATATTAATTATATACTTTTTTTGTAAATACATACGTATTATACATAGAAAACACTCAGACCCGAGACAAATATTTGTAGATCATACAAACATTTGCCCCGCGGCGGGAATCGAACCCGCAACCTTCTGCGTCTCAGGCCGGCCTTCGCCCACTGCACCACAGAGTAACAAATATCCATCCTCACAAACTTTTGGGTTTATAATAGTAGTAGGATATACAAGTAGGTATTTACAAAAATACAGATGAAACAGCTAGCTATCTTAAGACCGTTTCAAACGATCTATAGACAGCTCAACTGATCTAGATTATTATCAAACGGAAGCGTTCCCAAAATACTGGCCGCATTGCCACGCTGAATGGCAATGCATTGACCCAGATAAGAGTCAGCTCTCTGGTCACGCGTCGCTTCGACCAGTTGCCCTGAAATAATTTTATTATTAATAAAAATACCAAATAGGGGGTGTCAGAGGCACGTTGAAATACATATATCATTTGGCACGTACCCGCATTTTTGCAAGCAGTTAGCATTCCACGTGTCAGGTTGCAACAAAACGAGAGCGTAGTTCATTCGAATCAATAACTTCATCGTTATGGTTTCAAATTACCTACGCTTCGATATTTCTTGTACGGAAATCTGAGTTTCACAACACGTCCGCTAGAGTATGTCAAAATAATTATGTTTGGACATGCCTTTGACTACCTACTTGGTATTCGCGGACCTCCTTAAGATCCGTGAGCTTATAATTTTGGGAAATAAATAATTGTCGTGAACCTATTTATAAGCGAGATTGTTATTAAGATAATTTTGAGGAAGAAATAATTGTCGTGAACCTATTTATCCGCGAGATGGTTATTAAGATAATTTTGAGGAAGAAATAATTGTCGTGAACCTATTTATAAGCGAGATTGTTATTAAGATAATTTTGAGGAAGAAATAATTGTCGTGAACCTATTTATCCGCGAGATGGTTAATAAGATAATTTTGAGGAAGAAATAATTGTCGTGAACCTATTTATCCGCGAGATGGTTACTAAGATTTCCATATCGAAAATATTTGTTCTTTGCAACCGGCTCTAAAAAGAAGGAGACGATTATTATTTTTGTGAAAAGAGTTTAATTATATTTTTAATAGGTAAGGACGTCAAGGAAGATCAAAAATATTTTTATGAAAAATCACCAAAGTGAAAAAAATTGCGAAAAATAAGGGATGAAATTGCATATAGAACTTTTTATCAACTAAACCGTTATTTGAAGTCGATTTTTATTTCTTGATCTTTTGATTTGAGATGATTTATTGAACCTGCGACATGCCAAAGATACGCTCGCTGGTGACACGCTCACGCTCACGGGACAAATGTTTGTATGATTTGCATATATTTGTCTCGGGTTTGGATGTTTTCTATGTAAAATATGTATGTATTTACAAAAAAAAATGTCTATAAGTAGTATATCAGTCATTTAGTTCCCATAACACAAACTCTGCTTACTTTGGGGCTATATGATGCTGTGTGAAAAATGTCCAACATTATTATTATTATTATTTCTTTCCCAGAGCCGCTGACCACCATCCTCGGTGGACCAGAGCTCTTCATCAACACAGGAAGCACCATAAACTTGACGTGTGTGGTCCAGCACTCACCGGAACCGCCACCGCACATACGATGGACTCATAATGATGAGGTTTGTTAATTTTACTAAAACCATCACTTATCAAATTTTCATTAAAAACGCGATAAACCTACAAGTACATATTGTGAATTTTAATTTTAATGTTTCCCGATACTTCGGCATAGATACATTCACTGACCTTTAAACTGACCTTAACCCATAAGCAACTAGCTTGTATAAAGAATGTGATGAAGAGATATGCCTAAAATCATCACATATCGAATTTTCATTAAAAACGGGATATACCTACAAGTATCTATGTGAATTTTAATTTTAATGTTTCCCGATATTTCGGCATAGATACATGTACTGACCTTTAAACTGACCTTAACCCTAAAGCAACTAGCTTGTATGAAGAATGTCATGAGTATAAATGAAACGAAATAGATATGCCAGGATCATAGTAAGTGGAAATTCGTGTTATCTAACTACTATTCTGCGAAACAAACGTGACTTTATGTATGTATGTAGGAGGACTTGAAGTTTTCGCGGGTAAATGTTATTGGCAGATGTATCTACATCAAGTAAAAAAGGTTTACTTATTTAATAAATTTTAAGAAGAACATTGTTGTATTATTTGAATTTTGGCGCCTTCCAAGCCATAGGCTAGTAAACTAATGTAATGATAGGTTAGATGTCAAACGAAATGTCATTCTGACATCTCTCTCCGTTTCCGCTCTAGTTCATGGTTGGTCTCAATAAAACAAGTGATTGCATTACCAAAAATCTACTTTTTATTAAAGTAATCCTACAGGTTATGCGGCCCAGGCATTTTCTGATTGCGATAATTTATAATAATACAAACGCAGTGTTAAATATTTTCGAGTTCGATATACAAGTTTACGAAAAAGTTAGCGCAAGTGCGCACGCGCCGGCCGGCATTCTGTTTCAGCATTTTTATTTTAGCAAATCGAGAAATAACTATGTCGATGCATACAAATGGATTACACGGATTGCAAATCGAAAAGCTGGCAGGGCGTTCCAACTTCGCCACGTGGAGATTCGCTGTCCAAACGTACATGGAACACGAGGAACTTTGGGAATGTATCACTGGCGCCGAAACCGACAAGAAAAAGGATCTGAAAGCTAAGTCTAAACTCATTTTGTTATGTGACCCTTCAGTCTACGTCCACATAGAAGAGGCCAAAACATCACAAGAAGTGTGGAACAACATTACAAAAGCGTATGATGACTCTGGGCTGACAAGAAAGGTTGGTTTACTGCGAGACCTGATAACAACGAATCTCGATGGGTGTCAAAACATCGAAGAATACGTGTCTAAAATAATGAGCACTGCACACAAACTCCGAAACATCAACTTCAAGGTGGATGATGACTGGCTAGGTACACTATTACTGGCCGGCCTGCCCGAAAGTTATAAGCCAATGATTATGGCGTTAGAAAGTTCTGGTGTAGCAATCTCATCTGATTCTGTAAAGACAAAATTACTGCAAGAAGTAAAAGTTGACTCTGTAGCATTATATGCAAACAAGAATCAAGCAAAACAAAAGAAGGGAAAAGGACCTAGGTGTTTCGTTTGCAATAAATATGGGCCATATGAACTTCTCCGATCTCAAGAAACTTCCTAGCTGCATAGAAGGTATAAAATTGAATGAAAAAATCGACAAGATAATATGTGTATCATGCCTAGAAGGGAAGCAAAGTAGACAGAAGTTTCCTAGTGAAGGATCAAGAGCCGATGGACTACTAAAAATTGTACATTCTGATATATGTGGTCCTATGGAAGTTAAGTCCATAGGAGGAGCACGATACTTCGTCACCTTCATTGATGATTATTCAAGGAAAGTATTTGTTTATCTTTTAAAGAGTAGATCAGAAGTGTTAGAAAAATTTAAAGAATTTAAAGCAAATGTTGAAAATCAGTTAAATCTAAAAATTAAAGTTTTCCGTACAGATAACGGAACTGAATATTTGAGTAATATTTTTTCTAACATATTGAAAGAATCAGGAATTACTCATCAGACCTCCAACCCATATTCGCCTCAGCAGAACGGATTGGCAGAGCGAGCCAATCGAACACTGGTTGAAAAAGCTCGTAGTATGCTATCAAATGCTAATTTACAGAAGCAGTACTGGGCTGAAGCAGTGTCGACCGCAGCTTACCTTATAAATCGCTCACCAACACGCACACTGGACTACTCAACCCCGGAGGAAGTATGGTCTAGGAAGAAGCCTGATGTAAGTCATCTAAAAATCTTTGGTTGTGAAGTAATGGTGCATGTTCCAAAAGAAAAATCAAAAAAATGGGACTCCAAAGCACGTAAGATGATTTTTATTGGCTATTGCGAAAATACAAAAGGCTATAAAGTCATAGATCCAAAAACAAGAACAGCCACTAGAAGTAGAGATGTTGTTTTCCTTGAGAGCTCAGTAAAAAGAAATTATGTATCAATGCCACTAACAGATTCAGAATCAGACACAAAATTGAAGTTAGAGTCGGTTCAAGAACTAAGTATCAAGTCCGACGATATGAAAATCAATCAGTCAAGCATTACCCAGTCTGTCCAGTCTGATGATTCATACTACACTGATACTGATGGTGATAGTTCACCTAATAAAAGGTGTGAAAAACCACATCCAAATGTGACATTAAGGTCGAAAAGTAAATATGTCAAGTGTGACACAGAAGAAGAGTTATATTTTTGCTCAAATGTTCACACAGTTTTGATTCCAGAAACATATCAAGAAGCAGTGAATTCACCAGAAGCCAAACAATGGCAATTATCGATAGAAGACGAGTTGAAAGCACATGAGAAGAACAAAACCTGGGATCTGGTGGAGAAACCACCTGGAGCAAAGATAATTGGTTGTAAATGGGTATTTCGCACAAAGGATCAGAAGTCAGGTATTCTATACAAATCCAGACTTTGTGCCAAAGGCTGTGCGCAGAAAAAAGGTATAGATTACAATGAGACTTTTTCTCCCACGGTGAGATATGATTCAATCAGAATAATTCTCTCGGAAGTAGCTCAACACAACTTAGAAATGGTGCAATTTGACATAAAAACTGCATTCCTGTAAGGTGATATTCAGGAAAACATTTATATGAAACCACCAGAAGGTTTGAATGTTCCAGAAAACAATGTATGTAAACTGAATAGATCACTCTATGGACTGAAACAAGCTCCACGTTGTTGGAATCAAAAGTTTGACACAACTTTGAAGCAATATGGTTTTAAAAACAGTAACGCAGACCGTTGTGTCTACACAGCTTGGATTAATGAGAATAAAATTTATCTGCTATTATTTATTGATGATGGACTTTTAATTTCAGATGATATTTCTATTTTGAACAAGATCATACAAGATCTCAAAAACAATTTTGAGATAAAATTATGTGAACCACATAATTTTGTAGGACTGCAAATAGAAAGAACAAATGGCAGTTTATTTATTCACCAACAGAAGTATATTGATCAGGTGCTTATAAAATTTGATTTGTGCAATGCTAATTCAAATCATATTCCAGTTAACCCACACACAAGACTGGAGAAAGGGCAGCAGCCAGAGGACACAAGCATTCCATATCGGGAAGCTGTTGGTTCTTTGATGCAACTGGCCATTGTGAGTCGGCCAGATATCATGTTTGGAGTAAGCATGGTCAGTCGCTACCTCAACTGCTATGACCATACCCACTATGCAGTTGTAAAGAAGATCATGAAGTACTTGAAAGAAACAAAGAATTATGGGCTGAAGTATACATCCATGACACATCACCAGGTAGAAGGCTACAGTGATGCAGACTACGCCAACGACACCAATACACGTCGCTCAATGACGGGCTATGTCTTCATGAAGAATGGAGCAGCACTGACGTGGGCCAGTCAACGGCAGGCGAGCGTCGCCTTGTCCACTACCAGAGGCTGAGTTCATGGCTGCCTGTGCTGCCACCAAGGAGGCAATGTGGATTCAACAGTTATTGAAAGACATTGATGAATACAATCAGAACTCAATTTGTTTAAACATAGACAATCAGAGTGCAATTTGTGTAATTAAAAATATAGATTATCATAAAAGATGTAAAGACATTGAAGTAAGATATAATTTTGTAAAAGAAAAATATCTTGATAAACAAATTGATTTAAAGTATATCTGTACAAATGAACAAAATGCTGATATTTTTACAAAAGCTCTGTCTAAAGATAGATTTCAGTATTTGAGAGCAAAACTTGGTATTTATAAAATGTAAAAATTATGTATTAACTTGTTTACTTTTCACTGTAAAAATGAAATATGTAAGTTCAGTAAGTAGTAAAATGTAATTGTCTCACTAGACAATGAACTAAGTAGGAAGGTAAGATAATTTATAATAAGTTCATAGAGTGTTTAGTCAAATAATTATAGTAGCAAGATTCATAAGAATACTTATTTGTTGTATTGTAAAAATTACTGATGTTAATTAGTTTTCTGAGGTAGCTAAGTAACTTGTAAAAATTCATATACACTTGTAGGGTAATTACGTTGGGTATTACCAGTAGAGGTTAATATGTTGTATATTTATTTTGCATTGTGTAATCTAAATGATGGAAGGCTTAAATTCGGTGGGAGTGTTGTATTATTTGAATTTTGGCGCCTTCCAAGCCATAGGCTAGTAAACTAATGTAATGATAGGTTAGATGTCAAATGAAATGTCATTCTGACATCTCTCTCCGTTTCCGTTCTAGTTCATGGTTGGTCTCAATAAAACAAGTGATTGCATTACCAAAAATCTACTTTTTATTAAAGTAATCCTACATTCAAATACTAACCGACCGCGGGTAACCAGTCCGGGCCGGCAGTAAATAATACAACAGTTTTGTATTACCATATTATAATTTTGGTTCTGTAATCTTGATTTATTTCGTCACACGAGGCGATTATAAAATATTTTCGGCCCACCCCACCTTAAAGCCTATTACTAAACTATGTTATGAAAGAGCAAAATCCCCTAATATAGATTTTCATAAGAAAAGGTTTCAACAACGGTCAAAAATATGTAACTTTTATTGACGTAATGCATACAAACATACTCACTACAGGATATCAGACACCAGTTCTTCTGGATCAAAGTTACTATCTCCGTTTTAAATAAAACCTTACACGACTATGTTAAATTAAAAAGTTGCCATCACTTTAGTTCGTATAACCTGGCCTGAAATAAGGTGGGTAGGCGGCATAATTGGTTAAAAAAACACATGACAGACTATTCTATAGAAATATATACTCGGTCTTAGGGCATCGGAAAACACGGGATATGTTGCAGTTCGTGCGTCGTCATTTTGGAGTAAACAACAAGTAAGTATCAGTACGTGCGTTCTGCTAAGGGGCGAAAAAAATACCTAAATCTTTTGTTGCATTTCGTGCGTCGAGTATTTATGAATAGCTTGAATAAGTAATACCATAGATATACATAAACAAAACAGAATTGGCAAAGGCTTAGCTTTGACCTTATTCTGTTAAAGATAGACCAGTAAAGTTAACTATGTACGCCATCACTTTCTTTTTATCCCAAAATATTGACTATTTTACTTGTTATCATAAAGAAAACAATGTAACACAAACAGATCTATTTAAAATATAATATACATTTTATTGACACAAATTTTAGTTTCTTATTGAATCCCTCAAATAAAGAACAAATGATGATAGGTACCTCTAATAATTATAATGAGACTTCTAAAAGTTTTGCTGCTCTATGTAAAACTTAGTTGTACATAATTATGAATTTACTCGACGCACGAAACAAAAGGTTTCGGTATTTTTTTCGCCGCGTAGCAGAACGCACGAACTGCAACATATCCAAAACACGCCGCGTGGCGACATTTAGCGTGGCGATGCGACCCGCATTTTGGAAACGCTTCCGTCTGGTAAAGATCTGGATCAGTTGAGCTATCTATAGATCGTTTGTTTTAGATTTCAGACTGTTTTATTTGTATATTTTGTGTATAGGCACTTACAAAGTAGAACAATATCACACCATGTGTGAAACTATAATTAATAAAAACAAGTTTCAGTACTTACCTAACTAAGTACTGAGTAAAACACAATCATTGTCATTATATGAGTTTCGTTTCTACCAGTATAAGTCATTCGTTTTATTATTTTTTTGTCTATAGGTACTTATCATGTAGAACAATATCACCACACCATGTGTGAAACTAGAAATAAGAAACGTTTCAGTACCTATCTTAGTACTAAGTTAGGTACCATCGATATCAGATGAGTTTCATATCTATCAGCCTATCAATTATTATAAGTTATTGGTTGAATATTTTTTTTCGGTCACACAGACCGTTGAGTAGCGCAAAAATGGGCTAACGTGGTCCCACAGATTATAATTGTTGCAGAACTCTTCGGAGCCACCTCAACACATTCGATGGACTCGTAATGATGATGTAAGTAATATTTGATTATGAGGCTGATAGATAAATAGCAGGCGTGAATTGTCGTGTTGGCCTAGTGAGATATACCCCGACTTCCGATCCGAAGGTCTTGAGTTCGAACCCGGTCGTGCGCCAATGATTTTTCCAGGTATATGCGCTTAATACTGGCTCAAAACGGTGAAAAAAAACATCGTGAGGAAACTTGCATGCCAAAGCACTAAAAAATCGAAGGTATGAGCCAAGTATATCCTCTTATTATTGCGTACTTATTACTTACTTTCAGATCCACGTACTTATTATGGGTTTGAGGATCTTCATCATAGGGATAACTATTTTGGAAGAACTTGTGGCAGGTTCATCATTTCCAGTAAACACACAGTTCTATCCATTAACTTTTATTCACTTCACTCAGTTTGTTCTTATTACAAAGATATGCCTCAGATTATAGTGTCGATCACAAACTCACGTTGGTCGGATTCACTAACATTAATTACGTAATTATCATGGAGCACCAAAACCGAGTCTGGAGGAGTGAGAATAATCAGTCAAAACTCTGGAAAATTGCTCTAAGAGTCAACTAGCGTTCCCACAGCTCACATTCAGTTGACAACCTCCTTTTCTCCGCGCCATGTCATGTCATCCCGAATCTCTGATTGGTCGCTGGGTGTAGGCGAGAGTTTCGTTCAGAAACCAGTCGCCAAACTGTCGTTACCGTATTTTTTTAGCGTAATAAGAAACAATATGGGAACTTGAAACAAAATAATTAAAACGTTCACGATTAGGTTCGTATCTACTTCGATTCCCAACATCAATGAGGTAGAGATATCACGTCATCCCATTGTGAAATAAAAGTCAAGCCATTTAAGCGAGTTTTTTATCACCGTCGGATATCAATATGCATGGAAATGAAAATGCATAAGACACAAAAATGTATTTGCAACCTGTCACTTGGAGTGCTGACTATCATATCGAACGTCACTTGTTCCGCGTTTAGGAATTGGTTCTGGTCACCCCATAATTGGTACCATCAAAGATCTGCGTATGCATTCTTTTATAATAGGTATTTATTTTTATTTTATTTTCTAAGTTACAAAAAAGGAATACTTTTGTGTTGAAATTTGAACCATAAAAGCAGCAGGCGTAGACAGTTCTTACTAGGAATTAAAATAATATTAACTTTTGAAGTGTCCCTAGGGACCCGCAGTCCATTTGATTCAGAGTCCCTAACGGTAATGACTCGGAAATATGTAGGTACTCTTGCAAATTGAAGTCAAAGTCAAAGTCAAATAGGTTTTTATTCATTGAAATCACAAGGAGCGTATAGAAACGTCAACTTAAAACAATGAAGTAAAATAAAATCATCAAAGAAACAAATGTGGGTAGTTTACCCACATTTGTTTTTTTATATTCATTCACATTTAAATTCATTCCGAAAGTCTCTAGGAAACGGAATGCAACAAAGTGGTCTTTCAGTTTAGCATCTGAATTCAAAAGACGTGTCATATATTTCTGTAGTCTAAATAAACAACTTGTTACAAGATTGATGCCTTATTTTAAGTGAAAATATACTCGAGTTAGAAGACCCCGCTCTGCCTTATCCAAATATAAATTAAAATACCTTTCTACCTACTTACCTAGCCATGCATGGTGCTGCATCCTATATGCGTTTAAGTAACTACTTGGTAAGTATAAAAATAATTTTCAAATCATATCAAATCAAAATATTTAATTCGAATATAAATGTATGTATAAAGATTATAATATAGTATCACAATAAACAAATTTCTAGCATGTAATATAGTCTTAAATCTAGCCATTAGTTAAGTAAACAAAAAAAAAGGGGTCTTTGAATTTCATATTAACCTATAGATGAACCTATGCGATTAAATTATAATAAAATATGTACTATAAAAAAAGAAATATCGATGTTTTTCATCATTGATTGAATCATATAAATAATCATGAACACTATAATAAATTTTTTTATGCAGCAGTTTTATAATTTGACTAGCTTCTGCCCACGGCTTTGCCCGCGTGGTACCCGGATAAAAAGAAGCCTGTGTATTATTCTGATGTATACGCTATATTACTGTAAAGTTTCATCAAAATCCGTTCAGTAGTTTTTGCGTGAAAGAGTAACAAACTTTCGCGTTTATTATATTAGTAGGATTAAGTTTTCTTGTAAATTATGGGTAATAAAATGATCTTAAGCCGTATATATAACATGTAATTTTTATAACTATTTTGACGACCTCTGTGGCGCAGTGGGTGAAGGCTCGCCTGAGACGCAGAAGATTGCGGGTTCGATACCCGCCGCGGGACAAATGTTTGTATTTGCATATATTTGTCTCAGGTCGGGTCCAAAAAAAAGTGTATATAAGTAGTATATCAGTCATGTAGTTCCCATAACACAAGCTCTGCTTACTTTGGGGCTAGATGATGCTGTGTGAAAAATGTTCAGCATTATTTATTATTATTTATTTTTAAGATTCCAAACTTTACTCACCGTAAAATCGGGTTCGTATATTTTGGTTCTTGGCAAAATCTTCGAAATTTATCTAACGTCAACTCGTGGGGTATATTTGGGTAGCTTGGGCGGTTTTGCTGACGTAACTTGAAAGGGTAGCTTCAAATATGGTTCAAGCCTCATGGGAAGGCGTTTTAATGGCATGTTTGATGTGTAAGCATTTTCCTTGTTTGGATAAAATAAAACTCGCTACGGGTTTTAAGATGTTTATATTGTATTTGTTATTTGATGATGAGGCTTTTGTTATTTTATGCACTCAGAAAAGATTGTAAATAATGCTTCTTAGAAGCCATTATTAAGGCACGTATCTATCTGAGACAGGATTCAAGGTTCCAATCACGTGGTAGGTTTTTTTTTGCATTGTCAACAAGTACTTGCTCTGGTTCTGGGTGTGCTTATACCAATGGCACAGAACCTCTACGTATAATGTTCCGATGCAATATCCTATCCTACTATAATATTATAAACGCGAAAGTTTGTGAGGATGGATGTTTGTTCCTCTTTCACGCAAAAACTACTGAATGAATTTTGATGAAACTTTACAGTAATATAGCTTATACATCCAAATAACACATAGGGTACTTTTTATTCGGGTACAACGCGGGTGAAGCCGTGGGCAGAAGCTAGCCCTACTAATATTATAAACGTGAAAGTTTGTGAGGATGTTTGTTCCTCTTTCACGTAAAAACTACTGAACGGATTTTGATGAAACTTTACAGTAATATAGCTTATACATCAAAAAAACATATAGGCTACTTTTTATCTGTGTACCACGCGGGCGAAGCCGTGGACAGAAGCTAGTTCTGGCATCACTAATATTTTTTATTACAAAGAGTATATATTATGCTCCATATCATAATCTTCGAGCCGTTGACCTAGTGGGCGGTATCCCAACTTCTGAAAATTTTGGGTTCGAACCCGGTCAAGCACAACTTTATATTTCCTCTCAAAAAATGTTTTGCAACCTGTCACATAGAATGCTGACTACTATGTTGAACATCACTATTGCGTGTGCGTATTGTGATTGGAATTGGTTCTGGTCACTCCATAATCGTCAAAGTATTGACGATTATGGGCTGACCATCTGCGTATTGATCAGTGTGCATTCATTTATAACATTTATTTTATTTTCATAGTTGCAAGAAAGGAAATTATGTAGGTTCACTTGCAAACAATAAAGTAAAATAAAATCATGAAACGTAAACAAATGTGGGGAAACTCTTCTTCATTTTTCATCATGTCCTTATCCCACTTCTAAATTCATTCCGAAAGTCTCGAGGAAACGAAATGCAACAAAGTGGGCATTTCAGTTCAGTATCTGAATACAAAAGACTAGTCGTAAAAAATGGCGACGCCGCAGCTATTTCCCAAATTCAATTCAACTCTCAACATAAAATCAAGTTTCGCGCTGATTTTAGATTCAGTATTTGTCAGTAATATGTTTTTCTGAAAAGTCTGGATACTGTGTTTTGTAAGGTTCATTGATAGTGACGCTGCCATTTTGTTACCGCCACTGTGCCAGTTTATATCTACCCTCAATTTACAAAACATTGAGGGTAGAGACAAGATAAAACAATAACGCAATAATCTTTTTAACACGCTTCACTTGTAACTAACGATATAACAAACAAACAATGTAATAAAATCTTGGTAGTAAATTTTAACGTACTTTTAATTATCGTATCGAAATGAAACTTTGTATGTATATGTAGTTCGGACAATACTATAATTTAGTATCTTGAAGCTGATCTGATCATAGAGCCAGGAGGTGGATAATGGAACTCTTCAGTGGCTACTAGTAAACCCCTCGAGTTAAGGCTTATAATATTTTGATTCGTTTTGACGAGTCCAATAAATTGGGCTTGGTCAGAGAGGCTTGGTACCAGGAGAGGGTTAGCGGTTTTTTTTTGTCCGTGATAAAATCGTGTTTTTTTTTTAAATACACATTTTATTTAGAGCAAAGCTATTTCAATTCAATCCCAATCATTGATTGGAGACTTCTATTGAGAAGTCATACAGATTACAAAATAATATATTTCAGGATCAATTTTTATATGTACATAGCTATAGTTATAATGAAGCTCTGTTCGTCTGTTTTAGTAAAAGGATTGTGTGTTGAGGAAGACAACAGATCGTGATTGAACCTACCATCTCTGGATAGGACATCGGGGAACCGCCCGCAAGGCCAACACGGCTCTTATAAAAAAAGGTTGTTTCAAATTGTTAACCCACTATACGAAATTAAGTCGAAATTATTTCAAAAGAGTTTTAAAAAAATGGCTCCTATCGAATGTATTCTATAGCTTAGATGAGTATTTTGCGGAAACGACGGCTTAACATGTTTTAAATTAGGTATATATAATTTTATATCAAACAGTTAAGAGTAGGAATGATTTTTAGTTAGGTAGTTATTCCAACCTTAGTGTAACTTAACTTAAGACCAATATTGTATGTCCGAAACGGGCAAGCTG
This sequence comes from Perizoma flavofasciatum, assembly GCA_958496245.1. Lineage (NCBI taxonomy): Eukaryota > Metazoa > Arthropoda > Insecta > Lepidoptera > Geometridae > Perizoma > Perizoma flavofasciatum. The sequence goes on from OY292437.1 coordinate 10,690,884, forward strand.
TTGAAACTAAAAAAACAATACCACCTTTATACACAGTTGTTGCAATGAAGATTTACTTTACTTTACTTTAAGTAAAAGACAGTGAAATCATACTAGAGATCACTTCAGTGAACTAACCAAGTTTCAACAAATAAACAGAAATCCCCTCATTGGTCAAAACTGGCAGAGGTTCAAATCGCTTCAAGTCGACTTGTAAATAAAATTGAGGTTTCAAGCTAAGGTTGCTGCTGAATGTACTATTTGCAAACAGCATTTTGTAAAAAAGGCAAAGGTGCAGATAAATTCTGTAGCTGAAATTGCACAAGTTAGTATAAAAGTTGTGCTAAATTGTAAAAAGCATTGAAATACTTTTTTTTACACAACTTAAGTTGCATATAAGGATACGGCCCACGTGTTGGTAAGTGGTTACCGTAACTGGACAATTACAACATTAGAGATATCACTCGCACGTTGCCAACTTTCAGACCATAACGGGTGAAAATTCATGTTCCGTTGTCGGCCGCATCCATATACCCAATTCTTTATATCTCGTACCTAGTTTTATTTAAGTACTAGCTTCTGCCCACGGCTTCGCCCGCGTTGTACCCGGATAAAAAGTAGCCTATGTTTTATTCGGATGTATAAGCTATTATTACTGTAAAGTTTCATCAAAATCTGTTCAATAGTTTTTGCGTGAAAGAGTAACAAATAAATATATAAATAATACTGGACATTTTTCACACAGCATCATCTAGCCCCAAACTAAGCAGAGCTTGTGTTATTGGAACTACATGACTGATATACTACTTATATTTCTTTTTTACTTTACCATCAGCAATTGTAAAATTTTGGTTTTTCTGCAAAAAAACCCTCTAACGACTTGAAGGGAATAGGTGATCTGAAATTAGATTTTGTTCAAACGAAGGTTATCACAATTAAAAAAAAACTAATTTAACTGTTTCAAATAAACTGTATAGTACGAATGTATAATCACTCTGTGTACACCGATGTAGGCACCGCTTTACCCACCTATCATGAAAACCTGCTGAAGTATGCTTTACAATTCGTTCTGATACATTCACGACATTTCTAGGAATTTACAATTTGTTCCGATACACAACGTACTCAGGAATTGGCTGTGCTATGTTACTCGAGTGCTCCCAAGTTTAAATGTACGGGTTGCATTTTTCTACGATGCTGCACGTAAACAGCTTACTGCTCTTTATTATCTTATTCTTTGGACATAAATAGACTATAACTTTTACAGACTACAAGAACAGAAAATAATAGTTGCTTCTTTTGAAATTGAATTTAATTTTGGTCACGGGCTGTGTTCATGATGAAGCGCTAAAATGTAACCAAAATTATTTACATACTATCGAAAACAAAAAATGTACACCTACAATATCTATTTGAGACAGCCATGAATATTTCTAAATATTATATAAATATTATATTTAAATTTTAGAAATATTTGGCGCAGTGAGCGAAGGTGCGCCTGAGACGCATAAGGTGGTTCGATTCCTGTCACGAGACAAATGTTTGTAAGATCTGCATATATTATAGATATTTGTCTCAGGTCTGAGTGTTTTTCTATGTATAATATGTATGTATTTAAAAAAAAAGAAGTATATAAGTAGTATACCAGTATGGAGTTCCCATAATACAAGCTCTGCTTAGTTTGGGGCTAGATGATGCTGTGTGAAAAATGTCCAACATTATTTATTTATTAAAATTAACGAAAAACCGTGGTAATCAGCAGTATTTTAAATTTTTAAATTGTTGGGTGAAAATACTTATAATTTGACTACTACCTATCTTAGGACAGATTATAAAGACTTTGGGTGCATGGCAGCTTCCGATAATAGAAAAGCATGGACTCAAGTAGTCTTGTTTAAGACCGGATCTCACTTGTAATTCAGCTTACAATGTAAAGTAAAATCAATACCCTCACCAATATCAATATATATGTATGTCCTCGAAAATGGGGACGCCAAATATTGGCTCCGCTCTATGAAAGCCTGTGTATATAGGGTTGCCATCTGTCCCGGCTCCCCGATTTGTCCCGCATTTCAGAATAGCGGCTTCCAGGTCCGGTTTCAAAGGGTAAACCAATCAATTCTTGGGGGTTTGGGTTGAATAGTCAAAAACTAGATACTTCAAAAGATTTGATACGAGTTTTAGGCACATTATTTTAAATGTTATATTTAAGAAGCCTAATTGTAATAAACAGAGAAAGAACTCAGTGGTTGTAATATATAGTATAAGTAGGTTTTCTACTCTTCTATCTATCTATATATATATATATATATTATAACAAACTCCCAAGAGATATTCAAAAATTATCAATTAACAAATTTAAAAACGTAATTAAACAAAAGCTTTATAAAAAGGCAAACTATAAAATATCTGATTATTTAGATGACAAAAACTCTTGGGATTGAAAATGCTCCAACTCGAACCTATTGTTTTGTAAAAGGATCATTAAAAAGAATAACCAGCCTTGTTTTCTTGCCTTTCTTTCTTGGCTTGGTCGCGGAGGAAGCACCTAGATAAAAACCGACGTTTCAAAGTGGTCCTTGTTATTTTATTGAAAAAATGAATTTTGACTTTTGACTTTTGACTTTTATCTTTTGTGTTTTGTGGGATCAAATAGGTCTCCATCTCAGGATATTCTGCATCAAATTCTATGTAGGTAAGTAGCGGTGCTGGTTTTTGACGAGGCCTACGTGACGAAGATCGGTGAACAAAAAATAATATGAAGAATCATAATTATTCATATTGTAAAAACGGGAATTTTCACGTACTACACTATCGGTGAAGGCACCGACTAAGTTTCGACTCATTCCGAGAGTCTTCATCAGGGTGAGTGGTTGCGACTTTCCCGTTTTTACAATATGAATAGTCAAGTTCACGATAGTTTTTGGAATAGAAACATATTATCATATCAGACTCAAAATGTACACCAGACATAAAATCCAGAATAGCGATAGAAAAACAGGCATTTCATTACAAAAAGTTCATCGCATCCAACTTATCAAAACAAATACACAGGAATAATAAAAAATAAATAATGCTGGACATTTTTCACACAGCATCATCTAGCCCCAAACTAGACAGAGCTTGTATATATAACTACTACTTACATACTTGTAAATATGTTCATATTATACATAAATAACACCCAGATCCGTGATAAATATTTGTAGATCATACATTTGTCCTTTGGCGGGAATCGAACCCTGTGTGTCTCAGGCGGGCCTTCGCCCTCTGCGCCACAGAGACACAAATTATTATGTACATTGCGATCACTTTTAAGTGATAGGACCGCCCATTGTACCTTTAGTTTGTATACATCATAAAGTGAACAATAAATTCTTTTCGTTCATTTATTCATTCCACGGGACAGGGTTGCAAATTAACCGCCATACTGGTTCATGTAACCAATAATCCTACTAATATTATAAACGCGGAAGTTTGTGTGTGATGTTTGTTACTCTTTCACGCAAAAACTACTAAACAGATTTTGATGAAACTTTACAGTAATATAGCTTATACATTAGAATAACACATAGGCTACTTTTTATCCGGATACCACGCGGGCGAAGCGGTGGGCAGAAGCTAGTAGCTATATAACTTAAACTATCATGGTTTTGAACATATGTTTTACTAAAAAACTGAATATTTAAATAATGCCTTCAAATCATGATTCTAAAATATGGTGGTTTCACGATGTTTTAAAATTTATTAAAGCAAAAATCTACAAAATTATTTTACAAAAATGCCAATGCTATTTTCAGCTTCTAGATTCACCTTAACTTTTCTAGATATAAAGTGGTCTATTGTTGCAGTAATGTCCCAGTTTCAGTATAACAGGAATTGGTTTTGTCAATAGCGGTGTATCTGACAAGCATTGTGGGATAATAAGTTCTCATTCTTCAGATCACGGTTTCCTGGGAAAGCGGAGACCGTTATATGGCGGGCGGAACTATAAGGAGACGCTGTTTTTTCTGTCGTAACCTTTTGAAAATGGAATCCAAAAACTTTAAGTGTGCAATATTTTTTTTTTACTTATTTTGGTTTGTTGGTAGATAACGCGGGTGAAACATAGACTACGCCACGTTTTTCGACAATGTCGTCCTCAGTGATAAACTGGCATCTTACTTGGGGGAATGCCACGACAAGCAGTCTTGAACTACCTCCATCCTCTACTTACCGCCAATAATATCTATAAGTATATAGTACTACAATGTAATATATAAGTTAAGGGTATCTCATATTTATGAACCCTGTAATTCAGGCTCTATACACTATATAACAGAGACTATATATTACTACACTAATTGTGTTAGGTGTTACCCTTAATAAAATATATAAGTTAAATTAATTAGAAAATTAGAAAAAATAAAATACATAAAAGTTAATTTGTGTACGGGCACGTACATTGACCCACTTAATTTGTGCCATCCAAGCACATTACGTCGGTCACTAAAAGCAGCGAACCAGTTCGCGTTCGGTAATCTATCAAACCACGCGTCTCATTATCATTTCATCAGTATCATAAGTTTATATCAATATATCAGTCAAGTTTTGCGTTAAAATAATAAAAATATGGAAAAAAACATCTTACACTGAAATTTTTAAGGTTATATCCAGGAATTAATGTCTTCTAGGTACGTTGACAAGGTCCCAGGTAGTCTCTGTAGGTCATATAACGGAAACCACCATTTTAAAGAACCTCAGTTTCGATACAAAGCGAAGTTTTCCAACATTTATTTCTGTTTAGAAATCTTGAAACGACACTATTATTGCGGTATGTATCGAGTGAACGGGGTGCGATATTTTATTTTATATTTTCTCATTTCTTGGTAAGCTTTTGTCTGCTTGGATGCAGTTACGATCTCAGAACCGTACGATAATACTTTAACTACAAGATCATGTTGTTCGATTGGCTTCATGCTTAAGCAAAATTCATAAAAAGACAAAGTCGTGTTTGTTGCTTTTTTCATATAATTAAAGTAGCATACAAGCATACAGCCCACGTAAGTGGTTACCTACAGACGCTTCCAATACCAGATTCATCACTGGCGCATTCATCATCAGCCTATATTAGTCCACTGCTGGACATAGGCCTCCCTTAATGAGCGCCATAGCGCCCTGTCTTCAGCTTGTCGCATCCAGCATCTGCCTGCAGTCTTTCGCAGATCGTCATCCCACCTGGCCGGAGGGCGTCCTACACTACGTTTGCTGAGTCGCGGTCTCCACTCAAGAACACGTTTACCCCAGCGGTTATCGGTTCTTCGCGAGATATGACCGGCCCACTGCCACTTCAGCTTGCTAATTCGTTGAGCTATATCGATAACTTTGGTTCTCTGACGGATGTATTCGTTACGAATCTTATCCTTCAGAGATACTCCGAGGATAGATCTTTCCATAGCTCGCTGAGCGACTTTGAACTGGTGGACTAGCCCTATCGTGAGTGTCAACGTCTCAGCTCCGTAGGTCATGACGGGTAGGACGCACTGATTGAAAACTTTCGTTTTCAAGCATTGCGGTATGGATGACCATTGTCACTGGCGCATTGTCTTCCTTGATATACAGGGTGAAAATTATAAATGCCTGTAATTAACTAACGGCACCCTTCAAATCGTAGCACAGCCCGGACGAGCACATGAAGCTTTATTACTTCTACATCTTGATTCTTCTTGACTTGGATCGCGAGCTATTTATCGCTCCATACGTCCATGGTAGCTGTACTTACTAGTACTCGGATACGCTTGACAGTCCATGGTAAGTAGAGCTACCAGTAAAAAATAGCGCGATATTGGCTCGTTGTGTACCACGTTTTACGTCTGTATGGCATATTGTAGGCATTCTCGGATCTTTCATTGTTCATAGACTATTTTCATGTTGAAATTCTCTATACCGGTATTAGAAAAAAACCTAGCCTCGGTGAACAATGTCTTAGGAAAAAATGCAATTGAATTTCACTCTGCGGTCGCGCGCAATTATTCTTCATTTTTTTATGAGTTTTTTATGAGTGAGGTTTTATGCATGTTAGGATTAAATGGAAAACGTATATATGTATGTATGTTTCCTTATAAATAAAACTATTTATTAAATTTATGGGTTAAATCAGAATTTTAATGGAATTAACCCACATTAACCCACTAAAAAATATTTTTTTAATATTTTGGGATTTACTGTTTATATAGAGGTAATAAAATTTCTTAATAAATTAGCTTTACATTCATAAAATTATTTTTGACTTAGCTATAATAGATATCGAGATAGAAGCGATTCCTTAATCGCGGGCCGTCCGTAATTTTCTACGATAACATGGCTCGCGACATTGGACATTCGCGGGGTCATGTTTTGCGGCCGCTTGGACGTTTGAGTCGATATGTTTTTTTTTATTATACATTACAAAGTTTACAGTTACATGGTTATGCTAAGTACGCCTAATAAACCTAATAGTGATTTGTATAAGGTGCATGTAAGTATCAATTCCTCATTAAATACATAGTCAAAGTATTCACGCCATTGAATGAAACACCTGGTCGGTCCTCACAGATGAGGTGGAATTCGTATTCTATCCGTATCTTTGTGGTTAGATATTTTTGTTTGAAACACTGGCGGAATATCCATATTATTCAACTGGTTATACATGGAGGTGGTATTTAGCGACTTTCGAAAACGAATAAAAATATATTGATGTGTGGCGATTTTAATATTGACCTGTTGATAAATTCCTCAGAAACACAGCAATTTATTAGTTTGTGTAGATCATTTAATTTATATGAACTTTTTATGGAACCAACTAGAATAACTCTCCTCACGGCTACTTGCTTAGACAATATATTTTTAAACTTCGATTATTCTGACAAATCTCTTCTTGATACCTTACGCTCAGACCATAGAGGGCAAAGTGTTGTTTTCAGCGGTAATAACATGCAAATAGAAAATAAAGTTATTTGTAGGCCTTTGGCAGGAAAGCGCATGGAACTATACCATAATACCATCGCAGAAAACGTTACAAGTTTGAACTGTGATTTTGAGGATCCTAACCTACATTTAGAATCGTTATTTAAATTAATTTGTGCGGAATTTGAAAACATATTTAAAACCAGGGAAATAAAGATAAGTAACAGATCAAAACTAGCAGATTGGGCTACTCGAGGTATTCTTAGAAGCAGAGAAACTCTTTATGATCTTTATAAGAGAAGAAATAACACCAAAGATATAAAGTTTTTAGAGTACGTGAAAAAATATTCCAAAATATTTAAGCATGTCTGTGGCTGCGCTAAATCTATAGCAATAAAAAATAAAATAACAACATCTAACAATAAGGTAAAAACTACATGGGAAATTATTAGAACCGAAACCGGTAAATCAAAAGTTAGAAAAAGTTTAAATTCTATACGAAATGCCAATAATGTAGTAGTTCTTGATAAACTTGATATAGCAAACACATTCGAAAAGTTCTTTGCTGACATTCCACTAAAGTTAACGGAAAAACTAAATGGATCCACTTGTACAGCAGAATCTTTTTTAAGAGAGAATGTAGATACATCAAAAAATAGCAACCATTTTAAATTTAATTACGTAACATCAAAAACCATTGAAAAAGCCTTCAAGACACTCAACATTAAAAAGACCGAAGACTTATGGGGATTATCGGTAAAGGTTTTGGGCAGTGTAATTAAAGTAATCTCTCCTAATTTAGCTGATATTTTTAATTCCAGTATAGAAAAGGGTATATTTCCTAGCTTAATGAAGCACAGCAAAATAATACCATTACATAAAAGTGGTTGCAAAAAAGACCCTTCAAATTACAGACCTATATCAATTCTACCATCTCTCAGTAAGGTGTTTGAGAAGATTATGTTAAACCAATTACTGTTTTACTTCAACAAAAATCAACTGCTACATAACCGGCAATTTGGTTTCACGAAAGGGAGATCTACATTAGACGCTGGTGTAAAACTGACTTCTTATATATTAGATGCTTGGGAGGACTCAAAAGACTTAATAGGAATATTTTGCGATCTTTCTAAAGCATTTGATTGCGTTGACCACCAAACACTTGCTATGAAATTAAGATACTATGGCGTAACAGATAATGCATTAAATCTACTCACGTCATATTTGACTGACAGAGAACAGCGAGTAGCAGTAGACGATGTTAAATCTTCGGGATCAATTATTAAATTGGGAGTACCACAGGGCTCCATACTGGGTCCTTTTCTTTTCCTTGTGTATGTAAATGACTTGCCATTCATGGTACATAAACAAACAAAAAATGAAATTGTGCTCTTTGCAGATGACACATCTCTGTTACTTAGAGCTGAAAGAAAAACTACCGACGTAAATCTAATTAATGACGCACTAGAACTAGTAAGCAAGTGGTTCTCTGCAAATAATTTAGTACTAAATCCATCTAAAACGAATTATATTAAGTTCTCATTGATAAATGAAATACAAAATAGCAGAGACGTCATATTGATGAATAAAAATATAGATTTAGTGGACACTACAACATTTTTAGGAATAACACTAGATAGTAAGTTACAATGGGGACCGCATATTACTAAACTAGGGTGTAGGTTAAGCTCTGCTATCTATGCTGTAAGAGCGGTAAGGCAACTGACAGATGTGGAAACTGCTAGGCTTGTTTACTTCGCCTATTTTCATAGCATATTGAGTTATGGAATATTGCTGTGGGGATCAGGAGCAGATGTAAATATAGTCTTTGTTCTCCAAAAAAGAGCTATCAGAGCTATTTATAATCTTAATTCAAGAGCATCTCTTAGAGACGTGTTCAGTAAAATTAAAATATTAACTGTTCCTTCGTTGTATATTTACGAAAACATTATGTATGCACGTAAAAACATGCAGAACTATAAGAAGCGTTGTGATGTTCATAGCATAAATACAAGACACAAAGACAAATTAGTAAACTCAGCATTTCGATTGCAGAAGACGAACAAGAGCTTTATGGGTAACACAGTGCGTTTTTACAATAAAATTCCTAAAGACATTATAAATCTGAACGAAAACAAATTTAAGAAATGTATTAAACAAAACTTAACTGACAAAGCATATTATTCTATTAATGATTATTTGGATGATAAAAACGCATGGTGTCTATATACTTCTTTAGCTAGCTCTGTGACTTCGCAAACTGACAAAGCCACTATACAGCTGCCAACATTTGACATGTTATGATATTTGATTGACAAGGCCTCTGTAAATACCGCCGCTATGTATTAAATATAAAATTGTTATATATGTGACATATCAATTTAGATTTTACATTAATTTAAATGTAATTTTTGACAAAGCCCCTATACAGCTGCATCATAATTATCTATGTTTGTACCTGTTTTTATTTTTTTTAATTGCGACCTAACTGTAAACTGACTTAACCAAGTGTTCTCTATGTCCCTATGGTTTGAAAATAAATGAATGAATGAATGAATTCAGTTTATAAATAGATTTTGTAATATAATATGTAGGTATAAATATTATATTGGCATTTACCTAAGTATAGTTTTTTGTTGCTAATAGTTTTATTTGTAACATCAAACATACACCCTGTATCGTGGGTATCAGGAACTACGAGTACCACCACCAGACCCGGAACAAATATCTGCAGAACATGCAAACATTTGTTCCGTAGCGGGAATCGAACCCGCACCTCTTGAATCGTAGCGCTTTGAATCCGTTTATCCCCCACGACCTATCTTCTTGGTACAATCTGTAGCGCAAAATTTTAGAAATTATCACAAATTATGTAAAACAAGGAATAAAATGTTAGATAACAACCCACCCCCAAAAGTAAAATAAAAAAATAAATAAATAGAGAAAACAAAAAGAAATGAAACAAAAGACGAAAGAAAAAATGAGGAAAAAAAACTGGTGCTATAGGAGATTTTCCTTACCCGTAACATTATTATTTTCAACAGCATTTGACCATACGTGGACTAGCTCGGCTGAAATGATTTTGAAGAAAATAAATTTCAGAAACGTATAATTGATGTTCTCTGTTTTCCTGGCATTCCAAATATGTGCGGAATTCATAATACAATAAATTCGTTTATATTTTTACGGAAAATAAAAAAAAATCACGGAAAATTATTTAATTAATCAGCATAATTTATTATCTCTCAATACCAAGCGTTCGATTAAATTCTGGACCGAAGCCAAATGAAGCACAACAATTTTATTATCAACTGAGTAAAGTACCAAAAACATCAGCTGCATGATATCAAACCCGAATTTGAGTTTTTAAAACAAAAGTCATGTGAAAGGCTCGATCACATAAATGTCAAAAATTTTATTCTACTTAAAAAAAACTTTCATTGAAAAGCTTAAACCAAGGAGATTCGTCTTACAAAATAATTTCTAATTTAGCTTTGTCGCTTTTAAATCAATAAAATTTAACAACATTAATGTCTACATAGGCTAAGAGTAAAGGACTGCCCAGTGAGGATGTAAACTCGCCTCCGAGATACAGTTTTCATACTAGTTCGGGGGATAGTGGACAGACAAACCGGGGAACTTCGCTGTTAGCGGCTAGGCTTTTTCCAACAACCTTAGTTTTCGTTTTTAGTATAGTCTATATACGAGTCTGAAAGTTCATCACCAACAAGGTTGTCTGGAAGAATTGCGATAAGACCGCCAATTGTACTTTTAGTTCTAGTCAGTTTTTATTATTTTATTATCATGTGGAGTACAATAAAGTTTTATTATTATTATACCTCTATTAACAGAGATAAATGTGCATCGTAGTCAATAAACAACATGTCTAATCAATATACTTGCTGTACCACGTCGCATCGCCCGTCCGCGCTATTAATTCTTTTGCTCAGCTCCTTAGGGTCGTAGCGTTATGTCCAATAGCTTATAACCTTCCTCAAGAATCGGGCTATCAAATGCAAAAATATATAAAAAAAAATATTTGGTTATTCTAAAGATTAACGCGTTAAAAAGAACAAACGAAATCTTTAACTTATTAACTGTGCATTATTAATTTTACTGAAATAAGAAACATTAGAAACAAAAATAATATAACAAATAAGTAAATGAAGAAGTAAACGGTCTTTATATAGCTCAGCTGATATCAGAAAATACCTCAGACACTTTCGATAAGATGTATGAAACAATCGAATAAGATGTATTAATGTATGTGTTAATTAATTAGAAATATTAGAGTTGGGTAGGTGTAACATACAAAATAAGTAAATGAAGAAGTAAAACGGTATTTATATAGCTCAGCTGATATCACAACATACCTCAGACACTTCCGATAAGATGTATGAAACAATCGCTCCATAATAAACACATGCTAGGTTTGTGTAAGTGAACATTACCGTTGCATGTGTTAATTAATTAGAAATATTAGAGTTGGGTAGGTGTAACATACAAAATTAGTAAATGAAGAAGTAAAACGGTCTTTATATAGCTCAGCTGATATCACAACATATCTCAGACACTTTCGATAAGATGTATGAAACAATCGCTCCATAATCAACATATGCTAGGTCTGTGTAAGTGAACATTGCCGTTGTATGTGTTAATTAATTAGAAATATTAGAGTTGGGTAGGTGTAACATACAAAATAAGTAAATGAAGAAGTAAAACGGTCTTTATATAGCTCAGCTGATATCACAACATACCTCAGACACTTCCGATAAGATGTATGAAACAATCGCTCCATAATCAACACATGCTTGGTCTGTGTAAGTGAACATTGCCGTTGTATGTGTTAATTAATTAGAAATATTAGAGTTGGGTAGGTGTAACATACAAAATAAGTAAATGAAGAAGTAAAATGATCTATATGATCCTTGTGATTTCAATGAATAAAAACCTATTGACTTTGAAAACGGTCTTTATATAGCACAGCTGATACAGATACCTATCAGAACACACCCCAGACGCTCTCGATAAGATGTATGAAACAATCGCTCCATAATCAACATATGCTAGGTCTGTGTAAGTGAACATTGCCGTTGTATGTGTTAATTAATTAGAAATACTAGGGTTGCCACCATTTAAATTTACTGATCACCATAGTGTGATGGTGTACCACATGTATTCTATGATCAGACAGAAGCGTCTTGAAAATGTTGGCTGCAAATGCAGGCAGCATTCTGCCTATTAGGAAATTAATAAAATCTATTTTTAATCTGTTTATTCTCAGGAAATAAACTACGATTCACCGCGAGGTGGTGTGTCCGTGATCACAGAGAAAGGCGAGACGACAACGTCTCATTTGTTGGTACAGCGTGCCAAGGCTCCCGATTCAGGACGGTATACCTGCGCGCCAGCGAACGCTAATCCCAGATCTGTTCTGGTCCACGTCTTAAGTGGTAAGTTACTCTTATTCAGTTGCTTTACCAGCGCTTAATTTCCAACTTGCCTCTTACGCACGCAAAAGAGCCACAGAGCTCATAAAGAAAAGAAACAAGGAAAAAGAAATTGAATTTGACAGGACAATGAAAAATGTATTATGTACACCTGTCTACCGATTTTTTTATTTATTCAGAGCGTTACCTGAGTTCTTTGCGGTAATCCCAACTTTTCTCAAAGCAAAAAAGTTTGATGTTTGTTAATAACCCCACTCAAGCCCTACAAAGGGATAGGCGTATTAAATCCCTGAAGATCTGTGAATAAAAACAACAATAGCCAAGCACTTCCCTAATACTCTATTCAATGGCCACAGAAAATGTGGAAAAAATATCGCAAAACGAGATTCCATTGAAAATAAAATTGCCCTCTGTGGAAAAAAAACCATAAGTAAATACAATTCAATAGAAACGGATATTAATAAATAATAAATACAAGCTCATAAATTTATTGCCAATGATGTACGTCCTCAGATTCATACTCAGTGCGTAGAACTTAGAGGATATCACGTAGGGGTGCTTAGAGACACGTCCATACACACTAATATTATAAACGCGAAAGTTTCTGAGGATGGATGTTTGTTACTCTTTCGCGCAAAAACTACTGTACGGATTTTGACGAAACTTTACAGTAATATAGCTTATACATCAGAATAACACATAGGCTACTTTTTATCTGGGTACCATGCGGGCGAAGCTCGGGCAGAAGCTAGTGTATAATAACAGAGAAAACACCCCGAGACAAATATTTGGAGTTCACACAAACATATGTCCCGCAGTGGGAATTGTATCCGCAACCTTCTGCGTCTCGTCTTCGCCCACTGCGCCGCAGAGGTCGTCAAACGTTCGTTAATCTATAATAATCATCATTTATTCTGCGAAACATGGGTTCATGAAATGTCATAACAACTAATAGAAGTACAGCCATGATCAGCTTTACAGCATGCAAAAATAAGAATCATCGTCATCATCATCATCAGCCTATATTAGTCCACTGCTGGACATAGGCCTCCCCTAATGAGCGCCATAGCGCCCTGTCTTCAGCTTGCCGCATCCAGCATCTGCCTGCAGTCTTTCGCAGATCGTCATCCCACCTGGCCTTATATATAAAAATAAGAATAGTTAAGCAAAATTATTAATACATTCATTGATTACAAACATAATTGAATTTTACAAAAACACAGTTTAAACGGAGGCCTATGGGGACTCGGGATTCCACAGTCATAACACAGGTCGTTGAACAGATGATAAAGTTTATTTGATACACAAAACACGGAATTAAGACGGATACAGACAGAATTTCTTGAGTCGGTTGCGGAGGATACGTACGCGCGTACACATTTCATACCAGCTCTGGGCCGACTGTTGCTAGCCGCCCGTCGCGATGCGAAGAGAGCCGAGCGTTCTCGCTCGGAGAACGCTCGGCTCTCTTCGCCAAAACTGGCGGTGCCGATGCGATGGACTACCGAGGGTTGCCGAATAATACCGACTTGCTACACAGTCAAAATAATCATAATGTCAAATTAAATACAATATCACAGCAGTTTTTTAATCATAATTTCATTAAAATATATCTGATAAATATTCATTAATACTGTAATAATCTTTGTGCAACAAGAAAAAAGCAATTTCAATAAAAATTAATTAACTAAGCCCATAACCTTGAATGGGCGAGTGAAGTGGCCCACTGGCTATCTCCACACGACACCATTATGCGTCGAGTAGGATCACTTGAGTACGTGTCTACAGCTTAATTGGAGACTTGGATTAACGCATAATTGACACTGAGTATTCATATTGTAAAAACGGGAATTTTCACGTACTGCACTATAGGTGAAGGCACCTAGGTCGAGGAGGAGAAAGTCGCAACCACTCACCCTGATGAAGACTCTCGGAATGAGTCGAAACTTAGTCGGTGCCTTCACCGATAGTGCAGTATGTGAAAATTCCCGTTTTTACAATATGAATAGTCAAGTTCACGATAGTTTTTGGAATAAAAATGACACTGAGTACTGATCAGAACGACAAAATTCATTTAAAATTTTAGTATTTCTGATAAAAGTCATGAAAACTGCAGAGCACTTCAAGATTATTGAATTATGGTACGTAATTTTTATATGAAACAGATTACTATGAGAACGACCAAATAACCTTATTAATAATTGTCAATTTTATTTAATAATTGTTAAAAGTCATGAATTCTGTAGAAAATCAGTATTCAGCATTTCATGATTATGGTAGGTAATTTTTAAATGAATCTGAGTTCAATCATGGAACGACAAAATAATCTAGTTAATTTAAAATTGGACTATAACTCATATATGTCATGAAAACTAAAGATCACTTCTTTTATATGGCTTTCAACGGCTCAAGATACTTATACACTGACGCAAAGTCGAACCAATAAAGTCGAAGCGTCAAATTTTCCGTGACCAAAGCGTCGGTTGTCGATGTGATCGGACGTCACATAAGACACCTCATTGACCAACTCACTTCCATTGTTTAACACATTTATCCGGGAATCGAAACTCATCCTTTTCAGTTGTAGATGGCTTCTCAACCTCCGCACATTGAGGTCGTCCAAAGTTCAGCAGTAGTCTTTAGGCTGTTGATTTAAAACTAATTTTAAAACAAATATCATGTAATAATTCCTAGTAAAATCCAGTGCATGGAAAATCCGGGGTATGGAACTTCGAAAAAACAAATCTTATGCAAAATAGTCTCGTGTGGAAGATTCTAGGCAGGCCGTGACAGTGCACTGTATGCACTGTCACGGCCTGCCTAGACTCTTAATTAAGATATTGTCACGTATTTGCATAGTTAATTTTATACGCGACCGGTTTGTATTACTTGCGTGGAAGGTAGTTTTGAAGAGCAGTTAGGATTTCACGCGATAGGTTCCAAGCCCGTTGCCGCTTATCAGACACTTGCCGACTGCATATTGTCGGCCTTCGAACCTTTAGTTCTTGGGCATGACTACCTATATTGACGATAAAACTGCATGGCCTGATGTCATTGATATTTCTATGATCATTGTTATTTCAATGAACAGAAAACTAGCATTGATTATCATTTCAGGATATTATTACGACTATAGGGTAGGTTTATGTAAGTTTACGCATATATCAGTTGTTCATAAAATCAAAACTTGAATAATCACAGTTTTCTTTAATAATATTAAATCTTTACTTATCTAGTAATATTTGTTAGTATTTGTTTTTTATCAAACATTATTATTTTTACTTAATTAGAAAAAAATCTGCGCAATCTTATCGCCCGTGCAATCTTACACTATCCTACTCTACACCGTACTTTACAATTCTCGTGCTGACGTTTCTTTGATCGTTTAGAGGTATCGGAGCTTGACGAGTTCCCGTCTCCTCGTCAATTTGTCAGGAATAAATACCTATTGATTAATGATGATGTTGTTTGTCGACAGGCGAGCATCCAGCAGCCATGCAGCATGGTGGCCAGCTTCGTCTTCAGTACCCGCTCTCAGCGGCACTGCTCAGCGTCATTGTAACATTTATGGGCTGCTAGTAATGATTTAAACGTTATTTCTAAGGAGTAAGCTATTCTTTTATAAAAAGGTTGTACGTAATCAGAGGCACACTGGCAACTGTTTCGACTCATTCCGAGAATTGTAGTGTGGAGTGAGTGCGATTAGACATCCTTTTCAAAATTAATAGTAATAAAATAAAATCGGTCAAGTACGAGTTAAATTCCGCACTATGTGTGTGTATCAGCATACACTGTTGTGTTTTAATTCTTTTGTAAATAACAAGATAGTTGCCATTTATGAAGTAGACCTCCTTTGGGTTTTGATTTGTTTTTTTTTGTTTCTATAACAATAGCTATTATAAAACATAAATATGCTGTGAAAAAATCACAGACAAATGATGTAACAGACGGCTTAGTACAAGGTTCTCGTTAGCACCCTTTGGGTACGGACGGAACCTTGAAAAAGATTTGGTTTTGTAAACATTATAGTTGAAGATAAGTAGTAAATTACCTATTTGAATAGGTCATGAAATTGATCCCTAAACAATTTTGTTGAGTTGAGTTTTTTGTTTGTGAAAATGTAAGGAATAGAAACACGCTCATACATTTTATAAGTAATAATGATGCAATGAATAAACTAATTATTCATCTACGTAGGTGTGACACTAAATTATTTTCAAAAACATTGTTTTTTTTTTCACACAAAAAACAATAGCGTTTTTTCTATAGCTTCGCTTACGGCACCTATTATTACAAAACAAAGAGTACGATAGTAAATTTCGGGCCAAAACCGAGGACCTAGCCAAATTATAAGGAACATAGACAGCATATATGTATATTCCACCTTTTCAGTATATAACTGAACTCGAAAGTGATGTCTGTAAATAAAGCTGTGAACAGATTTCACTCGGCCCGGGATGGAAAATAATTTTCAGCGCCCTTCTCAGATTAAAGTATACATATTTCAGGAGTTTTCCACGCACCTATATGTTATAAGGCAGGGTCTACACAGGCAAATGAAATTTGACTGGCTTCCAATTGTGCTAGTGTCGATATATCAATCTATCGGTGTGCGATAATAGGTGTTCACGAAATAATAATAACCACCTTACAGGCCCACCCCCGACCCCACAATAGTATTCCCTGTGTCGTGGGTATCTAGAGGTAGAGCTATGTGCCCCACGGTACCACAACACTAAGACCTGGAACACATACACCTGGAATTTTCTTCGTAACAGCAGAACCAACTTGGATGAAATTTTGAATAGGTCAGAAAATTTAAACAAAATTTCATTTCATATAACAACATGAAGGCTATTATTTACTCGAGAACAATGCGAGCGAAGCCGTGAACAGAAGCAAGTATAATGACCACATGACCGCTGCCAAGTTTTGCCATGAAAAATTTGCGTTAGTGTGAAAGGAAAACTAAGCATTAGGTACTTGTCTAGACATCAAGGCCAGATACGCCAGGACTCTCCTAGCATATCGAGTATTCTCTCATGTGAACTTGGCTTTACTTGTCAATAACATGTTAGCTTTCAGCGAACACTCCTACATCAATATCTTATAAATAATCAATCTGATGTTAAAATTAGCCTTGCCTACATGAATTAAGAGGCGCCGATTGTCCTCTTATTTATTTACATGCAATTGAAGAAAAGGGTATACATTACCATTTATTTTATTTCATTCACAATTTGAAATGTACTTATAATAATTCATAACAGGACACATTAATTATAAACATTGGCCTCGATTCTGTAGTACACTAACTAAACTAAATTTAGTTAGTGTACTACTTTGAGAACCTCTGTGGCGCAGTGGGCGAAGGTCCGCCTGGGACGCAGAAGGTTGTGGGTTCAATTCCCGCCACGGGACCAATGTTTGTATCTGCAAATATTTGTCTCAGGTCTGGGTGTTTTTTCTATGTATATAATGTATGTATTTACAAAAAAAAAATATATAAGTAGTATATCAGTCATGTAGTTCCCATAATACAAGCTCTGCTTAGTTTGGGGCTAGATGATGCTGTGTGAAAATGTCCAGCATTATTTATTTATTATTTATTTATTTATTTAAATTTAAACTGTCGCTCTCTTTTACTGATAGTGCAAGCAAGAAAGAGATAGCTTAAATTTTAGTGGTGTCAAATTAGTCAGATTTAAGTTTTCCATGCAAATTTAGTCGTAATATCAAAACATGCTGACTATAAACACGAAGAAAAGCGGCACGTAAATTGATTTGACAGGAGTAAAATTCTTGCCTCTCTTTCTTGCGTACACTATCAGTAGAAGAGAGCGACATTTTAAATTTAGTTTAGTTAGTGTACTACAGGATCGAGGCCATTGTCGGTGTAATTTCTAAAACTAGTGAACACAGCATGCAAAGTGTATATAATATACTACTGGTTTTTTTCTTTGTCTGAGTGAAGAATATTTTTTATAGGCATATTTGTTTAACCCTTTTAGTTTAATTTGTATGTCTGTATCTTCACGAGAAATAAGTGTGACACACATCACACTTATTTCTCGCAATTTAAAATCGTATCGAGACAAAATTTGGTAAGCTGACGTTTTTTTTTCTTAACATGAAAACAAAAATCAGACTAAAAATATATTTATTAATAACTGTCAACACTTTGACAGTTCCTTATAAGAAAAAAAAACTTATTTTCAGTTTCCATAAATTGCAATTTTTTTTTCGCCTCAAAACAAGCATTGGTTTAAGAGGTGCGGTTCGATTGCCGCTGCGGGACAAACGTTGTAAATTCTGTAGGTATTTGTTCGGGGTCTGGGTGTTCTGATACTCATAGTTCCTGATACCCACGACACAGGCAATCCTAGAATGGGGTCAGAACGATGTATGTGTGTTGGTTGGGTGTAAAAAATATCCTCCTACTATTATATATTTTTTCACATATCTAGTTCTATTTTTAGTTTTCTAGTTACAAAAACTTTTGCCGTTACCCTGGAATCAAAGTAGTTTAAAGAATGTATAGATGTGATTTTCCCTCGTGCACGTAGATGCCGTTCCGTCAATATTATGATTGGAAAACTTGTGTCCAAATATTATCAATTTCGATTCTATTCCTGTGAGATTGGTGTTGCCAGAAACTAGAAAGATTTAAAGAAGTTAGGAATGGATAATCAAAATAAATAAACTTAGGGTTTATGGCATTTATTTTTTTCCGCGAGTAGTCCACATCCACTGCTATAAAAATAGAATACCCAAAAAAAAAAACTTTATGAAATCCTAAAAATGACACCTGCACCACTATGCCACTGGGGTCAGTGGTCAAAAATATGGGCTTGAATGTATTTTTTCAATATAATACATCTTCAAAAAAATACTGAGGCTATGAAAATCAATGTCACATTTAAAAATAAGAAAACGCTCTTTTTAGTTTATGTTGGCCTGAAGGAGACATTTCTGTTACCACAAAGGTCACTCTAAAAGCCTTATTTGGCCTTTTGTTGTCACGCAAAAAGATATTTTAAGAATAGAGATTTGAAGGAATGTTTTGATGAAAATGCTTCGTTAATTTGAGTCGAGCAGATTGTTGGGATCTTTATGTAAATAAATGAAACATTTGGTTATTAACAAAATTCTAAGTTTTTACATCATTTCACGATAAGGCTTCGTATGAAATTAAGGAAGGCATATGCATAACTTATTGTAGGTTTTCGAAGAAGCGACCAACGAATGCCATATTAAAATTGTAATTAAAGAAGAAAACAAATTATGTTTGTCTGAAAGAAATCACTTTTAGCGACAAGACCGCACATTATAGTTTATATGTTTATGAATTTCTGTATTTTGAATTTTTCTTTGGTGTGCAATGATAAGTTTATCGATCTATCTAGCAATTACAAATTTGATGCAAGTACTGATTTACAAACCACTACCAAAATATTTTAATTAACAACCTTTTTTTTTTAAATAACGGTGCCCTCACACTGCATAATATAATATTATAATATAATTATTATATATCATGCTAACTGTTTTACATATTCTGTTTCAATAAAAAACTGTATTGATTTTAGTGAATATTATCTTAGTAAACAATATCATTCTGAACTGATTGTAAAAGTCTACTGTTGGGCATAGACTTCTCTATTAAGAGCCACGTCGAACAATCTTGGGCTACCTACATCCACTGACTTTCAGGAACATTTGAAATAAATATGATATATTGTTGATATAGCCTACTTTGTATGTACATAGGTCATAACAAAGCCATGAAGTTTTCGCACAAACAAATAATCGATTTAATTGCATTTAGATTTTGCATTAGTTGTAACATTGATATACAGATGTACATAAAATTATTGATAAAAATATAAGAGAGAAATCTCAAATTATCACGAAATAGGTACGTATTTACTTAATACATCAATGTCCCGTAATCTGTTGGTAATATTGAGCATAACATAGTTTATAATAACTATAAGCATACACGAATGTAAATAATAAAAAGATTAGTAAAATTGTAACTATACATTTGAATTTGTTTTATTTAATTGTGAGCATTTTTATATAATAATATTGATAAGATGCATTCACATTTATTTATGTTATTGTTAGAGGTACGACAATTTTTTTAAATTATATTATTCAGTTATAACCATTTAAAACCCAAGTTAGAAGCAAATTGTTTTTTTAGCATACAATCCGTCCTTGCATGCAGGTAGAGGATGCGTTTTTTTATTTTAAGAAAACAAAGTAGCTAAATAGGTAGCTGATATATTGCATTTTCTACGCGTATGTATTTGAGAATACTTATTTGAACACTTTTAATAAATAATTAATAAAAGTTTTGTGAAAAACAAAACGTGTAAATATACGCCTAGCTAGGCCACAGTGTGAATGCACCTTAACCTCTAGATTAGAAAGTTAATGTTAATACTTTAAAAAGTATATTATAATAGCGTAATCTTTAAGTTATAATTCTAGAATGTTATGGAATAACAGAAAAAAATATTAATGAGTTCTTTTGTAATTAATAATATGATACGGTTGTGTAAATAATAGAATTGTATTAAGGTGTTAAGAGAATAAACTTGGTCGTCAAAATATAATTGTGTTTATTTTATACGTAAATATCAGAGCAAATCTTTATTTTTTTATTGGTTATAAATATAATTATAATTATTAATATAATAATATTTTTTTGCTACTATTTTGTTGTCATCAAAACTGTCAAAAAAAATAAAAAGCGCTTTTCATTTAAATTCGAAAACATATACAGTCCCAACTGGGTCTATAGATGGCACTGGCTTGAGTGCAATCAAAAAAGGATGTTGTTTTTGGTTCTAGCTTCTGAAATTTGCATTATTAAAATGGCATATTCATTATTCATGTCTTATGGCTTTCATGGTTTATGTTTATTTTTTATTCTGTTACAGTTCTCATTAGCGCCATCTATTTTCAATGCTGAAAGCTTGATTCTAAATAGCTGGTTTAACCTCTTATACTCGTATCATTCAAACTGCCTGCTTGAAGCCAGAAGAATCTAGAGTGAAAAGTATGAATCTTTTATAGAATTGACAGCACAGCGAGGTTGTGAATGAATTAATGAATTATATTTATTTGCAAGAATATAGGTACATTAATATAATTACATAGGTATAGTCAGCTCCTCTATATTAGATATTTTGGTCGTGCAAATTTGTACGTATAAGTAGGTTAATACCCAGTTACAATTAAATTTATAGATTTATTAAATATGTTAAATTTAGAACTATATAAAACTTACTAGAATTGAAATACTTATGCAAGCTTATTATTGAGATAGGTAGTCATTAATTGAATAAAAACATCTGTTGTAAAGCCAATTGAAAAGTGTTCTAAGGTCATAATACTTAGCTATTACTTTTCTGTTCTAAGAAGCAAAAGTTTTAATATTCCCTCTCAGATTATCATCTCTTGTCCTTGTCCCACATTACGTGGGATCGGCAGTTCGGCACAATAACCCATATCATATAATATGGTTTATATTGTACTCAGGCTAGGTATGTTTGTTTAATTGTAAGTAAATGAGTAACTTTTTTATTTATTTTTTTACAATACGCTTTTTTCTTACACTCTATCAGCCGCCTTCTCAGTACTCGCCCCTTTTTCACTCAAGCCACCCTTCACACAAACCATCTATCTTTTTTTTTGGCCTACCTCTGCTCTTATTTCCATCATATATACTCTTATCGTAATGTGACATTCTTCAACAACTCTTTGAATAATTGGAGCTTCCTCTCAAAATATGTTTCTTATTTTTTTTACAGATGGCCTTTTTAGCTTGCTACAAGCGCGATAAAATCTTGAAAATATTTTCATAAGTTTTTTTTCTGACTCATTAAATGTACCAGGCAAGCCACTTAAGCCACTGTGCAAATTTTGTACTGAACTGATTAATTTCCCGCCTCGACACGGTCAACAAAGCGTCAGCAGAAAAAAAACAACGAGATTAATCTGTTAAATATAATTTAATTTATGCCTATAGCGGATGTAAAATATCCTCTTAAAATCATATATAATTTTCATTTCGATACTTTAGCTTTAGACTTTGTCCCTTCTGGCGTCTCTCTGATTTACAAATTACCCTCCTTTGTCATTTTATGTAACTAAAGGACTTACAGTTTCAGCAAACTTTATAGGTGCCTTGTGTACAAAGCCTAATGTTTAATTATGTAGTACATCAAGTCACTGTACACTTTATGAAGGGACAATGTGCTAGTAAACTTTGTCAGTGTAAACACAGCTTAGTGCTCATAAAAGGTTAAGGACAAATTGGGAATATAAATAAAGAGGCATTTGTTTACCTGGCAGTGCTCCCTTGTTATACCTATCTATATACCTGTTAGGTTGGTAAATTTCCAGCCGTTTCTTAATTTTAAAATAGAATACCGATCTCGAGCGATTCTTCCAGCTATGGCAACCTCTCTATACACAGCACACATATGTCATGAGCAGCTTTTGCATCTTTAGAACCTGGATTAAAATCAAATCTACCCGAATTAACTCGTAGAAATCGATAGAAACAAAACATCCTCTTTCGAATGATTTAAAATATTATGCCAAAAAAAATTTACACTGCAGGAACTTAGTTTCCAACCTCGTCATGGTACAGTATTACCTACTTATCTTTTTCTGCTACCAAGCAGTATCTAATGCCTGCCACCTTTTCTCCACTTACGCGGGAACATCCCACAGATTTGCACCCAATTTTTTTATGACGTTTGCCTAGACGCGTTTCCACTCAAATTCTTCATCTGGGTCCGTGGGGGACCGGGGCCTTCCATGTATTCAAAATTATTTCAAGGCGATTGCTCGAAGCAATGCATGTCCAGAGAGCTGGTACTTATCTGGGCCAACGCATTAGCATTGCCATTCAGGGTGGCCATACTTTTGGCAGCCAGAATTTTTAGAACGCTTCTGTGTGTGCTACCGTCATGCTAGTGATAATATATCGTCTGCAGTGATCATATAGATAGCTAGCAGTTTATCTGTAATGTTTGTATATATCTCCTTATTTAACTAAATATAAATAAATAATAAAAAGCCTGTAAAAGTAGACTGTTTTAGGAATAGGCCTCCCCAAAAAGTGATCTAATGAATTATCTGTAACCGACTACCCGCAACCAGATGTCATCGGCCCATCAGCCATCGTATTCAGTATCTAAAAATCAACTTCAACTTTTGTTTATGGCTTCTGTGGTTATTATTATTATTATTTAGCGATACTGTCCTACTACAGGCAAAGGCCTCCCTTCTTTTCTTCCAACCATCGCGATCCAACGCCTTTTCAGACCATGTTGTTAGATGCGAGTCGAGCTCATCCCTCCATCTCATCCTGGGTCTTAAACGTCGTCGCCTAACATTGGGTGGGATCCACTCTGTAGTTATTTTTGCCCACAAGTCACTTGGCTTACATCAAACGTATCCGGCCCAGTTCCACTTCAAGCTAGCAGCTTTGTGACTGTGGTTAGTGTTGCCACAATTTTGCCAATATTTTGTCGTAAAAGCTTAAAAAATAAGACGGTATAGAAGACTTTTCATGAATATGGCCGGTATCAAAAAGAGGGAGACTTGAACATATTTAATAATAAACTATAAGTTTATTCATGTGAATACCCGAAAAGAAAGGGATTACTCAAATACAGAGATATCTGAAAGTCACTGAATGACTTACGTTTGACAAATCAAATGATTTTCACTTTCACATAGTTTCATTAGAGCTACAGAATATAGGCATGATCATTTGATATGTCAAACGTTCATCACCGTGTTACTTTCATATACAGAATAGGGGGGCTGGGAGGCTTACCCAAATTAAGTCATACGATTTATGATCGCACCTTTCTTTCCCAGCTATAATCGGTCCTGCTATATATGGCCTGCCCGTTGCCACTTCATAACCAAATGGTTATTATCTAAATCTTACGAAGAAACGGAGGAGCTTCTGAATATATTATCATAAATCCGCATAATTTAATAATCTCAAAAAATAAAATAAAAACACACAACACACACACACACACACACACACACACACACACACACACACACACACACACACACACACTAACAAATACACCCACTCACACACACATACTTGCATACAACCACTCACACCAAATTCCGTACTCAACACATATCATCAATGCTTCAACACTACACTTACACAGAACACTATATATACCCAAACACTTTAACACTATAAATATCCAAGTACACTCTATGTGTCACCACAGGCTGCACAACTTCATTGCCGACTTTTTCTATACGCTGATACCTGACGACCTCTGTGGCGCAGCGGGCGAAGGTCCGCTTGAGACGCAGAAGGTTGCGGGTTCGATTCCTGTCACGGGACAAATGTTTGTAAGATCTGCAAATATTTGTCTCGGGTCTGGGTGTTTTCCTATGTATAATATGTATGTATGTACAAAAAAAAAAGTATTTAAGTTGTATATCAGTCATGTAGTTCCCATAATACAAGCTCTGCTTAGTTTGGGGCTAGATGATGCTGTGTGAAAAATGTCCAGCATTTATTATTATTACCTATTTTACAGATTTTTCTCCTAGTTTAGGATCAGTATCGACCACTTGGACAAAAGCAGCAGGAATTTATCTATGCGTGTGAATCAACTAGATACCTAATTAAGAATTAAACTTCAGCTTGCTAATTCTGCGAGCTAATGTCGGCAACTTTGATTCTAAGCATTTCCGCGCTCTCTCTAAAGCCCGTTTCCGTCTCGCGCTAACGCTAATAAAGCCTTATCTGACTGTATTGCGGACAGTGGAATTACATGTAGTTTCCCTGTACACGGGCTTGCATTGCGGACAGTGGAATTACATGTAGTTTCCCTGTACACGGGCTTTGTGACAAATCGGGTGTCTAACAGAATATCATTACAGACCATTGAGCTCTGCTGATTTGCATTATACAGAATGATGTTTTAACCCGTTTTTGGTGACGTCAATATAACTTACGTAGTTGATGACCTGGTCTCACGTACCGCGATTTTGATGCTTTTTTTGTTTGTATGTTACGCGTTATCTTCGTCAATTTATTGTGAACCGATTTTAATGATTCTTTTTTTATTGGGTAGCGTATGCTTCAAGAGTATCAAGGGAGTATCAAGAGTAACTACCCATATACATTTTATCAAAAAAAAAACCCCCTAAGTTTTTTTTTTAACAGAGTGGCATGTTTAAATGCCACCAGCTGATATTTTTCTCCAACGAGAGGGAGGCATTTTGAGACTTAAGATAATTTTTTTACCATTTTTTCTTATATTTACTTAAGTTTCTAATTCCATCAGGGAATAGAAAATATAGAATAAGTTTATTATTATATTTTTATGTATTTTTATCCTTTTTATATTTTTTTATACCACCCTAAGTTTGGGAGATGAAACGTTATATAGATTTTTTTATAAAGAGCCCTTCTTCCCCGGAAGAGCCCTTTCACAGAAGCTCTTTTACTGTTCCAAAATAAGTGTGTAGCCCAATATAACTGAGGTTATACATAAATCAAAGGTTGGTCTGAGCGATTCTAGTTTTGATACTGTTGATTCCAACTTCGTAAAGCTATTTGTTATGACTCTTCTTTGAGAGGTGAAAGGATGAAACCAGACAAGAATAAAATGTCACAACTCAACTAGATTATCTTCAAATATTGGCACAGGCTGGTAGAACTAATTTTGTAAGTGAATCTTGGAATTACTAGGCTCTTACTTGGGTTTCAGGGATCTGAGTATTGACACTAAAGGACAAGCGGACGCACAGCTCAATACCATTCAAATCATGTCAAAATACTACCCAATCGCATTCGGTTCCAGTTCTATAATGAGAACGGCAAAAGAGTGAAACACATCATCATCAAGAATTTCCTGAAAAATACAACCTGGGTCTCTTCAAAGAGACAATAGGTTACCTTCATGTTCCACCGTCGGCCATATCATCACTTACCATCAGTGAAAATATGTCCAAATACTAGACATTTTTCATACAGCATCATCTAGCCGCAAACTAAGCAGAGCTTGTATTATGGGAACTACATGACTACTTGTATACAATTTTACATATAAACAACGAGACCTGAGACAAATATTTACAGATGATACAAACATTTGTCCCGCGGCGGGAATCGAACTCGCAACCTTCTGCGTCTCAGGCGGGCCTTCGCCCACTGAGCCACCGAGATTGTCAAATGAAGGTATATTCCTGATTTTAAAAACTGACAATGGATACGAGAATGTCCATTATGCTGATTATAGGTAGTCAGCGTATTTTATATTTCTTTCTTTCTTTTTCTTTCTTTCTTTCTAACTAGAAATTGGGGTGTGATAAACTGGCATACCTACGTATGACGAAACTAGAAGGGTTACATTCTTGCGATTTGGCTGTTCCTTCTCGGAGTTCATATTGTAAAAACGGGAATTTTCACGTATCACACTATTGGTGAAGGCACCGACTAAGTTTCGACTCATTCTGGCAGTATTCATCAGGATGAATGATCACGATGCTCTCACTCCGCCTCGCGTCGTGCACTTCGCGCTGCCGCTTGTTGTTCGCAGTTCAGAGGGCGCGCGAGTGGAGAAGGCGCTTGTGTTCTCCGCGTTGTAGTAACTGCTGATAGTGGTGGTGCTACATCGTCTTCGATGTTTTCTTTTCCTCGCCATCATCATCGGTGCACAGCAGTCCACTGCTGGACAGAGGCTCTCCCAACACGCGCCACTGAACCGCCACTAATCCACCGCCACCGCAGGGGGCGCTCCACACTACATTTGCCAAGACACGGTATCCACTCAAAAACTGGTTAACTCCAAAAGCCACTGACCAGCCCTCTTGCACAAATTGTCATGAGATTTCTTTTATTGAAACAAATAAATACCAGTATCATATTAGCTCATTACGGAGCAATAAAAAGGGTAAATCTAATGGCAATAAAAACACAATAAAAAGCTACAAAATAGACACACCTTACAATTATGCGTAACAACGAATTCGGGTCGTTACTTCGAACGCGCCCTGTCCCGAATAATATTATAATCATTCATTTCCACAAACACGGAATGACCTACGTCATGCGCAGAAATATCATAGAGTATGTATTTATGCGTACAGAAGGGATACGAACTTTAAGGCAAAAGATCAAGGAAGAACTTAGTAGCTGTCACGTGACATTTCTAACAAATGGACTCTCTGCTACACACATACATACATACACTAACAAATATACCTGAATCATACTCAAATGACACCCGTCTACATTGTACCACTTCTTTGACTCTTTCCAGCTCACACCTGATTCCCTATCCTCACCTGTTTTTTCACCCGAATCATTCATACCTACTCTCACGCGTCCAAACACCTTTTTTTCATATTGTAAAAATGGGAATTTTCACGCACGTGAAGCCACCGACTAAGTTATGCCAATACCTTTTTTTATTTAAAGTACTAGCTTTAGTTAATCTCTAGCCATATATGTTGTATTAGTATGGGATGTGTGTTTTTCATAGTACAAAGTAAATTTTCTTATAATTACCTAAAATCATGGTAGAACATAGTCTGTGCATACATTGCCTAAACTAATCTATATAATTATAATTTTTTTTTAGACTACTCTATCTAGACAATAGTATGAGATTGGTTGTGTGAAAGGCACTTTTATCTATGACACAGTTTTTAACTAAAACTGACGAACAGAGCTTCATAAAAATTATAGTTATTTTTCTGAAATAAATGTTTTTGTATCTCACAAGCTAACGTCATTTCCATATAATGCAGTCTTCCTCAGGAGAAAGTTGTTGTTGTCTATGGGCACCAATTCATCTGATATAGTGTCATAAAAGCAAGTAGAAAATGCTTTAAGCACTAAGCCTACCTGTTTTACACTCTTATTTATGTGCAATAAAGAATTAATAAAGGCGTTTTTTTGTTTTCATCGTGTAAATAAGTGATGAACCTAAATTTCAGCCCTAGTAAAAATCCGCTTCAAAATAAGCATATTTAATCGAAGCATCTCATATTCTGTCATAATCAGGTTTAAAAAGAAAACTTTTTATTTTTCATACTGAAATTGGCACATTCAAATGAAAGCTGATTGCACGTCGTGTCGAGCAACAAACAAAATAGTCAGGTTCCATTTCATTTTGTCCTCTAGGAGGCAAGCTCAATTTAGGTAAAATAACATTTGAAAATGTTTTTTATGTCTTTAATCAAACCTTACATGAGTTGTGTTAGACCTTTAGAACTCAGAGGTCTATTAGGAGGCAGAAAGTGGCCACAAATTTGACGTAGAGGTCCCATCGGGTTGGCCAAAACTAAAGCATTATTATTTTGAAGAACCTTGGGTTTTTTGAGGTAAGATTTAGCCACAACATTCTGGAAATGTTTCCATGAAAATAGATTTTTTACCTAGGTTAGATTATTTTAACACAGGAAAGGAATGAAGAGCGGTCTTTTGTGCAGCAGTTGTAAATAATGTATAGGACATTATATTATGTCAAAAAACCGTCAAAAAAGTAACGGTATATTGAAAGTCCAATATAAAATTATGTATTTTTATTTATTATTAATTTGTTTTTTAAAACAACCTTTAACTAGCCAACCATATAATTTGTTTTGTAATTTTGGCTCTGAGTGCTCTTTTATGTCGTTAGGTACGTGGTCATGTATTTTTATTGTCATATGATAACAGTTTCTAGGTGCAGGTTCGATTCCCGCTGCGGGCCAAATTATTGCATGTTCTGCAGATATTGGTTCCGCGATACTTGTGGTACCACGGTACTCGTAGTCGGTACTGAGAATCATAGTTAAATCTATGATTCTCAGTTGGAATTCTATTCATTTTTCTAATAAAAACAAATTTGAGTGTCTGATTAAAACGAATCTGAAATATTTTTTTCGTGTAAATTTATTTCATTGTGTTGAAAAGGAAACGATTAATTCAATTTACAAACCCCGTAGCAATGATAATCACAGAGCTTCAAAGGTTTTGGACATCAATGACTTCAATATGAGTTTTCTCAAAATTGTATAAATCACATAGCTCTGAAGTAAAACTTTCCCTACTGACAATAGCAAAATCACATCTTTACTAAAATTATAAAGAGGAAAGATTTTTTGTTTGTACCGAATTGCCTCCGAAACTACTGGACCGATTTTAACCATTTTTTCACCAATAGAAATCTAAATTATTAGAAAGTAACATAGGCTATAATTTATTTTCAAAAAAAATAGAGATCCGTAAGAAAATTGCAATAATATAACCCAAAGTAGTAAAATGTTGTCTATAAAATTATTTATTTGGCGTGCGCTAAGAAAACTATTGATGATACATAAAAATTATGTACTACATGATTAAAGTACTTATTATTACCTACAAAAAAGTCCTCGAGGGAGTGTATCTAACTATCATAGTTAAGTTACAATAGCAGCTTTTGTGTTCTAAAATTAAATTAGATCGCCGGTTGAAACAAAAGTTGGTTACATGCGTATCCGCGGCTTCACCCGCGTGGTATGTTAGTAAAAGTAGCGTATGACCGTCTCCAAGCTTCAAATTATGTCCACCAACTTTTGAGTGAATCGAACCAAGGATTATAATTTTCCATTCCAAAGTTTAGAACTCAATTGCTCACTACCAAAGGGAAGTTTTGAAAAAAATAAAAATACGTGTTTCATTATTTACTTTAAAGTTTATTTGTACCGAGTTTTGAGCGAATCAAACAAAGGAATACATTTTTCCATAGAATTTTTACCACCCTGTTTAACCCCCTTAGGGGTTGATTTTCGATTAGCCTATGTTTTATTCCAGAATCTAAACTATTTCCGTTCCAAATTTCATCAAAACCAGTTTAGTAGTTACGGAGATACGTGGTAACAAACATTCACACACACAGACTTTCACATTTATTATATTAGTAGGATAGTAGGATTAATATTTAATTTCGAAGTTATCATGAGTAAAAAATATAAACTTACGCAGGTGAAACCGCGTGGTGCAGCTAGTTATGGTATATAACTATAAATATGGTTCTCCTCATCGATTTCGATGACGGCGACCCTAAATAAACCTAAAATCATCTAATAAACTTAATTTATATCCTAGCATGAGCCCTTTATTTTGCTTTGCTAGACCAAACTTGCTTTTAAAAACCCGATCACACGTATGGCAATAGAGTTGGCCTCGAGAATTGTTAGCGTCTGTATAGGGCTTAGAATGTTCTTAGCGTATAAGACAATCATATTATTTGACGTTATTAAGTTCAAAAAGCCTGAGTATCTGCACTCAAAACTTAACTTCGTCTCTGGTGAAAGGTTACGGTCAGTAAGATCTGTACTTTCCTATCACAATCACAAGACTGCAGCTTTCAAGGGAAGTTTTAGGTATTCGGGAACGAAGTGCTGGAACAATATTCCACCCCCTATACGCAATGTTAAAAATAAGTATACTTTTAAAATAAAGTTTAAACAGTTTTTATTACAAAAGCAAATAGCAGGTATTCCCAAGCACTTCGTATGCCTAAAATAAAGCTGCCGTCAGTTGTTTTAACAGTTTGATTCTTCTCTATTACATGTATGAACGCTACTCGCAACACAACTACAATCATTCGTAGCTAGGTACACTTGCAACTCGTTCTGCTTGGTCTCAACAGGTTTTTGGCTGAAAATCAGTGTTTTTGCTTTAAGCAAAAAAAATTCACTGAGCCATGACCTTTTTGTTGTGCTGCAAAACACATAAACACAAACTTACTGACAATATAATGTATATGGGTGTGTGTTTGTAGCAACGAATAAATGTTTTAATTATCTATCTATCTTTCTATCATATCTTCAAGTGTTTTGAGACGGTATACATCTAAAAATTAATAAATGTCTAAATCTAATAAAGTATAAAAATGCCCTTGTTAAAGCACTTCGAACTGTATTTGGGCGCTTTCTGACATTTCTCCCTCAACAGGGAGAAATGTCAGAAAGCGCATATTTTTAAAGTTTAATAAAAATCCTACTATTATAATAAAGGCGAAAGTTTGTGAGGATAGATGTATGTTTTGTTACTCTTTCACTCAAAAAATACTAAGCGGATTTATATGAAACTTTACAGTATTATAGCTTACACATCAGAATAACACAAAGATTACTTTTTAGCCAGGTACCACGCGGGCGAAGCCGTGTGGCAGGCTAGTTTGGTTATAACGCTTGGATCAATTCTAGAGCCTCAATGGACCACTTTCTCTACGGCAGATATTTTATATTTATACTAAAATATAAGCATATAATTTTATTTGCTAACTTTTAATTTACAAAGGTGGAAACTCGATAGGTTTTCATCCAACCCAATTTAAATAGTCCAATAAAAATGGTGTGAACCTTTTCGTCCACAAAGTGTATATACAAAATTTGCTAAATTAAATTCTTCTGCAAATAAACTGACCCTTTTCGCCTGAAATATCCCTTTCGGTATTAGGGTCTTGGGCTGTTAATGTTACCGGCGACACTAAAAATCGTTTTTGTCGTTTTGAGTCACCTTTGCATACTAATTTAGTGTCTGTAGGCAAGGCCCGGTCAAACTGACGAGGAATAGTCAATGCACGAACTAGTTGCTAGTCAATTTGACATATAAAATAACATAGATCTCAAAGAATGTTAACTTTAACCAATAAGAAAAATTTTAATCAATAAAAACACAGCCAATTAAGGATTTACATTTTATGTACTCAACCAATAAATTGACGACAGTCAATTACTTAGAATTAAACTTAGAACTGACGCTTTTAGTAAAAAATTAAAAGCGGACATTTTGGAACGTGGGAGTTATGTGCCTAAAGGCGCGTTAATGGTGTCGTAGATCATAGAAAAAGGGTTGTCAAGTTCTCATGAATGTTCGCCACCGTTATCGTTACCACATCAGTTTGACCGGGCCCAGAAAAAAAAACAACACATGAGTACAACACTCAACTACAAAGTTTCAACAGAAAAGTCCTACTATCCTACTAATATTAAAAACGTGTAAGTTTGTGAAAATGGATGTTTGTTACTCTTTCACGCAAAAACTACTTAACGAATTTTGATGAAACTTTACAGTAATAGCTTATACATCAGAATAACACATAGGCTACTTTTCCGGGTACCACGCGGGCGAAGCCGTGGACTGAAGCTATTTCATTAATAAAAGAGACGATATCCGCTTAAATTTGGCACCCAGGGTTGGTGCCTATTTAGCTATCCCCGGGCTACCCGGGACCACAGAAAAAAGGTTAAGTATCGTGAACTTGACTATTCATATTGTAAAAACGGGAATTTTCACGTACTGCACTATCGGTGAAGGCACCGACTAAGTTTCGACTCATTCCGAGAGTCTTCATCAGGGTGAGTAGTGCATGGCGCGACGCGGAAGGAGAAAGTCGCAACCACTCACCCTGATGAAGACTCTCGGAATGAGTCGAAACTTAGTCGGTGCCTTCACCGATAGTGCAGTACGTGAAAATTCCCGTTTTTACAATATGAAAGGTTAAGTACTTCGCTGTTCTTTGATCGGTACCAACTTTTTGTAGAAATGTTTGCGCAATAAATCAGTCCACATGTGTGGGATGGTAATTTGTAAAGGCACGTGCACAACTTTTCCTTTTATTAAGCGCCTTTGTGAAAGCCTTTACCTTTGTCTTTGCTAATCATTGTGTCTGAGACTAAATAAAAGTATCTTTTAATTCATGGTCCGCGATCAGTTGGTGAGAATACTATATATATGTAAGTTTTTGCGTGTATTCACTGTGTGTATAATCCTAGTCTTACTACAATTATCGACGACCTCTGTGGCGCAGTGGGTGAACCCCCGCCTGAGACGCAGAAGGTTGCTGGTTCAATTCCCGCCACGGGACAAATGTTTGTATCTGCAAATATTTGTCTCGGGTCTAAGTGTTTTCTATGTATATTATGTATGTATTTACAAAAAAAATGTATATAAGTCAGTCATGTAGTTCCCATAATACAAGCTCTGCTTAGTTTGGGGCTAGATGATGCTGTGCGAGAAATGTCCAGCATTATTATTATTAATTATATACGCGAAAGTTTGCGAGATGATGGATGTTTGTTACTCTTTCACGCAAAAACTACTGAACTGATTTTTATGAAACTCTACAGTAATATAGCTTATACATCAGAATAACACATAGGCTACCTTCAGGGTAACACGCGGGCGAAGCTGTGAGCCGAAGCTAGTAAAGAGTAAAGAAAGAAAGTTCCAAAAAAGTTATAAACTTTTATACAACTAATAGTATGCTTTTAACACCAGAAGTATGACTCACCGACCTGAAACATAACGGGTGAAAAGTATAATGTGCTTGTCCTGTAATTTCATCGGCACCCTTCCCCTTATCAAACCGGAACAAATTGATGCGAGCATTACTACTTTGCGGCAGAAATCGGTATATTGGTAGTAAGTACTTCCCCGGAGAAGCTCTTTTACAAAGTCATAGTCAAAGTTAAAATTCATTTATTCATTAAAATCACAAGGATCACTTTGAAACTCGTTTTTATCTACTGCCTGCGCCTCCGCGACCAAGCCAGGAAAGAAAGGCAAGAAAACAAGGCTGGTTATTATTTTTGATGATCCTTTTACAAAACAATAGGTATCTACATAGTTAGAGCATTTTCAATCCCAAGAGTTTGGACGTAAACGTTGGTTGTATATCTGTGGGCGTACTAAGTATGGATCTGAGAATCTGTTTCATAGAGATTAATGTCGTGAATGAACGAATAAAATTAATAAAAATACTCTTACATATGAAAAACAATTTACAAAATCTTATTTTGAAAGTACAATAGGCACGACATGAGCGTTTTTGTTTTATACTATTCTTTCCTTGAAGCTAGACAAATACCACTTTCTGTTGGCGTGAACGACAGCGGAAAGATTGAATTGTACGGAAATGACATTAGCTGTGGAAATGTCACGTGACAGCTGCCATGTTTTACCTTGACAAATTTGCGTTGGCGTGAAAGGAAAAGTAAGCGTGAGGTATATGTTTAGACCTATACATTTCAATGGAATTCTACTCTCTTTGAAAGTATTTATTTTATACTCAATGGTGTGTTTTGCATCTGTGCGTAAAATGTGCGTAAGCCAATATACCTACAATGGCTTCACCTTCCCATTTATTCAAAGTAAAACTACGTCCACATACATAGCTGATAACTCTACGGTTGGCTGACCGCTCTACCTTTGAGAGATGCTGAACATGTGTACATTCAGAAAATACCACTAAAACTCAGTTGATTCGGAGTAATTGAGATTAGCGGAAGCGCTAAGTGTAACGGATAACGATGTAACGGTGCGTTAACGGCGTTGAAAGCGGAAATGGACCTTCGGCGGGTGGGATGGAGGCTATTTGTTTAAAATGTTGTAGTAAGTCTTTTGTTGGGTTTTTTTGTGAGAGATTACTTCCTAGTACATTGGTTTCGGTAAATTTGTAAAAGTACGTTAAGTACGTTAAGTAAGTAAGTGACGAAAAAGCATACGCGCTTGGGCGCTTGCAATAGGGTAGTATTTAAATGCAAATAAAAAAAAACTTTTTGTATCTAAAAATATTCTGAATTCATATCAATACAGCAAAATACTCAACTCAAAATATTACTTAATAAACTACATTTTATATTCGTGGCTTACCGCTATTTATCTTAAAGTAAAGCTTTTCTATCAATGCATGATTAACGCACATTATACCCTATTAACTCTTTTTTTTATATACTTCTATTTTTAATATAGCAAACCTCCTTTTCTGAGTGATAATAAAAAAAACCTAATAACCTAACCTATCCAAGACGGATTTGCCTAGGAAGGATTTTTCAGGCCAACATTAACTTATTGTTTGCGTTTATTTTGTTGATATATGCCACTCGGATAGGAATTTTGCTATGAGAATGAGTATAAGCTATGCACGCTTTGGTTAATTTGCTGTGCTGTCAGTATTTATGATAAAACTGTAGTATTTTTGTACCTAAAGGAATTTATTTGTCTCGCATTAGAGGAAAAAGTAATGTATTGTTGATGTATATTTTTGAATTATCTGCAGTACTAGTTTTGTTAAACATTTAGTTTATTTGTAGTGAAATAATTTAATTGATGTAAAAAAGTATATAAATGATAAAAAATAATTGATAGGTGATTATTTATTTGATATGCAATTAATAATATCCCCTTGTAATACCAGAGGTATCAATCGCACTTCGTGAAGCGTGTTTCTGTCAATGTCGTCATCTTTCTAACGATGTTTGAGGATGTCAATCATGGCAATAGCAGTTGTGAGCGTGTTTACTTTTTAAACGATTTCAACAAAAGAGGAGAATCTATGTTCGTATGTATTTTTTGTACGTTCATCGATATCTTCGTAAATTTTGAACGAATTTAAAAAAATATTTTTCCGTAACATCCATGCAATTGTATCGAAGTAATTCCTGCTGTTTCGAAATACTGGTTAAACCACAATATTCAGAAATCTCATTAGCTAAAATATTCAGAAATCTAATTTAGCAAAATGCTTAAGTTATTAGAAACGGTTCAATTACACCCAAGCTTTAAATTCTAACTTCTATGTTGGTGGTTTAATCACGCATTTAAAATGTTTATTGGGAACGATTTGGCCCAGCTTAACCCGAGCTTAGGCTTTAATTGGAGATTAAATTATTTATTAAGTTATAAAATAAAATTAGCAGCCTGTGAACACAAATCATCTTAGGCCTACCCTCTTATTGTTAATCACTCCATAACTTTATTGGCTCGATAAAAATTGTTCGCCTCTTGTTTAGTGTTAAAAAAGGGCAGGGTTGGCTAGATTTATCGAGCCGATAAAGTTTGGGGGTGATTATGAATAAGGGGGTTAATATATGAGTTTATAGGGTGATTTTATAACACCTTCCAAATACATAATGTAGATTTTATATTTTTTTTATTGACGTAACTAAGTATCGGTACTTTAAGTTACTAAGGTTTCAATAAATGAGTATGATTATGGGGATGATTATGAGTATTGAGATATAACGTTTTGTTATTAAAATGTCTACAGTGGCACGCTGAGTGATTATCTGGTTAAGACGCAAGAGGTGCGGTTTCGATTTCCGCTGCGGGATAATTTTTTGTATGTTCTACAGATATACAAGGTGTTGTGGTACTAAGGTACTCGTAGTTCCAGATACACACGTTACAAGGCAACCTAGTGTGGAGTCAGGACATATGTGTGACTGTTAAGAAAATACAACTATGTCCAAATAGGTTTTTATATAAAAAAAAAACAGATAAAACAGCTATCTGAAGCCAGGCCACTGGCGTTTTAGCCGCCTACTCGCCCATGCCATCGAAGTTGTTTATCAATAAAGGAATACTTCACCAATACCCAAGCAAACCTATACTTGAATTCAGTTAATAAAATAACTTAGAATCAACAACTCGTTTTAATATCTCACCTTTACGCCATCGTAATAAGGATGTTATCAGACTCGTCCCACCCCTGACTCCTACAAATAGACTTTTATTGAAGTCAAAACAAAGTACATACATAAACAGCTTTCAATCTTCGTACAAGCTGCAAAACAGCACTCGTTAAAAATAAATTGTATACTCAGATTGACTGGGATAAAGTATCAATTTGAGGAGCGTCTATAGCGCAAAAATCTATAGGTTACGGTAACCGCTTATCAATAGGTGGATGCACTTTAGTTCGATAAAAAAATACTTTTATTCTTTGTGAATTTGCACTCACATGAAAACTTTGCTGTATGCAGCGCATACAGCAATGCCTACGGTGATGTGTTATTTTTGTTTTAGCATTAAGAGAACTGATACAATGATTGTCAAGTAGTGACATGAAAAAGTTGCAAAAACAGCATAAGTTACTAAACAACAACTGTTTTCAATAAAGTTAACTGTTGTGTTGCGCCATAATTGTTTTAAATGTTTAAAAGCAAATTTCAACCTGTGATCACGACAGTTGCATCACATCTCCTTCAAAAGTTTACTTATTCAACATTAATACACAGACTATTTCAAGGTCATGCCAGTTGCGCTACTGATTTTTTCTACACTGCCATAATCGAAGGTCCAATATTATTGGGCTCACGTAAAGCCTATAATTTAGTAGGGAACCTCATCGAAACACATTCGATGTACTATTTACTACCCTTGCGCTATTGCTGACGATAGTTTGGACCCGTTATTAGGAGCGGTAATGGTCGAGTGTTGGTGGATTTGAAGAAGTTAGACACTAAAATATCATACTAGTTTTCAGTATACGGCATTCCATTTTTTTTATTTAATTTTTTTCGCTAGACTAAATTAAAGTAAACAAGCGATCGATTACGTCAAATGCATATCCTGCCAGTTATACATTCCAAATATTGAGTAGCGTTTAGTTTACAGGGCTGTCGGTCTAACACTGGCCTGTAACAGACAAACAGAACAGGAAAAAATATTATTGAAAGGTCACTCGTTCGTAGTACAATAAAAACCGTATCTCACTTCGTTAGAGCGTATGGACCTTGGTTGAACGAACTAACATTTTTCCACCAGGCTGGAAACTTATTTTCTAGTGCGGGAAAAATGCCGGCTCTGTTTAGTTTGTTACATTCACACAGTTGTGTAGCAATAAGGAAATCCGTAGAAGAACAAAGTCACACCAACATAGCTTTGGACAGATTATAGCTTACAGAACCGGCAAACGCTGGGGGATACAGGTTCTCTAATATCGACCACGAAAAGAACGATACAGGAAGGCCCTCGCTAAAGATTTTTCGTTGTAAGGAGGTAATATTCCGTCACTTTTTGAGTAAAACCTATGCCCTACGGTGGACTTATTTTAAATGGTAATAAAATTATGATGATGACAAAGATGGTGGATAACAACATAACTTCGGTTTCGTGCTGTCATAATATTTAAATTTAAAAATCTAATTCTAATTCAGTCACAGATAATACCATACCTTTGCTTAAGACATTTACCTTCATAATACCCTGCCTAGTATATAATAAAGTTGGTCATTTCCATGAATATTTTGCCAAAAAGCTCTTCTTAGAAGATCAGATTCTCCGGTAAGCTTGTTACATATCGGTGAAAGGCCTATAACATCAGCTCAAGTTATTCCTCAGGGACGCTAGTTCAAGAGCTTGGCCTCTTGAAGCCTAATGTTCTGTTTACCGTAGATTTCATATTTGGACTACGTTTTTTGCGAGGTTTGGGTTGACTTTATGCTTAGCAGATTGTTTCTGATTTCTTTATTACTAAAATAGTGTTATTTTGTGTAATTAAGAGATATACATGCATTTTATTTCTGTTGATGGAAATGGAACGAAGACGATGCAAACAATTATAAAATAATAATAATGCTGGCCATTTTCCACACAGCATCATCTAGCTCCAAAGTAAGCAAAGTGATATGGGAACTACATGACGGATATATTACTTATATATATATTTTTTGTAATTACATACATACATATTATACATAAAAACAGCCAGACCCGAGATAAATATTTGAAGATCATATACATATGTTCCGTATTATTTGTATTTTAATAAATAAACAAGCAGGTACAATTTATAATCCTGATCCTAAAATAGGATTCCCTGTATCGTCGGTATCAGAAACTTCGAGTACTTTGCGGCCGTGGTTACCACACTACCTATTACCGAAACAAGTATT
This sequence comes from Perizoma flavofasciatum, assembly GCA_958496245.1. Lineage (NCBI taxonomy): Eukaryota > Metazoa > Arthropoda > Insecta > Lepidoptera > Geometridae > Perizoma > Perizoma flavofasciatum. The sequence goes on from OY292437.1 coordinate 10,729,976, forward strand.
TTTTATGCATAAGTTATTATGTGTTTGTTCTACTTTCGATCAGCGTGTGGTTTCAGTTACAAATCTAAGAGAAAAGTACTAAGTAGGTATCTAGTGAATTAGTATTTTTCCCCGTTTTAAGACATCTTGATTGCAGATATCAGAAAACACAGGCTGCGGCAACTCCACAGCTATTTGCATAGTAATTAAAGTGGAAGCGAATCGCTTGCATACAAATGGAAATAAAAGTGGTTTCCTGGAATTTATGTTGTAAGAAAATTTCTTCAAGAAACTCTGCACAATGAGGGTTTTATTATAGGAATACTTTTCTTAATGTTAGAGACCACGCAAACTGACGCGGTCACGGCGACGCGGCCGTGGCGGTGGCGATTCGTACCGCAGAACTTTGACAATCACGACATACGAGTACATATATGAATTTACGTGAATAATTTATAACATTCCAAATTAAATCCTACTAATATTATAAACGTGAAAGTTTGTGAGGATGGATGTTTGTTACTCCTTCACGCAAAAACTACTGAACGGATTTTAATGAAACTTTACAGTAATATAGCTTATATATCAGAGTTACACATAGGCTACTTTTATCCGGGTACCACGCGGACGAAGCCGTGGGCAGAAACTAGTTATGCATAATTTCACAATGTCAACATTATAAGCTTTAGAGTAAAGTTTAAAGTAAGTATATTCGTTTACTCTTTTCCTAGTACGTTTCAATTTATTTATTTTTATGTTGTTTATTTGTAAGTGATTTTATGTTGTAATTATTCTGACATTTCTCTGTTAATACTATAATATTATTTTTCTAATTTATTATTTTATTTACAAAACAAGTATACAAGGCGAGCGTGAATGGGATAGTTGGTAGAGGAAGGCCTCGGCGAACGTACTCTGACCAAATTGGAGACATTTTAGAGAAAGGTCAGGTCAGAAGTACACTAAACCGCCGAGCTTGTACGAAGAATGTGATGAGGATGAATGAAGCGAAAGAGGTATGCCAGGATCGTGGCAAGTGGAAATCCTTGGTCTCTGCCTACCCCTCCGGGAAACAGGCGTGAATATATGTATGTATGTATGTATTTTATTTACATTTTATTGGAAAACAAACAGATTAATGACACTTTTAAATACAAATACCTCAGATAATAAATAGGTAATAAAGTTTTTTCACTAATAAGTTGTGCATTAATAACAGATGGCCAATCATGTGGCTGAGCTATCTAACAATTTATCCACACGAATACAAAAAAAAAAATATCGGACAAGTTACTTGTGTTAGGACTGTACATTGTAATCAAGTAAATTATCTATTTTTAAGTTATCGCTCAGATGACAATTTGTTCGAAGATATTACTAATATTAGATACTTAATTGACTTGTTGAATATTGAATACATAATTCAACCAGTTGTTGATTTGACTAAGAGTTCTGTAGCCAATCAGGGGCTTTCATTTTTGATACGTCACGTTTAGACTGGAAGGGAAGTGTAATGTAGAACCCAGTTGGCATTCGTTGAGAAGTGTTGAACGGAGTAACAAGTGTAACGAAATATAAATAAAGTGTGAAAGCTTATAATCAGTGTTACGTGGTTCAATCCCACCTGATCTTCCCCAAAACGTGGTACTTGATATATACATACATACATATACGCCTGCTTCCCGGAGGGGTAGACAGAGACTAAGGATTTGAACTTGCTACGATCCTGGTATACCTCTTTCGCTTCATTCATCCTCATCAAATTCTTCATACAAACTCGGCGGCTTAGTGTACTTCTGACCTGGCCCTTCTCTAGAATATCTCCAATTCGGTCAGAGTACGTTCGCCGAGGTCTTCCTCTTCCAACTAATCTATTCACACTCGCCTTGTATACTTGTTTGTTAATCTTCTTTCATCCATCCTTTCTTTATGCCCAAACCATCTCAACATACCTTTCTCAACTCTCGTTACTATATCTTCATTCACTCCACACTGCTCTCTTACCACGCTGTTCCTCACTCTATCACTCAAAGTTATACCACACATACTTCTCAAAGCTCTCATCTCCACTGCATTCCCTCGACTTGGTATATGGTGATCTTAAATTTGGAAAAAAGGGAAAGAACTGGATTTAAAAAAAAATTGTTTGTGTCCATGGAACAACTGTGTAATTTTGTAACTACCCTTAGCTTGGTTTCTTCCCAGATTTGCGAAAATGTCGAATTAACATAGAAATATCAAATAATCTAACACAAAGAAGTATAAATAAAAAGTACGAGAAAACTAGGAAAAAAAGATGTCTAAAACCACCCTACCTCCTACTACAGTTTTCTTTGCTCGCTTACCCATTCGAATATCTAATTATACCTAATCATACCGGCCAAAATGTCAAATTAACATAGAAATATCAAACTAATCTAACACAAAGAAATATAAATAAAAAGCACGAGAAAACTAGGAAACAAAGATGTCTAAAACCACCCTACCTCCTACTACAGTTTTCTTTGCTCGCTTACCCATTCGAATATCTAATTATACCTAATCATACCGGCCAAACTGTCAAATTAACATAGAAATATCAAACTAATCTAACACAAAGAAATATAAATAAAAAGTACGAGAAAACTAGGAAAAAAAGATGTCTAAAACCACCCTACCTCCTACTACAGTTTTCTTTGCTCGCTTACCCATTCGAATATCTAATTATACCTAATCATACCGGCCAAACTGTCAAATTAACATAGAAATATCAAACTAATCTAACACAAAGAAATATAAATAAAAAGCACGAGAAAACTAGGAAAAAAAGATGTCTAAAACCACCCTACCTCCTACTACAGTTTTCTTTGCTCGCTTACCCATTCGAATATCTAATTATACCTAATCATACCGGCCAAACTGTCAAATTAACATAGAAATATCAAACTAATCTAACACAAAGAAATATAAATAAAAAGTACGAGAAAACTAGGAAAAAAAGATGTCTAAAACCACCCTACCTCCTACTACAGTTTTCTTTGCTCGCTTACCCATTCAAATACCTAATGATTTAATAAACATACCGGCCAAACGAATTCTTGCATACTTTTGGTAAAGTTGAAACTAATGCAAAATTCAAACTACCTACTTCATGTAAATGTAGGAATTCAACTATTCGCTTCATAGTTAGGGTCAAGTGTCGAGCCTACATCACAGAGATTAGCTGGCAAGTTGGCAAAACCACAGTTGAAATTAGGTCCGAACATTAAACAGGCTGTTATTAGCTGCCATTAAATATTCACAGGGAATTTCACTTCGTTTGATGCTTATTCAGCATCAATAAACAGATAGAAAATTATAAAAGCGCGGTCTGTGAACAATTTCAGTGGAAATCTGAATAAAAAGTTCATTATTTTTTCAGTTTTTTTTATTGCTACTTCTAAAAATACCACCTTACTAAATGAGGTCACAGGTTGTATTTTACTATTTAAAGTTGGTCAAAAATTAGTTCATAATAGTTAGGGTGTATTTGCACTGCACTCATTTAAAAAAAAAGTGAAAAGTACATAATTATTATATCATTCATGTAGTTCCCATGGTACAAGCTCTGCTTAGTTTGGGGCTAGATGATACTGTGTGAGAAATGCCCAGTATTATTATTATTTTTTCAATGCTACTCCTTGATCATTTCAAGTTTGTCGACGTTACCCATGTTGACCCTGAAAAATACTGAGTATCTACCCAAATTAAGGTCAAAGTCATTATATTTTAACGTCTACAAAAGGTGTATAAGCTTTACTGCATCAAATTGAAGGCCCAAAGACGTATTCAGGCTGCAAATGACACTTGTATGATGTAAATCTTTAAAAATACTACGTTATTTTACTGCCTACATTTGGCCAAAAGTCAGTTATATGTAGCAAAGTGAATGAGCTTCCCATAAACATAATTGAATGCTTAAGATCATTTTAAGTCTGCAAACACCAGCCATCTGATGTTAATTCTGAAAAACTCTTACTTACTTAAGGTCATTTAATGTAACCCAGCCTATAATAATACTGAACATTTTCACACAGCATCATTTAGCCCCAAAGTAAGCAGAAACCGTGTTATGGGAATTACATGACTGATAATACTCCATTATATACATATTTTTTGTAAATAAATAGGTATAACTTTTGAAACTATCATGGTTGTTGACGTCATTTTTACTAAAAAACGGTATATTTACCATGATTTGGAGGTTTTGATTTTTCCCGATATTTCGGCACAGTTGCATGTACCCATGATCACGGGAGGAACTGAAGTCTTTGCGGGTTATGAATGTTAGTGGCAGACAAATCGATCCACCCTCTTTCTCACTCTTTTATTGTAAAAATACCATTACCACCGGTTCCACTGTCACATTCGAGTACATCTCGGCTCTGACACACAAGCGATCAGGATATTGTTAGTGTTGTGTGTCCCGTGATCATGGTACATGCAACTGTGCCGAAATATCGGGAAACATTCAAACTCACAAATCAAGGTAAATATCCCGTTTTTTAGTCAAAATAAATAGGTAGCTACATATTACACATAGAAAACATACAGAACCGAGAAAAATATTTGCCGATTGCGTTTCAGGCGGGCTTTCGCCCACTGCGCTGCAGAGGTCGTCAAATGATGATATTGACAAATCTATTGATGACATAATATTGATGGAGGTTCGATTATTTCAAAAGACATTTTCTTACTTCATATATTTTTCAGCCTCTAATAAAATAACTGTATCTTCATAAACCGCCTTTGCTGTCTATTCTGACAGCTGAAAGCGACCCACGTCATTCGTGTTATTTAATTACGTCCTCTGAGCTTTCTATCGACATGATTCAATTGGAACGGATAGTTTGTCATCATTGGATGACATGACGTGACATCCATAACATGTCGGAGATAATTATTGTCTAAGCGTTATTTTTGGGGAAAAAATCGAATGTCAAAAATATATTTATGTACCAAAAGCTATCGTGAATTTAACTGTTAACTAAGTAAACCACACGACGTGGAGAGAGTGTCGCGATCACCCGCCCAAATGCAGACTCTCGGAATAAGTCGTAACTTAGTCAGTGCCTTCACCGATAGTATGGTACGTGAAAATTCCCATTTTTGTGAAGGTTTATGTATTATGAATAGATATATTTTTAAATGACTAACATTTGAAATCACTTTCTCCAACAATGGGTTCACTTAATATAAATAATTCAGAATAAATAAATAAAAAATGCTGGTAATTTTTCACACAACATTATCCAGCCCCTCAGTTAGCAGAGCTTGTATTATGGGAACTACATAACTGATATACTATTTATAAATTTTTACTTTAAATTCAGAATGGAGAAACAGGTACCTAAACTAGGATTCACCTTATACATATCTGTGGACATAATGTGATAAGATGCAAGTACATAAGTTGATAGGTAAACATCTAAATATATTTATATATGACTAATTAGTACGTTAGTATTATCATGAAATGTCAATTTCAAACAGAATGGTACTCGTATCTTTGAAACTGATGACAATGTTGTATGAAACATACATTATTGTATTAAAAATATAAATGATTCACTAAATGAATCTGTTAAAATAAATACGTACCATAAAGATAGATCCGCACTTGTAACTTTCAACTTCCATAGACTGTAAAAGGTATGCGTGACAATGTAACTAGTGAGAACACATCTTAAGCAAAACTATATTTGTTAAATTTTATCGTCATTCTCTTCATTGCGAAGGTTAAACGCCAATTAAAAAAAAAAAACAATCTAGAGAGATAAAAAGAGTAAAAGCTCGGTTAAAGTGGCGATCAGAGATTGCCATAAAAAAAATCTCGAACACATATATCAATCTAGAGAGATTAAATAGAGTAAAAGCTCGGTTAAGGTGGCGATCAGAGATTGCCATTAATTGTTAAAATTCGCTTCAATGTACTGATCGACGCACTCGTCGTGACCTCGCAAGTCTGTACGTGCTTTTAAATAATAATCTTGGGTTTTTTTTCCAACGCAGTTGTTGACAACATTTTTTAAACATCCTACTACCTACTCTCATTGTGAAAAATGTGAGGTATTTGAGAGTAATTGAGACATCTCGTCTTATTCTCTAGACAGAGTTAAAATTTGTGCCATATATTTTGCGGGTGCTTGCGACCTGCCGGACTGACTAAGAATGATTACGAACAGTTTATCACGTACGTTTGTTTTGAAATTAAGCCGTATTATTTTCAACCGACTATAAAAGGTTTTTGTCGTCTGTATTTTTTGTGCATATTACGAAATATCTTTGACAATTTTATTAAGACCAGATTTTAATTATTGCTGGAAAAAAACTCTTTTTAGGGTTAAGCTCGTCTTTGTACATGTCATTTATTATTTGTGTGTATAATAAAGAATAATGAATTCTTTTTTAATAGCATTTTTTATTACTGTAAGGGTGGTCCCATACATTTTATAAAAAAATACCGCCCCTAAGTGTAAAAAATGGGGGATGTCATATTGAACTTTTTATAAACTTCCCGTTATTTGAAGTAATTTTTATTTTATTTTCTGAAAAAAATATTATTATAATTGCGTTTTCCATGCTATATCTACTTTCTATAATTATTTCTGTAGACAAAGCTGAGCTGAGAGATCGCTTCTGTCTGTGTTTGCGAAGCGGCACCGGGCTTAGTGCCGCTTCTTGGGAGAGGCTTTTGTCCAGCTGTAGACTGATGCGGACTGATGATGATCATGAACCGAGCTCAAGCGAACCTTCCAATAATAACTATTTATCTTGGAAGCTCTACAAATAAAGCACGAATCTACTCAGCTTCTATTTTGAGACACCCTAGTTTACTCAACAATAACATTGTTGAACAAACACCTTGCTGCAAGATAACTTAGATACACATCTAAATATGGCGGCAAACAGAATAAATTGATGGTAATTTACGAACAAATATACATGCAATCAGTATTGCCACCGTTCACCTGCCATAACGTACTTGGACTAAGAACTGGAAAAACTTTAGTATTATTTTAATTCTATATATACGATTGGTGGTGTCTACACCATTTGCAAAGAGGAATATCTTCTACCGGGCTGATACGTCTACTCCACTTGCCCGGGGTTCTAGGACCGGCATCTGTTATTTTTTGGAGGTATTATAATATACTTGGTTGGGTTAAAACTCGACTTGCGCGATCTAGACAGTTCGATGGCCATCTGTGTTTTTATCGCGGTAGCTCTTCGTATATCAGTAGTTCGTTGCTCTTAGTAGATTTACGTCACTTTTACATAAAACGTGTCCATAAACATGATCTAAGATGTCTAGACAAATACTTTATGCTTGATTCTCCTTTCACACTAACGCAAATTTATCAAGGAACAATTTGGCAGTAGTTACATGACATATGAACAGCGAATGTCATTTCCGTATAATTAAATCTTTCCGCAAGACGTTAACGCAAACAGAGAGGGGTTGTTGTCTAAGTAGCCTGGTTGGTCTGCATGATGTGGTACGTTGGTACTCGTAGTTTCTGATTCCAACGGTACAGAGAATGTCTGTTAGGTCACCCAACAGACACAAAGGTATAATCTTAAAGGTATAAAGGTATAAACTTGGGTGTTTATGATAATATTGTGTTTATGTGGAACGTAACTTCCCTGCTTGCTCGGGAAGTGTGTTTTCGGAAATTCACCTCTACTCATCACCATCACATTACCTCCGAATTTCAGGTCTCTAGCACTTACGCCCTTAAAAAAATACATGTTCAGAGTTGAACAGAAATAACTTTTAAATTGTAACTTATATACTGTGTACGTAGCATGGCCCCATTTCTCGAACAATAAGCTTGTAAAGATAATACGATAGGTACGTTTGATCTCGAGTATCCACTTACTGCAAGTATTTTCCGATTGAACCCATTTATTGATATTATTTTTTCCCTACTGAAGAAGGGAGATTATGGCTTATGCACTTGGTTCCTAACATAAAACTGGTCGGGCAAGATATTTTTTATTAATTTGTTGAAATATTATTGAAAATTGTATTAAAACGTATTGTTTCTTTGTTAGATCAAGTGACTAGACGTTGTGTAAAGCAGCTAACTAAGCAATATTTTATGCTACTTAGGGTCTTTCTGTGAAAAATCTTATTGAATGATGGCCCGTGTGTGGTGTGTAGGTACTGCAAGACCAGGAAGAGCTTCAAACTAACCGTATCTATACCATCCTACTTTAATATAATAAATGCGAAAGTGTGTGTGTGTGTGTGTGTGTGTGTGGGTGTGGGTGTGTGTGTGTGTGTGTGTGTGTGTGTGTATGTGTGTGTGGGTGTGTGTGTGTGTGTGTGTGTGTGAATGTTTGTTATCACGTATCTCCGTAACTACTAAACCGATTTTGATGAAATTTGGAATGTAGATAGTTTAGGATCTGGAATAACACATAGGCTAATTTTCGAAAATCGACCCCTAAGGGGGCTTAATACGGTTAAATAGGTAAAGTTTCTATGAAAAAAAATTGGTTGATTTGCTTAAAACTCTGTACAAATGAACTATAAAGTAAATAATGAAACACGTATTTTTTTTTTTCAAAATTATCCCATGGAGGTGTACAATTGTGTTCTAAACTTTGTATAAATTGTAATACTTGGTTCGATTCATTCAAAAGTTGGTGTACATAGTTTGAAGCCTGGAGACTGTCATATGCCACTTTTATTAACATAACACGCGGGCGAAGCCGCGGGCAACAACTACTTTAGAATAAAACAAAAAATTTTATTCCATTCCTACTGAAAAGCGATGACGAGTAAAGAGGAAAACTTTACAAATAGATTGCAAACTCTTTTTTTTATTAGCGATCCATTCCAAAACAAAATTCGTCACCATACAAACAGCAGCAAAGATTACATTCATAAATTAATATTTATTCATTTATTCATTGCATTTACATACATTGTTAGCTTGGATCTTAAATTAGCTTGTTAGTAAGTATATGTATGTACCCTGTCAGGGCGCTGCAATCGATCTTAAGATTATTATATTTTTAATTATTAATTACAATGATGGCTACAATCTTACAATTTCATTATAATAAAATTGGGCATTTTCATATAGCATCATTGGGCAATAGTCTACATGACTGATATACTAATTATATAGACTTTTTTATGAAAACATACATACTAGCTTCTACCCACGGCTTCGCCCGCGTGGTACCCAGATAAAAAGTAGCCTATATGTTATTCTGATGTATAAGTTATATTGCTGTGCCCAGGCACAGACACATATCAACATGCTTCGCATCATACAAGCTCTGATTAGTTTGGGGCTGGATGATGCTGTGTGAAAAATGTCCAGCATTATTTATTAACTAGCTTCTCCCGACGGCTTCGCCCGCGTAGTATCCCGATAAAAAGTAGTCTATGTTATTCTGATGTATAAGCTACATTGCTGTGAAGTTTCATCAAAATCCGTTCAGTAGCTTTTGCGTGAAAGAGTAACAAACATCCATCCTCACATTATACATAGAAAATACCCAGACCCGAGAAAAATATTTGCAGATCATACAAACATTTGTCCGGCTGTGGGAATCGAACCCGCAACCTTCTGCGTATCAGCGGGCCTTCGTCCACTGCGCTACAGAGATCGTCATATTACTAGTTTTAGAAGTTTAAAAATACATAGAGCTTCTTAGAAGATTCGTTATCATTCTTCGTTCGAATTAATCAAGAAATCAAAGGGAATGGATCCAATTATCCGAACGTTACCCACTATAGCAAATTGGGCATTGCAAAGTAAAGCTAAATAAATAGAGCAAGGCTTTGTTAGAACATCTTTTTTTTTTTTAAGTTGTATAACAATGCAAAAAACGTATATCATAATAACAATTATAAGTAAAAAATCGCTCAAAAAGTTCGCGACTGTATTTCTGTATTTGACGACCGATGTGGCGCGGTGGGCGAAGGTCCGCCTGCGACAATCTGCAAATATTTGTTCCGGATGTTCTGGGTATTTTCTATGTATAATAAAAAAATATCTATCTATGTAATGTATTGTATTAAGTATATGAGTCATCTAGTACCCATAACACAAGCTCTCCTTAGCTTCGGGCTAGATGATGCCGTGTGGATTGTCCAACATTATTTATTTATTCTCATGGTCATCTTCAGATAGATTTATTTGTATACCAAGTAAGAGGTAGTTGCATTGTTACACAACTGAGGAAAGTATGTTTTTTATTTATTTATTCATCTTTGAACAAGTTATTACATAAGATATGTTACATGTTTTCCGCCCGTAAATAAATAAATACATAAATCTACTACAACGCGAAAGTTTTTGAGGATGGATGTTTGACACTCTTTCACGCATAAACTACTGAACGGATTTTGATCAAACTTTACAGTAATCTAGCTTATACATCAGAATAACACATAGGCTACTTTTTATCCGGGTACTACGCGGCCGAAGCCGTGGGCAAAAGCTAGCCCCAAACAGCAGAGCTTATATTATGAGAACTACAAGCATGTGCGTGTATATGAGATTATTTATGACCTTCTATTGACGAAACGGCTGGATTGATATTGATGAATGAGGTATCGTTGGACACGTTAAAGATCCCGAGATGGACATTATATGTATACATACAGAAACACGGTTACTACTTTATCTCCCACGATAGATGTAGGATTGTGAAGGATTTTGACAAGGGCTTCGGACATTATTAATCAGTTTATTTGATTAGATTGCGAGCGGAAAAATAGAACGTGGCAGATATTGCCGATACGAGCGTGCGACTCCCTATAGGTACTTACATACTATATTTACAAGTATGTAGAGGTACATTTAGTTAGGCACGGCTCACAGAGCTTCGCTATTCCTAACAATATATATCCTCAGATTCATACGCAGTGAGTAGATCTTTAAGGAAACCAATTAGCAATCAGAGACACGCCCAAACATGTAATTAGTACATAGCCGTGTTTTGAAAGAAGTTATCAATCCACGTGACAAGTTGCAAGCCTATCGCTGATTGGAGCACAATTAAAAGAATCCTGAACATTTTTCACAGAGCATCATCAAACCTCAAAGTAAGCAGAGCTTGTGTTATGGGAACTACATGACTGATATACTACTTATATACATTTTTTTTTGTAAATACATAAATATTATACATAGAAAACATCCAGATCTCGAGACAAATATTTGCAGATGCAAACATTTGTCCCGCAGCGGGAATCAAACCCCAATGCGCCACGGAGGTTGTCAAAAAAAAAACAAATAACTTGGACATAAAGATCTTGGATGCGGTAGTCACATCACTTTAGATAAAAAACCTAACTTAAACCTAAAACCTAAAAACTTGCTTAGAAATCTATTCCTCAATGTTACCCACTTACTTAAAATAACCTACAGAACTTATCTACCGGATGAGACAGTGTGGTTTTTTGCAATTGGTTTTTATGGATGGATGGTTCTGAAATAAATTTTATGAAATAACAACAAAATTAAATGTCGAATAAAATAATTAGATATAAGTGCCTAGTATCATTTTGCAAACTAGTCATAAAAAAACATTTCTTTTTACCTACTGATTTATTTAAAAAAAAAAAAACGTCAATAATGGATTTTTATACACGTTCTCCACCCTCCAACTTTACTTTTAAGTCATGTAAAAAGTAGTAAAATACCTTCCGAGCAGGTTTAGTACAAAATATTAAATTTTGTTTCTTCCGTCACCGCTTCAAATAAAACAATAAGGCAACTTGATTAATTACAAGATTTAATTAACCAGGATTAGTTTCATTTTCTTAATAACACAAAGATCCACATTATTTTGGCTTAGTTAGATATTACAATGTTCCATAAGACTACATAGTTACATAAATTAATAATAATTTATAAAAATAAAAAGTAAGATCTCTCTACCTCACGAAAAAATTCAAGTAGTTAAAACTCTGGCTCATCAAAAACGGTGGCCGTCTCATTACGGAACGTCTCAAACGGAAACGCGGATTATGCGATATATTTATTTGAGAATCGTTTGCAAACTATCGTACTACTTAAATTTAATACGTGAAAGTTTATTTAGAGTTTTAAAACACTAAGCGAATGTCTGTTGCAAGGATCAACCTAATGGCTGAACTGCTTTGGATAACATTATGGAGGAGGTGTAGTTTGTGGCCTAGAAAAAACACGAAGGCTTTTTTATATCCGGGAACCACGCAAGCGAAGCCGTGGGTACATGCTAGTGTATAAATAAATGACGGTTACCGTTTCTTAGAGAGCATATACCTTTTTTGTTTACATCTTGATGAGTTTCTGGAGCAGAAAATTAGAATGAGAAGGTAGTCTGTACAGATTGACGATTAGAATGTTTTTGGCTTAAGAAAATTGAAATAAAACTTTTTACACAACTAGAAAGTATGGTATAGAAAAAAAAACGTTTATTTGGCACAAACAATGACAAGATAATGGTTAGACATAGGTCGTATTTCAGGGAAATTTCGAAACAGCTAATGGCGCTTACCTCAGTCAGAAAATTAGCATTGCTATTGAACGAGGTAATGTCGCTAGCCTTTTGGGTACCCTGCCTGCGGTCGGTGACTTAAACTAGAGTTAAGTACTGATAGGACTACAGATAGAGAACAGTCTTCTTTTCCTTTTTTTGATATTATGTAGTTAGTTAATTATTTTTTTAAACTGTTTTTAAAGTAGTTCTAGTATTCTATTTTATAAAATTTTCCGATTCTCATATTACAAAAAAGTATAAGTACCTAAATCTTAAACAAAAAAAAAATTGGTTAAAATTAATAAGAATAATATTTTGATTTTTGTTTATAAGTATTTTCATTGTACCTTTATCATCATGTGTTACTGTTTATTTTGTTTGTATCTTAAGGTGTACAATAAAGTATTTTCATTCGTTTTCATTCATTCATGCACTCATTTGTTTCTTCTGTACCAAAATGGCGTTCAACTCAGCATTTATACACGCTGATTATAATCATACTAAAACATAAAGGAAACAACGGTTATAGATCTTTTCGAACATAATTTTCTGATTGATCGAAAGAGAGAAGTGAACAAAGATATCCAAGTATAGTTCTCTCTACTAGATGACGTATTACCGGATAATCCGGTGTTTTTTTGTAAGTTTATTCATCCGACAATACCTGCCGAACCGTTCATTTAATCATAATTAAACTTTGTAGATAACGGGTAACAATTTTTATCTCGAATAATTATGAGCTTAATCAGTAGCGAAGTTTCAAACTATTGCAACATCGCAAGATCTCAGTTACCGTGTGGTGCCGGCTTAGAATTTGCACCACCCCAACTCTTCCCGTGGTTGTCGTAAGAAGCGACTAAGGGACATACACCAGGGGGCGGGCAGCAGCGCCCCCTGCAGAACAATCCTTCATCTAACTGCGATCCCCAACCCGCATGCCCAGCGTGGGGATTATGGGCATTACCCCCCAATGATAGAAGCCAAAAGAAAATGGCCCCCAGTTCCCGGCCACCTCGCTATTCCTGGTCATGGTAGCGGCCATGGTAACGGCGGGGCAGGGGGTGCTAAGAATCACCAGGCTACCCCAGGCTACCATTTACCACTAAAACGAACCCTGGCTACGTTTAGAAGACAGGGCGCTATGGCGCTCATTAGGGGAGGCCTATGTCGAGCAGTGGACTAATATAGGCTGATGATGATGATGATGATGAAGATCTCAGTTCTTGGAAAATTTAAAGATAACAAAAGCTTTAATTGCTATTAAGGCCTTTATCAAGGCCACGAACTGGTTACTGACCTGATACATAATGACCATGAAAGGACCCGGTGGCATTGACGAATCTATAAACTTTCTTTTTATATTATTACGCCGAAGATATTGAAAGAAACTAGACTTCTATACGAAAGACTGGTTAACAGCAGCACTCAATAGAATTGAAGGAAAACTGCATGACAAAGACTTCCCTCTTTGCCCTGCAGTGGGATGCCATAAGCTAATAAAAAATTATTCATTAATTTATGTCGTGTTAATGACTCATTTTTTAAATCTGTTTTGATCAATGTGTGGCCACTTGTACAGCCTTATCGATGCCTGTATGAAATGTTCCCGGGTGCAGGTTATGAGACACAGTGAGCAGTAGAGCAAGTGCGCCATATTCTGTATGAGTTCCCCTCACTCACACTGGACGTGGGTTGGGTTAATTTTCCCCTATTTGGCTAGGTTGCTTCTGCAGCGGCCAACTTGGGTGCGAAGCCTATTAAGCGATTTCCAAATTGGCCACTGCAGCTCGTACCCAGGAGGCAAACGTTCTGCAGGATCTATGAAGTTCAGTGTAGAGAGATATGATATCGCATGTATTATATTAGTAAAATAATCCTACTAATATAATACCTAAATGCAAAGTCTGTGTGTGTGAATGTTTATTACCACGTATCTCCGTAACTACTAAACCTGTTTTGATGAAAGGGGTTAATTAGGGTGGTAAAGTTTCTATGGAAAATGTTATTCCTTGGTTAGATACGCTCAAAACTCGGTACAAATAAACTTAAAAATAAATAATAAAACACGTATTTTTTTATTTTTCCAAACTACTCTTTAGGGGTTTGGGGCAATTGAGTTCTAAAGTTTGTATGATTTTTTAACTATACAGTAATATAGCTTATTTATCAGAATAAGACATAGTCTACAATTTATAATGATATTGTGCGATTTGGCTATAAGTATCAATTAAGCCAGTAAAATTATATCGCATATATCTATACTTATATGTTTCTGGGCTAAACCGCTGAGCCGTTTGTCACAAAATTTATATAATAATTTATACGCTACTTTTATTAACATATGAGTATCACGCGAGCGAAGACGCTGGCAGAATCTAGTTCATGATAATATTTTTTTATTTAATTAAGACGAGGCAAACTGGCAAATGACCCATCTGATGGTGCACGGTTACCGTTCCCTATTGACATCAACACCTGGGACACTCTACCTGCTCTGAAGGACTCATTTTACATTATTTCGACAATAAAAGAAATGCCTATAACATTATTGTCAATATTACTTCAAAAGAGTTAATTTGTTGGAGTGGACGTGGCTAACTTTAATGGGGAAAGTTTAATTGCCATTGGGATTGAAAAGTGTAGAAAAACTTTATCTAAATGGCTGAAAAAATTTTTATTTGAAGAATTCCTTTATTTTTAAAAGTAGATTTTTCTGCCTTTGATAATACATAAAAATAATAACACATTTATTCATACAATGTATAAGTAGGTAGGTATAAACTAGCCGATGCCCGCGGTTTTACTCGCGTAGGATAGGTAATTGATAGGTTCGAGGAATACGATTTTTCATACAAAAGTTTTGGGGTTGAATTTTCCAAATTCCGTTCTTAGTGCACCCCTACACCATAAGAGGAATATACCCTCCAAGTTTCATGGTCCTAGGACTTATGGTTTAGGCTGTGCGTTGATCCACCAATGAGTAAGGGAACAGTTTTATATATATTGATGGACAGATGGAACAGCTAGCTATCTCAAGACCATTGCAAACGATCTATAGATAGTTCAACTGATCCAGATCACTATCAGTCAGAAGCATTATAAATAAATAAACACCCAATAGACACATTGTTTAAATAATCTGTAAATCACAGCCTTTAGTACCATTCAATAGTCTGTGTAGGTAATAGAGTTAACAAGAAAATGTACATCTATGGTGTGTATTGTTTATCAATAAATCCATAGATACTTATAAGTTCCATAAGTCTACGATGTCCATTGATCATATCCGTGTCCGACAGATATTTGAACTGTGTTCGACCTTGTTTGGAGAGGCAGACATTTTTTCATCAATGTTGTAAAAGATCTCTTGTTAGCCTTTTATTTAATAAACCAGTTATTCCACGCGCTCCATAAAGTATTTTATTGATAGTCAGTAAACAGATAGTATAAACATAGTCCTAACCCCACATTTAGATTTCCTGTATCGTGGGTATCAGAAATAACGAGTACCGTGGTATAGCAACACCACCGGGAACAAATATCTGCAGAATTTGCAAACATACGCACGACAATTATTAAATTAATAAATTGTATACACTGTTTATTTAATATTTAGAGACTGTAGCAAGTTTTTCCAGCGCTATCGAATTGAATATTAGTACCTAATTCAACTTTGTACCTAGCTACCCACCTTGACGTTCAATGCCTTAAACCCTTGGAAGGGAAAAGCCACCCATAATCCTAGTGTGGGGACTAGTAAACCTAACTTGTTTGCCGGTAACGAAACCTGTTTTGTACCTACCAACATAGGCACTACCTACATTTAATGATGTATTGAGTTGTTTTCGTAACTTAGTTGGCAAGTATTCTAGATCAAATAAACACACTATTATTAAAAAAAATGTGAAACTATTCAGTATTCATCAAAATATATGTATCAAACTGAACAGCAGACTCTCAATTTGACGGTGGCGATAAGGGAAACGGAAGTAGCTGTCACAGTTTGAGTAAATGTCGTTAGAAGTAGTAGAGCTACTTGTGAAAGTGCTCGTCTGGGAAGTACTACCGCCATATATATATAAATAAATAGCATATGAGACTTTTCAAATGATATGCCTCAGGGTCAGCAATACGCAATTCCGTACCTATGCTTGTTTGACATTTTAGTAGTTTTTTTATCGCCTCCGCCGCTACGACGCCACCATTTTTCTTTTATCCCAAAATATTGACTACCTTGTTATCATAAGGAAAACAATGTAACATAAGTAGATCTATTTAAAATATAATTATACATTTTATTAACACAAATTCTAGTTTTTTATTGAATCCCTCAAATAGAATAAATTATGATAATAATTATAATGTGACTTATAAAAGTTTTGCTGCTCTGTGTTAAAACTTATAATTCTTTATTGTACACAGAAATAAAACAGAAATATTAAACAAGATATTAGGTGAGGCATGTACAAAGGCGAGCTTAACCCTAAAAAGAGTTATATATAATTTTAAATTTACTCGACGCACGAAATGCAACAAAAGGTTTTGGTATTTTTTCGCCGCGTAGCAGAACGCACGTTCTGCAACTTACTTGTTGTATACTCCAAAATGACGACTCACAAACTGCAACTAATCCGTTGTATAATACTCGACGCACAAAATGCAACAAAAAATTAGGTAGGTATTTTTTCGCCGCGTAGCAGAACGCACGTTCTTCAACTTACTTGTTGTATACTCCAAAATGACGACTCACAAACTGCAACTAATCCGTTGTATAATACTCGACGCACAAAATGCAACAAAAAATTAGGTAGGTATTTTTTCGCCGCGTAGCAGAACGCACGTTCTTCAACTTACTTGTTGTATACTCCAAAATGACGACTCACAAACTGCAACTAATCCGTTGTATAATACTCGACGCACGAAATGCAACAAAAGGTTTAGATATTTTTTCGCCGCGTAGCAGAATGCACGTTCTGCAACTTTCTTGTTGTATACTCCAAAATGATAACCCACGAACTGCAACTAATCCGTCAGTTTGACGTTCAGTTAGTTAATGCGAACGCTAGAAACTTGTGCTCAGGGATCTAAAACCGATCTATTCACCAATTCCGACAGGCAAACTACTTAATTAAACATCTTTTAAAATAAATGTTAAATAACTTGAAATGTAATTGAGGAGTCAAGTTTGATTCACGCGTGTATAGCTCAAGTTGAGAGAGAAAATTAAATTTCTAAGAACGAAGTCTTGGAAATAAACTCAAAGCGGCTTTTATTTCTGCTTAGTTCACGAGGAATGAAGTGAAATGCAAGTCGAACTTGAGAGACTGACTATAACTTGATAAAGAGAAACCTGCAGAGTGTCCCAGAAAAAGGATTATTTTAATGGGAGAAATAATAACTGTTATTGGTAAATTTTTGAGAAACATGGTGGTAAAAAGCTGCAGGTTTTCGGTATTAAATGAAATAAATATATTATTTTTCAGGAACTGGCTTCAAAACAGGAAGTAAATATAAAGTCCAAGATGAAATTTCATTCCCCATTTTTTGGCCATCATTTTTTCATAAAGTTTGTATGGGTGGTCCTTGATATACTCGTAACCCTACCTACTATTAAAAAAAGAAAAAAATCATTCAGTTCTCTAACTCCCTTCGGCCATGATGTGATGAGATACAAGATAAGTAAATAGGTAACAATTAAGCAAATGTATAATCTCTCTTTTTTTAAAAAAAAACAGACCAAAAACAGAAGAAAGAAAAATGCTGCCCCCCAAGTCACGGCTTCACAAAACATCTTTTGAAAAGGACAGTACATATATTATGTCAATCGTCTCAAATTTATAATATTATAAATAACTAGCTACAGCTTCGCCCGCGTGGTACCCGGATAAAAAGTAGCCTATGTGTTATTCTGATGTATAAGCTGCGACCTGGGATCAGATTGTCAGATTGTCTGGTAGATATCGCTACTTAGCTAAGCTCATGTGTTATTTGGTGTGCAATAAGGTATTTTTGCATCAGTTACAACTCGTACTTGTGCTGATATACCAGGAAGGTATTCTCTAGTGGTTATCGTTATGACTTAGTCTATTAGTTTCATAACTAGAAGGCTCTCACAATATCGCCAAACTGCAAACTTCGATGCAGGTCCTCGGCTTATTAGTTTAGTGGGCATCCGGTGTCAAAGTCTGCCATCCGCTGGGAACTTCGAAATACGGCCTTTGTACCATAGAATACTGGGGAGTCAGATGGAACTTAGAGATAATGTTGATCTATTGATATATCTTTGTAAGTACAATTAATTCTTAGATGCCACACTCTTTTACTCAGACTGGAGAATAATAGATAATGTAGAAAAGAAGTGTTATGAAATTTGGTACTATCTTCGTTGCAGACTAAACTTTTGCAAGATGCCACAATAACTAATTTACTGAAAAGTGTTTAAGAAAACGAATACAAACAGAGGCGAACTACCTACTTAAGAGGAAGCCGGTCCAGCCTTCTCTCCCGCGACCCCGCGCCCGGAGGCCCTTCATTTGGCCGTCGATCTCATAGCTATAGGTATATAGGATAAGCGTATTAATTTAATTTTACTGATTATTATTATTTACACATAATTGACAATGTCGCACATGTACAGGGCAGACTTAAGATATCAGATACCTATCATGTTTATTTGGAAGTAGAGTGATCTAACTAATAGTCAACGAAGACGCCTTTTTACAGCGTTTGTCTATTTTATACTTACTCATTAAATTAAGTGCCAAAATATTTGACGAGTTAAGGATTGTTATGCTATTCATATTGTAAAAACGGGAATTTTCACGTACCGCACTATCGGTGAAGGCACCGACTAAGTTTGGACTCATTATCATTCATTCATCATTCATCGACGTTCTACCTCTGCATCGCATCGTGCGCGACGCGACGCGGAGGTAGAACGTCTCGATCACTCACCCTGATGAAGTCTCTCGGAATGAGTCGAAACTTAGTCGGTGCCTTCACCGATAGTGCGGTACGTGAAAATTCCCGTTTTTACAATATGCATAGTCAAGTTCACGATAGTTTTTAGAATAAGCTTGTTACCTTACCATTAAGTAAATCTTAATATTAGTAATGTGTATCATCTTTGCCAATAAATAATTCTGATTCTGATAGCGACAGACGTGTTGAATTTTTTCTTCTAAAAGCCACATCACGGCTCTATATTGTTGTTCCGCTCAAAGCATCATCATAAAAAAGGATTTTATTTGTTATGGCTACCTACCTAGCAAGCTAATATCCTCAGTAAAAGGATATTGCACATCTGCCAGCAATTTATACCCTGACTAATAACAACACAGTTGTATTTCTAATGGTTTCTCTTGATTATAATTAGTTTAGCTCACTCAGACGCACTGATATTTTAGAACGAATAAATAGAGATCACGGCGCTTTTAGATAAGGGTAATTTCATACTGGTGATACACTGTCAATATAATTATTATTATATAAGACGACTTCTGTGGCGCAGTGGGCGAAGGCTCGCCTGAAACGCAGAAGGTTGCGGGCTCAATTCCCGCCACGGGACAAATGTTTGTATTTGCAAATATTTGTCTCGGGTCTGGGTGTTTTCCTATGTATAATATGTATGTATTTACAAAAAAAATGTATATACTCGTATGTAGTATATCAGTCATGTAGTTCCCATAATACAAGCTTTGCTTAGTTTGGGGCTAGATGGTGCTGTGTGAAAATGTCAAGGATTATTTATTTATTTATACAACTAGAGACGAACAGCTAAAGCGTAACCTTGAACTTTCAAACCCTGCAAGTAGACAGTGACGGCTTGTTCTAGGATTTGTCGCGCACAAGGAATCGGCGTAAATTCACTTTCTAATTTCACGTAGTTTTTAAGTTGACATTTCTATATGATCATTATAATTTCAATGAATAAAAACCTATTGACTTTGACTTTGACGTCAGCGCCATAATTATGTGGTTAGCTTATCTCTATATGGCATCTATTAATCCACTTTAGTTTTGG
The DNA here is from genome assembly GCA_958496245.1 of Perizoma flavofasciatum. Classification (NCBI taxonomy): domain Eukaryota; kingdom Metazoa; phylum Arthropoda; class Insecta; order Lepidoptera; family Geometridae; genus Perizoma; species Perizoma flavofasciatum. Next base: position 10,750,491 of record OY292437.1, read on the forward strand.
CGCTATAGACTCGATATCCTTAAGTAGAATTTTAAAAAATGATGTCGATTTTCCCCTATAATAAAACACGTGCTCAAAACGACGAATCAAAATATTGTAAGGGAACTTGCATGTCCTAGATCCATTAATAAATAAATAAATAAAATGAAATGTGCGGATGTGCTTCTGACTATCCCCTATCTTGAGAAATACAGTCCTGTTTTTGTTGTTTTAGAAAACACGAAAGGACGACGAAGACTGATAATCGTTTTAAAATTCACTCGTAATCGCTTTGTCGTAACTCTCTAAGGCGGTGTGCAATTCAGATTCACTATTGATTCGGAAACACTTTGAATATTATGTGAATGAATATTCATTCATTCAGATCCTTCAGAACATCGATGTTAAAGGCATATCCGTATTCAGGATATTGTAGGATGTTATTATAACAAACGATTCAGAATTATGGATTTTGTATCTTAAGAGGCCTGCGGAGGATGAATTGTCCATACCAATGTAATACCAAAGTAATTTGTAAATAGAGCTTATTTCCACCATATTATGTTATTATTTGCTTTCGAATAGTATTTATCTAGGTACCTTAATAAATATTTTTTCAAAATACTTACTTAAAATGAAATGTAAACGAATCGCATTTTGGATATTTTTATTTTTAATTATGTTATTTAAGACATGTTATCATCTTATTTGTTTAATATGAAAAACAACAATATCTTACGTATTTTTTGATTAGGTACATATCTTAAATTGTCTTTTTATAGAATAACAACACGATGTAAAAAATACAACACGTTTTCAGTTATCATTTTTGGTATTACGGAACACCACCAAGTTAATAACAAATTCTGAATGACTAACATTGCTATCGCGCAAGCACGGGCGGGCCTGCATCAGCCAAAAAGAGATAGAGATGTTTTTGGACGCTCCTCGAATTCAAGTTGCAAGATGCGTTCGCCGGACCCTTAAGTCTTATAATTCATCGTCTACATCGTTGTACGTAGAAAAAAACATCAACATACATTGTTGAAAGCCAGCGTGCATTTTTATTTACTTCTGAGCATTGAACTATTGCATGCGCTGCAGCGATGCACGCATGCCTCAGAGAATGTATAAGATAAAAGTGACAGGTAATAATCAGTACTCTTTGGCAAAGGTGTAGACTTACCATCCAACGTGCCAATCAATGCGGCCAGTATTTTGGGAACGCTTCCGACCTCAACTGATCCAGATCACTACCAGAGTAGTGATCTGGATCAGTTGAGGTATCCATAGATCGTTTGCAACGGTCTTTAGATGGAAAGCTGTTTCATCTGTATTTTTTTTATATACCTACTTGTAAATAGTTGAATGAATAAATGTATTTCTTACATCTATCGCAGACTGCTTCAAGGGATAATGAGTTGATACAACCTTTGTGAGTGTGTGTATGTGTGTGATATGTGGGGTGTGTGTGTGATGTGGGGGTGTGCGTGTGGTGTATCGGTGTGAAGGTGTGTATGTATGTACACCCTATAACCTTGACCTTGATATTACCTTGATCATAATGATCATGTAGTAATTCCCAATACAACTTATTAAATTATACATAACAACTACTAAATACTAGGAACAAGCTCTATAAACTTCCGCCGCAAGACCGAAATACACTCGCAGACAGAGAAATGTACGAGCATAGCGTGTCGTAGTACATTCTGCCGTAGTCAGTATATTTAGATGTGACTTGTGGAACAGTATGTAAGGGTGCGTTCAGGCGAACAACACTATAACTGAGAAAATGACTCCGGTTTTAACAAAAAAAACTAAGAATAAAAAGTCCCGTGGGTCAATCACGCTAACCTATGGCTATCGAGATGGCAATCAATTTTGACACTCGTTCCCCATTTGAATTCGCCAAAAGTTTAAAGAAATAAATATAATGACATTCCCTTGTCAATACCTCCATGAAAATGTTCACAAAAATATTAATTTGTTTAAGAAAAAAAGCGATATATATAATCACAAAGACTCCATAAAGTTAGTAAATCATTTAAAGGACACGGTATACGCTTTTACAACAAACTCCCAAGAGCTAAACAAAAATTATCAATTAACAAATTTAAAAACATAATTAAACAACTTTGAATGGCCCATCCAACAAATTGCGATTACACTGATTCCCATCACTTGGTTCCCATGTTACCCAGACTAAACTGAAGGCCATGAACTATCCATGAACAAACGAAATATGTGATTTTGACAAGTAATCGTGTCACTCTAATGTCATGCCTCCATCTCATATTAGAAATTATATTAATCGCCCCGGTGAACCCACACTAGGATTCTCTGTATCGGGGGTATCAGAATCTACGAGTACCATAGTAACGCAAAACAAACATTATTTTCTAACGGGAAACGAACCTGCACTTCTTGTGTCTCAGCCAGCTAATCGCCCACCTTGCCACTGAGGTCGTCAATTGACTATGAAAATCAATGGCACTTTATGCTGAAACCAATTTACTACCTACCTATTCGCAGTGCATGTTAAGCCAAACTAAATTACACAATATATCACCTAGTTCTCTTACTCGTTTTTTGTTCGATAATAAATATATTACATTATGTACCTATTATATCTATCTAATATTAGGCTTTATTATGCATTTAACCAAAAGAATGTACCTAATCAAAAAGTTATTGCAAATAAATGTTATATTAATTTTTGGTGTGTTTTCCATATAACACAAAAGATAGCTGGAAGATAATGCTATCAAGCATTAAGTTCGCCTATGTACAGTACTTTTTAAACTTACAATAAGGAATTATCTATCTATCTATAAAACGGGTCTTTATCACGTTTATCTTTTTTATTATTTTCACTACATTTCGACTGTAACAGCCGTCACAATAAAAATCTAGGAAAAGACCCGTAAAACTTATACTGAGGTTATCTAATAGCAAAAGTTTGAAAAATACTAAATGGTATATATCAGTGCATGACAAAAAGCCAAAAATATATCAACAATGATCTTTGATGTTTAAAATATTTATAGTTGAAATGGCACTGTTTAAAAAAGATGAACCATCGACTTTTCATTAATTAATATCCTTTATGAAATAAAAACAAATAAATTTGTTGAAGTAAAATTAAAATGAATATTTTTTTTGCATAGTGACATAAGCGTAGTTAGTTGGTACGTATTTATGACTGACCCTCAGTTAGGTAAGTAGGGTAAACCCTTCATTGACCATTGTCCTTAACCAAGAGTGAGTACTTAGTGCCATTTCTTTTTTATGTCACTGCAAAAGTATTGTTTAGGTATAACATAACTTGACAGACATAATATTTTAAAAGTAATACTAAAACATTTTTTACGCTGACTATAATTTAGCGATTTTTAATATTGAATTTTGAATCATAAAAGCAGTGGGCGTGGATGGTTCCTTCTATAAGAAAAAATATTAATTTTGAAAGTATTCGCAGTCCATTTTCGTCGCAATCCCTAATGGTAATAACACTAAAAGATGAAACAACATCAGAAAATACGTATTTCAAAGTTGCATAGGTATCCCGTTTAGAGTGCACTTAATATCTAAATATATGCTTATTATATGCTCAATCGCTGTCGTTTAACTTGAAAAGGGGTTTGAATGTTTGAAATGAAGAAAAGCACCGAAGCTCTTGCAATTCCACAGACAAACAGCCATTTTCCCACGCCATTCCGAAAGACCTCACAATTTGTTCGCGCCAAAGTTTAAGCCGTTACACACAGCGTGCGATTAACGCTAATAATCTGCATCATTAGTCGTCCACCAACCTCGGTAAGCTGAGTGCACACGAGGTGAAATCAAGTTACTGGTTGTTTCTACACAGTATGGTATAAAATTAGCTGGAAAATCGAGTTCCCATTAATAGAAAGGCATTGGCGTGTATGTGAACAAAAAGAATGGTTAACTTATCCTGTCCTAGTAATCTTACTAATATTATAAACGCGAAAGTTTGTGAGGATGGATGTTTGTTACTTTTCTACACAAAAACTACTGAACGGATTTTGATGAAACTTTACAGTAATATAGCTTATAGGTAGACACATAAGAATAACACATAAGTTACTTTTTATCCTGGTACCACGCGGGTGAAGTCGTATTATAAACGTGAAAGTTTGTGAGGACGAATGTTTGTTACTCTTTCACGCAAAAACTACTGAACGGATTTCGATGAAACTTTACAGTAATATAGCTTATACATCAGAATAACACATAGACTACTTTTTATCCGGGAACCACGCGGGCGAAGCCGTGGGCAGAGGCTAGTTGAATTATATTTTTATTCTTGTATAATGAGTATATCAGAGGAAGTTTGAAAGTAGCATCCGTGAAGCAAAAATTGAGGAGTAATAGGTTAGCATGTTATGGGCATGTCGTGAGGGGGAAAAATGACATATTACGAGAAGAATGTTAAATATGAATGTGGATGGAAATAAAAGCAGAGATAGGCAAAAGAAAAGATGGATGGATTGTGTGAAGGAAGACATTGTTAAGAAAGGAGTGAGTACTGAGATGACGGCTGATAGAGGAGAGTGGAAGAAGAAAACATGTTGTGCCTACCCCACGTAATGTGGGATAAGGACAAGAAGATGATGATGATTTTTATTTTTAATTTTTGATTAGCATTTCATATCAGTTATCTTAAACTAAAATAAATTATCTTTAACTAATGATGATGACACGTTAGAGTTCAAGTCTGCTGGACTACATCCTTCGCTAATGAATCAATACCAAGTTTATCACGTGACCTCTGCATCACTGAAATATTAGTATTAGTGCTAGACGGGGAATCCCTTGAAGTAACTCTGGATATGGATGTGACTTGATTCACTGTGAAGATATTTTTATTCGTAAGTTCTTCAAATCTAGCAGCGTCAGTATATTGAACTAGTAATCGTATTGAACTTCATAAAATAATAAGCTTTTAATTTTTTTCTTGACGTATTTATTCTTTTAACAAATTCAAAACTATGAGTCCATAATTCCAATCCAATATAAACTCATACCGATCTTTCGCGTCGCGCCGTGCACTACTCACGCAAAAGGAAAGGAGAAAGTCGCAACCACTCACCCTGATGAAGACTCTCGGAATGAGTCGAAACTTAGTCGGTGCCTTCACCGATAGTGCAGTACGTGAAAATTCCCGTTTTTACAATATGAATAGTCAAGTTCACGATAGTTTTTGGAATAAAATAATAAATCTAGCAATATCCACATAAAGACTAGTTAAATATAAATCTAGCAATATAGTTAAGTTTTTAACGTGATACCGTATCCACCGGATATTTAATAACTGCATCCTATCAGCCGGATATTCCAGTTAATTGCGGAAATTCCATAACGCCATAGCACGAATTCCGAAATAATCCTACATTAGAGCAAAATCTATCTCACTGTGGTTCCATGGTTTTATAAAGAATGCTATATTATATCCGTCTCAAATGATCCTACTTAGTAAGTACCTACATAAGTAATTTTTTCAGACTTCTTTGGTAAATCCCAGCTACGGAGTTTATAGGTCGAACATTTTCAAAATGGCTATGTTATAATGAAAAAAAACTACTTGAATAATAATCCTACTAATATTATAAATGCGAAAGTTTGTAAGGATGGATGTTTGTTACTCTTTCACGCAAAAAATACTGAACGGATTTTGATGAAACTTTACAGTAATATAGATTAAACATCAGAATAACACATAGGCTACTTTTTATACGGGTACCAAACAGGCGAAGCCGTGGGCAGATAAAAAGTACCCGGATAAAAAGTAGCCTATGTGTTATTCTGATATATAAACTATATTACTGTAAAGTTTCATAAAAATCCGTTCAGTAGTTTTTGCGTGAAAGAGTAACAAACATCCTTACAAACTTTCACGTTTATAATATTAGTAAGATAGGATTTCCAGAATATCCAAAAATTTTAGCACAGGCCGGGGAAATGGTCAGTTGTTGTCAAAAATCATGTGTTAATCGCCACATCCAGCCAGCGTCACTGCCACGGCATCAGTTTGATCTTCCAGAATTTTTAAAAATGTAAAAATAGTATAATTTTTACAAGCCCAGTCAATCTGACCGATGGGGAATGATTATAAAGTCGTTGCCAAAGTTTGCGTGAATGTATTGATCGCCACTGCCTCCGACACTGCCTCCGCCATCGCCTCCGCCACCGCGTCAATTTGACCGCGCCCCAAAGCGTCATTAAATTCTATTTTAACGGTCAGGACGCATTGTTCAACAATTACATTAATAACTACCAAATTGACTTTTGCTTTGTCGATTTCTTTGCGAGCGGTTTTGACGAGACTGATTTATAGAAAAGCCTCACAGCAATTAGTGTGGTTTTTCCGAGTCTATTATAAAGAAAATCGTTCAAAACTGCCACCGGCCTGTTCCACTTCAAATCAGCTCTCATGCTTGTTAATTGTGCTTTATAAATAGTTTTAGTTTTTTGAAATAGTTTTTTTCAATACTCAATACATTTATTGCTTTCACATGGTAGGTACATAGATGGTGTTTATAGGTAGGTATCTCACATGAACCCTGTCTAAGGGTATAGCAACAGATAGGTAGGCAGGCCGAAGTTTTGTGTAAACAAAAAAAAAAAAAAAACTAGTAGGTACAATAAAATAAAGTCAAGGTAGGCAAAGTATCAAGCATTTGGAATAACACAATTAGGTAAGTAGGTTTAGTCATTTTTTCTTTTGTTATAATTTTCATTAGTCAAAAATAGGTACGTCACTTTTTATTTATTTTTAAGGTTTGTTAGCTTTAGTAGCATTTGTCAATTAAGAATGATTTTAGTCTTTTAGTGAACAACGAATCTTTTTGTAATTCTGTGATTTGTTTTGGAAGTTTGTTGTAGATTTTAATTGACATTATGTATGGGCCATCGCTGTGCAATTTAGAATAAGAAATTTATAACTAACATTTATTTGATGATCCAATGTTGATTTTAATAAATAAATATGATTATCACACCTTGAATTCAATTCTTTGCATGCTTAAGCTTTGAAATAATTAGTATCGTAAAGTTTACGAATTGCCCATGCTGTTTTGGGTCTCCATCAAGTTCTTCTACCAGCCAGTTCTAGTACCTGGTTGCCAACATAGTCAGTCTCGGCCTAATCTCCTCCAGCTTATCAGCGATGTTACGGACTCCCAAGCTTCTTCGAACGATTTCAACCAAAATAGCACTTTATTAAATAATATAAACACTTTTTACTACGACTGTATCGTTCACTAGATTGAGTACTTCAAATGTCACGTATTCAAAGCTCGAATGGAACTAAAATGGTCACGTGTCGCGTTTTATACCTCGTGAAACGTCATCTTGAAAGGACTAGAAGGTTGTTACGTGGGCCGCTCTAGAATGCATTTTGTCTTTTTTTAAATCATGCGATGACCCTGAAATACTTAGTAGTACTACAGTTCGATAATAGATGTCGTTAGTAGCTCGCTCCAATCGATAGGTAGGTAACAACCATGTACAGCCAAGTTATTCTTCTTAGCTGACAACACCCGTCACGAAATTTGAGCGCGTAACAATAATTACAGAAAGTTTGTGAGGATGTTTGTTACTCTTTCACGCAAAAACTACTGAACGGATTTTGATGAAACTTTACAGTAATATAGCTTATACATCAGAATAACACATAGGCTACTTTTTATCCGGGTATAATAAATTGTAATTAGAAGTGAAACATCCATTTATGATAAAACTATTTTATATCCTGTAAACGACCACAGAGTGTTTTTGCTAGATTTTTGCCGCTAATTATCTGCGGAAATCCAGCAGACGGTCGAGCAAAAAGTTTTAATAAATTGCGTTTGTAAATTTAGTTTCACGGCGTTCGTAATTAGTTTTGGTTTATATCTTTCTATACTGTGCTATAAAGCAAACCAATTATCCATTTATAGTTCACTAATCTCTGCCCACGACTTTGCTCACGTGTTATCTGGCCTATATTATGTGTTATTCTAATCCAAATTCACAAACACACCCCACACATACCTCACACTCACACACCACACACACCCCTCATACACACCTCTCACATACACACTCACACACACACACACACACACACACACACACACACACACACACACACACACACACACACACACACACACACACACAATGCGCATTTAGTTATAGTTTAGTTAGTTTTTTTACTGTTCCCATTAGGTACAACTTATAAGATGATTTTTAATTATGTCAAAGAAGAGCGGGTTTTCCTAATACAAGCATATAATTGCTTAAAAGGAGACTCCAAACTGTAAGCACTAATCTATAAGTAACAGAAATAAATATTTTGTATTTTTTTTGTAAATCTATCCAGCTGAAACGGACATTTTTAACACCAAACATCAATTTGATTATTAGTTAGATTTATGATTATTAGACATTTATGATTATTAACAAGATTTTTTGATAATAATCATGTAAGATATGGGAAGCTATCGACTTGTAAATAAAAATGCACTTGATTTCGTTTTATAACTTGGATGCTATTTAAATCAGGCTTCAATGCAAAGCAAATAATATGTTTTTTGATTTTCATATTGCAATTTGTTTATGAACACATTTGTGTTACTACAAAAGAATAATTTCAAGCATGAAAACCAGGAGATGCAATTTTTATAGATAAATCATCAAAAAACCTATCCACACTCAATTAAATAGTGTGGGAATATACAAATAAAACGGAAAATATCCTTGCATGTAGTTTTATATTCAATTACAAAAACATATATTTTTTTCAAACCATTTGGTCCTGAATGGAATGAAAAATTGGACCAGTGGGAAAACTTGGCAAAATGTGTATTTTATTTTGTTTTCCAACATTTCCTATGTGCCATTTTTTAAGTTATAACGGTTGGTTGTCTCTGAAATTTTAGAAAATGAATTGAATAAAATAAAGCTCTTCAAAGCTTGGTGTCCTCTATGGCGCAATGGGCGAAGGCTCGCCTGAGAAGCAGAAGGTTGCGGGTTCGTTTCCCGCCGCGGGACATAGGTTTGTACGATCTGCAAATAATTGTCTCGGGTCTGGGTGTTTTTTATGTATAATATGTATGTATTGATATTGTAAAAACGGGAATATTCACGTACCCGCACTATCGATGAAGGCACTGACAAAATTTCGACTTATTCCGACAGTCTTCATCAGGGTGAGTGATTGCGACGTAGTGCACGACGCGACGCGGAGGGAGAACGTAACCGATAGTGCGGTACGTGAAAATGCCCATTTTTACAATATGAATAGTCAAGTTCACGATAGTTTTTGGTATAAAATATGTATGTATTTACAAAACAAAGTATATAAGTAGTATATCAGTCATGCACTTCCCATAATACAAGCTCTGCTGTGAAAAATCAACAGCATTATTTTTTTTATTACATATTCTTTGCATTAAGAATATGTACTCCATCCACACACAGTTCTTATATCAATCTCTCATATAGTGTTAAAATAGATTAATGTGTTTTTTACATATTTTATTTACCATGTTGACATAGTTTTTTTATATACCAACAAAATATTGATATTTGTTATTGGTCTGAAATAAACATTCTTTATTATTATTAACTAGCTTCTGTCCACGTCTTCTCACGCCAGGTACCCGGATAAAAAGTAGCCTATGTGTTGTTTTGATGTAAAAGCTATATTAGTGTAAAGTTTCATCAAAATCCGATCAGTAGTTTTTCCGTGAAAGAGTAACAAAAATCCATCCTCACAAACTTTCGTCGTTTTTTAACCTCGCCCTCGAGCCCCAGCTCACCGTGTCACATCGCCCGGCCGCGCTTTTACTTCTTTTTCTCGGCTTATTAGGATTATAGGGTGATATTAAATACCTTTTTAGAGTATTGGGCTATCAAATGCAAAAAGGATTTGAAAAATCCGACAGTTAGTTCCAAAGATTAGCGCTTTTAAACAAAGAAACTTGTTTTTAAGTAAAACTTTTTAGAGTAAAAGAGCTTTTGTGAAAGGACTCGCCCGGGGACGAGTTACCATCATGCCTATTTATGATTGCGTGTTCCGGTATGAAGGGTATGCTTACCGGTGAAATTACAGGCAGATGAGATCTTTCATCTTGATATCTCAGGGAGGCTACACGTGAGTGATACTTCTTGTATTGCAAGTGCCCATAGGTTACGGTAACCGATTACCACCAGGTTGACAGTTAGTTAGTTAACCTCTTTAAGTTGTATTAAAAACACTTCAGCTTAGATGACACTTCTGCCACTTCCCGCAACCTTTGAAATGTCATATAATACTAGCCTCTGCCCACGGCTTTGCCCGCGTAGTACTTGGATAAAAAGTAGCCTGTCTATTATTCTGATGTATAGGCTATATTACTGTAAAGTTTCATCAAAATCCGTTCAGAAGTTTTTGCGTGAAAAAGGAACAAACATCTTCACAATCTTTCACGTTTATAATATTAGTAGGATTTACATGCAAATTCCAGTTATTTTTACTTTATATTATAGTGCGCGGAGGTCACGTGAAATATAGCTGAAACATTAACGCTCCATTGGCAACACTGAATTATTTTTGGGAGCGGTCGCGACGACAAACGGGATTTATAGGTCCAGATTGAAAGGACCCATGTGCTATTTTCGGTGTTCCGTGCACATGGATAGCATTTACGATGATCGGACTAAGGACAAAAATAACATTTTCCAAACGCTTTTACAGATACACTAAAGTATAATTATAAATTTAACGGGTATTTATCCTCCTAGATCGACTTTAAACCTTTTCCCGTTTATAGTTAAAAGTTATATACATAACCTTGATATTTACGGCCTCTTTTGACTAGTTCTATGGCGCAGTAGGCGAAGGCCCGCTTGAGACACAGAAGGTTGTAAGTTTGATTTCCGCTAAGGGACAAATGATTGTATATAATGTCTTGGGTCTGGGTGTTTTCTATGTATATTATGAACGTAGGTGTTTATAAAGAGCAAGAAGCTTTTCTTACTTTGGGGCTAAATGATGCTGTGTGAAAATGTCCAGCATTAATTATTTATTTTCAAAACTTTGACAACCGACCGTAACGATTATAGATAGACTAGCCTCTGCCCACGGCTTCGCCCGCGTGGTACCCGGATAAAAACTAGCCTATGTGTTATTCTGATGTATAAGCTATATTAATGTAAAGTTTCATCAAAATCCGTTCATGAGTTTTTGCGTGAATGAGTGACAAACATCCATTTTCACAAATTTCTCGCTCACTCTCTCCACTCCACTTCGCTCCCCCTACAATCGTGCGGTCCAATTCTAATGAAAACACTAGTTATTTTCCGCGAATAACGTCTGGTGTGAAGTTTGTACAACAAGATCCATAGTTCACTGAACATTCAGAATACATCATAAAGTTCTACAGCTAACAAATTGAGAGCAATTGAAACAAATTAATGAACGCAAAGATTATGCTAGCAACATTGTTTCTAACCTAAGTTTAGTCAAGCCACACTTCAAATAAGCACAAACTTAGCTGTGTAATCCGTGGAACTGAGAGATAATCTATACTAATATTATAAAGAGGAAAGATTTTTTGTTTGTTTGTTTGTATCGAATAGGCTCCGAAACTACCGGACCGATTTTAATATTTTTTTTTACTAATATAAAGTTTAATTATCAGGAAGTAACATAGGCTATAATTTATTTAAAGAAAAAATAGAGATGTTTAAGAAAATTACAATAATGTAACCCAAAGTAGCAAAATTTTGTCTATAAAATTCATTATTTGGCGTGCGCTGAGAAAACTATTAATGGTACATAAAAATGATGTACTGCATGATTAAAGTACTCATTATTCCCTACAAAAAAGTCCTGGAAAGTATATATATAACTATGATAGACAAGTCACATTAGTAACTTTTGTGTTCTAAAATGTAATTAAATCGCCGGTAGAAACAAAAGTTGGTTACATTCGTGTCGCAGTATTAATTGTTATTCAAATAAATACTTTTATCATCAAAAGTATTTATGTAGCAGTAAAATACTTTTTAATTCATTCGAATCAGACATTTAATTTCGAAGTTATCACGAGTATAATATCGAAAACTATGCGGGTGAAAACGCGGGGCGCAGCTAGTATAAAATCCAGCGCCATCGAGAACCTCCTCTTTTTGAAGTCGGTTAATCTGGTTTAAGAATTTATTCTCATAAAAATTTATAATTCACTTTAAATGAGAACTTTAAAAAAATCTAAATAATATGTATAAATACATGTATCTTAATATGAACGAGGAAAAAAGCTTGCTTACTCGCAATGACTGGCATTAGCCCGTACGGCTTATTAATTATAACTCTTTGATGACTCCGCTCGCGAGCGTAACTCAAATTATGTACATTAGAACTATAAAAAAAAAGTACCTAAATAGTTGCATACGCGAGCGTGCATTTTAATAGGTAGCTAGAATAGGTGACAAAACAAAACCAATTATTATTAAGTTAGATAAAACCATGCCTACCAAAAGATTCACAACTAGTATTCTTAAGGTTCAATATTGTTGAGGAGATTTGAAAAATATGACCGACAAGACATTGGTCTTGTCGGTCATCTTGCTAAGAATAAGGACGGGTTTTAATTTTTTTTAATTACTGCAATATCTTAATAATAAAAATTAGCAATATCTTCATATTGCAAAAACGGGAATTTTCACGTACTGCACTATCGGTGAAGGCACCGACTAAGTTTCGACTCATTCCGAGAGTCTTCATCAGGGTGAGTGCGACTTTCTCCTTCCGCGTCGCGCCGTGCACTCTGACGCCGTCAGTGCACGGCGCGACGCGGTGCCTTCACCGATAGTGCAGTACGTGAAAATTCCCGTTTTTGCAATATGAATAGTCAAGTTCACGATAGTTTTTAGCAATATCTTGTCAAATTTGATACGTCAAAAAAATTACGCGCGATTTTTGATACTGAAGTTTGACATCTATATATTTATTGTTCTATACATAATAGTCGTTATACATAAAGAGTGTGTTCCGAAAAGTCATAAAAACACCTTTCTTTATTGCCGTGCTATTGGCACGTAAAAAAAATCGTTAGGTACGATTAAATAAATCCAACTATATACATATATCCTACTAATATTATAAACGTGAAAGTTTGTGAGGATGTTTGTTACTCTTTCACGCAAAAACTACAGAACGGATTTTGATGAAACTTTACAGTAATATAGCTGATACATCAGAATAACACATAGGCTACTTTATATTCGGGTACCACGCGGGCGAAGCCGTGGGCAGAGGCTAGTAATAAATAATGGTGATAATTTTTCACACAGCATCATCTAGCCCCAAACTAAGCAGAGCTTGTATTATGGGAACTACATGACTTATATACTATTTTTTGTAAATACATATTATGAATAGAAAACACCCAGACCCCAGACAAATATTTGCAGATCATACAAACATTTGTCCCGCGGCGGGAATCGAACCCGCAACCTTCTGCGTCTCAGGCGAGCCTTCGCCCACTGTGGCACAGAGGTCGTCTATTATCACTGAGGTCGAATTTATTTATCATGAAAGTTTAATTCTACTCAAATACGAGTACAAAATGTAACAAAATACCAATCCACTCCACTAAATACCTATATTTACGTAACTAAGATTCCCTAAAAAAATACTTCAAATTGATTTCAACGAAAACCAAATTCAAAAACGATCGTGATCATTCTTAATGTAAAACGGGAATTTTCAAGTAAGAATCTATCAGAAGTTTACTTACTCTGACGAAGATTCTCGGATTGAGTCGAAACTTAGCTGGCGCTTTCATTTTATAGTACGCCTTAGTGACTTCCCACTTTACAAAATAAAAACGAATGCATTTTATTTATACATTTAAAAATAACTAGCTTCTGCCCACGGCTTCGCTCGCGTGGTACACGGATAAAAAGTAGCCTATGTGTTATTCTGATGTATAAGCTATAATACTGTAAAGTCAAAATCCATTCAGTATTTTTTGCGTGAATGAGTAACAAACATCCATCCTCACAAACTTTCACGTTTATAATATTAGTAGGATAGGATAGGATAATGTAGAAAGTGTTGTCAGTTACAAAAAAAATATATAATTTCAACACAAGAGACAATCGCCAAGTTTAAAAAAGTAATTTATTACACCTTCTAAGCACCATTACCTTAAGAAGTAAAAAGTTGTCCCGAACTAGATACCCCGGTGGTTCACTAAAATAAGTAACAGAAAACATGGGCCATGCAATAATTTCCTTGATGGCGTAAAAGCTTCCCTTGGGAAATCACAATACTTTAAGAGAAAACTTTTTGTGAGCGTATTATTAATATGAAAAAAGTCGCGACCACTCACCCTGATGAAGACTCTCGGAATGAGTTGAAACTTAGTCGGTGCCTTCACCGATAGTGCAGTACGTGAAAATTCCCGTTTTTACAATATGAATAGTCAAGTTCACGATAGTTTTTGGAATAAAATTTGTGAAATGGACTTGCTGACCAAATTCATTAAATCATTCTGTGGTTATTTTTGAATGAATGAATGAATGAATGAATGAAAATACTTTATTGTACGCCACAAGATATGAACAAAAACTTAATGTAACTTAAAGTGCAATGGAAGGTCTTGTCGTTTAAAAGCTATCATCCATACAACCTTGGGATGGAGCGGATTCTATATAATTGTAAGAATCGCCTAATAACAAATAAAACAGGGGGTCTAGACAAATTCCTTCCTTTGTCAAGGTAAAACTTGGCAGCTGACACGTGACATTTCCACAGTCATTGTCATTCTCATACAATTCAATCTTTGCGCAGGCTTTACGTCAACAAAAAGAAGTTTTTATTTAAACGCATAATACGAACTTTTGTGGCCGCGGTAATTTCAATTCAGCTTTAATGTGCTTATAGAAGTGTGTAGGTAGGTGTGTATGGTAATAAAATTAATAGACAGTAATAAGTGTTTCTTTAATCATGTTAAGGATTCGGCGTACAGTGCTCATAACTTAAATTCGAAGCGCGTTTAAAAATATATCTCTTTTTGACTGATGCAGGCCCGCCCGTGCTTGCGCGATAGCAATATTAGAATTTGTTATAAATTTGGTAGTGTTCCGTAATATTAAATAAGATGAATGAAAACTTGTTGTATTTATCACATTCTGTTATTATTCTGTAACTAGACAATATAATCTATGTACCTAACCAAACGATACGTAAGGTATTGTTGTTTTTAATACGAAACAAATAAGAAGAAAACATGTCATGTATGACGTAAAAATATCAAAGTCAAAGTCAAAGTCAATAGGTTTTTATTCATTGAAATCACAAGGATCATATAGAAACGTCAACTTAAAAACTATACGTGAATCTAAAATGTTAAAGTGAATTTACGCCGGTTCCTCGCGCGCGACCAAGCATAGAAGAATCAGGCAACAAACTCTGCTTGGTTATTTTTTTGATGATCCTTCATTCAGCTTTAGTGTGCCAATCGATATCCAAAATGCGATTCGTTTAGATTTCATTTTAGGTAAGTATTTTGAAAAAATATATAGCAAGGTACGTAGATAAATACTATTCGAATGCAAATAACAACATAATATGGTGGAAATAACCTCTTATTACAAATGACTATGGTAGTACGTTTGTATGGACAATTCATCCAACGCAGGCCTCTTAAGTCTCTGCTATTGCATAAAACCCTGTACAGTGTTAAGGAGTTTTTATAAAATGCTTATGGTCACTACGAAAGTGATATTTGAAGCTGAATCATCTGTTTTCCTATTTTGTATTAATTGTGTTTGTTTCCATGTAGATTGTGCAAACTACACTTTTATATTTTATTAATTATTTTAATTTGCAAACCATACAAATGACGATGCCCCTATACTGAGAGTGTAGAATTTGTTTTTTCGTTTGAATGTTAATTTTGTTTATTTTTGAATTGAACAAAATTAAATTATTTTAATATTAAAAAATAATAATAATCGTTAATGTATTTTCAAATTGACAAGGCGCAGCATATAGAACTTGACTAAGTAACTACCTAGTTATAATATATATATATAGTATAATATTCTGTTAATATGTTACTTCTATGCCAATAAATTATTATTTTCTATTCTATTATTAGAATAGAACAGAATAGAATAATTTATTGGCATAGAAGTAACATATTACCACACCCACACACATTGTGTGGGTGGGTAGACAACCAAAAATGGCCAGTGTGGCAATAAATAATAATAATAATAATAATGCTGGACATTTTCACACAGCATCATCTAGCCCCAAACTAAGCAGAGCTTGTATTATGGGAACTACATGACTGATATACTTATATACATTTTTTTTTGTAAATACATACATAATATACATAGAAAACACCCAGACCTGAGACAAATATTTACAGATACAAACATTTGTCCCGTGGCGGAAATTGAACCCGCATTGACGACAGAAGGTTTTCTGCGTCCCAGGCGGACCTTCGCCCACTGCGCCACAGAGGTCGTCAATGCTCCGCCACACTGAAAACCCAGAGTTTATTCAACGAATTAGTAACAGCTGATAGGGTACCTGGCCAAATTCTTGATGCAAGCTGTCATATTCCTACTGTAACAATTGACTTGACAAATGATGACTCAGTGGGTATTTCAGCATGCAACAGGAGTAACACAAGTAAAAACAAACTTAAAAAATATGTTAAAATCAATAAATATATTAACAAAACTAAAAAAATGTTGAAAAATCAAAAATGTTTAGTAAGTAAGATTAAATATAAGAGACAAAAATTAGAAATACTCGATGAGTTGCAAATGTACACAATTAAATTAGAAAATAATAAAATAAAGTATGAATCTGACATACAGCAACTACAGTCAGAACTTGCCAGCGTTGAGGAGTCCTTGGGCTCCATTACTAGTCGCTATGAGAAGTCTCAGGAAGCAATAAGGGAGTACTCACTGGCGATGGATGAATTACTCAAATTATCATATAGCAACAAGGAGCGTTATGATTCATTAGTGGCCAATCACACATGTGATTGCCAGCGCTCTGACATTCCAGAACCAGTGTATCCTGCCTCATCCGCTTCCCAGCTGTATGTCAGTGCCAAAACTTCTGAAACTTTGAATAGAATTGCTAATAAAACTATTATGTTCAGCGATGAAATTGGAAAAAACATGGGCCAGTTATTGACTATGAAATTGGGACATTCAGTCATAAATCATTGTGTACCTAATTCTAGCCTTCATGAAATTATGCCAATAATTTCAAAGTATGAATTTGACAGTGAATCAAATCTGATTATTTGGCTTGGAAATAGGGGTAATGTGAACAAATCAGAACTTATAAAATACTTTGATACTCTGTGTTCACTACAAATTAATAAAATTGTAATGTTCACATTCCCTTATAGCAACAGCTTGCCACAAGCAGAAAATGATCTTAGATATAAGTTAAATATGACTCTGCATACAATATCATGCAATAATAAATTAATTCATTTAATTGATTCTAACAGTGTTGTTAGTAAAACATATTATTTGACCAAAGGTAGATACTACCTTTCTAACTTTTACAAACGACAGATAGCTGTTTCGCTATCTTATTATTTTAGTATAACAGCTAAAAACTTGGCTAACCAAAATGCTTTTTTTGAGCATTGTCCTAAAATTGAAAACCAGACATTGGAAATTATTCCATGTCATTTAAATTACCAGACACGACAATAGAGGAAATCTCTAGCACTAAAAAGTCAAATAATATTTTTTTTTTAAATAAACATAACAAACAGTTGTTAAATAATAAAAATGTGAAATATACCAACTTGATGCACCAAAATATTGAAGGAATTCGTAGTAAAGAATTAGAACTAGAACTGTACATGAACTCAAATGACATTGACATTATTTGCATTACAGAACATTGGCTGCGAAGCCATGAGGTCATGTTCAGTTTCAGTAATCACCAAGTTGGTAGTTCTTTCTGCAGATTACATGCTATACGTGGTGGCTCATTAATCCTACTTAATAAACAGATAAAATTAAGAGAACGTTTAGATATAGTCCACCTCTCTGTAGAAAGACACATTGAAGTTGCTTGCATAGAGTTGGAGCAATTCATAGTTATAAGCGTTTACAGCCCACCATCTGCCTCATTTGACATTTTTGAAAAAGTTATGGAAGAAATGTTGTTTAAATTATCTAAATCAAATAAATATATTATTACGTGTGGAGATTTTAATGTTAATTTACTAGAAATTAACTCCTTAAATACTAGAATAATTAGTTTATTTCAATCATTTGATTTAAAACCTCAATTTATGGAGCCTACTCGAATAACCGATACTTCGGCCACATGTATAGACAATATCTTTGCCAACATTAAAATTTTAAATAAGAGTTTAATTAGTAATATTAAGTCGGATCATCTTGGTCAAATAATTAAAATAGAGGTTCAAACAAAAAAACTTGAAAAAAGAAATATTACTTGTATACCTATGACCAAAGATCGATTGGACAAACTAAAATTGAATTTAACTTCTGTATTTCCATGTTTATATGGTAATTTTAATCCAAATAATTTATACAACACATTTTTTAAGAAATTTAGCGATGTGTTCAATTCAATTTTTACATCGAAATCGATCATGGTCTCTGACGGTAAAAAGTTCAGTGACTGGGCAACAGCGGGAATACATAAAAGCAGGAAGAAATTGTATGATCTTTATGCTGAAAAACAATATAATTTTAATGAGGAGTTTAAAGAACAAGTCAAAAAGTATTCTAAAATTTTTAAAAATGTTTGTCGTGAAGCAAAAGCTCGTCATTTGAGTTCAAAAATTAAAAATAGCCAAGATAAAGTAAAAGCCACTTGGAAAGTAATCAACAGTGAGACTGGAAGAGTCACAACTAAGAACAATAAGTTTAATTTGAAAATTGACAATGCCACCGTCAATCAGGATAGTGATGTAGCTAATGCGTTCGAAAACTTTTTTACCGACATTCCAGTCTCTACCACAAAATCCTTAAACTCCTCTCCCATAGAAGCAGATCATTGTTAAAAGAAAACTTAACAGAATGTAAAATACAATTCAAATTTGATCATGTAAATAGTGATGACATCATAAAAGCTTTCAAACTCATAAATGTTAAAAAAACCACGGACCTCTGGGGCATCT
Source organism: Perizoma flavofasciatum (assembly GCA_958496245.1). NCBI lineage: Eukaryota > Metazoa > Arthropoda > Insecta > Lepidoptera > Geometridae > Perizoma > Perizoma flavofasciatum. Next base: position 10,769,681 of record OY292437.1, read on the forward strand.
CTGTTTGCGTTGTGAAATCATTGATTGGCATTATTGCGCCCGAACTAGCTTTAATATTCAACGAGTGTATTGACTGTGGTGTGTTCCCTGATTTAATGAAACACAGTAAAATAACTCCACTTTTCAAATCGGGTACATGTTCTGACCCTAGTAATTTTAGACCTATATCAGTACTTCCTACATTTAGTAAAATTTTTGAAAAACTGATTTTAAATCAATTGCAAAGACATTTTAAATTAAATAACTTACTGCATAATAAGCAATTCGGATTTAGTAAGGGTCGCTCAACCACTGATGCTGGTATTGAGTTAATATCGCACATATTTGATGCCTGGGAGGAATCTCATGACGCTTTAGGCGTTTTTTGTGATTTGTCAAAGGCATTTGATTGCGTAGACCATGACACATTGATCAGGAAACTACACCATTATGGTATTAGGAGCGTTGCTCTAGACTTTCTCACTTCCTATTTAAGTGACAGAGTACAAAGAGTTGACGTGAATGGAAAACGGTCTCCGGGGTCTCTGGTTACTATCGGTGTACCGCAGGGATCAATTCTTGGTCCATTTTTGTTCTTAGTATACATTAATGATCTACCCCACCTTGTAAGGGACGATCATGAGGTTGTATTGTTTGCAGATGACACGTCACTTTTATTTAAATTAAAGCGACGACAAATCAATTTTGACAATGTAAACAATGCAATCTCTAAGGTTGTAAAATGGTTCAACGTTAACAATCTCCTACTTAATGAAAATAAAACAAAGTGTATTAGATTTATACTACCCAATGTTACACAAGTTAAAGCAAATATCAAAATCAAAGATGAACAGTTGGCTCTTGTGGACACCACCGTATTCTTAGGTATCACCCTAGATAATAAGCTTCAATGGGGTCCTCATATTGATGGGTTATCGAAGAGACTTAGTTCTGCGGCATATGCAGTCAAAAAGATCCGTCTTTATACAGACGTTGACACAGCTAGACTAGTTTACTTCAGCTACTTCCACAGCATTATGTCGTACGGTATACTGCTGTGGGGGAGTGCTGCTGATATCAATACCATTTTTGTGCTGCAGAAGAGGGCTGTTCGAGCAATTTATAATATGGGCCCCAGAGAATCACTTCGCGAAAAGTTTAAAGAAATAAATATAATGACATTCCATTGTCAATACATTTATGAAAATCTGATGTATGTTCACAAAAATATTAATTTGTTTAAGAAAAAAAGCGATAATCACAATGTTAATACTAGAAATAAAGATAAACTCGCTGTTGCCACTTGTAGACTCCATAAAGTTGGTAAATCGTTTAAAGGGCACGGTGTACGCTTTTATAACAAACTCCCAAGAGATATACAAAAATTATCAATTAACAAATTTAAAAACGTAATTAAACAAAAGCTTTATAAAAAGGCATACCATAAAATATCTGATTATTTAGATGACAAAAACTCTTGGGATTGAAAATGCTCCAACTCGAACCTATTGTTTTGTAAAAGGATCATTAAAAAGAATAACCAGCCTTGTTTTCTTGCCTTTCTTTCCTGGCTTGGTCGCGGAGGAACAGGCACCTAGATAAAAACCGACGTTTCAAAGTGGTCCTTGTGATTTTATTGAATAAATGAATTTTGACTTTGACTTTGACTTTGAATGGTTTTTGGTTGTTGCTAATTATATGTCGCTGGTGATTGTTTAAATTAAATGTGCATTTGTGGGTCTCGGCCATCCCTATTATTTCGTTTTTGTGGGAACACTTCAATTATTCCCAATAATATCAATTAACAGAAGTTTTAAAAGTTACCCTCAGTACTTTCTGCTCTCTTTGTATAATTTGTTCTGTGCTCTTTGTTATGTATTTCGTTGTGTTGTGTCTATGGGGGCATTAATGTGTTTTTCTTTATTTCAATTTCTGTTTCGTACAGATTGAACAACAAGAACCAAACGCAATATTGTCTATCATCTATTATTTATTACAAGTCTTTTCTATCAGCCTTTTGACGTTCGCTACTGGTCGCGTAAGTTGAGCCGAAAATGGCTCCTTATAAAACCAAGGAAAATCAGCATCAGATTTTTTTCGTAAACCCATTCGCTTTCATCATCGAATGGATAAATACAAAAAAACAACACATTCTCAAACATCTTTAAACTGGCTAAACATCACGAAACTTGGGTATTTACCTTCAAACAAAGAGAAACCCTTTTTTGTCCGCGCCCGACGAGCCATATAATCTCTTTTGAGATTTCCTGAAAACAATTCTTTATTTTTGATTGCTTGGGTCAGAAACATAAAAAAGAGATATGGAAAACTCTTATCCTAATAATATTATAAACGCGAAAGTTATGAGGATGTTTGTTCCTCTTTCACGCAAAAACTACTGAACAGATTTTGATTAAATTTTACAGTAATATAGCTTATACACCAGAATGGCATAAGGTGGTAGATGTATATATATAAAAATATGACAGATAACCCCCGTGGTGGACTCTCTCTCAGTACATAAATCAATGAAGATTATGCATAGTTTAAAGCACAGGTTCTCAAACTTATTTATCCCACCGCCCACTTTGAGAATTGAAAACATAACAACCTATGCTTTCCCCTCTAGACCGCCTTAGCCCCCCAATATCTTCTAGAGCCTTCTTCCGCCCTCCTGAAGGCCTCCAGCGCCCACAAAGGGGCATTATCGCTCACATTGAGAAACAGTGGTTTAAAGGATAGACAAACGAAGAGCCTAACATTAATTTTCATTTTTCGGGGTACGTTGTAAGGCAATCGCCGTTTACAGGAACACTATCTATCCGATGGGGCTTTCCTTCAAATGTTTCAAGGCATATCGGTTACGATATTTTTCTTCGTTTAAGCTAATATTTATTGTGCACATACATTTTTCACAAGGAAAAAACATTGTTGCACCACCGAGCTCGATCCCACGAACCTCGGATTAAAAGACGGGCTACCGCTGCTGATCTATCTTGATCCTCAGTGAATCACCCTGTACCCAAAAACTAGACAGGGTATCCCAGAATAAAATATGTACTACTCCGTGATTGGTACATGGTACATAATAAGCAAAAATTTGTTGTTAGACGACTTTTAAAAATATTCATTGAAGAAACCTGTGGTAAAAACATTTTTCTGCGACAAATTAAAAAAAAAAACATTTATTCATACAACTATTTACAAGTAGGTATATACAAAAATACAGATGAAACAGCTAGCCATCTAAAGACCGTTGCAAACGATCTATAGATAGCTCAACTGTTACTGATCCAGATCACTACCAGACGGAAGCGTTCCCAAAATACTGGCCGTATTGCCATGCTGAATGGCAATGCTAATGCGTTAACCCAGATAAGAGCCAGCTCTCTGGTCACGCATCGCGTTCGTTTTCGTCGTTAATTAAAAATATGTTCGTTGATACTGCGGCATGGAATAATAAAGTTACGTAGTAGCACGTAGGCTCTCGTAGCAGCGTAGCAGCGTAGCAGAGTAGCAGCGTAGCAGCGTAGCAGCGTAGCACTTTTTTGTGTTATGTCGATGTAAACAGGCATTTTTGGCTAATCTGATCGAAAGCGGTTATATCTTCAACAACTGCGGCACTGCTCATACTTTGCCTGTTCCAAAGTACTCTTTTTATTTTTCAACCGACTTCAGAAAATAAGGAAAGGAGGTACTCCAAATTTTTTTTTATGTATGTATTTTATGCGTTATGCGTTTTATGAGTTCAAAGTCGCTCAGCGAGCTATGGAAAGAGCTATGCTCGGAGTCTCTCTGAAGGATAAGATTCGTAACGAATACATCCGTCAGAGAACCAAAGTTATCGATATAGCTCAACGAATTAGCAAGCTGAAGTGGCAGTGGGCCGGTCATATCTCGCGAAGAACCGATAACCGCTGAGGTAAATGTGTTCTTGAGTGGAGACCGCGACTCGGCAAACGTAGTGTAGGACGCCCTCCGGCCAGGTGGGATGACGATCTGCGAAACACTGCAGGCAGATGCTGGATGCGACAAGCTGAAGACAGGGTGCTATGGCGCTCATTAGGGGAGGCCTATGTCCAGCAGTGTACTAATATAGGCTGATGATGATTTTATGCGATATCTTCGACAATTTGAGAACCGATTTTATTGATTGTTCTCTTAGTGAATACATAAATAAAATAAGCCTATATTTTCCTTAAAAATGGAATTTGATTATCATAATATTACATCAAAAATATATGATTCAAGTAAGTATGATTATAATCATGTTAGGACACCAATATTAATATTAAGTTTGTGAGGATGTTTGTTCCTCTTTCACGCAAAAATTACTGAACGGATTTTGATGAAACTTTACAGTTATATAGCTTATACATCAAAATAACACATATACTACTTTTTATCCGGGTACCACGCGGGCGAAGTCGGGGGCCGAAGCTTGTACTATTGTAAACGCGAAAGTTTGTGAGGATGGATGTTTGATAAATAGATAAAAACATAATTATATAAATTTTATCTTGATATTGGATTCTTCTAAGTATTACCTTATGTTTAGTATTAAAAGTATCTGATGTCATTCTCATACATACAATTATATTATGAGATAATTATTTTTTTATGAAATTAAATGAATAATTACTTTATTGAGTAACACAATATCCACAAATCCACAAATGGCAGTCTTATCGTTGACAGAGATACCTTCCCAACAACAGTATGGATGTGGTATACTGGTGTGGTATAACTTAATTAAAATTTTATGAAAAATCTAACCTCTAAGTGTAAAAAAGAGGTGGATAAAATTGCATTTTGAACTTTTTATCAACTTTCCATTATCTTAAGTTAGTTTGAAAAAATGAAAAAATGAACTTGTTTTTAAGCTGTTCATAATTTATTTCACACACGTAGAGGCTTCATAGCATAGTGGAATTTAAAAACCTCGGAGCCAAGAAAACTGGCAAAATATGTCTATTAGACCTGTTTCTCGCAACCACTCTTCTTTAATCCTTTACAGAATTTCGATTCTACGTAAAGCTTCCAATGTTGAAAAGGCTACGCTAATCAAAACATGAACAAATTATTTGGAGTTTGAACGAAGTTTTATTAATGATGCCGAGAGATATTTTGTTTCCAACTCACTGTGCTTCAAATGAATAAATAACCAATTCTGATGGTTTTGTTCTAATTTCCAGGATATAATAATTTGCCTGAACGATTTAAGATGATCATAAGATGATGACGTTTTTTAAGTTTTACGGGAAAAATAGAAATCCCTTAGGAATAAAACATTTAAGGGACAACTTCGTTATTATTCTCTATACAAAAACAAAAGAATCATCAAAATCGTTTACCAATTGGCGAAGATACTGAAGGCTTGTATCTTCCAGGACCGATGGACCGATCATATCATAAATGGTAATAATAATAATAAATAATTATAATTCTGGACTTTTCCCCAAAGTAAGCAGAGGTTGACTAGTTCCCATTAGTCAACCTCTGCTTACTTTGGGGCTAAATGATTTTGGGGATGGGGACTAATGGATATGACTGATAGATACTTTTTTTGTGATACTTATTGAAAATACCCAGAACAAAAACAAATATTTGAAGATCATACAAACATTTGTCCAACGGCCCGTCGCGGGTTTGATTCCCGAATCAAACGCAGAAGGTTGCCTTTTACGTCTCAGGCGGGCCTTCGCCCACCGCGCCACAGGGGCCGTATCTTCAATCGTCGTTTTAATTAATATCTAAGCGGATGGAATAAATAAATATAAATAATAAATAATTGGTTTTTAAATTGGTACTGATGAAAAGCTGAAAATAATCTAAATATTTGCTTGTTTTCTACAAAATACAGTTTGTGTAATTAAAATGGTTATTTTGATAACAGGTTTAATAAAAACAAAATATTTTACCGTTTACAACCCTATAAAAATATTTTACTAGTCTTCCTTTTTAAAGACAGTACAGTAAAAGTGGCAAACAATCTTTATTCAACGGTTACCGTAACTTATGGACGACACCAGAGGTACCAGACGTGCGTTGTTTAATTTGATACATAACGGGTGAAAAGTTTCATCTGACCTTTCACAGAAGCTCCTTTTTTTAGTTTTGAAACAAAGGCAAAACAAGGTTACACAAAATCCTACTAATACATTAAATGCGAAAGTATGTGTGTGTCTGTGTGTGTGTGTGTGTGTGTGTATATTACCACGTATCTCCGTAACTACTAAACCAGTTTTGATGAAATTTGGAACGTAGATAGTTTAGGTTCTGCAATAACACATACGCTAATATAATTTTCAAAAATCAACTCCTAAGGGGATTAAACAGTTATTATGGAAAATTTTATTCCTCGGTTTGATTCGCTCAAAATACGGTACAAATAAACTTTAAATAAAACACGTTTTTTTAAAACCACCCCTCCACTTTAAGTTTAGGGGTAGTTTTAAAAAAAAATCTAAAATATATGTTTATTTTTTTCAAAACTCTGTATAAATAAGTGCAATAAAGTTCTTAAAAATTAGTTTAAAAAGTATTCCCTGGTTCGATTCACTCAAAAGTTGGTGGACATAGTTTGAAGCCTGGAGACGGTCATACGCTACTTTTATCAACACAGAACGCGGGCGAAGCCGCGATAAGAAACTAGTACAAAATATATTTGAAAAATCGTCCTAAGCGTTGAAAGAATGACGATAATTATATTAAATGGTAAAACATGTAAAAGAACAATAGAAAAGTATTTTGTTTTCGTGACTTTCTGACTATAATTTTATATGTGGGTTTATGTTGTGAGTGAGTGTCTATGTGTGCGTGTGTGAGGGGTGTGTGTGTATGGTGATAAGGGTGAAAGATGGAGGAGACTTTGTTTTAGTGCAAATAAAAGGGCTCTATTTACGTTTTTTTATTAATTTTAGTTTAGATTTTTTTTAATTGTCTTTCGATAATAGCCGGATACTCTTATAGTTCCAAGATCATCATCATCAGCCTATATTAGTCCACTGCTGGACATAGGCCTCCCCTAATGAGCGCCATAGCACCCTGTCTTCAGCTTGCCGCATCCAGCACCTGCCTGTAGTCTTTCGCAGATCGTCATCCCACTTGGCCGGAGGGCGTCCTACTCCACTACGTTTGCCGAGTCGCGGTCTCCACTCAAGAACACGTTTACCCCAGTGGTTGTCGGTTCTTCGCGAGATATGACCGGCCCACTGCCACTTCAGCTTGCTAATTCGTTGAGCTATGTCGATAACTTTGGTTCTCTGACGGATGTATTCGTTACGAATCCTATCCTTCAGAGAGACTCCGAGCATAGCTCTTTCCATAGCTCGCTGAGCGACTTTGAACTGGTGGACCAGCCCTATCGTGAGTGTCCACGTCTCAGCTCCGTAGGTCATGACGGGTAGGGCGCACTGATTGAAAACTTTCGTTTTCAAGCATTGCGGTATGGATGACGAGAAGACTTCACGTAGTTCCAAGAAACTCCTGCTAATAATTTTCTTAAAACTTCAGCTCACATTATTCTAGCGTAGATGCGCTAAAATTATGCACCGTATGAAACTTCGGGCGCTTGCAACAACTTCTTAGAAAACGCGAAATTCCTATGCAAAGCACGCACCCCCAGTAATTACTTCCAAACTATTCGCAAAATGAAAATTTAGTCCACAATTTGAATTTAAGAGTAAGCCTCTTTCGCAAACAACGCTGCGTTCCTGATTCCAACCCAACAAGTTGGGACTTAAAACGCTCTTAGAATAATCACTCGGTTCAAGTTTCGAGGTTTAAATTGGATCATGTAATACTTAACTGAGGTTTTTCTGTATACGTATGAATGAAGTGACTGGGGTCTGAGAAGTGGTTGAATAATGAAAGGCTTAGCAATCGATTTTTTCTCAGAATTAGAATGAAATGTGATGAAATGGGTTGGAAAGTGAGGGAACGGAACATAAAAGAAATAACAAAAAGGAATAGAATCTAGATTATTTTTAAACCATACGACGCCGATGCAGCAATTTTTTATTTTTTTATTTTATTTATTAGGTTCGCCAACAGTTTACACATGAATACAAAATATATAAAGTATAAACTAGTAAGTCTTATGCTACATGAGAAACCAATTACAGGCAAACACCACATGCACAGTTAGTAAGTAAGAAACAATTGGTGTGTAAATAAAAGGTTAAACCTAATTATGAACTAATTTTAATTTTAAATTGACAAAGTTATAGGTGCATCTAACGTAATAATGTGCTTGATCCGCACAAAGCACTAAATTTAATCCTAGAAAACAAGATAATGCTTGAAAAACACTTATGTTTAACTTATTATACTAACCTATATGAGATACATATATAGAAAATAGATAAAGACTAAAAAGAACTATACATATGCAAACTTAATGCTAGATTGCATTCACTACCAGCTCACCTTTGTATAATATGGAAAACAGTCTTGAGGTAGTGCATGATTAACAAGAAAAGTTATAAATAACTAGCTTCTGTCCACGGATTCGCCCACGTACCCGGATAAAAAGTAGCCTATATGTTATTCTGATGTAAAAGCTATATAACTATTATCATTCATCAAAATAGAAGTTTCATCAAAATCCGTTCAGTTTGCTGTTTTTACGTAAAGACTAACAAATTCATCCTTACAAACTTTCGCGTTTATAATAATAGTAGGATATGCTAGAGTTATACTATTAATAAAACACAAACACTATTCCCTAAATAAACTCAATTATATACACCTGCCATACATAACCTAACCTTACAAGTTACAGATAATATTTCATAGACTACTTAAATATTCTGTATAATAATATATTAATATTAGACTCACAGTATATAGCTGACAGACCGATTACTTAATTTTGTAGGATTCCTGAATTAGAGCTAAAAAGTGATTGTAAACTTAATAATTAAGTTAAAGATTTAAATCTAAAACAACATAGTTTATGTATTGTAAAAACGGGAATTATCACGTACTGCACTATCGGTGAAGGCACCGACTAAGTTTCGACTCATTCCGACAGTCTTGATCAGGGTGAGCGGTCGCGACTTTCTCCTTCCGCGTCACGCCGTGCACACATGATGCATGAATATGAATAGTCAAGTTCACGATAGTTTTTGGAATAAAATAGTTTATGTATATAGTAGATGCAATAATCATTGCTAATCTTCCACTAGGGCCGTATGTGGGGTGCATTTTACATTCTGATAGTCAATTTTCCTCTTAGCGTAAGACCAGTTTTGCTTGACGGATTTCAATAAAAAGGTTTTCTTAGACGCGTCATGATTTCTATAATACCGAATATATAGCCAATTGCCACCTTTCCTTATTTATAGATTTTTTTTTGTATAATTTGATATAAAATATATCAAAATTATTCTAAACCGTATAGTTTTACGAAGTTATTAAGTTCGTAAAACTTTATTCGGATATGAAACTGTAGCAGATTTTTAGTTATTTTATGGATTACCTTATTTGTTGGAATTTCACAAATGCGTGAGGGTCCCTTAATTCTTTATAAGAAGTAAGTACTTCTTATAGGGGATTAAGGGATCCCCTCTCCCACCTGATTTTACGGCATCAAAGGGGAAAATGCTAAAAGGTACTAAACGGTTCAAATCCTCAAACGGGATATTTACTATGTGAGTTTGAATGTTTCCCGATATTTCGATTGCATGTACCATTTGAAGACCTTGTAGCGCAGTGGGTGAAGGCCGCGGCCGCACATGACTTATATACTACGTATATATATATATATTTTTTGTAAATACATATATATTATACATATAAAACACCCAGACATGAGACAAATATTTGCAAATCATAAAAACACTTGTCCCGCGGCGTGAATCGATCCCGCAATCTTCTGCATCTCAAAATGTTGGTCGAAATGTTCTTGCTGTTCATAACTTAGACCGTAAACCCCCGGAAATGAGTCGAGCTGATAAACTGATAGTTCCGCTCCGTCCGCAAAGTTTCACCTCCATTGTATCTGCTTATTTTCTCCACAATTTTGTAACTCTCAAAATGCAGTAAAAGCATTTTGAAGGTAAATAAGCAGACTTCATACATTTTATAGATAAACCTGTAAGGATTTGAGAATTCTCAAAGGTTAGCTAGTAAAAACTTTTTAAAACTCGCCTCGTATCGGTAAAAAAGTATAAGAAGTTAACGTACACTATGAGCTTATTTTATATGCTTTGAGAATTAATTGTGGATTCAATTTGAGGGTTAGGACTAATTATGTGACTGTTGCGTGTTTATTATTATTAAAAATAAATAAATAACACCCACACATACATAAATTATAGTTTAATTTAAATGATATTCATATTTATTGAAATAGCAACTTCTCTTTTTATTTTGTTAAATTGGCAACACAGTTAAGTCTTACTTCCGATGACTCAACTGTTTTCTTTAGACACAATTGCTTGCTCGAGGGCATTCGATCGCCGACAGTCGTCCTGAGAGGTCGTGCTAAAGTGATTCGTAAGCTTCCTTATGTGAATAAACTTATACTATAATATTATAAGAAGTTGATTTTAAAGTTATTTAATGCAGAGAACTGAAGTTAGTGCAGTTTTCTTGATTGACTTAAGAACAGACAAAACCATACTCTTGACTCGACACTACGATTCCCTGTGTCGTAGGTATCAGAAACTATGTACACTGTCGTACCACAATATCCAGACGCCACCGAGGTCTTCAACCAAATCATAATAATAAATTAATAATGCTAGTCATTTTTCACACAGCATCATCTTGCCCCAAACTAAGCAGAGCTTATATTATGGGCACTACATGACTGGTATACTACTTATATTTTTTTTTTAGTAAATACATTAAAATTATATACAGAAAACACCCAGACCCGAGGCAAATATTTAAAGATTCCTTCCTTCAAATATTTAAAGATAAAGGACCTTCGCCAACTGCGCCTCAGAGGTCGAAATAATAATTAGTAAGTAAATAAATAAATAATCATACTTAAATTTAATGAATTGGGAATCTATGTCATCTGCATTATTAACATTTTAATTTATCTGGATTCATTTCAATTTGGTAAGTTTTTTCTCAAAGAATATCAAAGTGGACAATAGTCCATTGCTTTTAAAATTACACGGAAATCTTACTAATATTAAAACAAGAAAGTTTGTGAGGATGGATGTTTGTAACTCTTTCACGCAAACTACTGAATGGATTTTAATGAAACTTTACAGTAATATAGCTTATACCTCAGAATAACTCATAGGCTACTTTTTATCCGGGTACCATGCGGGCGAAGCCGTGGGCAGAAGCTAGTAATACAAATATCCACACAGTTCTATAATATTTGAATATTTCGTTTGATTCCCAAATGTACGAGGTGGTAACGGGCATGCCCCAGGGTGCGATTCCTCACTGCAATTGTGTTTTTATCTGATTTATAAGTACGTCAGCATACGAGTACATACCCAGCTCTAGCGTAATGTTCTGCTGAAGTTCACCAGCATAATAACGAATAGTTACTTTCTTTCAACGTACTAATTGTTGAAAGAAAGAAGAAAGAAAAAAAGAAAGAAAATATTTATTTAACACGACATAAAAAATATATATATATATACAACAAATTTTGGAAGTTAGGATGGTGGGATAATTTGTGGGAATACATAATAATAATAATTTATGTTTGGACAACCTACTTATAAGTACCTACCTATAACTGAAACAGAAATGCCCCACGCACCTTACTGCCTAATCCATCTAGACAGTTTTATGTCGCACCAAAAAGGTATCAGCTCAGCATAATGCTAGGTAGGTGGCTACCTACTTAGCGCTGGTATTCTGCTGACCCTGCGCAGTGACGTCACAGACGCCAGAAGCAAACACTTGCTTTGTAGTACTTAACTAAACTGATGTGTTATTTGGTCTGCAATAAAGTATTTTCTATCTATCTTCTAATCAAAGCTATGTTTTATGACATAGGAATCTGACATCATAATCGATGGTTAGACTTGACTGTCCGTGAATTTTGGTGGTGAACTCAATGCTTTGCTTTAGGACCTTTGATGTGATTATAATACTCAGTCTCAGGCGGGCTTTGAGCTTTTTCAGAATACCTCCAATTTTTTCAGAGTACGTTCATCAAGGCTCTTTCATCACGGGAACCGGTCCAACTAACCTATTCACGCTCCCCTTTAAAACTTGTTATTTAATCTTCTTCCATCCATCCTTTCTAATGCCCAAACCATCTCAACTTACTGCGGTGCCTAATCTCTCGAAATCTATCTAAAACTTAAACCCGGTCATCATTGAAAGGCAGGACTATCGGACATTAGCATAACTCATTCCGTAGAGATCGCAAAAATGCTCGTACCCAGCTTGTGGGTTAATGAACTGCTCCCTAGAGCCTCCCTAGTGAGGGGTATAAGGGGAGGAAAATATCCGATGAGTTTTAGGGTCTAATAAAACTGTGTGTGGGACGGGCGTAGATTTTTATCAAGAACAAAGGCTTTTTTGCTACAACCAGCAATGTGTATATCTAGCAACGACAGTGAATGTACTTGTACGCTCAATGATAAAGGCGTGGTATACATAACTGGAACTGTTTTATTCCAAAAACTATCGTGAATGTGACCGTTCATAATGTAAAACTGGAATTTTCACGATGTAGGCACCGATTAAGTCTCAACACTTTCCGAGAGTCTTCATCAGCGTGAGTGATTTCAACGTTCTCCACTCGCATCGCGTCGTGCATTGCGCGCTGTCTCTCTTTGAGCACGGCTAATTAGCGCGAGTGGAGGTTGCTGATGAAGACTCTCGGAATGAGTGGAAATATAGTCGGTGCCTTCACCGATAGAACGGTACATGAAAATGGATTATTACTAGGAGTCGAATCTTCACTGTACTGGGATTGTTGACTTCTCCAATACTTAAACCGTGGTAAAATGTTCCACTTACAAATGCATACCTTCTTGGTTGTTGATAATATTCCATTATAGACTTCGGTGACGCGGCGGGTGAATAGCCAGCAGCGACGTAAGAGGTGTGGGTTCGATAGCCGAACAAAAAAGTAATAAATGTATAAATGTCCAGGACTATTTGTTTATTGGGTGTTTAATTACTTATTTAACCAACTATCTCAAGTCAGATGGTGACTCTCCAATATGCTATCTCTCTTTATATTATGCAAAGAATTGCATGCATATTTAGATTGCATGCGATAAAAAAGAATATTCTTATCAACCATGCTACTTAAAAAGAAGCACTTAATCCATTTATTGCTTTCACATGGTAGGTACATAGGTGGCGTTTATACGTAGGTATCTCACATGAACCCTATCTAAGGGTATGGCCAGCCGAAGTTTTGTGTAAATAAAAACGATAAAATAAACATAAGTTAGGCAAATTATCAAAGTATCTAGATAAAAGGTATCATTTAGAATAAACTAATTAAATAGGTTTAGTCATTTTTCTTATCATATCAATCATATCATATCAATGAAAGATTGACGACCGATGTGGCGCGGTGGGCGAAGGTCCGCCTGCGACACAGGAGGTTGCGGGTTCGATTCCCGCCCTGGGACAAATGTTTGTACGATCTGCAAATATTTGTTCCGGGTGTTCCATAAGAAAATAAAAATAACAAAACTAAAAAAAAACAAAAACCATCTTGATCTATTGATCTACCATCTTTCTTACTCTTTTATTGCGAACGATTCCACTAACATCAGTTTTACTGTCACATTCGAGTAAATCTATGTCCTAACAAAAGACAAAGTAAATATCCCGTTTTAAGTAAAAACTATGTGCATAATAAATAATAATATATAATGCTGGACATTTTCACACAGCATCATCTAGCCCCAAAGTAAGCAGAGCTTGTATTATGGGACATGACTGATAAACTAGTTATATACGTTTTTTTTTGTAAATACATACATATTACACATAGAAAACACCCAGACCCGAGACAAATGAATGCAGATCGTACAAACATTTGTCCCGCAGCGGGAACCGAACCCGCAACATTCTGCGTCTCAGGCGGACCTTCGCCCACTGTGCCACAAAGGTTGTCGCACCATAACCATATAAGATTCAAAAGTTATACTTTTAAACAAATTTTATAAAACCCACAATTTGATACCGAGTACGTAAGTTCCATATAAAAGTATATATTTACCCGAGGCATGTTTTTCCCATGTATTCAGAGCAAATCAGTGCCCTGCGATCTTATCCAATTACTTATCCACCAAAATATAACAACAAATGGAAAGCGAATCACGTAAATAACATTACGAGGGTAGATAAATATCTGGGAGGTGGCGAAGGCTTCCCAATTATCAGTAAATTTCGCGGCTTAGGAGCTGAGCCGAGGCACACAGGCTGCGGTTAATCCTGTTAGAAATAACTGATTTTAACCGGTTCTTTCGTAAATATATGCAAATACATACGTATTATAAAAAAATCTTTAACAGCATTATGTTTTTTTTTAAACAGTAGTAGTGCGTAAGGAAAGTCAAGAGCGAAAAACCTAAATTAAAAAGCATTACTAATTAACATTCCCTCTTAAATACTAGCCCCTATCCACGGCTTCACCCACGTGGTACCCGGATAAAAAGTAGCCTATGTTTTATTCTGATGTATAAGCAATATTACTGTAAAGTTTCATCAAAATCCGTTCAGTAGTTTTTGCGTGAAAGAGTAACAAACATCCATCCTCACAAACTTTCGCGTTTATAATAGTTAAAGGATAGGATTAGTAGGATAGGATAGGATTTTTCTGACAGAAGAACTTTGTTGACATTGTAAGCGGTACCCCAACTTCCAATCCGAAGGTCGTTGGTTCTTACCCAGTTGTGCACCAACGGATTGATGTGCGCAATAACACGGCAAAGGAAAACATCGTGAAGAAACCGGCACTAGAAATTCAATGGCATCTGCCATCAGAGTTGTGTTCCAATAAGAAGCGATGGGTTTGCAACTACTTGCAGATCGCGAACACGTAACAAACTTGTGCATGTTATCCTCTGTGGTGCAGTGGGCGAAGGCCCGCCTGAGACATAGAAGGTTGCGGGTTCAATTCCCGGTTACATATGTTTGTATGACCTGCAAATATTTGTCTCGGGCCTGGGTGTTTTCCCTTTCTTTCCTTAGGCACCACCGCTTGGCACTACTAGTAGAGTGAAGGGAAATTTTACTGTCCCGTGACACTACTAAACTAACCGGTTGGTTTTATTTATTTTGAAATCAAGTTTTTTGGGTAAAGGTCGGATAGCAATCCTCCTTTTCTGAGTGGTAATAAAAAAAACCTAATAACCTAACCTATCCAAGACGGATTTGCCTAGGAAGGATTTTTCAAGCCAACATTAACTTAACTTTTGTAACAAATAAATATTTTGTTTATCTTGCTTTGATATACTTAGAATTGGTAGTGCCATTGGTAATGAGGTAATCCACGGGACATTTTATAATATGCGTTCAACCAGCCAAAAAGAATAGTTAAGTGAAGGGAAATTAAAATTTCCCTTCACTTTACTAGTAGTGCCAAAGAAAAGAAAGCGTGTTTTCTATGTATTATATTCGTATTTATTTACATAAAAAGTATATAAGTAGTTTGACAGTCATTTAGTTCCCATAAAACATACTGAACCCAAACTAATCAGAGCTCTGAGTAGTCTGAGAGCTTTGGGTTTAGATGATGCGGTGTTAAAAATGTCCAGCATTATTTATTTATTTTTGATTAATAAACAAAGTATCTTTGTTTATATCAAAGCAACAAGAAGACCAAGCCGTGTCAACAAGAAAAGTTTTATTGTTTGTTCTAAAAGGATTATCAAAACTGAGTGAAAGGCTTGCCTTCACCTTTATCAACGTAATATTGTGATTTGAAAGGCGTTTGATTTTGTTAATCTGATTATTCTATAAGCCTTTCGATGAAAGAGGTCCAGAGAGAACTGAACTCGTCTTTTCTGCTGGGTCTTGATCAAAATAAAATTATCTTTCCTGTACATCAATTATTTTTGCTGTAAAGTTTGAAAAATAAGGATTGTAAATATTATAGAATTAAAATTATCGTGGTTTGAGTGTTAAATATAAATGTGGATGGGAAAAAAAAGATGGATTGATTGTGTTAAGGGTAACATGTTTAAGAAAGGAGTGAGTATTGCGATGACGGCTGATAGAGGAGAATGGGAAAAGAAAACATGAAGAGAAGATGATGAAATTGTCGTGGTTTGGTATCATTTTTGATTATTATTAAGACTATATCATGTACGTACCTTACTATTCTCCTGATGACGTTTCGTTGACCTATATTCGTTTCGTTGGCTTATAGAGGAAGGATCTCTAAACTGTCAACGAAACGTCAGCAGAAGAATAGCATAAGTACGTGGTATAATGATATATAGCGCTTAGATCGGGTTGGTAATTTACTGTTCAAGAGTTGGGGCTAAATCTTATCTCAAATAACCGGTGGTTTTGAATATAACGAACGTTTTTAATAAGGCTCAAAGTTTTAATAAGATTCAAGCTCACGCTTAGTTTGGACACTGATATTATATTATTACTGATATTAGGTCTCGCTAGAAATTCCACTTAATAAATAGTATGAATGAATGAATGAATGAAAATACTTTATTGTAAAACCTTAAGATAGAAACAAAATAAACAGTAACACATTATGATAAAGGTACAATGGGCGGTCTTATCGCTTAAAAGCGATCTCTACCAGGCAACCTTTGGATGGAGAGGATTATATATGATATTGAAGTGGCCGGGGGTGTACTTTATAATTTGTGTAAACTACCTTAAATGCATAAAACATACCATATCAGAATATAATAAATAATAACATATACCTAACTATTTTGTATATATAATATATAGTATCTCATTTGTATATACTATCTGCATTGTGAATTGTATTTTTCGTAATTAAAGAATAATACGTTTTATACGTTTTATTATTATTTACTTGTAATGAAGAGATGCCGCGGTTAGCCGCAATAAATTCGATATTCGTCATTATTCGTAATTTAATTATTATTCGTCGTATAACGATTAACGGTGTGTGTTATTTGATAATGGCGAATAATTGTCTGGCATACAAAAAATACTTCACATTATTTAGAAAGAATCAACTTTGATTAACATAGTTATATCTATTGTGTTTTAACACACCTAGTTATATCTATTTTTCTTATGGCGTACAATTTTTTTTTCATTGCCCAGATTACATTATTATGCTTAAATTAATGTATCCTAGTAATAATACAATCTAGCCTATGCTAGGTTAATTAATAATTAAACACTGACCTAGTTCTATAAAATAAAGTATAGCTAAGAATGTGTCCATTAACACGTTTCTTACCGTCTCTATTTAAGGGGAAGACACTTTGTTCGTATGTTCTTTATAGGTAGCACTAACACAGGTTTCACTACATTACACTATTATTAACACTGAACTTACTCAAAGGGTTTGGTCCTTTGGAGTCTTCTTACTATGTCCGTGGTGTACAATAAAGTATTTTTCATTAATTCATTCATTAAGTACTATTCAGTACAGCAGCTTTTCTTTTTGTTTTTGTACTGAAAAGCACGAACCGCGAAGAAGCCCAGAAGTCAGGGAATAACCTAAACCAAAAAAGGAAGTTAAGACACAAGGGTCTTTGCCAAAAACGATCTTTACTATTTGTTAGGTCAGATTCAGATTCAAATTCATTTATTTGCTTGAATATAATTTTATACAATAGATCTTAAGATAACTAATGAAGTTCAATTATGCTCCACTATATAATATAGCATGCAAATATCAAAATATACAAAATTATGTCAAAAAAAATTACAAAGTTTAACTTTGTAATTTTTTACAAAGTTAAACTTTGTGACATTACAACATTACAAATGAAATGTGTCATCTAAAAATTCATTAACATCGTAATAACATTTCCCAACAGGAATTTTCACGGCACGACGCGGATGCAGAAAGTCGCGATCACTCACCTTGATGAAGACTCTCGGAATGAGTCGAAACTTAGTTGGTGCCTTCACCGATAGTGCAGTACGTGAAAATTTCCGTTTTTACAATATGAATAGTCAAGTTCACAATAGTTTTTGAAATAAAATTTCCCAACAGTATTATTTTAAATTTGGTTATAAATAAATTATCATTAAGGTTTTTAAAAAACTTAGGTATTTTTTTATATATTGCTGATGACATACACACTATCAATAACATTGGTAGAATTATCGCTTATTATCTAGGTTTGAGACCAACATAGGCCATTGTAGGCATGTAATCTATCTTCTTAACTAATAATAAAACTGAAGATTTCGTATTTTTGTTTGATCGCACTTATCTCTGGAAATACCGCAGCCGGCTACTAACCGCCGTGCTACCGAAGTCACGGTTAAAATTACTTATTTTTAACAAAAGATATTACCAAACTTCAACTTTAGTTTATGTCTTCTGTGGTTAAAATTGGCACAATGTTGCCATTTCGTGTAGATAAGATTAAAAAAAATAAGACGATGGAGAGAAGTGTAAAGAAAATTTAAATTTAGGGAGACGGTTTATAATAGACGGAGACTCAATTTTTTTAAGTTGATTTATGTAAATACCAGATAAATAAGGACAACACAAATGCAGAGATAGATATAACAAAAGATTATTCGCTTAAATGTAACATTGGCATAAAAGCCGAAGTATGACTGCTCTCTAATGAAAACTTTCTTAAAATTACAATTTACGTTTTCCTCGACATAAACGCAAAACTAGTTACGGCAATACCGTCCAGTGTTGCCATGTTGCATGGTTTGGCGACGCGCCAAGCAGTTATAGTACCTCTGTTACAGGGTTGCTTCCATGGTGACTTTAGCGTGAAACTTGTCAGAATTTTACATTTAAATAATGATCAAAAACGGTTTTTGACAAAAACTAAACTGATATCATAATCTACCTTATAAAATTGTTTGTCCTGACTGACTGATCTATCAACGCACAGCCGAAACTATCAAGTTTTTTTTTAATGGATTGAGGAACTTTTTATAAAAGCCTTTGTTCTTTGAAGTTAAAACCATGGATTTTGAAAATTTGAATTACAGTATAAATTAATAGTAATGATTGTTTAAAAATTTTTGGATTTTGATATTTTTAGGAAGGGAAATGGGAGTGAAAGTGTGTATGGGAGTAGGTATACGAATCCACGCATGCAAAGCCGCTTGCAACAACTAGAACTATCTATAAACGGGGATTCTAAGATAATGTAAGAACAGTGGGTAAGATGTGAAAGCCTTTGATGTATCTTTTGGTGTTGACGTTATGATGAAGGCCCCCAATGAGTTTGAACCTCGGATATTTTAGACCACGATTTTTTTTCAGAGAGCGTGAACAATTGCGTCAACTAGGCTTCAGGCTGGCAGCACTAAAGTAAAGTCTTACATGCTCTTACATGCTCTTGGAGATTTCCAGCAGTTACTTAGCAAACCGATGTTTTCTTTTTTTTGTTGAATTAGAAAATAGGCATATGAGAAAGAGACAGAGCAGTAGCATCGATTCTGTAGTACACTGACTAAACTAAATTTAAACTGTCGCTCTCTTTTACTGATAGTGCAAGCAAGAAAGAGATAGCTACAATTTTAGTGCTGTCAAGTTAGTCAGATTTGAGTTTTCCATACGAATTTAGTCGTGATATCAAAACATGCTGACTATAAACACGAATAAAAGCGGCACGTAAACTGATTTGACAGCAGCACACGGCACTAAAATTGTAGCTATCTCTTTCTTGCGTAAACTATCAGTAAAAGAGAGCGATAGTTTAAATTTAGTTTAGTCAGTGTACTACAGAATCAAGGCCATTGTCTAATTAATCACTTGTGAAATCGTCTTTATAAGTAAAGCACTTAGTGGCAGTTTTTGTATCTTAAAACCTGTAGGTTATGAACTTAAGAGCTATCAAAGTTTAGTTCTGGTACATAATATAGTTGGTATCAGGGACTACGAGTACCGTGGTACCACAATACCCAGGCCCAGAACAAATATCTGTTAGACATACAAACATTGTTCTGCAGTAGGAATCGAACCCGTACCATTTGTGTCGCAGCCGGCTACTTGCCCGCCACACCATCAAGTTCATCGGTAGGATTTATAATAAACAAAATAACTACTTTAAAAAAAGTTTTTCATTTCGGAAAGTACCGTGCACAACCCATTTTGTTAGTAGGTACTTAAGTTTTTTTTTTGTAAATTTGAAGTCTCAAGTTCTTAGCTTTTGTGTTCTCACACATGTATGATCTCAAAGCTGAGTACAGAGTTTCAAAAAATTAAAAGAAATAGTCTCATTTACAGTTTCCGATATTTGTATTGCTTTAGGAAATGTTAGAGTTTATTAAAGGAGAGTTTAATATAAAACTATTTGTTCCCCAATTATAGAACGCCACAGCGTGCACAAAGTAGAGGAGAGTTTAACTTTATATTGGACAAAGAAGATGAATTAGTGCACAGTGTAATTAAATGTAAGTGCAAAACATCTCTCAGTTATATCTAAAAGGTGGCTGTTAAGGAGCCGCAATCGACGTCTCACGCTTCAGAGCACTCACTTCGCCTTAACGGGTCTCGGTAAGAATTATGTCTTTTCTTGTCTTGCTTAAGTTAGGTCGGGTATACATTCGCAAACGTCAAGCTTTGTCAAGCGTCTAGCAAACGACAAGTTTTATCAAGCGTCAAGCAAACGTCAAGCTTTGTCAAGCGTCAAGTTTGTGTTCTGTTTCAGTTTTACTAAAAAGTAGGCTATTCTAATTATTTATTATTACTAGTTGTTGCCCGCGGTTTCGCCCGCGTGGTATGGTAATAAAAGTAGCATATGACCGTCTCCAGGCTTCAAACTATGTACACCAACTTTTGAATGAATCGAACCAAGGATTACAATTTATACAAAGTTTAGAACTCAATTGCACATCCCAAAAGATAATTAAAAAAAAGTAATAGATACGTGTTTCATTATTTTATTTGTATAGAGTTTTGAGCGAATCAAACAAAATATTTTTTCCATAGAAACTTTACCACCCTGTTTAACTCCCTTAGAGGTTGATTTTCGATAAGATTAGCCTATGTGTTATTCCAGAACCTAATCTATCTACATTCCAAATTTCATCAAAACCGGTTTAGTAGTTACGGAGATACGTGGTAACAAACATTCACACAGACTTTCGCATTTATTATATTAGTAGGAATAAGATTATCTTAGTGAAGTGCCATTCATGCGAGCCTTTCCTATCATCAACATCGGATTCACATATATATACTGTATATATGTGAATCCGATGCTGATATATTTCACACTAGTTTGGCGATGACGAATTTATAGATGCTGCTACACTGTATATAATGTGTACTTTAAATAAATAAATAAACAATAAATAGATAATGCTGGACATTTTCCACACAGCATCATCTAGCCCCAAACTAAGCAGCGCTTGTATTATGGAAACTACATGACTGATATATTAATTATATACTTTTTTTTGTAAATACATACATATTATATATAGAAAACAACCAGACCCGAGACAAATATTTGTAGAACATACAAACATTTGTCCCGCAGCGGGAATCGAACCCGCAACCTTCTGCGTCTCAGGCGGGTCTTCACCCACTGCGACGCAAAGGTTGTCACTTTGTGATTACATTGTCGTTTTAGGTGTCCCTTACTGTTAAGATAATGTGATTGTAATTTAAAAAAAAAATTGTTTCACAACTGTCCCCCATCATTATACTTGCATAATTTAATGTTTTTTTTTATGTAGAGCTATTGAAATATTTGACATTTCAATACTTTTTTAAAATATACGTTCTCTTTCTATTTACGTACTGTCGACGTGTCTATCTAAACTGCTAATAAATGAATGAATGAAAATACTTTATTGTACACCTTATGGAGTAAACAAAAAACAAACACGCTCACGACTGCGACGAACACCCTCATGATGGACATCCTCACATAATTATAATAAAACATGAGGAAACTGGCATGCCTCAAAAACTCGAAGGCAAGTGCCATGAGTCACTTAATTGTTTTATCTAGATTTTTGTTAAAAATCTTAGGTACCTATTTATAGTGTCTACTAGCTTCTGCCCACGGCTTCGCCCGTATGGTACCCGGATAAAAAGTAGCCTTTGTGTTATTCTAACATATAAGCTATATTACTGTAAAGTTTCATCAAAATCCGTTCAGTAGTTTTTGCGTGAAAGAGGAACAAACATCCTCACAAACTTTCACGTTTATAATATTAGTAGGATTCTATTCTATAGTCAGTGTTCCAACAAGAATCCCTTCTTGTGGAATCCTAAAATTCATGCAAAACGCGGGCAGGGCCTAATTTAATGTTTGGACTACCCTCTACTTGATATCCTCAAAGACCTACGAACTTAGTGGCGAAGTGGGCGAAGGTCCGCCTGAGTCGCAAAAGCTAATGTTTGTCTCGGGTCTAGGTGTTTTCTATGTATATTATGTATGTATTTACAAAAAAGTACATAAGTAGTATATCAGTCATGTAGTTCCCATAATACAAGCTCTGCTTAGTTTGGGGCTACATGATGCTGTGTGAAAAATGTCCAGCATTATTATTTATTATTAAGTAGGTATGTATCAGGACTATTATTTATTATTAAGTACGTATCAGTGGACGTCGATCATGAAGAATACAGTCGTTTGCGTCTTTATTTTAATTTAAAAAAAATATTTACTAACAGATCATAAATTGGAAGATCTGAGGCCTAAGAGAAATTCTATCGAAGTTTTTATTTTAGTTTTAAGGTAAAATACCATAAATGGACACTGTATTTGTACGTAAACTTTACTGTGTTGCCTGAAATAAATAAATTATAATTAAAATACTTTTATTTAAAACTGCTTTCTTTTATTATTATTCTTTATTGTACACACAGATAATACAGACAAAAAAGCTAACATATAGGACATGTACAAGGGCGAGCTTAACCCTAACAAGAGTTTTTTTTATTAAGAACTTGAACTATTTTTTGTGACATCATCTAAACCTAGCCTTAAGCCCCACTCTTATCAACATTTTCTGCTTTAGCTGAGCCACGATAATTACTGGATTTCGTGAATAATTACGTTTCGAGATTTGTTCTAGGACTAAATGAACGCTCACTAATTTATCGTTGTTGTTTTGAGTTACGGAAAACGTGGAAAATCCTCCTATTTCTAATTTATTTTACATTAGCTTCTGCCCGCGGCTTCGCCCGCATGGTATGTTGATAAAAGTAGTGTATGACCGTCTCCAGGCTTTAGTCGTGAAACATATTATGTGAAAACAGCTAAGTATGTTGTGGTTGTTCTATGGGAGTTATTTAGTCTGTGATGGGTGATTGCTATTTTTAGTCTACGACGTTGGTTTCTTGGCATTGTTTTATACAATATATGGCAATATCGCCATATATTGTTACCTCTGGCTTTCCAACTCAAATATATATGCAAACGCATTTCGCTGAATTGTATTCTTGGACGTTTTATTCACATAACACTGTAGCATCACTATTTGATTAACGCGCAAGCAACGACAACGCAAGCAACGACAACGTTTGTTCATCATCGGGATGACTTGTGCGTCGTCGGCACCCAGCGACGCCATCTTGGCGCCGCTCGACTATATAAGGCCTCGGCGACCAATGGAGAACGAGTGGTGACGCTGACCAAGGCCATCTGTGGCCCTGATGCATTAAAGTCCATTCAGTAAAAGAAAATGGAGATCGAGCAGTCTGCGCTAGCGCTCCGCCGCATCCAGTACCGTGGAACGGTGGTCACTAGTACAGACGCTTCCCCCCAACCCTCACCTGCGGTTGTTTCCTGACGCTGCTTCGTATCGCACCTCGCGTCACGAACTCGTCGGGAACGTACCAACAATCCTATCTACTTCAGGTTGTTATTAGTAAATATTTGTGTTTGGACTGTTGACTAAAAGCCTAAAATAAAAGAAGTTTATTGTAACAAGTGGTATTATTCTACTTCAGGAAACCTACCCACGCTACAACACTAATTAAACCCTTTTATTACCCTTCGGCTTTCCAACACATATGGGTATAGATATTTCCGATATAATTTTACTGACTTAATAGATATTTATCGTTTAGGATCGAACCAGGGAATATTTTTTTTCGTACAAATTTCAGAACTTTATTACACATCCCTTAAGGGTAGTTAAAACTAGTATAAAAAATATATATAAGTAGTATATCAGTCATGTAGTTCCCATAATACAAGCTCTGCTTAGTTTGGGGCTAGATGATGCTGTGTGAAAAATGTCCAGCATTATTATGTCCAGCATTATTATTATTATTATTATTATAATTACATCGGCACCCATACCTCACAATCCGGAATATGCGAGCATAACTGCTTGGCGGCATATGTATATATGTATAGTGGAAGTACTTCCTCGGTCGAGCTCTCCACAAAGAGCTCTATTACCTACTTCTTAAAACCGACGTTTACTTTTTTATTATTTTTCTACACTCATGCTCTGAAAGTAGGTCAGAGTTAACTCGAACGAAAACTGCTCCGTAAAACGATTACGGCTCTGATACACAATAAGAACATTTGAAAATAGAACGATTGTAATATAATACAATCTCCGTGACAAATACTTTTTTCTGTTTAAAATGGCCACTGTTAAGTTAAAAAAAAACTAGACGGGAAACCGGGAAAGCTTTGTTAGGGAGCTTTGTTAGGGAGAATAAGACTTTTTCCTTTGTTTTAGAAATTTCAAATTGGTCACAAAATTCTGGTGATTTTCTATCATTAAATCGTCCATATTCTTATTTTCACACCTCTATATTGTTTATGAATGTATCATGGATCAAACGGACACTAGCAGAATTGTGACAACTAGCCGCAGAAGCCATAATCAAGAAATTGAAGTTTACTTTTTCTATTTCGCATTCGTGATAAAAAGTTATGTGTTATTTTTGGGTGTAAGCAATCAATTACACTCTCGAAGTCCGCAGATGTAATCCTACTTCCTACTAATATAATAAATGCGAATGTCTGTGTGTGTGAATGTTTGTTACCACGTATCTCCGTAACTACTAAACCTGTTTTGATGAAATTTGGAATGTAGATAGTTTAGGTTCTGGAATAACACATAGACTAATCTAATTTTCGAAAATCAATTAAAGAGGGTGGTAAAGTTTTTATGGAAACGGTTATTCCTTGGTTAGATTTGCTCAAAACTCAGTACCAATAAACTAAATAAATAATAAAACACGTTTTTTTTTCAAACTACCCTTTGGAGGTGTGCAATTGAGTTTTTTTTTATTCTTGGTTCGATCCACACAAAACTAGGTTTAAATAAACCATAAAGTAAATAATAAATATCTTACTTTTTATTTTTACAAAAGGGGGTGTGTTTTTGATGAAACTTTACAGTAATCTAGCATAAATATCAGAAAAACACAGTCTACAGTTTATAATTATATTGTGTGATTTGGCCATAAGTATCAATTAAGTCAGTAAAATTATATCGGAAATATATGTTTCCGGGCTAAACCACTGAGTTTGTCATGAAATTTGATATGGACATAGTTTGAAGCCTGGAGACGGGCATACGCTACTTTTATCAACATACCACGCGGGCGAAGCCGCGGGCAGAATCTAGTAAATTAATAAAAGAGTTAAACACGCAATAATAACCCACATAAAAATAATTATAGACTTTACAGAGTATGACTCTGATAAAGAAATTAATAAAAGAGGTAAACATGCGATAAACACCCACATAAAAATAATTATAGACTTTACAAAGTATGACTCTGATAAAGAAATTAATAAAAGAGGTAAACATGCGATAAACACCCACATAAAAATAATTATAGATTTTACAGAGTATGACTCTGATAAAGAATCACAGTATAAATACCGACAGCTGAAGAGATGACCACTAACAGAGATAGACGCAGGTGAAGAAGCCAGTTAAGTGAATCTTGATGGGTCGAGAGATGATAACGATACGGAGTACAGTGAAGACATTTCTAATTTCAGCATCAGAGTATCATCATTTAATGTTTAATGTTTCAGATCATTAAACACACCAGCGATGCCCCAAGTGTAACAAATGTCATAAGACGGTAACCGCTTTCCATCAGGTGGGCCGTATGCGTATTTAACTCGACATAACATTAAAAAAACATATTATTGAGATTTAATTGTCCTTGCCCAAGCCTTAGAAACATGTTTTGATAAATCAAGTTTATTAAAACGTTAATGCAATAAGCAAGTTGCTGAAACAAAACACATGGTAATTTGTCACCTTCATCCTTCCCCTAGAGCTGTAGCAATGTATGTATTCGTTACCGAGTAACGGGTACATCAACTGACTCGAAGTACCGGAACGTTACTAAAAAAAATCATTTCGTTACTCGCATTTTGGCGTTATGTCATGTAGATGTAGTTTGATACAAAATACGAACAAACACAGTAATACTGTAAGCTTAAGAGACTCCATGCAATGTTTCATGCTAGTGCTTGATTGTATCAAAAGTAACGAATGATGTAAGTAGTGGTAAAACCGCCCATTGTATTTCCGCGATTGGCTTGTGATCTGATCTTTTCAAATTTTCTAGGCAATATTATGTGGTGTACAATGTCGTGTCGTGGGTTTGCGGGGGGTACGCAGAGTGGAGTAAATGATAAAACGTCCGATTAGGTGACACTTATTTATTAACTAACTTAAGTACCTACTCTTGCATGGCTTCTAACTTACACTATCTTAGCCTATAAACGCATGCAGATCACCACAACAATAATTAAATAAATAATGCTGGACATTTTTCACACAGCATCATCTAGTCCCAAACTAAGCAGAGCTTGTATTATGAAAACTACATGGAACACTACTTTTTTTTTGTAATTTGTAATATTATACATAGAAACGCATAGCCGGGATAAATATTTACATATGACACAAAAATTTGTCCCGCGACGGGAATTACACCTGCAACCTTCTGCGTCTCAGGCGGGCATTCGCCCACTGAGCTACAGAGATCGTCGTAATAAAGGGTTATCTTTCTAAAAATCTATTTATATATCAATCTATAAGTAAATACTACTGCAAACTCTGAAACAGTATAATAGTGTAAGTGGCAACCACAGAAGTCACAGAAACCATAAGTGGGTAGTTACAGATAAAGAAGTTTGCTGCGTGAAATGTTATGGGCCTAGACTCGACCAGGTTGCGTAGATCGGTGAGGGACTTTCTAAGTTCGTTTGCTGGAATAGAAAAAGACATACAAATAGAAAATATATTTCTTTACTACTAGCTACTACCATCGATAGAGATGTAATGAGATTAGCTAAAACAGAAAAATGGAATGGCGCAGGTCACATGGCAAGAGCCAGCAATCATAAAAAGAGTAGCATAGCGACAGCATGCTGCACAAAATATAATAAAAGAAGAAGAGGCAGACCTAATACAAGGTGGAGAGACGAGATTGATGAAGGAGTATTGTGCTCTCAAACAGCAAACAATAAGAAAGAATGGAAGAAGAAGGGGGGGGGCCTTTGCCCAGCAGTGAGATGAACTTTAAAATATAGTTTGTATGCTTTAATTATAAAGTAAGGTTTAACTATTATTAAAGGCTTAAATAAATAAATTGTTCTCAACTGCGCCCGCGTGATACCTAAATAAAAAGAAGCCGATAAAAAATAGCGTTCGTGAGAAATGCATTTGCTCGACCATTTTTTCGTTACGAAATTGGTCTCCACGAAAAGCGCTTTTATTTTAACGGGATAATAATAGCCTATGTCCACCTTAAAAGTCTGGGTAAACTGAAAAAATGCCTCACAGCTGGCTTGTTTCCGGCCGCGTCACTAAGGTCACTTGTTACATAATCACCAAGCCAATTAACAGGTTCAACTAACAGTCAGGTACTTACAGTTTTTTTCATTAACAAGAGTAAGATCAATCAATCTAATGATTTCAGCACACTCTTTGTACACCTTTTCGCATCTATACACCAGGGCCAGTGTCACCGTTCCATAGTTCACTATCCTCAAAGTGGTCGAAAATATAGACCAATAAGTCTCATCCCCCTGAAATTCATCAAAGCCAAAATGTATTATTTACATAATCACCTTTCCATTTTTGTCCCATCCAGCTCTAGTCAACTTCCAGAGCGTTTCATCCAGTGGCTTCTTTCTCAGCAGCTGCAATGGCCAAGTGGGTGGTACCCTGTATACTGATCCGAGGGTCGGTGATTCATAGCCAGCAACACTATTTTTTTACTATCACACTAGGATTCCCTTTGTCATGGGAATCGGCAACTACGAGTGGTTCCACAACAACCATTGGTAAATTGGTAATAGTAATTCCAATTTTTGGATTTCATCATTCGAAATAACTGTTTCTGCTCAAAACGGTGAAGGCAAACATTGTGAAGAAACCTGCATGGCATAGAATTGAAAAGTTCGAAGGCTTGTACTATCGTTTAGTGATCCAATAAAATGGTGATGGGCTTGTAACCTGTCACGTGACATTCTATGCAAAAGGGGGCAATTATGCTATAATTGATGCATTTAGGTAATAATTATATTTTTATCAGTTAATTTAATAGGAATGCTTGTGCAATTATATTCCCTTGCTTTCTCACCATAGTTTGAGAAAAAATCGCTACTTGATGTCCAACCATAATCTATTTCTTTAATCTGCTCTTCTGCCTTCTGTCAGCAATGATACTGCTGCTGCTCCGCATCAGGAAAATGCTTTTTAATAAGGGTAGCCAAAGATCATCGTATCACAATGTCATCATAGAATTTAGTAGAACTTTACGGTTAGGCCTATTCCACTAAATTTCCCACTATCTTCCTAATGACTTTGATATTATTTATCACTTAATCATAATACTGGAAATAGGTACTCACTAATGATCCTTGACACATCCTGATGATTATATTTGTAAGATGAATCAGATTTATTACAATGTTTAGAAAATATGCTATTAGCTGAAACAAATTTTGATTGAGATGATTAAAATAAAAGTACATTTAGAATCATATACTTAAGTGTTAAGGGCACGTAAATCGTACCACTATTTTCTTCGTATCTTTGTTGACGGTCTGTCTTTAACGGGGAAGAACATTAAAGCTTGAGTTAAGCAACAAAATGACAGATTCCTATCAAAAAATGTCTTAAAAAGCTTTAATTAGGACCTGACCACTCGTTATTATATTGGAATTAAATAATTTTATGGATAAATTGCGTAAAGCTAAATCCAGATAGATTTCAGTGAATATTATGTAAAAAATCATGTCACAAAATTCGAACGCTTGTGGCGTTATCCGCTTTCAGTCCTTATTTGTTGTCAACACTGCATCGTCCAGTTTGTAAAGAACATGCAAATATTTGTTCCGCAGTGGGAATCACAACTCTTGCATCGCAGCCGACTTGTCTTTTTTCTCTAATGGTCAGCTCTCAGCCAAAAAACTTTTTAATATAGCTTTGTAATAGTATACCATCAGTATTTAGGAGTAGTTATACATACCCTGTATTTTAGAAATCATGCAAACAATACTGAAGATATAAATTGGTTATAAAGTAAACTGAAATTGTCTTACCCGAACGCCAAAGGCTTTGTTGATATAACACGCCTGTTCAATCAAATGTAAGTAACTCTTATTCAGAAACAATATACTGAAGTGTCGTGAAGAAACCGTCCTCAGACGTTCAGCACTTGAAACTTTCAAGTTCTCATTCCAATTCCTTTTATCCATGTTTTCTGAAACTCGGAACGATAATGTCGATGTGTAATTGTCATCGATGTACTTGACCATGACTTTTAATCTGTACTCAATCTGTAAAACTTGAGTCACAACATCGAGGATTGCCAGCGTGTTTATAAAGAAGTAAACGTAATCCAAACTATAAAGCGCAGGAGAGATCCATCCGTAACTACTATACAACGCGAAAAAATCGAAAGTAGAAGTCACGAAGATAGAGACAGTGAAAAACACAACGGTTTTAGCGACGATCGACCTCATGACGACAAAGTTTGGATATCCAAGTATACTGTCAATATCTTGATAGAACAATATATAGTTTAAACTTTCGTATCGACATCTATAAACAAAGAATATATCAATGATATACTGTGCATATCCAATGATGTAAAGCAGTTGAACAGAATCAATGAACCTAAGTTGGGTTGAGTCACTCCATGTAAATCTGCTCTTGAGTTTGAATACGAGGAAAAATGCGTTTACTATTGTCATAACACTAAAAACTATTATGTTTTCTAAGATACACCAGCTTGATGCAAGTTGATTGTTCTTTTTCTTCACATTACTCAGAATGAAGATTCTAAGAAGCCAGTTTATAGGCACTAATGTCCAAAAAGTATCCATGGTAACTTTATAACCAACCACGTTTTCTGACATCGGATCGTTTCACAATAAGCCGAGTGAATGGCGATGTATCACGAAAGCTGTTTTCATTTTGTAATGAAATTGCTGTGATGATAATCTAGCCTATCATGTACAGTGTGTTCAACCTTTGCTTATTATTAGTACGGAATATCTGGAATGTCCTTTCCAGTGATGACCAAGTTTATGTTTCCTGCATTGATCACATGATAATCTTAATCAATAACGTTGTTACAGTTTGGTACCTATATCATTTGTTTTGGGGGTTTTGGCCGGAAACGAAACGGATCCCTCATAATATTTTCATTACCGTCAGTCCGTGTGTCACAGTCTCCTCAGTGGTCAAATTTAATATAAATATTAAATTCTAATTGTTAATCAATCCCAACTTTACCGGCTCGATAACTCGATCTCTGTACTATTCTTACACTACACAAATGAGTAAATTTTTAAGCTTTGTGGCTTAGAAGAAAAAACAAATTTTAGCAAGTACCATTTGGTGGGAACTGCTTGGTTTGATGGATAATGATAACTTTAGGAGATATGAGGCAACTTTGGGACCCTGATAAAGTGGCTTCACATTTTATTATTTCATCCTATTTCCTTAGTGAATTGTTTTTATGTTCCAAATCAAAATGTTAATTAAAAACAAATTTCGTGTTTATTTTGACAAAATTAACATTCTGTATATCAGTAGGTATCATTTCCTACTGAAATACATAAAATTGATGTTAATGAAAGGTTATTGAGGAGATTGATAAATTAACCGTCACGCATTGCAATAAACATCCACTCTACGTCAATTTATTAGAGCGAATGAAATTAAAAAACACAGCTCTTTCTTTGAGTCATTTTATTATTACACTAAAATTGCTTTTGTTCAGATTAAAAATATTGTGATGTACGAGTAGGCCTTTGATCAAAACGACGGATATGTTTTCAAACTGATAAACTTACTAAGTAATTAAAAGGTTCGACAGTCTTCCAAAAAACTGATTAAACTATTCGAATAACCTTGACTCCATATTCTCTAATTAACCTTGGCTCACGGTTATATTTTTTTTATCAAGACTACCTCCGTTTTTTTTATAATAACCCAAAAAATGTATCTCAGTGAGGCTCGAACCCACCTCAACTTTATGATTTTTTGAGATACTCGTACTATAAACTTTTGTGATATTCCTTATGTGTGTAACACTTTAAAAAATTAAATGTTCCCAGTTTGCTGAACAGTAAGAGATAATCTATGCCTATACTTATATATAAAGCTAAAGAGTTAGTTTGTTTGAACGCGCCATTCTCATTGCACAATGATTTTTGTGTATCTAAACACAAAAATCAGCTATTGCGAAACATCTGTTGAATTCTGGTTCAAATCAGGATTGAGCTGAATAATCCACAGGTAATCTCAACGGAAAACCAATACATACCAATATTGGTTCAGGAGACAATTCCGAACAACGGAATTTAAATAGAGAAAATATTTTCCAATTAACTGAAGTCTGGAATTATGTGGTGAGATTGTGCAAAAACAATGGTATATAAAACTGTGCCGAAATATCTGGAAATATTCAAACTCACAAATTATTAATTCGTCTGAGATGCAAAATGTTGTCCCCATCGCGGGACAAAAATGATCCGCAAATATTTTACGGATCAGTGTTTTCTAATGTATTTTAATATATTTTGTATTTTTATGTAGTATTCATATTGTAAAAACGGCAATTTTCACGCACCGTACTATCGGTGAAGGTACTGGCTAAGTTTCGACTTAATCTACGTCGTGCGTTGGGTTCACGACGCGACGCGGAGGGAGAGCGTCGCGATCACTCACCCCGATGAAAACTATCGGAACGAATCGAAACTTAGTCGGTGTCTTCACCGATAGTACGGTACATAAAAAATCCCATTTTTACAATATGAATAATCAAATTCACGGCAGTTTTTGGATTAAATTTGTATGTTGTACTGCTCACGTTATGCATAGTGAATAGGATTCAGCGTGATGGGTTGCAAACCTATCGCCATTTATTAGAACACTAACTGATGGCACATGATTTGGAATTTTAGGTTTTCCAGAATCAAAAATCCTCTATTAATAACATATGCATGCCTTTTTATAACAATTTCCTCAGTCCAATGTTTTCCTACATTGGTTTAAGTACATGTTATAACGCTCTTAAACAAACCGAATAAAAATATACCCACAACCTTCTGATTAGAAGTTGGATCTCTGATCGTCCGTACCGTCTCTATTTTACTTGGAACCAAACATTATTTGATCAACAAAAATACACCATAACAACACAAAAATAATACGTAACATCCATCATATCGGATAACCGCTTCTGAACAAAAAGACCACGAGAAATTACATCAATCCAATTTAAGATACGGCTCGCATTTCGTTTATTCGCAGATCGAGAAATTATCGTGTGGAGCTAGAAGCAAGATGGGAGAGCCAGCGAAAAACAAATTTACATTTTGCCACTGCATTCAATAAGTATAATTTTATGTAAATTTTTTTTCAAAAGTTTATTTTTCTGACAACACAATCCATTTTGTTAGTAGATACTTAAGACTATTTGTTAATAAATTCTGCTATTATAAATGATGATATGTACATAAAGACATTCTGTGACGGGAGATGATCAAACAATGAAATCATATTGATTTCAATGATTGACCACCCTCCGTACAAAATGTCTCCAATAGGAGAGGTACATCTCTCCGCAACTGTTTTAAGGATACTGTTGTGACTGCTAGGAACTCTGCTCAGATCAGAGATGCCGTCTTTTTACGGGTTGAAAACCTATCCATCCTAGTCTGTGCAAACATCTCTGAGACACTACAAAAACGCGGCAGCCTCAACAGTATCCTGAAAGTATTATTATATTAGACACATAGGACATCTATCGATTTTTTGGTATAGCTGGTCCATAGGTTGCCCGTGTAGAAGCTCTGACAGAACGCCTTGAAAAGCGTTATTTTTACTTCTTCATTACAGCGAGCAAACCTACGGGCTAACATATTACCTCTGACCGCCAGAGCCCTACGTTCCCTCTCAATATCTTCATTATCTTTAAGGTCGTCGGTAAATAATGAAATTCGAAATAATTTTAACAATATATGTTTTTTTTAATATTTTTTTTTAATATTTTGGCGATTTCATTTAACAAAATGATACCTCTATGTTATCTTCTCTAACTACATATATTATTATTATGGCACACAATGTGATGAAAAGTGTAGTCTACTTTTCGGTTAACCCCACCTTATACTGAGCAGCCAGCAATCTTTCGATTTGACGTCTATCGTTCAAAACGCAACCGTATTTTAAGCGATATGCTATATCAAGCCCGTAACCCGAACAGAAAATCCCGATTTCAAAGTAAGCCACATTATATTCAACAAAAGCCAAAAACCGCAACTACGTAGCCAGCGCTCATTCGATTTGACGTCTATCGTTCAAAAACGATCAAGGTGTCTAGACAAATACCACTCTCTGTTAGCTTTAACGTCTGCGGAAAGATTAAATTATATGGAAATGACATTAGCTTGGAAAAGTCATGTGACTGCTGCCAAGATTTACCTTGACAAATTTGCGTTAGCGTGAAAGGAAAACTAAGTATGAGGTATCTGTCTAGACAACCAGGCCGGTAACCAGGTCAACAGAACAAATCCCTGACCCAAAGTAAGTCACCGACGAAGCTTCCGACAGTTAATATGTCGACAAAGTCTCTCTATTTTTGTGAAGTCGCGAAATCGTTTTAGGTGAGTCGTTCGTGTCGCGTCTAATGGATTGTGAGTGGAGGCGCTCGCGTGAACGAATCTGCCTGTGGACGTGGGACCAGGAAGTGGACTAAAGCGTTTTACAGAGCCAAATAGTTTTTTTATGTAGATAGTTGAGGTAATTCGGTATTTTCAACCGACTTAAAAATATTACAAAAAACCGACTACCTCACGTGGTTACGTTATTTTGCTAACTCGGGATGATACACTTTCGAATAAAAAGTAAAATATCCCACAAAAATGTTTCGACTAGTCGTGATTTCATAAGATGAAGATGTTTTTTGAGTTTTATAGGAAAAGTAGTTATGTTATCCCTCACGAATAAAACTTTTATGGGACCTCTGCGGGATTACCTTATATATAACAACAACAGAATCATCAAAATCAGTTAATAATTGACGAAGACAAAAAAAACAGTTTAAACACAGATTTTCAATAGGTACAATTTTACGAACACAGACTCCAGTAATATATTAAATTAAAAACTTGATACTCTGATAAAAAAGTTTAATGTTTTTTCTTTTAAAATTTTAAATATTCTTGGAGTTAGTATTAAAGTCTTATTATTTTCGTAGTATGAATAAAATTTGGCTACATTTATTAGCATTTAGTAAATATAATAATATTATTATTAAATAATGGACATTTTCACACAGCATCATCTAGCCCCAAACTAAGCAGAGCTTGTGTTATGGGAACTACATGGCTGATATACTACTTATATTATTTTTTTAAATACATACATATTTCATACATAGAAATCACCCAGATACAAGACAATTATTTACAGATAATATACAAACGTCTGCAATAAAACTGTAGTTACGAAATCTAGTAACAAAATCGGATAATATTTAAAACAGAGTAACTTATTTTCTTACATGGCTACGCTGTGTCCTAACTTCACTGCAAACAAGATCAAAATTAGTGTCAAAATTTTAAATTTTCCCATTTTACCTCCTAAATCGCTTCAATACCCAACTCACACCCACCATTAAGTTTGCACTATCCACTAAGCAGTTGCCAAGTTATCCAAACACTTAATTTGATCCCTAAGTACACGGCTATAACTGCTATATTCCACTAAATCGGCCTTAAAGTGTTTTTGCAATGACCGTGTTACGTAGTCGCTTTTATTTTAAATACATAGATAGGATCTTGTTAGGATAAACACTTTTGGAGAAAAGCCTAGAACATTTTTAGGTGAAAATAGTTGGCTAGCTTTTACAATTTTGTCGCTTTAGAATTTGTAGTTTGGACAAGACATTTCTAAAGCTTAGAATAAATAAGCAAACACGCTCGACTGTATTCCGGACAGATGATTTAGCCTATAATATGATAGACATCCTTAGATATATACATAAAAACACACAATCATCTCATGCATGCACACACACCCCCAAAAATACATACACACCTACACACCGGTACATCACACACACCCCCATACCACACATACACCCCCACCACAACACACACACACACACACACACGCACGCACGCACGCACGCACACACACACACACTAAGGTTGTATGAACTCATTATTCTTATCCTTTAAAGCAAAGTCTGCGATAGATTAATAATCTTATACCTATATCTTCTAGTTCAGTAATTGTCGTCAATTTATTGGTTAAGTACATAAAATGTAAATCTATAATTGGCTGTAAGAAAAGTTTTTATCGGTTATAGTTATCATTTCTTGAGAGCTGTGTGATTTTGTTAAATAAATAAAATAAAAAATAACATTTAGTGAGTAGATCTTTAAGTAAGCGGTAGTCAGAGGCACGCCCAAAAATTTAAAACCGAATTATTTATTGTTTGTGAATTTAGGTAAGTTTTATATTAAGGTGGTAAATTAAAACTATTTGTTACATTTTGCACATGCCCGCTTTTTGCAAGTAGTTATCATTTCACCTGACAAGTTTGAAGTCACACTAACTTTTGGCACATGCCATCGAATTTTTCGATGAATGAATGAATGATATTTATTTGCAAGAATATAGGAACATGAGTATTATTACATAGGTATAGTCAGTTATATATAGGTATGTTTGTGTCTGTTGGATATATATTTGTTTTCAATTAGTCAGGGTCCCCAACCTTTAGTTTGGGGACCCCGACATCCAGACCTCGGCTTGAAATTATAGTTCGTAAACTTGTCACTCAATTTGTTCATTCATAGAATTGAGCCAATGAAATAGATTTCTCTTTCAAAAGTCATAGTTGAAGCGAAATATCCTTTGACCCTCGTATTTCTAGCATTTCTCAGTTATAGGACTAATGAAACCTTAAACAGAATAGCTAACATAATGTCGTAAAGAATTTTCACTCTTCCATTGCCTATCTGTAGCGCGCATGCAATGGACTCCAGATGGAGAGTTCCAATTCTGTTCACCATTGTTCCTTAAGGCTATGCACCACACAAAAACTGTATGAATAATTGTCAAAAACTAAATTAGCCGTACTTTCTGCTTGCTTTTTCTATGCTTGGCTGCGACAAAGACTTAATACTCATACTTATTTATTAACCGTAGGAATTATAAGTATAAATAGTAATAAGTTAATATAAGTCTATAGGTATAAATTGAGATTTAATCCGTAATCTATGTTACTCTATATTGTCAATGGGTTACTTTTTCACGGGTACCACATGGGCGACGGTCGATAAAGTAAATTATTAGTGATACAGATGGACGATCTAATGAAATTAGACTTTCCTTTATTGGCATTGATAAAAAATATATTTCGGCTACATCAAGATATTGGCTGAAATTCCTTTTATTTTCGTAGTTTGTATCTTTTTACTCTGAGACTCGTCTGTCTAATGAAACTCAGTAAGTCTTAGATTTTATTACACATATAGCTACCTACATCTGCGACTTACTAAGCACCTCTCATCTCAGACAACTTTTTGCCTTCATTATCCTCATCTAGAAATCATTGGTCAGTTGTCTCCATCTTCACTAATTTCAACCTTTTCACAAGTCCATTTTCACAATTTTTTTAAAAACTTTAACGTGTTTTACAGAATTTATTTGAATCCCTCACCAATTTATCTCAATTTTCTTTCTATCTGTAACTTATTCATTGAGGCAATTTAATGAGCCCAAATACGATACCTCTGCTGTAAGTTGGTGAGGAGTTGGATATTCTGCAGATTCTAGATGGTTACCATTTTCTTGCAACATCATTGATATAACAGGATACCAAACTTCGAATCGATCAGACCTGTGAAAGTTGCTCTGATCCCCATATCAACAGTTTATTAACTTTTTGTAGCTTTCATATCAACGCAGCCGTGACAGGCCTATTGATCGCAAACATCAACTAGAAAAGTTCTGATGGTCGGCTCAAACGGCTGAACAGATTTTCTTGAATCATAGCTCAGAACATTCTCGATCAAGTCACCTTTCACACAAAAAAACTTATCAGACAGACACAAGGATACACACGTTAAAGATACAACATAACTCTGTTTGCGTCGGGGTTTGTAAATATATAACTCGAAAGACTGACAAAGTGACGTGTTTTATGAAAAAAATGTGCTTGCAACATGTCCCGTGGAATGTTAAGTACTACACAAAAAACCGACTTCAAACTCGGGATGACACTTTCGAGTAAAAAGTAAAAGTGATTACATGTTTTTTTAAGTTTTACGAAAAAAGGAGTACTTTTATGGGACTACCTTGGGATCATTTTATATACAACAACAAAAGAATCAGTTTTATTTATTTATTTAAGAACACATCACATGTTACAAACATTAAAAAAAATACAATATCTAGAATACAGTTTCGATCTGGTTAGGAACATAACTTATGTGTGCACAATATAATCAATACAATCCAAAACAATATAATCAATAATAGAATCATCAAAATCGGTTTATAAATATCGGAAGTTCTGAGGTAAAAACACATTTAAAAAAATACAACTGAATTGAGAGCCTCCTCCCATTTTTGAAGTCGTTTAAAAATGCGGACATGTGCCATATATAATATGTTTGTTCATGTCTCTGATTACCCCCTATTGGATCTGAGGATGTCTATCATGGGGAAAACAATCGTGAGTTTTTTTAATTTTTTGTTTGTCTAAAAAATGCGGGAAACAAAGCGTTCGTGAACGTGTTCAATTTTGCAATAGCCTCTTCCAACCAACATCACTAGTTAGTCGTTTTAAAACGCGCCAACAACCAAACATGGTCTGCAGCAGACAATCTAATCTTTTCATATAAGCCTTTACCAAAAACAAACACGTGCAAGAAATAGCGAAAAGATCCGAAATAATTACCATGGTAACTGGACGCGATCTACTGGAAAGTGACGATAAGCGCGCAGCCTCGCCTGTGGTTTGAGCGCGTAATGTACTGTGTTTTTTTAATCTCCTTAAAACCGTGTGGAGTTTACATTACGATCTCGCTCAGACATGAAAATTGCAGATGCGAGAGTTCTCCGAACGAGCTTTTACTCTGCAAGTTAC
Source organism: Perizoma flavofasciatum (assembly GCA_958496245.1). Taxonomy (NCBI): domain Eukaryota; kingdom Metazoa; phylum Arthropoda; class Insecta; order Lepidoptera; family Geometridae; genus Perizoma; species Perizoma flavofasciatum. The sequence goes on from OY292437.1 coordinate 10,808,358, forward strand.
TCAACATTGATTATACTGAAAGGTTTTTATATGTGTTGAATTAGTAATTTTATAATTCATCAAAATAAGATAGATAGCACGGAACATAAGTATACACCAGTTTCAAATTGTATATGAATGACAAATATTTCTAGAAACCGTAGACTTTGAGTCAAAACAATAGGCTGAATTATCTGTAACCTTGGTCCTTAATAATTATCAAAATTAAATAACCATCTCCTTTTTAAACCCGAATAAAAATATCAACTCTAATTGTTAATGTTCTTTTATTGCTTTTTGTTACTGTGCATTTGGAAAGCTGGAATGGCTGCAAAAATGAGGTTAAAAAATAAGGAACCATAACTTTAGCAGCGTGATAAAAGTTGTCCACGTCTATCCTTTGTTCAATGTTAGAAAAGGATAGGATTAGAGTTATCGATATTCCAAAGTTAGTGAGTCAGTAAAAAAGAGGATAATTTTATAATATTACTCACTATGTTTTTGTAGTAGGTATATCGAGTGTGGTCCACGCCCATGGTACTTCTAGGATTCTTCTAGGCTTGGTCGCGCGGGTCGCCGCGAACCGGCGTAAATTCACTTTAACATTTTAAATTACGGTTTAAGATCATTTATTTCTCAAAAAGATTTACAATATAAATCGCTTACTGAGAAATCACAATATTACAATATATGCATTTTAGATGCAGGGAGAGTAACATGCATGGCTAGGTAAGTAGGTAGGTAAAGGACCTACCTACACAAACAAGAAAAAATAATAATATCTTAAAAAACACAGAAACAAATCTAACATTCAATTTACATGCAAGTTAAGAAAAACATTGTGGGTAGTGAGAAAAAACAGCTGATAATTGCATGTCATATGATTTACGAACCAAAGCAGAACCTGTTTACGAACGGGCTGGCTTGCATCAATAGTCGGCAAGCGGGCCGAGCGTGAGTTTTACATATACCACCGATTAGTGTCCTTCATAAAGGTAGGTTTAGGTAAGTTAATGTATAGTTTTTAAGGTGACGTTTCTATATGATCCTTGTGATTTCAATGAATAAAAACCTATTGACTTTGACTTTTGACTTTGAACCGCTAGTTGTTTTGAAAGACCGTACTGTTTTTTAATTCGTCGTATTGACTTCGAGTCAGATTGTAATTTGGATAAACAATGGTACGCCACATTGTTCGAACGTTTCGCGTTTTCCAATGCGCTTAATTATCCATTTTACAAGTCAAAACGCCGTTTTTTTATAAAAAAAACATAAGAAGCTAACCTTTCTTCTGTATACAATATTATGGCTAAACATTGGCAGCCTTTTTTGTTAAACGTATCACAATGACATTTACAAAACGGCTGGACGTCAATACCTCCAGCCGTTTTGTAAAGCGGCTAGCTGTTATATGAAAGAGCGGATTATACCTTTTGGCTACGACATATACATCATCATTTTGGTTGTGATTTCTTAATATTCTAAGCATTGAGTTATTATAGCCAGGTAAAGAAAATTGCTCTGTTACTCGTGTTAGAATCCTACGTGCTAGTATGTTCTATAATTATGTTAAAAGGTTAATTTTATATATTCGTAGTCCTTTAGATTTTCACCCACGCCGTAAGATGTCTATATATGCGTAGGCCATAAGAGGATGTTTGTTTTATTGTCGATTTAACGAACGATTAAAATGATTAAAATGAATATTTAATGAACGATTTATCTTTGAAATACGGTTGATAGAGGTCTTCAATGATAGTTCTTACTTAGACTATCATTGAAGACCTATAACTTTTATCGCCACCTTCGTTCCTTCGTTTCGTTTTTCCTTCATTCGTTTTAAAATTTTCTTGCTCATGGTAAATTTTTGGGAACCATTTTATTCATGTCCAAAATACTTACCTACCTTAACTTAGAAACTGTTTCAAAGTTTCCGCATTCACAAACGTTCACATCCTCTGAGGGTATAATTTAATCATTTGCAATTGTATATGCAAAAATATGCAGTAACTCTGTAAATGAGAGTATCCTTGTAACTGGAAATCAGCGATTTGCATTCTGAAAGCGAGTCGCTTCCAAGAAATTGTGCTCTTATTGTGGCAAGATACTGTCTTTTGCTGTGACTGTGTAAGCTCGGAATACAGTTTGAACTTAAACGAAGTCACAAGTAACTAAATGACTTCAAAAGGAAAATGTTTCATGTTGGTTTGTATGTTTTTAGGGTTCCATAACTCAAAAGGAAAAAACGGATCCCATAAGGATCACTTCGCTGTCCGTCCGTCCGTCAAGACCCTTTTTCTCAGGAACGCGTGGAGTATCAAGTTGAAATTAATATTAAATACGTAGAAGCTTCTTTAAGAGTTTTAAGGGACCGTAGACCCCTTAAAACTCTTAAAGAAGCTTCTAAGTCAACGCAATAAAAAATACGACCATTCATAAGACATAATATTTTAAAAATAAATCTTGCAAATAAATTAAAACCTATAGTGTATTTCCCGTTGACCAAGAATCATGAAACTTGGCAAGACGCAAGGTTTCACAAAACAAGTAAAGGAAATGGTCCGAAAATCGTTAATATGTAGTTATCCGGGTAGCACGTGGGCGAAGCCGTGGGCAAAAGCTAGTAAAGTATAAAATTAAGTTTGTCTTTCAATCTGACTTATCTTTTCGTTAGAGCAATGTTTGGTGCCTTCATAGTTTATGAACTCGAGTAATGTTAATTAACTTGGTGAACATACAAGCTTGTACGGAAGCCTCGGTGCGCGAGTTAGACTCGCACTTGGCCGGTTTATTTTACATCAGTCGTTCTTTCTTCCTTAATCTTTTCAAGAGAAGCAAACAAATTAGCGACTATAAAAATAAAAATGAAAGTGTATTTCAGTGAAAGTATTCTAGGATCATATTTGATTTTTAGATTATTATGATTAAATATTAAAATTAGAAGAGTACTCACCATGAGAACATTATCAAAAATATAAATAATAAATAATAAATAAATAATGCTGGACATTTTCACACAGCATCATCTAGCCCCAAACTAAGCAGAGCTTGTATTATGGGAACTACATGACTGATATACTACTTATATACATATTTTTTTTGTAAATACATACATAATATACATAGAAAACACCCAGACCTGAGACAAATATTTGCAGATACAAACATTTGTCCCGTGGCGGGAATTGAACCCGCAACCTTTTGCGTCCCAGGCGGACCTTCGCCCACTGCGCCACAGAGGTCATCAAATATGTATGTCATCTATATTTATTTTAGTGTTTGATTGTACTATTTGATTTATAAGTTACGAATGGATAGCTCCGGCCTTGTACTGTGTGATTTATTTCTATACTTTTATGAACTTCCTGCCAAAAATAAAATAAATAATGCTGGGCATTTCACACAGCATCATCTATCTCCAAACTAAGCAGAGCTTGTATTATGGAAACTACATGACTGGTATACCTACTACTTAAATACTTTTTTTTTGTAAATACATACTTAATACATAAAAAACATTCAGACCCTAGACAGCATTTGATTGTATTTTTTGATTTTGATGTTACGGATGGATAACTCCGGCCTTGTACTGTGTGATTTATTTATATATTTTAATGAACTTCCTGACAAAGATTGATGTTAAAAGTGATACAAATTGAGTCGACGACCTCTGTGGCGCAGTGGACGAAAGCCCGCCTGAAACGCAGAAGGTTGCGGGTTCGATTCCTGCTGTGGGACAACGTTTGTATGATCTACAAATATTTGTCTCGGGTCTGGGTGTTTTCTATGTATAATATGTATTTATTTACAAAAAAAAAGTATATAATTAATATATCAGTCATTTAGTTCCCATAATACAAGCTCTGCTTAGTTTGGGGCTAGATGATGCTGTGTGGAAAATGTCCAGCATTATTTATTTATTTATTTATGTAGTATCGATTGACAAGTACGATCAAAACAATGGTAAATAAAAATATAATTTTTTAAATGATAATTTGGAAGAACAGATTATTCTTCAATATGGTGGGGATAAGTGACTGGAGAAGACCAGCACAGTTGAGAGTTGCCAATCATCAAAAAGTTGGTGAAGTTCGTTGTCTCAGCAAATTATAATTAGAAAAGAAAGAAAGAAATAAAGAAAATATTTTTATTTGGCATAACGGAAAGAAGACATCATCTTTGCACTAAAGCAGACACCCAGGGAAAATAAAAGGATATAATAAAAATATAGAGGTATAGGTAAGGTACTTGATTCTTAATTAGAAATTTCAACTGGTAAGTTCTAGCATTATGTTGAGCCTAGCATTATACCTTTTTGGTGCGACATTGAACTGTCTAGGTGGATGGATGGATTAGCAAGGTGCGTGTGGCATTTCTGTTTCAGTTATACTTAGAAGTAGGCTATTCTAACTTATTATATACATATTATTTCATAATTTATCCCACCATCCTAACTTTGTTTTAAAATTTGTTGTTTTTTTTATGTGGTGCTGAATAAATGTTTTTCTTTCTTTCTTTCTTTCTTTACATTCACCATAATTATCTTTTAGATAATATCCGTCTCATCTCACTGCTAAGCTTAGGCGTGTCTGCCAACTGCCTCAAGATTCCAGTTTTCCCCTTTTAGGGGGATGTTCAGAAGGAAATTGTGGGATACCCCCAATCTTACGCCAATCGGACCCATTTATGACCTGTAGTTTTTGATAAAAAGTAATCTACTAGTTAATCTTAAAATCCATGGAATTGACATGTGCATTTGAAATTATGATCACATTGTCAATGTATTACCTATAGAATATATAAAATGTAGAAACAACAAATGACTGTATTGTCTATACTGCTATTAAATTACACAAAAGTCATTTTGGTTATCCCCCAGAGATCATGGTTGAAAAGAAACTGTCCTTACCGGCCGTTTGCCGCGCCTTTATATCTCGTAAGACGTCTCTTCTAGAACATTCTAGTAGGAGGCGTGGCCATCACACTGTCTCACTTCGCTCCGCCCCGTCTCGTACCGTCTCGAACGTTCTGGAAACTACCGTCCTTTTCTAGCGCGGTTTGTGCCAGTCAATACTAGATAGCAGTAATAAGTAGTGCGTCCATTTGATAAGAGATGGCGCTAGCGTACCGTAGTTAGCTAGGCCGCGCTCGTCGACCCGTGCCTGTGAGGGGGGAAGAATGGGGCGGCGAGCGCGCGGTCACAGATATCTGTGCGAGTGCTGCGCCGCCGCCCAACGGACACGCCGCGCAGCCGCGGTCACCACGCTGCACCTGTGCGGTTGTGGATCTATCGGGGGGTGGAAAGGAGATGGACGAATGGGGGTGGCGAGCGAACGTGACGAGAGGAGGCTCTGCCGCCCAAGAATGAGAGGGATTGGGGTCGCCAGTCGGGTCGCGGAAGGAATATTGTTCCCGTGGCTCGGCTACTACGGCGAGAGAGGAACACCGGAGGGGTTTTAGTGGGTATTCTGCCCTTTTCAGGGCGGCGAGTCCCACATAACTCCGGTCTCCCCGGACCGGGTGTATTCGTCAATGAATTTCCCCTCTGAAAAAAAAAAAAAAAAAAAAAAAAAAGGCCGCGCTCGTCGCAGTATCTTGACACAAATTTTAGTATCTTGTTTCTTCTAGAGTAAAATTTGGTAGGGAACCATATTTTTTATATGATTGGCTAATGCGGACTACAATTATTATATGAATTATAAAAGTGATATTCATCATATATTATATGATTTTATGTATATACTAGCTTCTGCCCACGGCTTATCTATTATACTGATGTATAAACTATATGACTGTAAAGTTTCATCAAAATCCGTTTACTAGTTTTTGCGTGAAAGAGGAACAAACATCCATCCTCACAAATTTTCGCGTTTATAATTGTAAAGTAGAATATAGGCACTTATTACTTACACTTATATATTATAGTAATAGCAAAAAGATAAGTAGATCGTAATAGTATAAGGTAGGTAGATAAACTACTAACTACTTATTTGTAACTGCAACACATAGATTTCTATTTTTATTTGTATAAAGTAATACATAAATCATGTAGGTATCACTTTCACAGTGATATGTAGAAAAACAATATTATTATGTTATTATAATAATTATTTTTACTCGCATGTTCTCTTGTAATTACAAAAGATGATAATTGTGTTAAAAAAGGCACAGCTACCAAAAAGTCCAAGTCAACGGAAGGTAACGCGATGTCTACAGCACAAGTCTCGCACTTAGTGTAGACATCGCAAACCAACCTTTGCGAGTCCAAGCCTTACAAGTACTGACTTGTTAATTTTTAAATGCTTGATTTTTTAATAAATTATTATTATTATTATTATTAACTAAGAATAGAACTCATCAAGGAAGCTTTTGCGATTTCAAATGGCAGTTTATTCCATATTGTTATTCCATTATTGCTTCGATAGAGAAAAAGTTTCCATGAAACAATGTGCAAAGCTCGCGGTATCTAGAAAGAGAAAAATCTGAAAATCTAAAACAAAAACGTTTTCTAGATACTCAGGTGCCTTTCTTAAGAACCGAAAAAATCACCAAAAATACTTAGGTTTCTACGCTCCCGAATGGGGACCCATTATCTCAACGCGGAATTTACTTACGTAAACGAATTTACGAAGTCAAAAAACATAACACTATGGTTCCTAGGTGAAACGAGCTTGGAATGATTTTGCGATTGGTATGGCAACTGTTTTGTTTGGCAGCTGTCTAAACCTTAATCAGGAGCGCTTGAATAGCTGGCATGTATGGATCCTATAGGTAAGGAGATATAGTGTAATTAGTGACGATCCATTCAAGCCCAATCCTCAATAGTTACTACTCATTCTGTGCTGCATCATGCTCCTATCATTACGCTCAAAGAGCAATCAAAATTGCATTAGTACGGTACAAGAGAGATACAGTACATTATGTAGTATCTGAGTTATATTTAAGTTTGACGACCTAGGTGGTGCGCGGGTGGGTAGCCGGCTCAGACGCAAGAGGTGCAAGCTTGTTTGCTTCTGCGGTACAAAAGTTCGTATATTTTGTATATGTTTGGGGCTAGAGGCTAGGTCTTGTGGTAACATGGTGATGTTACCACAAGACCTAGACCAAGACCTAGACCTCTTGATACTTGTAGTTCCTGAAACTCACGATACAGGGAATCCTATTGTGGGGACAGGACTATGCATGTTACTGGTGGGTGTTTTTTTTATTTATTATTTATCTAACAGGGTGTCCGACAACAAAATAAGAGCGATACTAAATTGCCCCGAAGTAGCAGACATCTGTTAGAAATGTTATTGATTTCAAAATGTAAAGGCCTGCCATGTTTTTTGAAAACTGATAAATTTTATTTGCAGAATAAAAAGGCTCAAAATTTTAATAATATCAACAAGATAACTTGTTTTTGCTAAATTGTGAAACCCCGACGTAAAACCTGTATTATAAAAATATTCATTATTAAGATGACAAATAAGTTTAGGATTGGGACGGAACTTGATCCGACTAAGTTAAAAAAATAAAGTTACGTAATAATAATTTTATAATCATGAATCACCAGAAGAATAACAAAGCCCAGTATTTTGCCGATTTTTCTAGAACGTTAAAAAATGTGTCCCTTTCAATCTTAGAAATTTTGGATATCACTATTCCTGTCAAAATGAGCATCTTTTTCTATTGCCATATTGTTAGTAAAAAAAATAAATATCGCAGATATCGGTATTGTCGTCACGAAAATTATTAGAAACTAAATTCATGCTATTCATATTGTAAAAACGGGAATTTTCACGTACTGCACTATCGGTGAAGGCACCGACTAAGTTTCGACTCATTCCGAGAGTCTTCATCAGGGTGAGTGGTTGCGACTTTCTCCTTCCGCGTTGCGCCGTGCACTGTATTGCAGTACGTGAAAATTCCCGTTTTTACAATATGAATAGTCAAGTTCACGATAGTTTTTGGAATAAATTCATGCTTTCGTTTATTATAAAAAAATTATAATATTTTTTTTAATAAAACACACAATGTAATAAAAGCGAAAACAATATTCAAACCGTGGGAAAGATAATATTAACACTCGCACGAAAACACGCAATCGAGGCTGTATTGAACAAAATCCGTGTTTATGCTCAGAACAATTGGAATGTGGTATCGGCCATATCGATGCAACATAGAAATACATAACACAAACAAAATGGCAACCAGATGGTTGCCAGGAAGAATGTTTCCCGAAAATGAATATTTTTTTAAATCGTATTTCCGCGACTTTGTCTGCGTTGAGTTTCTTCCCAACAAACTTTATCTCCTTGCTGTATTCTCTACTGTAGATTGAATCACGGACAAATTCCCTCTTATTACAATTTGGTAGATTATTTATGGATGTTTAATATTTTACGCATCACATCAAAAGAAGGCATGCCTTCTTTTCAAATCTGCCGCTAACGACGAATTTTGTTGACTGACAAACAGTCTGTCAGCGAGCTATTCACGCAAAGATTATTGTTTAAAAGATAAACATTAAACATCAACTATTTAATATGAATGATTTTAAATAATTAAGTCTAAGTCTCTTTTTACAATAATGGTGATAAATGATAATTATTAGTATTAAAAGGCAGATCAATAGTTCCTTTCTTAATTCTCAAATTCCAGTATGGGATAAAAATCAAAAAACAAAAATTATCACGGCTTTATTTCACCATAATGGACATCCTCAGATTAAGGTCCGAACAACACTAGTTTTTTGAATATGGCAAGATCGAGACCGAGACCGAGAATCGCAAAATTCATAATTAATATTTAAAAACCAGAAAAACAAATCTGAGTCTTAGATGCATACTCATTCAGATCTTTAAGGATATCGAGGTAGTTAGAGAGAGACACATGCTCGAAACGGTAAAAAAAGCCTCTGACTACCCCCTACTTATTATACTCACTGAGTTCATATCAAAGCGTGTCCATTACACGCTTTGATATGAACGGCTTTACGCACTATTTATTTATTTATTTATTTTATTTATTACAGTCACAGTCGTGAGCGTGTTTGTTTCTATTTTTAAAATTGCCAAATACCATATTCTCGCCTCACCAATCCTCCACCAACCTCCACCACAATCTGTTCGAACGAAAGCCGATTTTAAAATGGGATATTCAGTTTGCTCAGCACTTATACGTTGAACATCCGCTGTGTATCCTTTGTGCTTGTAACGTTTGTTTTGAACTTGATTTGATTTCTATTTGCACGAATTTTTGCGTGATCAGATTTGGACTCTCGGAATGTATATTTTTATAGTTTTATTTTCTGCATGGGTTCTTTCGATCAGTCGACTCTTTTCAGTTTCATGACTATTAGGACTGCTGAAGTCTTACCGAGGAACTTTTCAACCAAAACGTAATTAATAAAAAAATATTAAAACCACGGATAAATTTCTATTATCAATTACATCCAATCCACAAGAAAATCCCATATTGACTTGTGGCTACTAATATCCTACTAACTAATATTATACTAAACTAATTAGTAAGCTGAAGCGGCAATGGGCTGGGCATATATGCCGAAGAACCGACAACCGTTGGGGTAAACGAGTTCTTGAGTGGAGATCGTGTCTGGGTAAACGTAGTGTGGGGCGCCCCCCGGCTAGGTGGAGCGATGATTTAAGGAAAGGCAGCGGGCAGTAAGTGGATGATAAGAGCCGAACACCGGGCTCAGTGGCGCGTATTGGGAGAGGCCTATGTCCAGCAGTGGATTGATGTGGGCTGATGATTATGATGATAATATTATAAACGTGAAAGTTTGTGAGGATGTTTGTTCCTCTTTCACGCAAAAACTACTGAACGAATTTTAATGAAACTTTACAGTAATATAGCGTATACATCAGAATAACACATAGGCTATTTTTTATCCGGGTACCACGCGGGCGAAGCCGTGGGCAGAAGCTAGTAATCAATATAGCCCAAGTGATCCAAATCTGGTCCAAATATTAGGGCCTACCGCGGCCTAATTCGACCAAAAATAAATATATTTTTGAAATTTGAAAACGTGCATTTACTCGTAAATCATCATTGCGATACCTCCTAGTGACTTGTGGTGTTTAAAACACAAGTATCTTTGCGACAAAATACCATCCTTGAAGATATATAAATCGATTGCACAAAAACACATTGCGATACAACAAGCCTTTACAAAGATAAAAGCAAACAAACAAACACACGCACACTTCTTAACAAATAACCTCTAATGACAAACGCGACAGATTTCTAACGTCGTGGGTGCGTCAATTCCCATAATCTTCAAACGTCAAAGTCAAAAGGTTTTATTCATCGAAATCAAAAGGACCATATAGAAACGTCAGCTTAAAAACTACGTAAATGTTAAAGTGAATTTACGTTGATTACTCGAACACAACTTGTGTTGGGACAAGATCGTCCAGAGGACGACCAAATTGTAAAATAGGACGTCATATAAATACCATTGAATTGTACCAAAATGTATTCTTGAACAAATAAACTTTATATCAGTTTATATAAAACTGTTCCGATATATAAATAATAAATATACTTCAATCCAAATGATAAAATACTAATATAACTATCTCCCCAATCTATCCCAATAATAAGGGGTTGTACCTAAAGGGTGTCCAAGTTTGTATGGGAACTCTTTAACGAGTGGTCCAATTTGTTTGAAACTCGGCATAAATATTATTCAGTACAAATGATATAAGACAAATATACTCGTATATTTTTTCTAAACTACCCCTCAAAGGGGCTAGGTTGGTATGCTAAGTTTGTTTAAGAAATGTTTAACGCATGGTGCGATTTTCTGTAAACTTAGTTTAGATACTTAAAATACAAAAGAACTGAATACGCATCTGAATATATCATGCAATTATTTTTAATGCACCTATCAATTATCTATCCTACGCGAGTAAAACCGCGGGCATCGACTAGTTTCAAATAAATATAAAAACTAGAATTAGTTAAAAACTTTTACGTCCGCATGCAAATATACCTATTTGATAAAGTAAGCTGATAAAATGTATTATTAGGTTTTTACCTATGAAATTGCAGTTTTGACGAACTGACCACTTTGAACTGAAATATCTGCGGTTCGACTGGGCAAGCATAATACAAGCTCTGCTTACTTTGGGGCTAGATGAGAAATGACAAGCATTATTACGTATTTTCTACAAAACTGCAATTCCTATGGATAGGAATATACGTTCTGTCATTTCCTGTTGTATATCTGCGTCCCTAATCCCTACATTCATACCTTTGTCAGAAGTGCTCTGTAATTAAATAATCTCTTGCTATTATGACTACCAATGATCCTCGCCCTACTCCGCCCGTCAGACATAATAACGTGTTCTTCATTTTTGGTTCTATTACTCTGTCTACATGTCGAGAATGTTGATAGAATAAATATTTGTTTTCTGTAACAGTGTCCGAATATGTTTACTATTCTAGGATTGGATGATTCTGCAAATGAAACTGAACATGATTTCCTGAAAAAATAAAGTGAATATCCAAATTATTTTACAATCTTTTTTTCCACAAGCATACCTTATCCAACCGCGGTGTCCAATATTTTACTTTTTACATTACTAAAGCCGAATACATTTGTGCCTGTCAGTACTTTTTATAAGAAATTGCTTTGGATAAAATAGATCGTACCTAAACCAAATTGGGGGAGAACGAACCGGGTGAAAACGGGACTGGGGAACAACGGACCGAACCCGAGCGGTTGCCATAGCCACATATATATATTATATTGTAATACTATACTAGTAGGTACTTATAGCCTTTGAACGTTAGCAACGCCAGAGGCATCACCCAACCCTTAAAAATTAAGGGTATAATCTATTTTTTTATTTTAATACTTATTGTTTTCGTTAATATTATAAATATTGTTATTTGACTGACGTGTAAATTATATACAAATAAACTGATCATTCTGATATAATTTACTTCTATTTTTTTGAGCAGAGTTTTGCATTTGACGTTTTCAAAAGCTAGATTTATAAGGGATCTTGACCTTATGCGTTTTGTTTAAGGGTATGTTAATTTGTCATTAAATAGACGACGAAACTGATGGTTCGGATCGATCATACATTTTATTGAGTTCGGAAGCCAATTATGGCGAAAAGTGAAGCCTTTTAGTTTCCTTATGTCCTTTTGTGTGTCACACCCAGATATCTCATTCAGTTAAAAGAGTAATGAGGCAGAAATCTGTAATAAACCTGCAACAATTTTTTTTTAATATAATTTAAAAATAATGTTATTGCATACCACCCTCTAGTGCATGTAAAGTGGAGAAATTTGCGTTGAATAAGTTATTAAAAAATCACTTCGGCGCAATCGCGGTTTCCTTAAGCAGTTGTGCATTTTAACACCTCGTTCTAGAAAAAAGGCTTCAAAGTAGAAGGGGAAAGTTGTAATAAAAACAGATAAAAGTTCACAATGAAAACACGAAATGCATAAATCATTTCAAACCAATTAAAAACTTAGCTAACAAACCAACAAAAGGTATTTGTATGAAAAAATCAAATAAACAATTATTTCCATCTTGATTTCAACTTGCCTAATTAATAATACTTTAGCGGGTGCAAACGACACTTTAATGAATATTCCGCTTATTTATTGGACGTTCTTTGTGTAGTTTTGCCTTTGTTTTATCGCTTTCTTGGGAAATAGTTGAGATTGATTTTTTCCCCGATTTAGACACTCGTATTATAATTTTGTGAGTTTGATAATTCATTCAAGGTCGAATTTCCAAATAAATTTGAAAAATACCCAACAGACACATAAACAGCCTGTACTTTTTGATTTTGGATTGTCTGTGTCGTAAATATCATGATCTATGAGTACCATGGTACAGCCCGACCCGGAACAAATATCTTCAGGACTTACAAGGTTGTCTGGAAGACAACCGCCCATTGTACCTTTATCATAATGTGTTACTGTTTATTTTGTTTGTATCTTAAGGTGTACAATAAAGTATTTTCATTCATTCATGCATTCATTCATTCATTCAAAAAAATCCACCGCGACTGGAGTTGCACTCATATCTACCTTCGCATCACAGCTGGCTACTAACTGGCTTTGTTCTACCGCCCTGGCACAAATGTTTTTGTACGATCTGCAAATATTTGTTCCAGGTGTTCTGGGTTTTTTCTATGTATAATAAAAAAATATCTATCTATGTAATGTATTGTATTAAGTATATCAGTCATCTAGTACCAATAACACAAGCTCTGCTTAGCTTGGGGCTAGATGATGATGTGTGGATTGTCCAGCGTTTCCAGCGTTCTAGGTTAGAGTATTGTGGTACCTTGGTACTCCTAGTTTCTGATACCCACGACACGGGGAATTCTAGTGGGGGTCAGGATTTTGTTTGTGTCTGTTAGTGGATTTATTTATCACCAGCCTCCGCCCACGGCTTCGCCCGCGTGGTACCTGGATTAAAAGTAGCCTATATGTTATTCTGATGTATAAGCTATATTAGTGTTAAGTTTCATCAAATCCGTTCAGTATTTGCGTGAAAGAGTAACAAACATCCATCCTCACAAACTTTCAAGTTTATAATGTTACAATCTTCTGCCCACGGCTTCGCCCGCGTGGTACACAGATAAAAAGTAGCCTATGTGTTATTCTGATGTATAAGCTATATTAGTGTTAAGTTTCATCAAATCCGTTCAGTATTTGCGTGAAAGAGTAACAAACATCCATCCTCACAAACTTTCAAGTTTATAATGTTACAATCTTCTGCCCACGGCTTCGCCCGCGTGGTACACAGATAAAAAGTAGCCTATATGTTATTCTGATGTATAAGCTATATTAGTGTTAAGTTTCATCAAATCCGTTCAGTATTTGCGTGAAAGAGTAACAAACATCCATCCTCACAAACTTTCAAGTTTATAATGTTACAATCTTCTGCCCACGGCTTCGCCCGCGTGGTACACAGATAAAAAGTAGCCTATATGTTATTCTGATGTATAAGCTATATTAGTGTTAAGTTTCATCAAATCCGTTCAGTATTTGCGTGAAAGAGTAACAAACATCCGTCCTCACAAACTATCACGTTTATAATATTAGTAGGCCTATCCTCTACCCATAGCTTCGCACGGTACCCGGATATAAAGTAGCCTTTGTGTTATTCTGATGTAAAAGCTATATAACTGTAAAGTTTGAAAGGTAAGGTAATAATAATTATGTAACGATGTTAATAATACCAAAATTTTTATTGTAAAATATTCGTGAACCTTGTAGAATGCTTGCTCGATAAGCCAGTTGCGTCAAGATTGCGTCAATGGTGCAGTGATTATGTAATTCGGGAGACGATTGTAGACCGACGGTCCATCTACCAGCTTCGACGATGACAATGAAAGCTTTATAAAAAGGCATACTATAAAATATCTGATTATTTAGATGACAAAAACTCTTGGGATTGAAAATGCTCCAACTCGAACCTATTGTTTGTAAAAGGATCATTAAAAAGAATAACCAGCCTTGTTTTCTTGCCTTTCTTTCCTGGCTTGGTCGCGGAGGAACAGGCACGTAGATAAAAACCGACGTTTCAAAGTGGTCCTTGTGATTTTATTGAATAAATGAATTTTGACTTTGACTTTGACTTTGACTTTGACTTTGACTTTGACTTTGACTTTGACTTTGACTTTGACTTTGACTTTGACTTTGACTTTGACTTTGACTTTGACTTTGACTTTGACTTTGACTTTGACTTTGACTTTGACTTTGACTTTGACTTTGACAGATAGGATGGGATAGGATAGGATTAATTCTGTTAAAAAACAACATTATTACGCAAACTTTCTGGCATACAGCTCAAACATTTCCAACGGCAAACCCCCTCATTAGTTATCCCAGACCAACACTACAGAATATCCGTCAATGACGCGATCCCGTGATAAGTCGCGAGACTCATTAACCGGAGACACATCGGCGGTTGTTCAAACACGCTCAAACGTGTCCATTATGCTTTAGAGATAGCGAATGAAAGCGCTGCAACCTTTTCAGACCTTGAATGCTGTCTGAGATGACCTAGCCTTTTGTAGGGCTTATGAACAGATTCTAGAAAGGCTATGTTTAGAGTTTGGACTTAAATTTTTATCCTGAAATAGTGTTAACTCTCTCTCTCTTCCTATTTTTGAACAGTGTTTTTTATTTAAAATCTTTAAACCTGCGTGTATGTAATTTTTATTTTTGTGAATATATACCTATTTCTACAGTTTTCGTCTAAAATGTTAATACAAATTTAAAAAAGTTGTCAATGTTCTAGGTCGAATGAATGAATGAAAATACTTTATTGTACACCTTAAGCAAATAACATAATAAAATCTTTTTCTAGAGAAAGTACAATCGCTTAGAAGCGATCTCCTCCAAACAACCTTTGTTACCTAAATTAATAAATGCATTACCTAAATTAAAAATAAAAGAAAGAAGCCTGTTTCTTCCATATTTAAAATAACATTTTAAACTTTATCTTATTAAAGTCAAAGTCAAAGTCAAAGTCAATAGGTTTTTATTCATTGAAATCACAAGCATCATATAGAAACGTCAACTTAAAAACTACGTGAATTTAAAATTCGAAAGTGAATTTATGCCGGTTCCTCGCGCGCGACCAAGCATAGAAGAATCAAGCAACAAACTCTGCTTGGTTTTTTTTTTTGATGATCCTTCATTCAGCTTTAGTGTGGTGCCAATCGAACGAGGTGAATTAATTTATAGAAAAAGAGTGCTACTCAAAGAATTGAATAAAGTCTAAAAGGATTACAAATTATGATCCGATCAAGAGAAAACCTACCCAGTTATTTTTTTTTTATTGTTACTACTGAAATTTTAAGCGGCATACCGAGGTATCACTCACGCGTTGCCTCCCTGAGATCAGCCTTCATGCAGTTTATCTTCAGTAAACTGCATGAAGGTTGGGATTTGGTTGTCCAAATATTTATAATTGCGGTTCTATCCTAATTAGCGGGTGCTGATTATGCCACGATGATCAGCGATAATTGGGTCCAAAGCAAACAATGACTATGTACATACTGGTAAATGTGAAAGTTCAATTGAACAACAGAACAACACATTTTGATATATACTCTACTATTATAGTGAAGTAAATAATATTAATAAATGTTTTTAATCCCCGAAAATGCCGCAATGCTTGAAGTTCAACTTCAACCAATTTGTCTCGACTATGATACACGGTGTAAAAAACCCATCACCAAGCCGAAAGTAACTTATTTACATCGTTCGTACCTAAATATGGGGATATTTTTTTCTACAGACTATACCTGGGAATTCATTGATTCTGGAGATATTGAAGGTCAAAGCCTCAAACATTTTTTGAGTTCTTAAGGAGATTAATTCCAAATGTTATTTTTAAACTTTCATCCAAAGGAATATTATCTACATTTTCGAATTTTCTTAACAAATTACGCACTTGAAATTGCAGAAAGGCAAAGAATATCAAACTAAAAAGAACAACAAGCTTGGACTCGTGCAACTTTTGGAGCGGAGCACGCAAAAAAACACGCGATTTGGGTGAATTTGTGAACAGGTATAATTCGTGACCTGAACTGAAATGGCAATAGACAGAGACCTCTAGAAAGAACTGGAGGATGGCCAAATGCCATTTTATAAAAAAATTACATTTGGCCTTTAATAGGCAGACCGAGTAGGATGGAGAGGATATAGGGCTTTTGCCTCTCAGTGGGAAATAAAGAAAGAAAGAAAATACCTTTATTGACCTCAACACAACACAACAGGAACTTGTTTCAACTTATACTTTAAGTTTTGTTTGTTTAGTTTTGTTAAATTATATCTATTTTTCTTATGGTGTACAATAACATATTTTCATTCATTTTCATTTAACAGGTGACAAAATACAGAACATATAAATTCAAACACAGAAAGGTTACATTAAACATTACAAAAAAATAAAAAAAAATGTTGTATGGGGTCTAAAGGTCTCAGCATAAGCTGCACCAAACCTAGGAAAGATGTAGAGCTGATTTTCTGACAGGGCCATGGTGAAGTCACGAATAACCGGGAGCAACGTTAACAGGAAAAAATAAGTAAGTAGATAATAAATAAATAGGTATTATGAACAATACATAAGTATATTATTAATGTTGACGACCTCTGTGGCGCAGTGGGCGAAGGCCCGCCGGAGAAGCAGATGGTTGCAGTTTCGATTCCCGTCGCGGGATAAATGTTTGTAAGATCTACAAATAATTGTCTCGGGTCTACGTGTTTTCTATGTATAATATGTATGTATTTACATAAAAAAGTATATACTACTTATATCAGTCATGTAGTTCCCATAATACAAGTTCTGCTTAGTTTGGGGCTACATGATGATGTGTGAAATATGTCCAGCAATATTTATTTATTTTTATGTTATATTATAAAAATAATTATTTGCGAAGTTGTGAAAAAAAGTATTTGTTTATGTGGTCAGCCATGATTTTACCTAGATACAAGGCGTAGTCTGGTTAGAGTTGCGGCAATCTGTGGATATACGTAGTATCTCTAACTAGTCTGTGCTTTTCCTATATCAAAAAGTACTCTGTGGCTGTGCTTCTGTTTTTACTTCAATGGATGCGAATAATGCACAGATTTAAAATTTTTGATCCTACAGAGAATAATGCGTGGAATGTGATAATGGTAGTTATATCCACAGATTAAAAATTTTTGATCCGTCATATCTACAGTCCGTGATGGAGAGAAATGTAAAAAGAAAGGAATAAGAGTGATTAAAGTTCTCTCCAGCCAGACGTGCATGAAACGAAGATGAGAAAGGTATATTTTAACATTATTTTAATAGGTTGATTGATTAAATTTATGTTCAGTCAGTTATATATACCTACACAGCATGAGATTGCTCCTTAAAGAGCAGGTTCTTGCAAGTTTTTTGAAAACCTGAACTGTTTTCAGAGCACGCACAGGTGGAGGAAGATCATTCCAGTACCGAGAACCTGCAAGATCCGTGGCAGTGGATCATCTTTCCTTCAGGCAGCGAATCTGAAGGAAAGATGATCGCACGGAAAGCCATGGACTTATGCTTCGGTGTCTCAAGCACAGGTGCATGCTCTGCTTGGGACGGTGAACGCTGAAAATAATAATAATAATGTAGGTCACATAAAACCATATCCACAACTATTATACTGTACTAGCTTCTGCCCACGGCTTCGCCCGAGCGGTACCCGGATAAAAAGTAGCCTATGTGTTATTCTGATGTATAAGCTATATTACTGTGAAGTTTCATCAAAGTCCATTCAGTAGTTTTTGCGTGAAAGAGTAACAAACATCTATCCTCACAAACTCTCACGTTTATAATATTAATAAGATATATTCAATACATTAACCTGAAATTAAAATACCCCCGTCTTACAGAGGTCTCAAATCCGATAATTTTTCAACAGGATTACGCATCGCAAACGGGTACCTATAACTTAATTCTAAAGTGATTACGAACCCTTCGACCGGTCCAATAACCGGTCAGATCCAGTTTCAGCCAGTTATCCCGCTCAATGCGGTAGGCTGATCACTCCAGGGAACAAATGCCCAGTTTTGTCTCCGTTTCTGAAGATAGCAGTGTCTGTTTTAAAGCGGTGGGGTCGACCAACTGACATATTAATAATTCTTTAATTTTCTTATTTATTCCACAGTGTGGTACCACAACACTTAGACCCGGAACAAATATCTGCAGAATATGCGAACATTTGTCCCACTGCAGGAATTGAACCTGCACCTTTAGTCGCTCTCCAGCCGCTTTAGAGAACACACTATTATGGTAGCAATAATATTGCCTATTGAGATGATTTTCAACTGAAATTCCTGCGAGGCAACAGGAACACAAACCTGCACTATGCATTATGCTGCATTTATGGGTACCCCGATCTTATGAAAAGCTATAACTGTGCCTGGGAAGATCAAAATTAACCACCAAAGGGTGCATCTAGAAGACCACCCACCTTTGCTGCAGAGCTTAAACTGTCTTCAGTTTGACCATACCAGAAATAAATGCAAATAAACCAACCCAATTTGCTCTCACTGTGCCTCTACCTCCCATGGATTCAAGATGTGCCCGAATGAGCAAGAACTCTCCAAAACTACCTACCTCAAGGATAAAAACACCGCACACAGTGCTACATCCCATATGTGCCCCATGTACAACACATGTTGAAGATTCGTATGAAGACTGATTACGGATTCTAATTCATCACGTCGTGGACCTACCTTGCCTAGCTACAGCTGTGTTCAGTCTCATAACTTGCTTACCATACTTGCTCAACTTGCTGAACTTACCAAACTTGCACTTATTACTGGAACCCTACCTTCCCTATCCTTACTACGGTATTATCATACTTGCTTGACGACCTACACGGCTGCTACCTATCCCTAATTAGTATTAAATTAAATCACCATTATTAACAAGAACGATAACTTTTATTTCATTAATAAAAAACAACGGCATCCTGAAGATGATTCTAGCACGGGCAGACTGCCCCATTCAGAACAGGTGGATGCAAGTAGTGATGGGCTCCATCTGATTAAATTTTAATTCATTTTTTTTTGTGTATTTAGTTATATTAATTTTGTGTAACATTTTATCTCATCCAATTTGAAATTTGCTGTGACATTTTATTTAATGATTTTTAATGATTAAATTTTCCTGTTATGTATAGTGTTAAGTTTATGTATAAGTATTAATATTGTATGGATTTTTATAATCTGACATAAATGAATAGTAATAATAATAATTAATTGTATTATTATAGCTGGCCATAATCTAACATGCTGGGGTTGCTTGGCAGGCCTTACTTGCTCTGAACACTATATAATATTACAATATTCTATTATTGCTACCATATGTACTTTCTCAACTTGCCAAACTTGCTCTTATTGCTGGAAACCTACCCTTACTACGGTATTATCATACTTGCTTAACAACATACATAGCTGTTAGGTACCTGCTTCTAATTAGTATATAACCAAATCATCATCATCAACAAGACCAATAACTTTTTTTTTATTAAATTTTATTATGATTTCTATATTTAATTATTCTTATATGTATATACTCTTATAACTATTTTTGCAAACTTATGTTTTTGCAAATTAATTCAGTTTAATCCTGTGTCACACAATAGCTCCTGCCAATAATAGCACGGCCTGCCCTTACTGCATGCGTGTTTTTCCTTATCAAAATACATTGGCTTGCTGAACTGGCTGGCTCTTCCTTCTTGCCCAACTTGCGCTCTAACTCAAATCTTCAATTAAATCTTGTGTCAAACAATAGCTGCCTTGGTCTTCTTCAGTCTCATACCTACACTTGCCGAGCTTGCAAGCAAGCCACTAATAATTCCGCGACATTTTTCAATCTCGCTCTTCACTTGCTGAATTGTTTAAGTTGCCTGACTTGCTTGGATTGCCGAGAGTGCTTGGATGACCGTACTTGCTCGGCTTGCCTATCTTCTCCTTACGCCACAACATACTTTGACTTGCTAAACTGGCTGGCTCTCCCTTCTTGCCCAACTTGCGCTCTAACTCAAATCTTCAATTAAATCTTGTGTCAAACAATAGCTGCCTCAGTCTTTTTCAGTCTCATACCTGCACTTACCGAGCAAGCAAGCTAATATTTTCACGACATTTTCCAATCTGGCTCTTCGCTTGCTGGAATTGTTTAAGTTGCCTGACTTGCTTGGATTGCCGAGAGTGTATGGACGACTGTATTTGCTCGGTTTACCTTGCCCAGCTTGCTTCTACTGTTGGGATAATAGCTGCCTCGATCTTCAGTCTCATACCTACACTTGCCGATCTTGCAAGCAAGCTACTAATAGTTCCGCGACATTTTTCAATCTTGCTCTTCACTTGCTGAGATTGCTGAAGTTGCCTGACTTGCTTGGATTGCCGAGAGTGCTCGGACGACCGTACTTGACTCGGCTTGCCTAACTTGTCCATCTTGCTTCTACAGTTGGGACTCTTCTCCTAACGCCACAACATACTTTAATCTGCTGAAATGGCTGGGCTCTCCCTACTTGCCCAACAGGCTTGCACGGGCTTGCTCGACCTGCTCAGCTTGCCATTACTGCACTACTACCTTACAATATTACCTGGTATTTGCAGCATTCATGGTCTTTACTCGACTTGCTCGACTTGCCTTACTTACCACTCAGTCTCTAGCATCAACACCAACACCAATATTCCTATACTTCATATAAAATAAACTGGGGTTCACCACACCCATCACCATCTCCACCGTCATCGACTGCTCCACCTGAAGACTTCTCTGATATGCCGTCTCTCCCCTCTACACCTCTCATCACCCCCGTCAGCCACCAATATAGTGGCACCAATAGCCCCATCCACACCTACTTGGGCGGGTACTCCAGCTCCAGCTCCTTACTCCCCCCTGACAGCCATCATGAACTTGGCTCTGCACTCAACCGCCACTCTAAAAATTATAATCACTTGGACTACGGTCATGAGGAGGTGTCTTCTGCTTTTAACACCTACCATCAAATTTGCCGTCAATGCGTATGGTTTAAATACTCCTTCGATAAAGCCAATTTCTCATTGGTAGAACGGGATAACACCTACAAACACCAAAATTACACCATTGCCTGCCTCCATGAACAGGTCTTTTCGTCAATCACTTGCCTTTGGAAAGCGGTGGCGTATCTAGCTAAGGGAAGTTCATCAAACCGCATCCCTGCTAATATTGATACTCCAGGATCCAGATTTATACAAAGTATTCTACGGAGGTTACTATTTTTTTGAACCTGTTACACTTGTGACTGCTTCACCGGCAACCTCCTCAACATTTCCACCTTTACGCGGTTACCAGAGGACGAGAGAGGCCAGAGAGGCAGAGAGGCCAGAGAGGCAGAGGCCTCGTCGGACCCCTTCTCCGACTCAGCGCCAAATAGGAATATCTACAATAACAATTACTCTCTTGACACGACTGATACTGACATCTCTTCCATCACAAACCCTCTGTCTGGACACGTCATCACGGTCTCTCCATCCCACTTAATCAAGCACATCGGTATCGGAGGAGGGAAACCATTGCACCTCAGCAGCTCTGGTAAATGAGGGAGGTCGACAGTGTATCCTTTGTGGACTATTTTAAAGGGTCCTAACATCCTGTGCCATTTCCTCCTCAAGCACTCTAACTTTACAAATGGGCTTATAATCCGATACCCCGGATATTCAAATTTTTTTCACTTCTACGCTCCTGTTGCTGTATCATTTTGCCCATTAGATATACCCCCTAGAGATATGCTTAAGGTAACTCACGGCATCTCTCCGCATTTCCTGCGAATGACCAGCTTGCCCTAACTGCCTTAGATTAGAGATTTTTCTTTCTAGAGTATCTTTAAATTTTTTCTTTTTTCAACTAGCTGAGAGCGCTCTACACGCCTCTTCTCCTCATTCCCCTCGACCTCCGCTCGTAAGCCTAATAGCCTCATCCCCTCCCTTTTTAAACCGGTCTTACTAGGCACCCATTTCTTTAAAAAAAAACACTTAACTGTTCCTTTTTAAGCTATTGTCATGTTGTCTGATTATGTATAAACTCTTTTAAGAATCACTGCTTTATAATTAGACATACTCGCGATTTCTTATCTCATTGAGGTATAACTACTGACAACCTCTGTGGCGCAGTGGGCGAAGGTCCGCCTGAGACGCAGAAGGTTGCGGGTTCGATTCCCGCTGCGGGACAAATGTTTGTATGTCCTGCATTCATTTGTCTCGGGTCTGGATATTTTCTATGTATAATATGTATGAATTTACAAAAAAAAAATTATATAAGTAGTATATCAGTCATGTAGTTCCCATAACACAAGCTTTGCTTACTTTGGGGCTAGATGATGCTGTGTGGAAATGTTCAGCATTATTATTATAACTGATCTTAAAAACCGTTACAATAATCTTTGCTCAAAAACGGTTTTAAAAAAAAAACTCCTCAACCTTTTGGTCTCCCACCTAAATTTGTATAAATAAAAAAAACTATATTTGTTTTTGCCTAATTATAAATTTAATTGTAATGTAATTTTAAGGATAATTGATTTTTTGCATAACTACTGGGCTTTCTTAGCATGCCTGACTTGCTCAGAACGCTAACACATTTCAACTGATCTTGCTGGGCTTGCCCAACTTATCTAGCATACCTTCACATACCTACGGAACTTGCTGGGCTTGCCGAACTTGCCCGACCTGCCTTGGTTTGCTGATCTGCGCGGCGATCATACTAACTCATGGCTATCGAGATGGCAATCAATTTTGACACTAGTTCCTTATTTTAATGGTCCATCCATCCAAAAAACGGTATGTCCAATATGAAACCAATTTTGTTCATTCGCATTGTCCATCTATGGCTCATCTAGCTTACAAATTAGCGTGATACGATTCATCCCATCCGATGATACCAGTCATGGGAAATTAGTGTGATCGCCTCGCAGGCCTGACTCCCCCAACTTGCCTTCATCCATTACCGGAACTGGCTGAACTGGCCGGGCTTGGCTTGCTCAGTATGCTTAACATTCGCTTACTGTTCAATATAATACTACTGTAGCGTGGGTAGGTTTCCTGAAGTAGAATAATACCACTTGTTACAATAATCTTCTTTTATTTTAGGCTCTTAGTCAACAGTCCAAACACAAATATTTAATAATGACAACCTGAAGTAGATAGGATTGTTGGTACGTTGTTCCCGACGAGTTCGTGACGCGAAGTGCGATACGAAGCAGCGTTAGGATGCAACCGTAGGTGAGGGTTGGGGGGAAGCGCCTGTACTAGTGACCACCGTTCCACGGAACTGGATGCGGCGGAGCGCTAGCGCAGACTGCTCGATGTCCGTTTTTTTTTTCTGAATGGACTTTAATGCTGCAGGGCCGCAGATGGCCTTGGTCAGCGTCACCGGACTACGGCGAGCGCAGAAGGCGCTCAGCCTGTAAAAAGTTAGGATGGGGCAACTAGCACAAGGGCACCACTTAGGTACGGACCTCGGCTTGGGCCGTTGCCAGAGGGGGTGGAATAGGAGAGAAACGCCCCGGTACATATCTGTACCGTGAGTAGGCGGAAGTGGGGACTCGTCGAGCCCGCCGGCGGGCTCGGTGTATCTGTGGAGTGTTTGCTCTGTCGGGACTTGATGACGTCACCACCGCGTTAGCGGTGCTGATGGGGTCATCGGGGTCACCAAGAACGTGTCTTGGTCTACGGAGGGTTTTCAACTCGGGTGACTCGATCGAGTAGTCGGGGCTCGATGTCCGTCGGTCGCCGAGGCGTTATATAGTCGAGCGGCGCCAAGATGGCGTCGCTGTGTGCCGACGACGCACGAGTGATCCCGATGATGAACGAACGTTGTCGTTGCTTGCGTTTAATCAAATAGTGATGCTACACTATTTGATTAAACGTATTAAACTGTACTACTCTATTAATTGAATGAATTAATGAAAATACTAATTGTACACCTTAAACCAAAATCTTATTCCAAAGAAAGTACAATGGGCGGTCTTATCGCTAATTATAAGTAATAATAAGTAAGTTAATAATAAGTTCTTCTCTCATATGAATGTAAATTAAACTAATAAATTGCACGATAGGGCCGTTATATGTATAGATTTATGTTCCTTCTTACCTATATCCTCTTTGTAAAATTTGTGTCAAATAAATGTATTTTCTTTCTTTCTTCTTTCTTTCTATTATTTTAATAGACTGTTCTGTCACCTGAACGGTCACCGCTATATGACGGACGGTTATCTAGGAAACCCTGGTTTTATAGAATTCAATTTTTGCGTGAGTGATTAGGTAGTTGGATATTAATGTATAATTGGTAAATAGTTTAATCCAGTTTAGGGATATGTTATTTAGGGACGAGTTTGGAATAAACCCTTTTTTACCCATTGCTTTTCAGCTTTTTTTAAATAACGCTTATTTTCTACGGCTAATTTTCAAACAGGGTATTTTATTTTATTCTATTCATATTGTAAAAACGGGAATTTTCACGTACTGCACTATCGGTGAAGGCACCGACTAAGTTTCGACTCATTCCGAGAGTCTTCATCAGGGTGAGTGGTTGCGACTTTCTCCTTCCGCATCGCACCGTGCACTACGTATTTTATGATATATCATAACGAGAAGTCTATTTATTATTCTAAGTCACGAAATATAGGTACTTACTCAAAATTTCATCCTAATCTGTTCAGCAGTTCCAAATATTATTAGCAAAAGATATCCAAACCGTCTGAATCCGTCATGGATTCTAGTAGAATCGTTTTTTTTGTCTAACAATGAGGTTGGGTAGTTTATACTCAAGAGCATATTTATGAGATATTCAAATATTCGTCAAGACAATTATACCATAGGGATTTTTATTACTTATTTTAATCATTGTAAACAGAATTGACTTGCCTTGTCAATGTGATAATATAAATGAAATCTAAAATATACTTTTCTATAATTCAACTTAAGCGGCAAGTTCCTCGGACAAGCTCTTTCAAAAGGAGCTCTACTATAACTTTTGTATTATATATTTCATTTTACTACCTAGGTCTGGTTACATTAGCAAATGTTACCACCCCTACCCCCCTTAAAATCTCAGGAGCAAATTTGCCTCAAAAGGTTGTATGCGTCAAATATTTGTTATTTCCAACTCCGCCGTCTCAGTGTTTACCTGAGCTTTGTTAGTACAGGGAAGGACTAAGGACTAAGTTGAAAAATCAGAGGCTGTCTCAAAGTGAAATTCTGTTTAAGTCTTATAATAGGGGTATTATTGATAGACAAGACCTGTTTGGTCCACACGGCACAGATGGGACTAATTAGCACAAAAAACTTCTATTTGTCACTGTGTTTTTGGTAAAATCTTAGGTATTTATAGTGTCTATTTATTTTTTATTCCAAAAACTATCGTGAACTTGACTATTCATATTGTAAAAACGGGAATTTTCACGTACTGCACTATCGTAGTGCACGAAGCGGCGCGGAAGGAGAAAGTTGTGATCATTCATCCTAATGAAGACTCTCGGAATGAGTCGAAACTTAGTCAGTGCCTTCACCGTGCAGTACGTGAAAATTCCCGTTTTTACAATATGAATAGTCTATTTATTTATTTTGTATTGTGTATCTGTCCTTTCTGTGCTTAGTTGTTGCCAAATTAATCACTTTCTATTCTATTCTATTCTATTCTATTCTATTCTATTCTATTCTATTCTATTCTATTCTATTCTATTCTATTCTATTCTATTCTATTCTATTCTATTCTATTCTATTCTATTCTATTCTATTCTATTCTATTCTATTCTATTCTATTCTATTCTATTCTATTCTATTCTATTCTATTCTATTCTATTCTATTCTATTCTATTCTATTCTATTCTATTCTATTCTATTCTATTCTATTCTATTCTATTCTATTCTATTCTATTCTATTCTATTCTATTCTATTCTATTCTATTCTATTCTATTCTATTCTATTCTATTCTATTCTATTCTATTCTATTCTATTCTATTCTATTCTATTCTATTCTATTCTATTCTATTCTATTCTATTCTATTCTATTCTATTCTATTCTATTCTATTCTATTGCAACAATGATCATAATTATTGAAATCTTAAGGGCATAAAGAGTTGTTTTGGTTAGACCCTGTAATGTGCGCTAGGTAAGCAAAATTAAAAATGGCATCAACTCCGTAGATTATAAATAGTATTATTTAAACTAGCTCTGTCTCTATTTATCTGATGGAAAGATATGACCATAACATAAGAATTATTTATTTTAAATTGTGGACACATCCCTGCCATTCAGCTAGCTGCAGCGAGACCATGTCCTGTGATACCGTGCGGTTGAAGACTCCCTTACTCCATCCCTGCCCTCAGTTGACACATGAAAAATTAATGGAAGGAAGACGGTTCTTCCTATTCCAAAGTGCATTATTGCCGTAAGCAGCTGGCGAATTTGTATGAAATATGCAAACTAAGGTCTTTATGGTATGTGAAATGAAATTGTGGTTTTAAGTTGGAGCTTTAACATGGTTTGATGAATTATTTTTAGATGGAGTAGCTTCTTAACTATTTATTTTAGTAAATTTTCTATATATTGAAATATATTGAATCAAAGATTCAAAGATCAAAGATTGAGCAATTTATATATTTATGTAAATTATGAACATGCTTGTTCTATATATAATATTTATATATTGTTTACAATTATTTAAGTGTACATATAGACTTTATCAAAACGGATGTAGTGCGAAGTACCATCTACCAGCGAATGCTCTGCTATGGCAGAACTGTTGATATCCAAGTTCTTCACAGCGCGTATGTGTTCAGTGAGCGTTTTATCTACGTGATAGTGCGGTACGTGAAAATTCCCGTTTTTACAATATGAATAATAAAAATTACGATAGTTTTTGGAATAAAAATACTAACAAATTATGGATCAAGTTTGAAGGGTATGGTTGCCAGTGACATTACAGACACATGAGATCTTTCATCTTGATATCTTACAGAAACATGAGATCTTTCATCTTGATATATCAGGGAGGCAACGAGTGAGTGTACCTCTGGTATTGCAAAAGTCCATAGGTCTTGACGAATTACGGGTACGATTCCCGCCGCGGGACAAATTGTATGATCTGCAAATATTTGTCTCGGTCTGGGTGTTTTCTATGTTGCCAGTGACATTACAGACACATGAGATCTTTCATCTTGATATCTCAGGGAGGCAACGAGTGAGTGTACCTCTGGTATTGCAAAAGTCCATAGGTCTTGACGAATTACGGGTACGATTCCCGCCGCGGGACAAATTGTATGATCTGCAAATATTTGTCTCGGTCTGGGTGTTTTCTATGTTGCCAGTGACATTACAGACACATGAGATCTTTCATCTTGATATCTCAGGGAGGCAACAAGTGAGTGTATCTCTGGTATTGCAAAAGTCCATAGGTCTTGACGAATTACGGGTACGATTCCCGCCGCGGGACAAATTGTATGATCTGCAAATATTTGTCTCGGTCTGTGTGTTTTCTATGTTGCCAGTGACATTACAGACACATGAGATCTTTCATCTTGATATCTTACAGACACATGAGATCTTTCATCTTGATATCTCAGGGAGGCAACGAGTGAGTGTACCTCTGGTATTGCAAAAGTCCATAGGTCTTGACGAATTACGGGTACGATTCCCGCCGCGGGACAAATTGTATGATCTGCAAATATTTGTCTCGGTCTGGGTGTTTTCTATGTTGCCAGTGACATTACAGACACATGAGATCTTTCATCTTGATATCTCAGGGAGGCAACGAGTGAGTGTACCTCTGGTATTGCAAAAGTCCATAGGTCTTGACGAATTACGGGTACGATTCCCGCCGCGGGACAAATTGTATGATCTGCAAATATTTGTCTCGGTCTGGGTGTTTTCTATGTTGCCAGTGACATTACAGACACATGAGATCTTTCATCTTGATATCTCAGGGAGGCAACAAGTGAGTGTATCTCTGGTATTGCAAAAGTCCATAGGTCTTGACGAATTACGGGTACGATTCCCGCCGCGGGACAAATTGTATGATCTGCAAATATTTGTCTCGGTCTGTGTGTTTTCTATGTTGCCAGTGACATTACAGACACATGAGATCTTTCATCTTGATATCTTACAGACACATGAGATCTTTCATCTTGATATCTCAGGGAGGCAACGAGTGAGTGTACCTCTGGTATAACAAAAGTCCATAGGTCTTGACGAATTACGGGTACGATTCCCGCCGCGGGACAAATTGTATGATCTGCAAATATTTGTCTCGGTCTGGGTGTTTTCTATGTATATATGTATGTATTTTAAAAATGTATATATAAGTAGTATATCAGTCATGTGGTTTCGATAACACGAGTTCTGCTTACTTTGAGGGTAAATGATGCTGAGTGGAAATGACCAACATTACAGGTTACGGTAACAATTTACCAACAAATGGGCTGTGAAATTGTGCGTGTCTAATATATTTTTTTTCTTTTCTTTTTTTTTGCTCTATACATACATACATAAACTGACGCCTGTTTCCCGGAGGGGTAGGCAGAGACTACGGATTTCCACTTGCTACGATCCTGACATACCTCTTTTGCTTCATTCACTCTCATTACATTCTTCATACAATACATGCTCGCCGGTTTTGGATACTCTTAACCTGACCTTTCTCCAGAACGTCTCCAATCTGGTCAGAGTACGTTCGCCGGGGTCTACCCATTCCAATTATCCCATTCACGCTTCCCTTATATACATGTTTCGTCAATCTCCTTTCGTCCATCCTTTCTACATGCCCAAACCACCTTAGCATACCTTTCTCTATTCTTGTCACTATATGTTCTTTCACTCCACAACGCTCTCTTATCATAGTGTTCCTCACTCGATCTCTCAAAGTCAAACCACTTATACTTCTCAAAGCTCTCATTTCAACTGCATTTATTCTACTTTCATGTTTCTTCTACCATACCCAACTTTCACTCACTTTTTGCTTTATTCTTTTACTAATTGAAGATTTTGGGTTTTATTTCAAAACAATAGAAGGTATGTTATGTGAGAAGACAGTAGGTATATATGTCACAGCTATACACATATTCTGCTTTCGTAACAGCAATTTTGTGAGGCAACGCATACCCATATCAAAAACCACACAAATTAAACGGAAATAGCCCAGAAATGTGGCGTCAATCTGATGTGTAGTTCTGGACAAGAATGTAAATTGTTACTTTATTTAGCGTGCATTTGTCTGTCTGTCCACTTTATTAGTACAAGTTAGATTTACTGCTGTTGAGAAGACGAGCTATTTCTGTTCTGTTTTCTTGTGTTTATGGTGAGGTTATAAAATTTAATGATAGATTTTATATGTAAAAGTTTAACGACTTACATTGTTTAGTTTAATGTGGCGTCAGATAAAGAAACATTAGCGGATACCACCCTTTTAAAATATTCTAAAAGTATTATTATATACTAGTTTTTGCCCACGGCTTCGCCCGCGCGGTATCCGGTTAAAAAGTAGCCTATGTGCTATTATGATGTATAATCTATATTACTGTATAGTTTCATCAAAATCTGTCAGTAGTTTTTTCATGAAAGAGTAACAAACATCCATCCTCACAAACTTTCACGTTTATAATATTAGTAGGATAGGTATTAAATCTAAATCTCTAGGTACCCATAATAGGTGTTAATATTTTTTTTTAATTCACAAGATTAGATCCAAAAAGATATTTTATTATTGTACTTTAATACAAATTTTTAACAAATTTAAATATTGTATGTGCTCAAAACTGTATAGGAAAACATCGTAAGGAAACTGACAAGCCTTATGCTAGGTATAGGCCCAGAAATAATAGAGCTTGTGAAAGATCCTCAAGGAAAGTACTAACCACCATACTTTATTCAGCAACATTGCTGTTTTCCGGGTATGACCACCAGCCAGGTGGTCAGATGATATGGTGTAGGCGCTAAGGTGGTCACTGGGATATATTGGCACAGAACCAGCAAAAGTTGCGTGCGAAAGAGGTCTTTTTTTATTAACTAAAGAGGCAAACGAGCGGCAACACAATATGTTGGTAAGTGGTTAACGTAACATATGGACGCTGGCAACTCTGGAGGTATCACTCGCGCTTTACCAACCCTGAGACTTAACGGATAAAATGTCTTAAGTTGCCTGTAATTTCATATCCTTCAAACTGGAAAACACCAATGTGAGCATAACTGCTCGGCGGCATAAATATATATGGTGGTAGTATAACGTTGTGGGTTCGTTTCCCGCGCGAGATAAATGTTTGTATGATCTGCAAATATATGTCTCGAGTCTGGGTGATATTTATGTATAATACTAGCTGTGCCCCGCGGTTTCACCCGCGTAAGTTTAGATTTTATATTCGTAATAACTTCGAAATTAAATTTCTGATTCGAATTAATTAAAAAGTATTTGACTGCTACACAAATACCCTTGATGATAAAACTATTTATTTGAATAAAAAATAATACTACGATACGTTTAATTAAATTTTAGAACACAAAAGCTGCTATTTTGACTTAGTTTTCTCGGCGCACGCCAAATAATTAATGTTATAGGCAAAATTTTGCTACTTTGGGTTACATTATTTCAATTTTCACAAGGATTTCTATTTTTTTTAAATAAATTAAAGCCTATGTCACTTCCTGATAATTAAGCTTTCTATTAGTGAAAAAATGATTAAAATTGGTCCATTAGTTTCGGAGCCTATTCGGTACAAACAAACAAACAAACAAAAAATCTTTACTCATTATAATATTAGTATATATGTATGTATTTACAAAACACCAGCTCCATAACATTCAGCATTTAAATTAATCTATCTGATCATAATATCTATTAAAATATCTTAAACTACCCTCTACTTCAAATAGATCATCGAAAATATCAAAAAGATAAATTAATTCTAACAAGATTTTAATTTCATCTCCAAAACGACAATTCAATTTGAAGGGTGCTAATCCGCCGAACAAATGGAACTGAGAAGAACCCTGATCACTCAATTACTCCTGTCAGGACTGAGGCGCTGCGTAATAAAATGATACCCATTTGAGACGAGACGGTAGACGGGAGACTGTGATCAGACTGACGGATGGTATCAATTTTCACGTATATAGACATGATATTCGTACGTCTGGGTTAAAAGATAGGGATGAATCTGAGCAGCTTACCGGCTTCTGCATTCTAACGTCTTGGTTTAAAGATAGGGATGAATCCGAGTAGCGTACCGACTTCTGTATTTGTACATGTGGGTCTAAAGATAGGGATGAATCCGAGTGGCGTACCGACTACTGTATTCGTACGTCTGGGCTTAAAGATAGGGATGAATCCGAGTAGCGTACTGACTTCTGTATTTGTACATCTGGGTCTAAAGATAGGGATGAATCCGAGTGGCGTACCGACTACTGTATTCGTACGTCTGGGCTTAAAGATAGGGATAAATCCAAGTGGCGTTTCAACTACTGTATTTGTACGTCTGTGTTAAAAGATAGGGATGAATCCGAGTGGCGTCCCGACTACTGTATTCGTACGTCTGGGCTTAAAGATAGGGATGAATCCGAGTAGCGTACCGACTTCTGTATTTGTACATCTGGGTCTAAAGATAGGGATGAATCTGAGTGGCGTACCGACTACTGTATTCGTACGTCTGGGCTTAAAGATAGGGATGAATCCGAGTGGTGTTTCAACTAATGTATTTGTACGTCTGTGTTTTAACACAGACAAATCCTATCTTCCTCCTATCTTTTAAGAAAGGGATGAATCCGGGCGGCGTACCGGTACCTATATTCTTACGTCTGGGTTTAGAGATAGGGATAAATCCGCGCAGCGTACCGGCTACTGCTCCTTATTTTGTACTTTGGAACGTAAAAGTAAGTCCAGATTAAGTGACATGTGACATATATTTGGTTAAATAACACGTCCACTTTGTTAACATTGTTTTGTATTATTGTAAAAAATAACAAGACTGCAGGCAATTAAAAAAAAAAAAAAAACTATTACTGCACATATTAAATTGTTATATTACTTGTTTTAATAACACACATATCGTCCACACTAATAAAATATGCTTAATTACTTATTTTTTTATATATGTTATTTTATATACTCTGTACTCCCCTTTATTTAAATGGAGAAACCGCTAAGTTATATCTAAAAATTTAAATTAATTCACGTGTGTGTTTCAATTTGTGGATGCATTTAATCATTTCATCACTGGTGTCTTTTAGCATCGTTCTACAGGACCTTTTTATGACCCAATTGAAACCTACAAACTTCAGATTGGAAGTCGGGGTACGCTCACTAGGCCAACGCGGCTCAGACAACGAATGAAAAGAAAGAGAAAAATATGTATAAACTATTTTTCATATTATTAACAATTATAATGTCACGTGGAATGCTAACTATTTGCAAAACGCAGGCATATGCCAAATGTGATGTTTTGACGTGCTTTTGACTACCCTCTTATTGGCATCATCAAAGATCTTCTCACTGAGTATGTATCTAAGCATGCCTATCATGGGCATTATCATCATCATCTTCTTGTCCTTATCCCACGTTACGTGGGGTCGGCACAACATGTTTTCTTCTTCCACTCTCCTCTATCAGCCGTCATCTCAGTACTCACTCCTTTCTTAATCATGTCATTCTTCACACAATCCGTCCATCTTTTCTTTGGCCTTCCTCTGCTTTTATTTCCAGTCACATTCATATTTAACACACATGGGCATTATATTATATTATATTATTATTATTACACACTTTTTTATATTTTTTACTTAAAATTATTATGCTTAAAAATACATTGAATATATATATTTTATGCGTAATAGTTCTAGACATTAGATCGTCTAGAATCTATTTGGTTAATCCGATGAAATTCGGCACTTATTTCTAACTTGGTACAGTTAGAGAACAGTCACCAACTTAAAGTTAAGATAGATCTTTGGGCATAAATACAAAGTTTTTATTGGCACTAAACGACATCCATTTTCTTTTTATCGAAACAGTTGTTGGAGCAATAAAAAGTTTAACAGTAAAAAAAATATACTTTTTAATGTAAGCAGCCATATTGATGGACAATTAATATTCGTTTCAGAACTTATTTTTCAAGTTATTGGCAGACAGAGCATATTATAGTATCCAAGAATATTCAGTATAGATAAATAAATAAAATAATTATACTAAGCAAATTGAAACATTTTATATTTGTCAGGCCTTTAATAAAATAATAAAAACGCTGGACATTTATCGCATCATCTAGCCCCAAACTAAGCAGAGCTTGTATTATGGGAACTACATGACTGATATACTAATTATATACCTTTTTTTTGTAAATACATACATATTAGGTATACATAGAAAACGACCAGACCCGAGACAAATATTTACATATCATACAAACATTGATCCCGCGACGGGAATCGAGCCCACAACCTTCTGCGTCTCAAGCGGGCTTAGAGCTGCGTAGTCATATATTTATTTTGAGGCATTTCATACACTTAACGAGAAATTAGTAGCGATTTAAAGACTAGCGACACAGGATATCCTACCCAAGGCACCCAGAACCTGCAGTACATGCAAATATTTGTCCCGCTGCGGGAATCGAACCGGCACCTATTGCGCCGCAGTTAGCTACTCTTTTTATCCGAGTACCACGCGGGCGAAGCTGTAAGCAGAAGTTAGTAAGGTTATAAAATGGTTCCTTTTTGAATAATACAAACCTATGGTATGCTATCCCTAACTATTAGTTATGCAATTGTTCGCATAAGTTTTTTGACGCATTTTTTCATAGTAATCTGTCATCATAATCGATGGTAAGATTAGACTAAAACATATATTAAAAATGAATAACATAGAATTTAATAGGAAACTTTTCAATTGTCTTCGCAACAGATGTTTTTATTCAATTAATGACTACCTATCTCAATAATACGCTTGCATGACATTTTAATGGTAAGATTATATATATTCTCGACCGTTTATCCCATTTACTTGGGGTCGGCCTTCCTTGTCCTTTTTCTCGACTGCGCACGATTTTGTGCGGTGTCGGTGCCGAGTTGGGCTTCTTTAAGGTCTTTTTCGACCGTCGTCAACCAAGTGGAGGGCGGTCTTCCGCGTCCACGCTTCGCTTCGCTTGCTTTAATGGTAAGATTAAGTATTTCAATTCTAGT
Organism: Perizoma flavofasciatum; assembly: GCA_958496245.1. NCBI lineage: Eukaryota > Metazoa > Arthropoda > Insecta > Lepidoptera > Geometridae > Perizoma > Perizoma flavofasciatum. The sequence continues at coordinate 10,843,055 of OY292437.1, forward strand.
AAATTTTATATAGTTATAAATTTGACATATTTATTAAATCTATACTAACACAGTTGGTAACCCAGATAGAGTTGCCGCCTAAAGAAAGTAATTTCCAAGACATGTTGTTTTGCCAACGAAGAGTAACAAATGACTCGAGCGTGAGCCTCAATCCAATTTTCATAACAAAAAAAGTTTGATTTGAAACACCGAACTGCGAAATTACTTTTTCACTCGAAAATATAGCATTTTAACAGTTAATGAAATTAATTCATACATCAATGTCAAAACAAGTCGGGTATCCGTGATGGATCGTGCGAAAACGTTCATAGAGTTGTTTTTGTGGTCAAAATGTTGATTAAAATGTATGTGATCAAAATATTTGCTTCTCTTTGACGAGCCCTACGGTGCAGTGGGCGCCGGCTCGCCAGAGATGCAGTGGGTTGCGGGTTCCATTCCCGCCGCGGGACAAATCTTTGTATAATCTGCAAATATTCGTCTCAAATCTGGGTATTTTGTATGTATAATCTGTATGTACAAAGGATATAATTCGTATTTAAGGTATGTTGAGGTGGTTTGGGCATATAGAAAGGATGGACGAAAGTAGATAAACAAAACAAGTATACAAGGCGAGTGTAAATGGGTTAGTTGGAAGAGGAAGGCCTCGGCGAACGTACTCTGACCAAATTGGAGACATTCTAGAGAAAGACCAGGTCAGAAGTACACTAAACCGCCGAGCTTAGGTATTTGAAGAATGTGATGAGGATGAATGAAGCGAAAGTGGTATGCCAGGATCGTAGCAAGTGGAAATCCTTGGTCTCTGCCTACCCCTCCGGGAAACAGGCGTGACTATGTATGTATAATTAGTATGTCAGTCATGTATTTCCCATAATCCAAGCTCTGCTTAGTTTGGGGCTAGATGATACTGTGTAAAACTGTCCAGTATTATTCTTTTTTATTTCTAGGCCATAGCTTCACCCGCATGATACTCGGATAAAAAGTAGCTCTTAACGAATAAAAAACGCATTGGCTCTTTTTTTTTTTTGGTCGACTTACGTTACAAAATTATCCTCTATTATTAAGAAGCTTTTTTATTTGAACGGTCTAATATACATCCTATGTCCAACCTGAAGGAACATTTTAAATATAGACTAAGATTTTTTTTTATCGGATGATGTTTCGAAGATTACCTCTAACATCTAAACTAACCTCTTTAAATATTATTTTAGGTAGGTAAGACATAAAATTTGACCCATTAATGTCCCATACGTGGCGCTATTTCCGGCTCCCCTTGTAACACTCACCAGCATAGCTGGGATTCTGTCTCTTTTACCACTTTTATGTATTGATGCGGAAGCAAATTTTAATTTTAATCTGAATTTCATTTCGTGTATTTATTACTTTCCTCGTAAATTGCAATAATTTTCATACTTAATAAGTAATCTCGGCGAACGAATGTAGTCTAAAACTCAAAACTCCATTCGTTCGTCCGTTCATATATCTTTCACTCACTCACTCACTCACTCTTTTCATTCATTCAAACCATTCCAATTCACATTAAAAATAATAATGGTATTTTAAGTATATTTCCTGACTTTGTACACCTATCAACTTTATCACTTCTCTATCTCTCCTCAAAGGTTTGCTGGAAGAAAACTCTTTTTAGGGTTAAGCTCGCCTTTGTACATGCCTCACCTAATATCTTGTTTAATATTTCTGTTTTATTTCTGTGAAGAATTATAAGAATATAAGAAACAGCTAGCTATCTCAAACCGTTATTATCTGTGTATTATGTTATTATCTATGTATTAGTTACATAGATACATCCACTGCGATGTTAGTAGATAATAAACACACAAAATGACTTTGTTTCTTGAAAAATTAAGGGACACAAACAGGCATACCACCCCACAATCTTATTTTAATCCCCAAAAACGACTATTTAAAATCAATACACATTTTGTATTAAGTCCCAACTCCATTTTGGACGAAATACGTCCAAAAAAAAAAGCAAATATGTCCAATTTATCGTCGCTGGCACCGCGATGCATCGGCGCATACGCTGTCGCACCAACTAGCCTGATTAATGGGAATCACCCATCATTCTGCCCTCATTTATATTGTCTCTTGTTCTTGATTCATTCTATTTTAGGAATAACCGACCGTAGAATTAGTTTTGAGGATTTTTTAATAGAAGATTCAAATAAAAATTGCTTAAAGCTAACAAGCCTCTGCTCTGGCTACGGTGCCTATACTTAGTTCATGTAATCCGATTGAGTTGAGGCCCAGTCAGACAGACAGAATGGCGGTAAAATAAAAAATAAAAATTGAGCATGCCATACAAAACAACAAATTATGCAAGTATATGAAGGTGGGACAGTTAAGAAACAAAAATAACATATCAGTTTTAAGATTATTTATTTCTCATAAGAATAAATTCACTTACATGAGAATACAAAAGATCACTTAAATTTAACATATGGCTTAGTCGTATTATAATAAAACTAGCTTACTAATCAATCAAAAAGGTAACAAAATTACAATAACTTCGGTAGTAAGTAAGTAAGAACTTGCATACAGTGTGGGTATCATGTAGATAATATTATACATCCGTCAGAGAACCAAAGTTATCAACATAGCTCAACGAATTAGCAAGCTGAAGTGGCAGTGGGCCGGTCATATCTCGCGAAGAACCGATAACCGCTGGGGTAAACGTGTTCTTGAGTGGAGACCGCGACTCGGCAAACGTAGTGTAGGACGCCCTCCGGCCAGGTGGGATGACGATCTGCGAAAGACCGCAGGCAGATGCTGGATGCGACAAGCTGAAGACAGGGCGCTATGGCGCTCATTAGGGGAGGCCTATGTCCAGCAGTGGACTAATATAGGCTGATGATGCTATATGGTGGTGGTACTTGGTGATATTCTGGATTCTGGATACTGCCCTTTATGCTATACCATATGACTATGCTATAGTCTTAAGTTTATAGATCTAAAGACTTGTTCACCAATTTTTTGACAGTAATTTATATTACCAATTAGGCTTCTAAATATAAATAGCTTCTTTCTTCAATATTTTCTTTTTTCAATATTTGTAAAAGAAAAAGTTTAATTAAATACTTCTAAGTTTGTAAAATAAAGTGGTAATGAATGTATTGATATATTATTCTTTAGCTTATATAAGTAACTGGAACTCTTCACTGGAAGAAACTGTTAGTTTTATATCGAAGCTATCTGCTACTGATATTGGGAGAAGACGGAAGATCAGCGCGCTACTTCACATCACAATTTGTGGCTTCTTATCACATCAGCAGTCCAATCATCTAAGTTATGTACTTAATTAATAAGGAGTTGCAAATAAATGATTTATCTATCTATCTTTATTAGAATAGCTTAATACGTAAAACTGTTTATTATATAATCTTACTTATAAGTAAAACTGAAACAGAAATGTCCTACCCACGTTGCGATTCACCTATCCTAGAGAAAGAGGTAGAGATCAATAAATTCACGCGGATTTTGACAACCACTCCACAACCCTTTGATCCTTTTCGCCACCGCGTTGGACAAGTTCCTTGCTCGATATATTGTACATTATATACTACTAGCTTCTGCCCACGGCTTCGCCCGCGTGGTACCCGGATAATAAGTAGCCTATGTGTTATTCTGATGTATAAGCTATATTACTGTAAATTTTCATCAAAATTCGTTTAGTAGTTTTTGCGTCAAAGAGGAACAAACATCCATCCTCACAAACTTTCGCATATAGAATAGTGCTAGCTTCTGCCCACAGCTTCGCCCGCGTGGTACCCAGATAAAAGTAGCCTTTGTGTTATTCTGATGCATAAGCTATATTACTGTAAAGTTTCATCAATACCGTTCAGTAGTTTTTGCGTGAAAGAGGAACAAACATCCTCAGAAACTTTCACGTTTATATTATTAATTAATTAATATATTAAGTAGGATAGGATAGGATTTGACCCCATGCAACACAAAAATAGTTAGGTACTAAGTTTGTCTCTGATTCGTTTCACTTTATTTTATGTTAAGTATCTGTTCTGTGTGTTTATTATTGTTTTACTTTTGTGATTTTAATGGGGAAAAATAAATAGATTTTCTTTCTTTCTTTCTTCTTCTTAATACTTGGTTACCTGCCTACTTACCTACCATTATTATCAGCATGGGTAGTCCCTCTGCAGGGCAAAAGCCTCCCTAGCCCAGTCTCCAGGTCCTCGCGGTCCAGTGCTGATGAGAACCAACCCTTCTCATATGGTTCCAGCTCCATGGTTGGAGGTTCATTTGGTTTAATTTTAGTCCAGAGTTAATCAGCATGCGGAGACGTGCCTAGTCCAATTTCATTTCAGTCTGGTAAAATACAGTGGGCATTTTTATAACACGTAAGTACCTGTCATCGCATTACGTGTGTTTCATAAAAAATATACTACGAACTGCGTTTGGACTTATTCGATCAAACTTATTTTAAAAGTTCATCTGGAGATTTACCTCACTGCATTTATTTCTGTTTTTAGGATAGAGGAGAAAAAAAACCATACCCACTTTACGTATGATTAATACCTATGTATTGGATACCCATGCCAAGCACTAAGAGTTTCTAGCACTAAGAGTCTCTGAGACAGACAGACGAAAGGACATGGCGAAACTATAAGAAATAGAAGAAGAAGAAGAAGAAATACATTTGTTAACCCCAAACACAATACAACAGGTGACAAAATACAAAACAAATAAACACAAACACAGAAAGGTTACGTTAAATAACTACAAAAAAGAAAAAAAGTTATATGTGTTCATCATCATCATCAGCCTATATTAGTCCACTGCTGGACATAGGCCTCCCCTAATGAGCGCCATAGCGCCCTGTCTTCAGCTTGCCGCATCCAGCATCTGCCTGCAGTCTTTCGCAGATCGTCATCCCACCTGGCCGGAATATGTGTTGTGTGGGGTCAAAACCCTTATAAGGTTCCTTGTTGACTACGTAACCCTAAAAATTGGTAAAAGTACAGGCATTGAGGCATGAGGCTTTTCAACTTTGTCTTCAGGGCCGGCTTGTAACTTCTTACAATCTGTATGTCAGTTTGAATCCAAACAAACTTGTTTTACAACTCAAGACTAACTAGTCTTGGTTGGAGTTGTAAAACTTCTTCTCGTAGTAAAGAAAGAAAGAAAAGAAAGAAAATACATTTATTAGGTAGGTAGGTAATACTACCTACCTAATCTTACTTTTTGTGTTTTGACCATGAAAAAAAAAAAAAAAAAAAAAAAGTCAATCGAGGACCGAGCTGAAAATCAGAGCTGCAGTTTACATCAGCATTATGCTGAGCCTTTTTTGACGGTGCTATACATACGCAACGCATTAAATCTGGTTATACAAGTTTATTAAATACTCATAAGAATATGGTTCACTAATGATGAGCTTCAGAATGAAAATAGCTTATGAATTGAATTAAATCCTACTTCTATTATAAACGCTAAGGTTTGTTATGATGGATGTTTGTTACTCTTTCACGCAAAAACTACTAAACGGATTTTGATAAAACTTTACAGTAATATAGCTTATACATCAGTGTAACACATAGTCTACAATTTATAATGATATTGTGTGGTTTGGCCATAATATAACGATAAGTTTCAATTAAATAAGTAAAATAATATCGGAAATTTATATACCTATATGTTTCATGGCTAAACCGCTGAGCTGTTTGTGATGAACTTTAATACGAACATAGTTTAAAGCCTAAAGACGGTCATACGCTACTTTTATCAACATATGCGGGCGAAGCTGCGGGCAGAAGCTAGTTGTGACAAAATTGTAACTTCCTATGAAGTAAGATTTGTGTATAGTTCTACTCAAAATAAATATTTTCTAAACTTTCTCGTAAGTATCTATATTTTTATTAATTTCTCGTGGGCATAGGTCTGTTCAAAAAATTTTTTATTAATTTTTCGTATATTTAATTTAACTTTTGATTCTCATAGTCGTCTTGAGAAGATCACACCACAGTAAGTAAGGGTACTTGACTGAAATTCGTATCAGTGTAATTCCCTAACATCTCATTTTAAAGACAGCATTTCAAATTATTACAAAAGCTTTCTGAAACATTAATGCTACCTTCTGTAATAGCCGCCTTCTACACGTGTCTGCAACATGTAGACAGTGGAAAAAATTGGTATCGTTCGAATGGTTACTAAGTCACATAAAGTACGCCATTTATTTTATTTTTTACGCTTTTATTTAACTTGTTATATTTGTATGAAAGTTTAGGTCAAATCTTGCAAGCTGAATTAGAACGATGCAAGCCGATGACAATGCATTTCTATGGTAAACCTGACCTGAATTGACGTCCAGGATTAGCTACAGATAAAGGAACTCTTCAACAGTCAACAGCACAGACACAAAATGTTGTGTATTATGATAGCTAGTTTTAAGTTTTACTATGACAATGGTTTCTGGACTCAGGGATAAAAGCTTGTTTATAAAAAAAAATCTATTAATTTATCCTACTAATATAATAAATGTGAAAATCTGTGTGTGTCAATGTTTGTTACCACGTATCTCCGTAACTACTAAACTGGTTTTGATGAAATTTGAAACGTAGACAGATTAGATTCTAGAATAACACATAGGCTAATCAAATTTTCAAAAATCAACCCCTAAGGGGGTTAAACAGGGTGGTAGATTGTGTATGGAAAATTTTATTCCTTGGTTAGATTCGCTCCAAACTCTGTACAAATAAATTTTGAAAATAATAATAAAACACGTAATTTTTTGTTTTTCAAAACTACCCTTTGGGGGTGTGCAATTGAGTTCTAAACTTTGTATGGAAAATTATAATCCTTCGTTTGATTCACTCAAAACTCGGGTTAAATAAACTAATCCGAGTGTTAAATAAACTAATGTGCAATTAAGTTCTGAAATTTGTATGGAAAACAATATTCCCTGGTTCGATTCGCTCACGCTACTTTTATCAACATACCACGCGGGCGAAGCCGCGGGCACAAACTAGTTTAAACTAAAGTGGTTAACAATCTTATAGCCCACCTGTTGGTTACCGTTACCAGCAGTTACCGTAACATATGGACGCTTGCATCAGAGGTATCACTTCCATGCTGGTGACCCGAGGCATAACGGGTAAAGTTTCATGAGTCTGTAATTTCACCGGCATCCTTAAAACTGGAATGCAGCATTGTGAGAATCACTGCTTCGTGGCAGAATAATTATGATAGTACTTCCACGTTTATAATACTGATAGCTACCTGCAGCAAAGCCGACAACGCGAGTGACCGGCCGGCTGTATAAAGAGCGGCGCGGGTGACGCAAGCTTCCTCTTCTCTTCGAGACTTTGCGCTGTACGGACGTATTTTATTGCGTTCCTGTTGTTTTACCGCTAAATTATTGTTTTAGTTGTTTTCTTTGTAAATTCTAATAATAAATCGCCTAGGGGATTTGTAATTTTCCTTTTTGAAATTTGGTTTTATTAAAAATCCCCAATAATACTTTAATATTATAAACGTGAAATTTTGTGAGGATGGATGTTTGTTACTCTTTCACGCAAAAACTACTGAACGGATTTTGATGAAACTTTACAGTAATATAGCTTATACATCAGATTAACACATAGGCTACTTCTTATCCTGGTACCATGCGAATGAAGCCGTAGGCAGACGCTAGTAATATTATAAACGTGAAAGTTTGTGAGGATGGATGTTTGTTACTCTTTCACGCAAAAACTACTGATTTTGATGAAACTTTACAGTAATATAGCTTATACATCAGAATAACACATAGGCTACTTCTTATCCGGGTACCACGTGGGCGAAGCCGTGGGCAGAAGCTATTTTGTATTTTGTTAGTATGTAAAAAATAATGTTCTACACAATAAGAGTTATCTTATCTATCTATCAGTTTTTTAAAGCACTATTATTGGATTTTATCATTTATACTTATTTGTTGTCAGCACATGTGGAATCTTCATAATAAGTCGAGAACACGTCTCGCTTTGAAATGTACACTTTCTTGTCAATTACTTGGCAATTTAATTTCCAGTTCGCATTCGTGATGCCAACTGTCTCAGATGAAGTGCTTTGTATAGATTAGATAGCTTACAGATAAGTCATTAGTATATTAACTGTGGTTTTTCTACCTACTGAAACGTCAGTTTCACTTCATTATTACCTCCAGGTAATAATGAAGATTAGATTATAAGATTAAGATTAATAGTAGTTTAAACTTTGGATTTCGTAAATCTACGATAAAAGTTAATCGATGTTTGATGTCCTGTTTTATCACTAATTCGTTTTCGGTCGTTGCAGTTCGCTTATGGAACGCTTTGCCGCTAAAAATCAAGCAGATCGACTCAAAGGAATCATTTAAAAAGTCGGTACGGGAGCACTTTCGGGAGCACGGAAGATGAACAATTAATTACTTTTTCTCTTCAACTTCCCCCCTCACTGATGCCACTATCAATTAATATTTATGTGTTTTATTTGTTTAAGTTTATTTTCAATATTTTATATATTATTATTAAGTATATTAAATATATTATTCTTATACGTATCTTATATATTGTAGTGTATGTACATTGTACTAGACACGCCACACCATCTTTTTGCACGCCCAGGATGACTGGTAGAGAATGCTTTAGCATTAAGTCCTCCTAGCACTACATTGTTTTGTGTGAAAGTATTAAATAAATAAATAATCTACTGTTATTTAGGAACAAATTTGTGAATCAACGACCATTGAACTTATGAAATAATCGAAGATAGAAGATTAAACTTGCTCTTGTGGTTTAAACTATTATTGACCTTACGCCCTTAGTACACTAAATATATTCGTGTGAGAGGGTGTATGTAGAGATGTATCAGTTTATGTTTATATGTGTCTATGGTGTCGTAGCTCCCAAAAGGTAAAACCATCATTTTTTTTCATTTTTTTGATTTATTACGGAATTAACTCTGAAAATGTCAACGATTTTTTCATAAATATTACAGTATTAATATATGGTTATTTTAATATATATAAAATTGTGAATAGATAAAAGCGTTTATTGTTTTTGATCAATATTCTTACTAAAAACCAATAAATATCAGTGAAAACAGCACGTATTTGGTACCATAATACTTAATATTAAATTTTCAACTTATGTATTGAATAATAATAACATTTTAGGATAAACATTACTTGGACATACATAGACATTACCATTTTCGAGGGTTTTATAGTAAACCCTATCAGCTTCTGGTATTTCATCATCACGCTTTAGTTATATATGGTGATAAAACCCACAATAATATATTCCTGAAACGATTTCAAAAACGCGCTAACAATCGGTTGAGCCATTTCAGAGAAAATTCATTAAAAAACACACATAGAATACACGAACAAAGTACTCAAAACACAAAATCGGCCGCTTCTGTCACGGGTGAAAATAACTTGGTTATATAATACATATAAAACGACGCATCTGTAAGATACAGTATCACCTCATCACCATAAACGCGGGAATCGCTGTGTGTGTATGAGACACATTTGTCTTTCTGACAAAGTACTCTCACGACCAAAGGTAGGTTAAGTCTACGAGTTTCTTCAGACCGACGGAATCTTATCCACACCAGAACACCACAACAGCGCTAAAAAGTAGTCAGGCACGAACACGTAAGCAAAATCATACCTGAGTACACACGAACCACAAGTTCTTACAATCTTATAGAATCCTCTCCATTAAAAGGTTGACCGGAAGATATCGCATCTAAACGATAAGACCGCCCATTGTTTTAAGTTTTATTCTTAGTTTTGTTAATTTGTATTTATATTTATTTTGTATTTCTTTTGGTGTACAATACCAAAGCAGTAAGTATTTATTATATTCATTGATTCACACGTTGGGATAAACAAGTTCCCGAGTTGAAATCGCGTCTTTGCTTAGTGTAGGGCACCCAGTGCTAGGTGGAATGATGAGTTGAGGAAGACAGCGAGCAGGAAGGGGATGAAAAGTCGAACACTACGTTCTGTGATGCGTATTGGAAGAGACCTTAGCAGCGGAATAGTGTGGGCAGATGATGATGATGACCACAGCTCAGCCATAACGCAGCTACATCACATCACAGTGCACAAGCGTATTCCTCCCCTCACTTCGTTTCTTCGTCCGTCGTTTCAGATGTCCGTCGCTCAAACTTTCTTCGCCAGTCGTTTCAGACGTCTGTTGCGAGTGTCGCTCGCAACTACATTCCAATAGGTTGCGACAATGCAGCTTTAGCCAGCTACAGCGTGACCATTTAACCACTCAAAAATTAAGAAGTCCTATGCGACTATTGCATGGCGTCATTTTTACCGCCGCTGTGGTTGTAATGTGGTTCGTCTGATGACACCATATAATATTCTAAACCTCATGAAATTCAACCCTAGAGACGAGTTATTACGGTCGATTTCAAATTTGGAAACCAAAGATATTCCCGGCTTATACTTCCTTCTTCGCAGAATGTCAACTTTATCATGAGTTAAGGAAAGATTGAAGTTGAATGAAAGTGAGCCCCCAATAAAATTTGAAGGTTAAGGTACAAAGCGTTAATTAAGAATTGAGATTTAGTAGGAGTGACACTTGAGTTCGTCTTCAAACTTCCTACTTTGGAATGGGGTGGAAAGCTGTTTATTAGGAAATTTAATTTGACCCACTTTTTTACACTTTACATCAGAATGATAGCAAAATAATACTGAATATTTATTCATACAACTATTTACAAGTAGGTATATACAAAAAATACAGATGAAACAGCTAGCCATCGAAAGACCGTTGCAAACTATCTATAGATAGCTCAACTGATACAAAATTACTTTTAATTTTTTTTTTTATGTTAGTTTATTTGTTAAGGTCAAATCTTGCAAGCTGAAGAGCTGATGAGCTCCAGATAAAGAAACTCTTCAACGATCAACAGCACATACACGAAATTTTGTGTACGCATTTTATTATGATAGTCGGTTTTAAGTTTTACATGGTTGCTGCAATCAGGATTGGGTCCTGACTAGGGCATTACAATAAAAGCTTGTTTTTTTAATTTTTTTTTACCATTAATTTATTAGCTACTGAGTTCAGGGAGATTTTGATGGTATCGCACACTCTGTCTCATTGAAGGTACTTTGTTACGTATAACGGTGACGAATCCATAAGTGCTTCCGAACACATGCCCAGGAGCTGCAGACCATGCCCTGAATCGACGTCCAGGATGAGCTCCAGATAAAGAAACTCTTCAACGATCAACAGCACACACACGAAATTTTGTGTACGCATTTTATTATGATTGACGGTTTTAAGTTTTACATGGTTGCTGCAATCAGGTTTGGGTCCTGACTAAAATACATTACATTACAATAAAAGCTTGTTTTTTTTAATGTTTTTTTACTATTAATTTATTAGCTACCGAGTTCAGGGTGGTGTTGATGGTATCGCATACTCTGTCTCATTGAAGGTACTTTGTTACGTATAACGGTGGCGAATCCATAAGTGCTTCCGAACACATGCCCAGGAGCTCCAGAACATGAAAGCATTATGCTTGATTGCTGTGCTCCATTTTGAAAGGCCTGAAAGAAAGATGCCTGTGTAATTACATGAAACTTTTCATCCGTTATGTCCAGAGTCGTCGTGATACATCTGGCATTGTAACTGCTTGCTACACCAGATGCACAGATATTATAACACTACTAGCTTCTGCCCACGGCTTTGCCCGTGTGGTACCCGGATAAAAAGTAGCCTATGAGTTATTCTGATGTATAAGCTATATCACTGTAAAGTTTCATCATAATCCGTTAAGTAGTTTTTGTGTGAAAGAGTAACAAGCATGCATCCTCATAAAGTTTCGCGTTTATAATTCTAGTAGGATACCCAAAGATATCACTCGCGTGTTCCTTACCAAGAGGGGGGCCGTTTTTGTGTACCACTTTAGTTTTTATGAAAAATCCATTTAGTTTGTCGGCTTGCCTTATTAATAACTTTCGCAGCGTACTAAAAGTTGTCTGCCCCTATCCTTTCATTAGTGTTAGAAAAAGACATGGTTAGAGTTAACGACTTGCTAAAGTTAGTGAGTACTAATGAAGAAGAGGGTGAATGAGTATCTAATCAAATTTAAATAATATGTTCAAATGTATCACTTTGACGACAAAACTTATGTTCCACTGAATTTTATTACTTTCTTTTCATGTTCTTACATTCATGCTAAATTTTGTGAGGATGGATGTTTGTTAATCTTTCACGCAAAAACTACTGAACGAATTTTGATGAAACTTTACAGTTATCTAGCTTATACATCAGAATAGCACATAGGCTACTTTTTATCCCGATACAATGCGAGCGAAGCCGTGGGAAGCTAGTGCATCTATAATTTTAATTATGTTAAGTACAGAAACTCTTATCTTCTAACTGATGGCAAATGATGACAAAACTGACAGCTGACACAACTGAAAATTAAAAAGCATTCAAGTTTTATTTTTATTTGTGCGCTTTTTATTCGAGAATTACAACAGTCACTTATGCAGTCAGACAAATTCAGTTCGTTAAAATTGTGTAAAGCCGCCGCGATTTCGTGCCGCTTATTTTTCCCGCCAATTATTTCGGGCGGCCATTTTGGCGTGGCGTACCGCGTGCGGTTATCAGCGATTATTATCTCTACGATCATTGGAAACGATGGCTACAATGTTATGCGGTGCGTAAAATCTCAGGGTTTGATGATGATATTGCCAATCTGTTCTGAGATTTGAATGAGTTAATAATAAACTCTTAGATTAGGTATTTAAGGAATCATACTACATCGATTGAGGCAAAGATTATATGGCTTATCTTCATCATCATCAACAGCCTGTAGAAGTCCACTGCTAGATGTAGGCCTCCCCCAAAGAGTGCCATGGCAAACTGTCTTGGGCTACCTCCATCCACCGACTTCTCGAAACGTTGTGTTATGAGGTCAATGTATTTTCTTTCTTTCTTTCTTTCTGGATCAGAATATAATATAAACTGTGGTCTAACTGTGTAACCCCTGGAGGGTTTTAAAATATTATGTCAATTTGTCTTATTAATTCCAAAAAAACTGCTATTACAGGTAATGAATAACATAGATAGTCTATGTAATGTAGTTATTAAAAATATTTTGAAATAAAATGACCACTTGTCTTCGATACTGGTGTTGTTTCAAAGGTAATTTAAAATCTAGTAACAAATTCATGAACTTTATCAAGAACCCGCCCGTAACCATATTTGACGGCCTTAATTGGCCGTATTTTCAATGAAAAAGTCATTTTATTAAAAGACACTAGTATTTTAGAGTAGTATTTAGAGACACTAGTATTGACTCGTATAATGACCAAACCACGTATTTTACTGCTCTCGTAATGACGTTTCGTTGACCATTTTTGTAAATACATACATCCTACTAATATTATAAACGCGAAAGTTTGTGAGGATGGATGTTTATTACTCTTTCACGCACAAACTACTGAATGGATTTTGATGAAACTTTACAGTAATATTATACATCAGAATAACACATAGGCTACTTTTTATCCGGGTACCACGCGGGCGAAGCCGTGGGCAGAAGCTAGTATTAAATATAGAAAAAACCCAAACACGAAATAAATATTTGCAGATCACACAAACATTTGTCCCGCGGTGGGAATCGAACCCTCAACCTTCTGCGTCTCAGTAGGTATGATAGGTAAAGTCATTAAAAAAATCGCATCGTATCGAGTCGTGTCGTATCGTACGCTCATCTGCCACGGCCTTTATTCGTACTGGCTACACACAAATTAATTTTAATATTCGTATGCCGAAACCGTCCCAATAATTGACCATTTAAATGCATTCGCTATTAAATATGTAACTTTTATGTATAACGAATTGAGCAAACCGGGAAAATAACATACCTACTTCGCAGGCTCGAAGCGCCGGCCTGGTGGAGCTGGTTCTTATCAGGTCAATGCATAAGAATTGCCAATCCACGTGGTAATGCAGCCATCATTTTAGGAAAGCTTTCAACTGGTAATGATAAAGATCAGTTGATTTATCTATAGATCGTTTGCAACGGTTTTTAGATAGCTAGCTATTTCATCTATAATAAATAATAAATAATGCTGGACATTTTCACACAGCATCAACTAGCCCCAAACTAAGCAGAGCTTGTATTATGGGAACTACATGACTGATATACTACTTATATACATATTTTTTTTTGTAAATACATACATAATATACATAGAAAACACCCAGACCTGAGACAAATATTTGCAGATACAAACATTTGTCCCGTGGCGAGAATTGAACCCGCAACCTTCTGCGTCCCAGGCGGAACTTCGCCCACTGTGCCACAGAGGTCGTCATGTATATCTATGTATATTTTATGTATAAATTTTGTATAATCATTTTACTCTGCCTTGTGGTGTGTATCTATTTCTACTACCTATACGAATAATGATGTTCTGGTTTAAACTGTATAAGTAATAATAAACCCACAGGGCGCCCTTGTGGCTAGTGTTCGGTGCGTGACAACACCGCGGAGCCCCATTACTCCCTGGAGTCCACAGAGACCCCTGACCCTCGGCTTGCCTTAGCCCCCCAGTCGGAGGTGGAGGCGCAAGAGCAGAACCTATGCTCCAAGGGTGGAAGTGTTAATGGCATAAAGTATGGGAGTAGCGTTTAGTGAAACTGCAGCACACCTCTCGACACCCTTTAGCCGTTCACAACAACGTTGCCTCTACGTTGCCTATATCATTGGCGGCACTTATGGGCCCCGTTTAGTGGACGGCAACTCATCACCTGCCTATGATTTGATTTGTATTTCAGTCAGAATTGGCTGGTGCAGTTTCTTCTTACATAACCCAGTAACCATTCTATAAGCATATATTTCTGCAATAGCCTAGTTTATTATAACTCACCTTGCCAATAGTTTCTATCAGTTGCCATCCAAAAGATTAGATACGTTTTTTTATTTAAAACAATGTATTTTACAAAAAGGCCTCTTAGTGCTAATTTCGGCTCTACTTATACCTGTAAAGTATTCATGGGTAGCACACTGTTTGAAATTGAGGATCGTGCGAGGGGCTCAGTTTTACAACTGAGCCAGCACACTGTGGTACCACAATTGAGGCGAGGCAGCGAGGCAGTTTCTGAACGTAGTTGAGTGAGTCAGTCTTGTGAACACAGTGTGCACTGTGCGTGTTGTTGGGTGTGGTAATGGAGTGGAGTGCTATGTGCGAGGCGCATTGTGCGAGCCAACACGATCTTTTCTTGCAGCTCGGCTCGCGCCTCGCGCCTTGCGCCTAGCACGATTGTGCAACTGTGTTGGTGTGCAGTGTGCATGTCCAAACAAAAAGAGTGAGGCCTCGTTTCGAGAAAGTGTGTAGCTACAAAACTGGTGCCACACGTGCTGAGGACCCACCACTACTGTAAAGTTCTAGGCAAACTTAAGATTTAAGTGTATAAAGGGAAATAATAATAATAATGCTGGGCATTTTCACACAGTATCATCTGGCCCCAAAGTTCCGGTGAAATGACACGTGAGATTATTTAACTTGGTCTTTATGGCGGGCATGAAAAATGATGATGCCGACGTTAATTAAAAATAAAATAAAATAATCATCTGAATGTAACACATAAAGTGGTGACCCCACACTAGTATTTTGTGTATCATGCATATCAGGAATTACGAGTACCATGGTACCATAACACCCTGTCTAGGTACAAATATTTGCAGAACATGGAATGTCAATCGGTAGGTATGAAGTTCTAGCGCGATTCTGTAGGAATGCAGTCTTGTTAACTCTCGACATTGAGAAGTTCTATGGTTGCTTACATAATTACATAATAACTTTTATTTTTATTTTATTTAGGAATAAAAGAAAGATAGTCGTAATGAAATATATTTATTGAACTCAGAAACACAAACAGATGTTTAATACTAGGTACCGACTAAGCCTAAAAAAAAGATGTGTTGTTTGAGATCAAAATAGGTCTGTCTAAGCTTAATGCAGGGTTAGTATTATTCGTCTAGAGCCATCCAATCAAGATATCCCTGCAACACTTTAGTTGCCCATAATCTGACTTACTACAGAGTTAAATAAGCATATTATATTTTATTATACGTAAAAGTGGTATGAAGATGCATATTTGTATAACAAAACATATTCAATTGTTCTGCCTCTATATTTAATATTTTTGTCATAATTTTTATCTCTCCTTCGGGGCATTATACTGTTACTGGGATGATTTTGGGCAGCGTTCTCATTTTAGGCGGATCCTAGATATTTTTTTATTGTTTGTAATTATCTGCTTCTTGTCGATGGAAATGAAGCAGTTTATTGTGCGAGTATCTGCATCCATTCCGTTCGCACTTTTTTTGTTTACAATTGTGGTCCCGCGACTTAAATTTCAAACAACTGAAGCAAAGTCTGTGTCTCTTTGCTAAATCCCACCGGTCATCGTGTTTGGCGCTTATGAAGATTCTGCATTCCTTCACAGCGTGGAAGTTGGCTTTACAGATCGGGCAAGGATGTTTCACTTTGAGCTCGTTGCTAGCTGGGAAAGTTCTATTCCTATTTTTCATTCCCGACACCGTGGCTATAGAACTCTCTGTTTCCGGCTCTGCGTATGGGCTGCACAATTCAGCCTCTATATTCAAAAAGCGAGAAAGCTTTACCAGTTGTGGCTCGTGTGGCGGTTGTGTCGATGCGAATCTATACCAAGCGTATTTTAGCACTGGTGGCAACTTCTCTATCACATGTATTGTTACCTCTAGGTTGTTTAAATAATGATCGCTCTCCAGCGACTGAAAGCTAGTCACTATATTGGCTACACGGCTCGCAAAGACGATTATTTCATTTGGAGAGTAAGTTGGGCAAGGCAGAGCTCGAAGTCGCTGCAACTCGGCGATTACTATGTTATTTGGCCGTCCAACTGGTACTGCTCTCTTGTCCTTTATTTGGACTAGTTTTTCACATGTTGCTTTCGGTGGTAGGTCTGTGACCCGGGGCTGATTTGACTGTATACCAATGTGTATAGCTCGAACTAAAGCTGAAACGAACTCTGTTAATTCTGTCCGTGGTGATCGCTCCCTTTTGACATTTAGGTGACTGGTGAGTTGCTGCAAGCCCCCATGATTATATATACTATCATACCTTGCTATGGGGGCTCCTGTGATTTCCGCATTATTTCTGCACCCAATAGATCCATCATTTTCATTCGCGATGGCCTGCAAAACCGTGGTTTCCATTATCTCATTGTTGGACTTTGCTGTATTCTCAATCACATTAATGGTGGTTTTCACATCACTGTTCGAATCTGACTCGTTTTGTAATTTTCTCAATTTGGCGATGGCAAGTTTTTCTTTAATCAACAAAAGCTCGTATTCAGCTGCAGATATTTGGTATTTTCTTGATTTTATCTTTGACTTCTTTAAAGGTTTATAACTCTTCGTTGCTTCTACGTCATGAGTTCTCGCGATAGAAACTTCAGTAGGCGCGGTAGTTGCTGAAGCTCCGGTTATTTCTGCGGTGCGTTGCGTCGTCAATGTCGGCGTATTCTGCGTTAAGTTGTTAGTTCCATTCGACGTGTCAATACTGTCCGCAGCTATGGGTGTGGTCACGGCGCACGAAGTAAGTGATGGCTGGACGTCGGCCATTGCAGTGAGAATGCTCACCAACGTATTCTCGAGGCTAAAGTAAGACTGTCAGGAGGCTGAGGTGACACCTTGAGGTCTGAACGCTACAGTGGTTGGACTGTTACTTAAAGTGCATACAGTCAAAAAGTACGCGGTATGTTTTATCCTATTGTCATCATTATCATACCGCCGGCGCCACTCGTTTGTGTTCGGGCAATAGCAATAAGTCCATTGTTGTCTATTTTACTTGGTGTATTCCTTTCATTACTGCTTTTACAGTTATCTATTGCCCAGCCTACGTAGAAGTTCTTTGTCATTGTATAATATTCTAAAAATCTTAGCTTTATTACTGCCATATTCCGCTAAAACTATTTTGTGTTACAGTTTAAAACATTTCTCTTTTAAAGATAGTTTTTTCTCCATTTGGTAGGTGAGTTGATAGATAGAAAGATAGATATAAGACTTTATTTGAACTTCAGACACACATACAAAATACAACAATTATACAGTAGTAAAAATAAACAATAATTAAATAAAGTTAACTATTATCAATGATATAATTAAAATCCAGGTATAATGTTTGAAAATGATACTCGACCAGCAGTTGCCTATTTTCGCGCCCTGCATTGATGTACCTATTAATACGTTTTGTAGTTAAATAAAATAAATAATGCTGGACATTTTTCACACGGCATCATCTAGCCCCAAAGTAAGCAGAGCTTGTGTTATGGGAACTACATGACTGATATACTACTTATATACATTTTTTTTTGTAAAAACAAATATTACACATAGAAATCACCCAGACCCGAGACAAATGAATGCAGATTTGGCACCATACCAACATGGATCTTATATTTTACTAGCTGTACCCGCGACTTCTTTCGCGATTGCCATCCCTGAAGATTAATTACATCCCCTCTCCCAAGGGAACCGTGCTGAATTTCAGGATAAAAAGCATCCTATGTCCTACCCCGTAGTATTATCTCAAATTATGCTAAGTTTCATTTGAATTCATTTAGTAGTTTCGTCGTTATGCGCGGCCCAGATTCTGACAGACAGACAGAAAAAAAAAAGATTTTTTTTTTTGCTTTAGTTTCGATTATAGAGTGCCCTCTATAGTCTTTCTTGCCTTTCTTTCCTGGCATGGTCGCGGAGGAACAGGCACCTAGATAAAAACCGACGTTTCAAAGTGGTCGTTGTGATTTTTTTGAAAAAAATGAAATTTGACTTTGACTTTGACTTTGACTTTGACTTTGACTTTGACTTTGACTTTGACTTTGACTTTGACTTTGACTTTGACTTTGACTTTGACTTTGACTTTGACTTTGACTTTGACTTTGACTTTGACTTTGACTTTGACTTTGACTTTGACTTTGACTTTGACTTTGACTTTGACTTTGACTTTGACTTTGACTTTGACTTTGACTTTGACTTTGACTTTGACTTTGACTTTGACTTTGACTTTGACTTTGACTTTGACTTTGACTTTGACTTTGACTTTGACTTTGACTTTGACTTTGACTTTGACTTTGACTTTGACTTTGACTTTGACTTTGACTTTGACTTTGACTTTGACTTTGACTTTGACTTTGACTTTGACTTTGACTTTGACTTTGACTTTGACTTTTCCAAAAAAAAAACTAAATATCTGCAGTGTACTGAATTTCACCTGTTACATTATTATAGTATAGATACGGGTGTGTACCTACTAATATTATAGATGCCAAAATTTAGATGTCTATTTGGATGTATGTTGACACTATTCTCCACAACAGCAACGGCTAGACCGATTTGAATAAAATTTGGAAGAAGTATAATTTACAACGTAGAGTTACACAAAAACTACCTACTATTTATCTGGTTACTACGCGGGCGAAGCCGTGCGCAGCCTCTGCTTACGGCTTCGACAATAATGTTCGATGACCTCTGTGGTCGCGCAGGGGGGCAAATCCCGCTTGAGACGCAAAAAGTTGTGGGTTCGATTTTGCCGCGGGACAAATGTTTGTATAATCTGCAAAATAATATTTGTCTGTTACAAAAAAAAACAAATTATACTCTAGACATAAGTAGTATATGAGTCATGTAATTCCTATAATACAAGCTCTGCTTAGTTTGGGGCTAGATGATGCTGTGTGAGAAATGTCCAGCATTATTTATAAATGATCCATTTTATCGCTTCTCAAACATAAGTAGGTAATTAGATTACTCTTGTGTTATCTCTCTAGACATAAGGTGCCAACTGTTATCTACTCAGACAACTGCCTAGTGAATTAAGACCACTCAATGTTAATAAACATCGATTAATATTGAATAAAGCACTTACCTCGCAAATTGTATATGTACAGGTCCTGGCTGTTGCTGTCGCACATCAGCGCAAATAAACAGATAAGGGGAAAGAGAACACAATATGCTTACATATTACCTATCTACTCGTATTAGGAACTGCTTATATGTAGTTTTTTTATTGAATACTGAAACACCACTTTATACATGTCGCAGCCAAAACGTACTATACGCCGGATTCAAGAAGGGCTAGTCGTTATGTAAAAAAGCAAATAATACGTTTTGACTGTCTCATACATCAAAGCTTATATAAAACAAACTACGGATTCACTTACAGGACGGTATTTTATGCCATTG
This sequence comes from Perizoma flavofasciatum, assembly GCA_958496245.1. NCBI lineage: Eukaryota > Metazoa > Arthropoda > Insecta > Lepidoptera > Geometridae > Perizoma > Perizoma flavofasciatum. The sequence continues at coordinate 10,863,326 of OY292437.1, forward strand.
CAGGCTTTAAGAGACATATAACTGTTAGGACTGTCCATTGTAATCAAGTAAATTATTATATAATCCTTTTTATACCTATCTATTTTTAAGTTATTGCACAGATGACAATTTGTTCAAAGATATTACTAATATAAGATACTTAATTGACTTGTTGAATATTGAATACATAATTCAACCAGTTGTTGATTTGACTAAGAGTTCTGTAGCCAATCAGGGGCTTTCGTTTTTGTCACGTCACGTTTAGACTGGAAGAGAAATGTAATGTAGAACCCAGTTGGTGTATTCGAGGCAGTCGTTGAGAAGTGTTGAACGGAGTAAAAAGTGTAAAAAAATAAAAATAAAGTTTATAATCAGTGTTACGTGGTTCAATTCCATCTGATCTTCCCCAAAATAACAGAGTTTTCTAGTCTTACCGCCGAATACTAAAACGCTGCTAAATATTTATTTACGATTAACATCGATTAGAAAATTACAGTTGTAGGTACATAAGATAAGATAAGAAAACTTTTATCTATACGAACTGTACTCAACATCAACCTCTGTGGCGCAGTGGGCGAAGGCCCGCCTGAGACGCAGAAGGTTGCGGGTTCAATTCCCGCCACGAGACAAATGTTTGTATCTGCAAATATTTGTCTCGGGTCTGGGTATTTTCTATGTATAATATGTATGTATTTACAAAAAAAAAAGTATATAAGTAGTATATCAGTCATGTAGTTCCCATAATACAAGCTCTGCTTAGTTTGGGGCTAGATGATGCTGTGTGAAAATGTCCAGCATTATTTATTTATTTATCAAAGAACACTTACACAAACATTGCGTCTGTACTTTTTCCAACTCTACTCAAATCTTGAGTTAAGTTTTATCTAATTTGGGCGCTAAAATATGATGAGAACAAATACATTTCATATAAAAAATATAGTGATGTTTAAGAATTAATAATCATTTAAGTAACGTTTAGTTTAATATTAAGATTATTAATTCTAGAATTTTCACATTGGAATAAAACATAAATTAAGCTTATCTCTAAAATAGAGGCCAAAAAATTACTTATTTTGCTCATTCAAGTTTATGTTAACTTGACATGAACATAATTTATTTTAGTTTAATTTCGTAATTATAATTTGACAATACCCCAGTAGCATAATAACTTGAAATTGTGTTTCATTGAATTGAATTGCATCGGTACATAATTATAATTTAAGATACTTTTATAAACTACATGAATTTAATTCGACCCTAACACTTTCTCAATCACTGTGCTTATCTGTTTTATGACGCTTATTATACCTAGACTTATAATAATCAATTTGACAAAACCAAGTGCACTATATAGTTCCTTTGGTTAATAAATGAACATGAGTATTTAAGACTCAAAGGAAGTAAGTTTGACGTCCGTCTGAAGAGCTCGACAAATCCGATAAAACCGCTTTCGTTGCCATAGCAGGAGCCGTGGACTGTATGGTCACAAGAAGATACACTTCAGCTATAAATACTTATAATGGTGTGCCAGGGAGTGCTTGCCTACAATTGATATCCTTCGCTCCTTTCATGGTTAATTTGACTTGATGTTAGTACAGGTAAATCTTTCAGTCTCACCTTAATACGGCCTTGCTTAAAAGACGACTGGAATGGTTCCACGGGCAATATAAGTCAAAGTCAATAGGTTTTTATTCATTTAAAACACAAGAATCATATTAAAGTAACTTCAAGTTAAAAACTACGTGAATCTTAAAGTGGAATTACGTAAATTTTCTCGCGCGACCTAACCTCTCTCTCTAATTCTCTTTGGAAGAATCTAGTGCTTGTTTTGTGTTAGTCATAATTTAAATTTACTATAATTTATAGTTAGGTATATTATGTAATATGTACATTTACTAATTGTAATATAAAGAGACATCCGTGATTTCACTAAGTGTTTGGTTCCAACGGAAGATCAGCGTTGTTTGATAGTTTATTAATATTATTATGCTTTTAGTCCCAACTCATTACTGAAATGGAGCGTTAATGTGTATTTTTAAAGCGTAAACAAGAATATCTATGTATAACGGGATTATTCTACGAACAGGTAGGTAACATTTTTTTTTCTTGCTTTTTGAATTTTGCCTTTTGTGAATAAGGCCAACTTCAAAAAGTTATAACAGAAAAAAATATTGATAAAAATCTGCTGTTTTCGGTGAAATTGCCAAATCAGCTGTATTTGGAGCAAAATGAGTGGTAAAATATAGTTCGTTTCATAACCTGAAGAAGGTAAGTCACGGGGTCTAATAAAAAAACAGTTTACTTCTATATTAATTTATATATATTTCATATTTTATAATATTTATAATCGCAATACCGCCCTACACTTCATTTTCAAAGTGGTCCTTGTGATTTTATTGAATAAATTAATTTTGACTTTGACTTTGACATTAAACCTAAGTGAACTTTATGATAATTAGAAAACCCTTATCAGCAATTAAGTTTTCCCATGTACTTATAATATTTATAAATTATTTATCGAGTGCATCTTTTTATGTAGCTAAAATATTGGTTATTCTTCTTTTTTCTGGGAAACTTTGTCAGTTCCTAGTCAGAGTTATTTAAAAGATTGAATGATACTGGTATATACAAAGTAGGTAGGTAGGTATACACTTACTTGTTTTGAATTCAAATACATAACATAGCTATTACATTATTAATATACATTACATATTATTAATTTTAATTACACACAATACATTTGTACAGAGCTAGCCACTGTTTTAGTGTTATTTATTTCATAATGTCTGCATTTACGTTTAATAATTAATTTATTCACTCATTGGGCAGAATCACTCTGTTGTGATTAGTATACAATATCATGTAATACGATGGCTTGCTGACGTTTCGGACACAATATCTTCGGACACTTTGTCCGAACTGACACTTTGAATTTTTCATTAATTATACTGACGTATCGGACACCATCAAAATATTGAAGCTGTTTTGTACAATGAGTTAAAAAGAGAAAAAGCGTTACCAAACTGAGAAATTTACAACTGAGTATTTAAGAATAAATACTAGCACTCTTTTTCGGCATCATAACTGTTCTGTGACGTGTATCGCTGTAATATACAGAACGAAGTTTTCCTTTGACGCAAGACTTCCATATTACGTTCAAAAACTTCAAATATTTGTTCAGAAATCGAACACTCAAAATACATCCTCGCGCAAAATATTCGTATCAAATTTACGATGGATCTCCATCGTACCCACTTATCATTTCAAACGGAAGTGCAGATGCTCGATAGAATTATGCTCTAGTTGAGGTTATAGGGGCGCAAGTCATTGGAATTTCTGCAATATCAAGCAACCTCGTTATTTTATCCAAAAAACTATCGTGAAATTGATTATTTATATTGTAAAAACGGGAATTTTCACGTACCGCACTATCGGTGAATTCACCGACTAAATTTCGTTCGCGACGATCTCCCTCCGTGTCGCCTCGTGCACTGACGCATTACGACTACTCCCCTGATGAAGACTCTCGGAATGAGTCGAAACTTAGTCGGTGCCTTCACCGATAGTGCGGTACGTGAAAATTCCCTTTTTAACAATATAAACAACCTCGTTATAATCAGAGACTCAACAGTTCAGTAGCCAGTCTTTCAATTCAATTTCATCCTACTACTAATTATAAACGCGAAAGTTTATGAGGATATGGATGTTTGTTGCTCTTTCACGCAAAAACTGCTGAACGGATTTAGATGAAACTTTACAGTAGGTAATCTACTTTTTATCCGAGCACTAAGCGTGTATACTATAAGTAATAGTTGAATAGAAAAAGTCACTAAGGGCGCTGCAGGTTGACGAAATCAACTTACTTTTTATTCTTTATTTATTAGCTACTAGCTTGTGCCCACGGCTTCGCCCACGTGGTACTCGAGGTAAGATGATTGTACCTCCCTGGACGAGCTCTTACACAAGGAATTAGTTAGTATTAAATATATATATTTTCACGTTTTGCTGCATTTTTTCTGAACAACGACCCGACTATGATTCACGACTCTTCATACTTTTATTTTTCTTTCTTTTTTATTCTTAACTAGCTGTTACCAGCGGCTTAGAACGCGTGGAGTCGTATTTAAAAACTACCGATACTCCTAAAAACTTTCATCCCCCACTTCCAACCCCCGATTTATGTGTTAGATTGAACGGCAGAATGATATGGCATGCGTTTATAATGAAGAGATCTTATTTTATTTCATCTCAAGCATTGTATAATCAAATCAGCGAACTTCTTCATTCATTACGACAAACAAGATCCTAACAAGCCTACAAACCACAGAGTAATAAACAGTTAGTACACTTTGCCACAGATCATAAAACAGTTAGTGCGCTCAGACCAAGTTTTAATGAACCCCTGAAGAGTTTCAGCGTGTATCGTAAACTGGCAAACTTGCTTATAATTCTTGCATGACCGGTATGTTGCGGGGACATAGTTAGATTCGTGATATAACTGAACAATACTGAAACTATGAAGAGTCTAGCTTCTGCCCACGGTTTCGCCCGCGTGGTACCCGGATAAAAAGTAGCCTATGTGTTAGTCCGATGTATAAGCTATATTACTGTAAAGTTTCATTGAATCCGTTCAGTAGATTTTGCGTGAAAGAGTAACAAACATCCATGCTCACAAACTTTCACATTTGTAATATTAAAGTAGGAATAGCTTCTGCCCCCGGCTTCGCCCGCGTGGTACCCAGATAAAAAGTAGCCTATGTGTTATTCTGGTGTATATGCTATTTTACTATAAAGTTTCATCAAAATCCGTTCAGTAGTTTTTGCGTGAAAGAGTAACAAACATCCATTCTCACAAGCTTTCATTTACATTCTCACAAGCTTTCGCGTTTATATATAGTTAGGATTGCGCTTATGAGTGATCTACCCTTTCTTCCTTGTATATCTTAACTGTACTATGAGCTGCCGATGAAAGAAAGTATGAACCGCTTTAAAAATGTAAAAGAGTATTTCAGAGTTGGCTACCCATAAGCAATGCCACAGATGTCACATATATCAATAGGCGACAGTAACCATGCACCATTAGGCGGCCAGAATGCCGATTACCCTCGTCATTACATAAAAAACTGGCAACACTGGTTTTATATCGACCACTCTCTGTGACCAAAGAGGCTTACTCGAAAAAAATATTCCTAACATTATATGAAATACCGCATGAAATCTGAAAACACATGCATTTATTTTGATCATTTTTATTATTATTCGTTTATTTTGATGAGAATACATATCGGAATCTAGTGAGAAGGACAGAATACTTTTAAAAACTACTGCAAAATGAGAAGAGATTTGAATTATGGTAAATAAAAAATAAATGTTCCTAATCTAACGATGAAATGAGGGTAGTTGCGGCCCTTGAGGCAATACTTTATTTCTCACAGTCGAATCGTTGGGTAAATAATAAAAAAAGGCGATAAAAACCGTATAAAACTTATAATAATGTACATGAAACTGTGTTTGTCAATCATAATAAAATTTAATTTCATTTAAGCTAATATTCTTCAATCTCCCGTGCATACAAACTAGCACAGCGAATGCCATCAAAAAATAATTCGTTGCGTTCCCCAAACGGCACTGCGGCGAAAGTTAATAAAACTGCTAACAACCATACATTTCACGAAAATCACTCTGTGGTGTTTTGTTTAACGGCTTCTTGTTAAGGGGAGGACTAAATTTGACAGTTTGTTTACTGAGGACAAGATGTTCTTGCCAAGGCTCGGAGCTCGAATAAAAAGCACTGCTGTAACTTACCTTTTATTGAAACGATTCAGTGTAATTATAATTATTTTTAAATTTGGTATATTTAATTGTTCTATTGGTTTTCTTAACGATCACTTTTAGCAATATGGCCACTAATGTACTCCTGATTTTAAACGTGTTTTCTTAGTTCAATCGAAATATTTTGTATAGAAAAGAACGATAAGCAGCATTATTACATAGTCCTGTGATCCCACACTATTAATTCATAGTTTTATGGAATTTATAATTGGCAACCATAAAGGTTGTCTGAAGTCAGTGGATGGAAGTAGCGCAAGATCGTTCGTCATTGCACTCTTTAGGGAGGCCTGTGTCTAGAAAACTTTTACATACTGTTTTATGATAACGATGTATTGAATTTATTACTGGGTAAAAAAGTCACTGCCGAAAAAAAAAGATATATAAATTTTTATATTTAGATATGCAATCAATCAAAGTCGTTTAAATGAGGTGTTTTATAATAAATATGTATATTCAAGAATCTTGATATTCCTGGTTCAATAGATTTGAAGTGTGCTACAAAAGACGAAGGGTTTCATGAAATACTTATACTGAAAGTTGCACAGTCTTCAGATAATTTCCAGTATTAAAGATCTCCATAAAATTCGAGTAATCGAGTTGTAAAAAGTATACTTACTCTTAAGGGGCTGAAGCCAAAATTACATTTTTTTTTAAATTTATTGCTGCCAAGAAACTCGTTGTTTCTAAAATATTAATATAACAAATTAAAACTTTAATAACAATAGTGTTCTCTTAAATAACTATGTTACAATATTATTAAAGAAAAAATATATATAATAGAAAAATTGGCAACAGGGCATTTATATTTTTTACTAAAAAGCAGGATATGTACCATGGAAATGATGTCCATAACCACGATAGTTTCAAATGTTAGATACCAGATCATTTTTATGTTTAGAAAACTAACTTATTTAAAAAAAAAATGTTATTCTACATTTTCGAAAAGTAATCGTTTGGGAGAGAAAATGACAAAAACGTGCGTTTTTCGCCCTTCTTTTACCAACAACACGCTCTTGCATATGCTGCTATAAGCTTTTACAATTAACTAGCATTCGAGTACATCTACTTTTTGACGTGCAAATTCGGCAGCTGTCAGCCTCTTAACAAAAACTTTGCTAATATCAGTAAAACTAGCGGAGTTGGTACACAGCGATTGTTACCGTTTATTGCTTCATTAAAACTTGCCGTGTCGATTCGACTTGCACCTAACTGCCGTACTCAACAGAGAAATAACACTGCACTTTTCCGTACTACTTTGAAACAATGCATAATTAAGTATTATAAGACTTATTACTTCAAAAACTATCCTGAAACAAATCATTCATACAGTAAAATATATTTTTACCCGTCTAGTATGGGAATACAATTATGAGCGTGTTTTTTTTTGTTTCATTTGTAGGTACCGTGCAGTATATAAAAAACTGGCAAGATAGGGGGTCTGATTTATTAAAGACTAATTAAACTTCGATATGAATCCCATACAAAGTATTAATGAAATAAAAAAACTCATTTATTTACTCTCTAAAAGGTTTTTTCCTTGTCTTAAAATTATTTAACTGTGTATATAATAACCTGTTTTGTGAGAGGCTGGTGTCTGTAGTAGGTTTGAAAAACGTGTATTATAGGTAATCACTAGAAATTCTTTAAAATAACTTTAAAAATAATTCTAAATGGTTTTACACAAGTGGCATTTTAATCAACTAACTCCACACCGCTTTGACATAATTGACAATCGCGGAGATTTTACGTCATCCCGGTCACTCTCCATTAAATGCATCAAACAAACACGTCATAATAACCACATGCATAGGTTTGTGTACAAAAACACTGCTGCTGTGTGTGTTAGTGAATTAGAAATGCTCGAGTGTGTCCTTATTTATTTTGACTTATTGTGTGACCCGGATTTTTTCGGCCTGTCCTCGGCCACCTTTCAATCAATGATTAACTCCATCACCAGGTCTGGCCAGGTGTCTTACCCAACTCCATTTAAGGTTTATTGCCCAGTCACCAACGTCATGAACTTTCGCGAAGTATTTCACTCAAACAAACTCAAATCACAAACTTACTATTCCTTGAAAGATTCCTGACCTCAAAGATCGCAGTACCTCAAAGAGCAATCGAAGCTTGGTATCACAAGTGGTACTCGAATAAAACATAATTGGGTATCGACATAAGAATTCAGATCGCTAACTAGCAGCGACGTTGAATAATGCATACGAAGCGTTGTTAAACCCACTAGACTCTAGAGAATAGAACCCGTCTGTAAGGGCGGAAATAGACGATGCGATGTGGTTTCCTATGAAATTACAACTTACAGTGATACCTAGTAAACTATCCTAATAACCAGTGTACCTGTATTCAAGTTTAATAAAGAAATAGGTATATTTTTTTGATTTTTTTTCTGTCTTTATTTTGTTTAATATTGTTTTGACACTCAAATCAAAAATCGAACGCTAGATCGGCCATAGATGGATTAAATGAAAGAATCTTATTTCGATTTAAATCAAGATCGAGTCTTATTTCGATTTAAATCAAGCTAAAATGTCAAATCCCACTTTGTAAATGACAACACTATGGTAACTCCATATTTTCCATTCCAATTCAAAAAGATTGTTTCTAAAAAAAAAAATTGACATTTACTGTTCCAATTACGTATTTATTTGTTTACTAGTTGTTTTGTAGCCAAATAGTTCAAGGAATGTAACTAACTTAGAATAAAAAATTTATAACTAACATTTATTATGATGATCCAATGTTGATTTCAATAAATAAATATGTTATGTATGCCGCGGCATCATTGCCGCGCCTAGTTTGTCCTCCTTTCAATTCAAATTAAAATCATGGCTGGTCGAGAAGGCGTTTTATAATGTTGAAGATTTCATTCCTAAAATTCAATGAGTACCTATTAAATATTTTGTATTTTATTTTTGTAATTATTGTAATATAAATATATTAAGTTAATTAGTTTATAATTAAGTTTGACATGAATTTTGATATTATTGGTGATGTATTCTTAACATGTGTAACCGATTGGTTTATAAATGATGTTTTTGAAATTTGACCTGTAATGTTTTGTTACTATTAAATTCATTAATATGATTAATATGTTTCATACCGTCCACAATCACAAAGCGTGAAGTGATCTTTGACAGAACTGATTCGTTATATCATGGTTAGGCTCCAGTTTATTACATTGGTTGTTACAGAACCCTAAGTACTATGCTAGGTTTTTACATACGATTTAATTTCCAATCACGACATCGTGTCTCTACACAGCTTTTGAATATAATACGCAACCCAAGTACTAGGCTGGGTTTTACATACAACTCAATTTCCAATCACGACATCGTGTCTCTACACAGCTTTTGAATATAATACGCAACCCAAGTACTAGGCTGGGTTTTACATACAACTCAATTTCCAACCACGGCATCGTGTCTCTACACAGCTTTTGAATATAATACGCAACCCAAGTACTAGGCTGGGTTTTACATACAACTCAATTTCCAACCTTGGCGTCGCATCGTCTGTCCACAGCCTTAAAATATAATACGCAAAGAACGAAGTCAAGAATAAAAATCCTAGCAAAATAAATCCTTTTCAAATCATGGAGTTCTCAACAAACAATAAATAAACGAAACCGCGGACAATGAATAGGAATAATACGAAAAACAGGAGAACTTTAGTCCCCTTTTCAATCGGGCCTGTATTGTCCTGTTTTTCAACTTGTTTGGAGAATATATCACTTATATATTGAGGTAGAATTAAATGGGAAGTACCTATGTTAACCTATGAAAGTAGAGACTGAAATATCGCGGTAAAATTTTAAAATATCAGCATTGCAGCCCCAAAGTTAGAATGAAATTTCTGTATTAACCTGTTCTATACCTATGTTTTTTTGAAAACTATATTTACTAGTTTCTGCCCACGGCTTCGCCCGCGTGTTACCCAGATAAAAAGTAGTCTATGTGTTATCCTGATGTATGAGCTATAGTGTTAAGTTTCATTAAAATCCGTTCAGTAGTTTTTGCGTGAAAGACTAACAAACATCCATCCTAACAAACTTTCACGTTTATAATATTAGTTCCCACTAATATTTTTACCATGTATCGTGGTATAATACTTATTACATATCCATTTATATTTGACGACATCGGTGGCGAGGTGTACGAATAGCTAAATGTGACGCAAGAGGTGCGGGTTAGATTCTGACTGCGGCTCAATTTTTTGCAATTTTGCATGTACTGTAGGTCCGGGTCTAAGTGTTATGATACCACTGTAACCTTAGTTCCTGATACCCACGACACAGGAAATCATAGCGTAGGGTCAACTGTATCTGTTGAGTGTTCATATATTTTTTAATAACCAATTGAATATGTTGAGAAATACATATACCTAGGAAAACAATTATCTTTTAGAAAAAACAGAAATCTAGAACAAATTAAAATAATAATAAATTTGACTTGGAATAAATTATGGAGCTACAAAAAAAAATGAAATCAAAGTTAAACTAAAAACCAAAGTGTTGAACTCATGTTTATTACCCTGCCTCACATGCTTGCCAAACCTGGATATTTCACAAAACGGCAAAATATAAAACACAAATTTGCCAAAGAGAGGAGCCTACTAAACATAAAACTAATAGAGAAACAAAAAACTCACTAATCTGAGGCAAAACAAAAGCTATAGACGCTCTTCATCTCACATAAGCCTTAAGGTGGGCGGGCCACTTAGTACTTACAGAAGACGACAGGTGGACCCGAGAAATAACATTATAGGAGGGCCTAACAGGGAAGGGAGGAAGCGGGAGACCACAAGAACGATGGCAGGACGAAATAACTAAGATAGCAAGCAAAACATGGATGATGAAAGCGAAGAATGGAGAAGATTGGAGACTTTTGAAGGGGGCCTATACCAAAAGGTCCTTAGTTAACTGCACTCATTTACAAAAAAAGTTATATGTTAAGATAGGAAACTAAGGCTTTTTTATTTTTTATTTTATTTTATAAAGTACTGAGTAAAGTTCACAAATGTCCTACCAATTAAAACAAATTAACCTGTAGCGTTAAATTACGAAATTCTGAAATGTATGACAATACCTAATTGAAAAGTGTACTCAACATTGTCCATTGTACTTCTCTATAGAAAATAATTGAATTAATTAATCCTTTTTGTTTTTTATTTTATATATAACTAAAGTGCAAACAAGCATATATCCCACCTGTTGGTAAGCGGTTAACGTAACCTGGACGCTTGCAACACCAGAGGTAACTCTCACGCGTATAGGACCCTGAGATATAACGAGTAAAAAAAAATATAAAAATTAAAAGAAAATCACACAGCGTCATCTAGCCCCAAACTAAGCAGAGCTTGTATTATGGGAACTAATGATTGATATACTACTTAGATACCTACTTTTATTTGAAAATACATACATATTTTACACAGAAAACAACCAGACCCGAGACAAATATTAGCAGATCATACAAACATTTGTTCCGCGGCGGTAAACGAACACGCAACCTTCTGCTGGCGGGCCTTCGCTCACTGCGCCACAAAGGGCATCAAATTCAATTGGAAGTGATTTCAAATTTGACACAAATAATGAAAAGATATGAAAACATGAACAAAATTATTGTTCGGTTCGGATGATGGTATTATTGTCCAGTAGATAATTAATTACCTACTGGACAATAATCAATGTTGGTTCTAGGATATGGGTCATTCCCACCAATGCCAAATCTATTGTTCTCCAAATTATAAATTCCATACATGGGTTCCCAAGCAATCCCATGCCATTATGCCGGTTTTATCACGATATTTTCATATTCCTTTTAAATCACATACATTTTAAACTCACACAAATAAAAATAAACAGGTGAATTTATACATTTTTTACATTGGAAACGGAAACGAGAGTTTCGGGATTGAGAACAAGCATGGACCTAGTTTATTCGTCAGTGAGAACAAATGACTGAAGAGAGAGTCAATTTCAGATTGCGTTGAAATCCTTTCGATTTGAACCGAGTCCGCCAGCAGCCATCCCTCGATGGGAATTGAACCGACTGCCGTCAGCGATTAATCTTAATTTGTCCGTCCACAATCGAACGAAACAAATAATTAACCTGTTTTGTCACAGTCCGTGCTTTGTTTAGATTTAGATTGCTACGTGGTTTGTGATTGCTGGCAAAGTATAACATTATCCTACTACATAATCCTATTCCTATTAATATTATAAACGTGAAAGTTTGTGAGGATGGTTGTTTCACTTTCACGCAAAAACTACTGAACGGATTTTGATGAAACTTTACAGTAATATATTTTATACGTCAGAATAAGACAAAGGTTACTTTTTATCCGGGTACTACGCGGGCGAAGCCGTGGGCAGAAGCTAGTAGTCATATAATTTCTATCCTACTAATATTATAAACGTGAAAGTTTGTGAGGATGTTTGTTCCTCTTTCACACAAAAACTACTGAACGGATTTTGATGAAACTTTACAGTAATATCGGTTATACATCAGAATAACATAGACTACTTTTTATCCGGGTACCACGCGGGCGAAACCGTGGGCAGAAACTAGTAATATTATAAACGTGAAAGTTTGTGAGGACGTTTGTTCCTCTTTCACGCAAAGACTACTGAACGGATTTTGATGAAACTTTACAGTAATATAGCTTATACATCAGAATAAGACAAAGGCTACTTTTTATTCGGTACTACGCGGGTGAAGCCGTAGGCAGGAGCTAGTAGTCATATAATTTCTAGTTATTTTATAGTGAAATATTTCTCAGATCATATACAACTGAAGTCAGCTATACGCATGTAGTCATTGAAAATGCCCAAAAATTCTGTACTTAGCCTGTTTGTAAAAAGTTGAATGCGCAGTTCATACTATTGAAAGCTATCCCAAATAGACTTCAAGTTTATCTCCAACTTATTCTTGTCACTTCACAAGACCTTTTATTTCCTGTCCTTTGCGACTTATTTATCCTCTTTCTTGAAACTTATATTGATAAAAACCTAATCTAAAAGTTGGCATCCTTCCTTAGGGTCCAGTAGGTACTGGCAAAAAACTGGACAGTTACAAAGTGAAGAGTTATGACAGCCAGGGGACATGTTATGTACGATAGTAGGGATGTCGCCAAATGTATGCTCCGAAATTCGACTTGACTTCGATTCTGAGAAGTTTGACTAGTAAAGTTGTACATTATGTTGCCTTCACCTGGAATTCAGATACCTTCTAAAAAAAGTAGGTTTTAGTTTTGTTTTTATCATAATCTACGAGTAGCTGTGCCCACGGCTGCCCTCAGCCCCCGACCGACCCACCGCGTCGCACCGCCCGCCCGTTCTATTACTTCTTCAGCTCGGCTCCTAAAAGTCTTAGCGTGATGTTAAATAGCATATAACCTTCTTCATGAATTGGGCTATCAGATACAATAAGATTTTTTCAAATCCAACTGATATTACCAGAGATTATCGTGTTCAAACAAAAAAAACTCCTTCGATACACCTTCATATAAATAATCTAACGTGATAGCAAGTGATCATAAGGCCACCGATGGAACATGAAAGTCTAGAAGATAACTATTCACTCTTACCTTGAAGAGACCCGAATTTTATTTTTTTGGAAAGAGAGTCTCAGTAGCAGATAAAAAAATGTTAGTGTTATGAAGCTCACTTTTCAAACGTACAACTTTTTTTGTTTTTTTTAACTAACTTTTAGATGGAACTTATGCATAGAGGGAACACTATAGCAAAATGCTTATATTGACTTACAAATTACAATTTGATACCAAAGAATTCGTGGAGACGGTTCTTTGGAGACATCTTATAATATGTAATATTTCAGAGGAAACACTAGAGCACATACCTATATCTATGGCAAAATACTGATATGATTTTAAATTTGGCTCCAAGGAATAAACGTAATCGTTTTTAAGAGACATCTTCTCTAATCTTTTACATAGAACCTATGTATAGAGTACATATATTTATAGCAAAATTCTAAAATTGACTTAAAATTTGACTCCAAACAATAAAATGTGGGGTTGATTGTTTTTTGGAGATATCTCACCTAATTTCTACCCAAATCAGCCCATCATTTCTTTGACCGTCCTGCAAATTAACTAACCCCAGCCTGCGAAGACTGTATTTGATGGCAGTAAAGATTAAGTTATATTTGAACGACAATTTCATAATGGATACATCTCTAGTTCCCGAGACAGATGGACGCTAAAAGGGAATTCCCACACGCATTTACTGGAAGAGCTCTCTAAACACGTTAGGGATGGGGTTAAAACGCAAGCAGAGCGGAAAAGTATAGTACAAGGGTGTAAGGGACTGTTCTCGTAAGCCTCTTGGGGTGCTGACTGGTTTTGTATTGTGTAACGGTTACTTGAAGTGTTATGGGTATGAAGCTTGGGCTCAGAAACTTTTTAGTCGAAGCTTATGGGCTAGAAAATGTGACTTTCATCGTTTGTATTACATCTCAAGCTCGCAATTTCGAAGGGATTTCGTCCAATTTCTCTGAACATAATATTTACTGTACTTTAACGTGATCAATCTTAGCTTTTGTATATACAATAATACCTTTATATAATACCTACATATTTTAGGGGAAGTCACATGGTGAAAACGGAACCATTATATATTCTTTGCGTCCGTCTGTCTGTCTGTCTGTCTGCGTGTGGCACAACCCGATGTCGATATGGGAGATGGAATTTGATGTTCATTACACACCCCGTATAAAGTATTATTTATAGGTCTCTAAAAATCGCTTTGAAGTTTCCTTAACCATTTTTACGGTTCCGAAAGCCAAATAACGAAAACGAAACCCATATTCTAGTTTCATGAAGTTCGTCTGTCTGTGTGTCCATCTGTGTATCACAGCAATTTCTCGCTCAATTAAAAGCTTATAAATGAAAATTATAAAATTATTTTTTTACCAAATTCTAAAAACCCCGAATACACATTGTAAAATTTTACAATGGTGTAGAATCTCTGGCCAATTTATCAACATCTCTTTTTCCTGTTCCATCATTAGACCCTGATCATTAACTTTCTAGAACTTATTCATTGAGACCAGTTCAATGAGCCCAAACACATACTCCTGCTGTAAGTTGGTGAAGAGTTGGGTATCCTGCTGGTTCCAGATGATGCTAGAGCAGCAGGTCAGGGTTACCATGTTCTTGTAATACTATTTAAGTCACACTAAATTTCTCATCGATCAGACCATTAGAAGTTACTTCCATCACTTTAACAACTAGAAAATAGATGATGATCTTCAAACGAAGGAACAGCTTTTCTTGGATCAGAGCTAAGAAAGACTCCATCAAGTTAATAAATAAATAAATAAGTAATACTAAACATTTTTCACACAACATCATCTAGCCCCAAAGTAATCAGAGCTTGTGTTATGGGAACTGCATGACTGATATACTAATTATATACATTTTTTTTGTAAATACATACATATTATACATAGAAAACACCCAGACCCGAGACAAATGAATACAGATCATACAAACATTTGTCCCGCAACGGGAATCGAACCCGCAACCTTCTGTGTCTCAGGCAAGCCTTCGCTCATTGCCCAGAGGTTGTCTAAAAAGTCAGGAAGTCACCTTTCGAAAAAAAAAACTAAATCAAAATCGGTTCATTTGTTTAGAAACTACGAAGCCACAGACAGACACCCAGATATACAGTAAGACCTGGAAGAAAAAAGAAATTAAAAAAAAACATTTATTTGTCTCACACAATAACACTTAACGGTTCCAGGTTCCTTTAATTGTGTTTATATCTGAGGATATCCATTATGGGGATTACATTCGTGAGTGTCTGTGTGAGTGTGTGTGTGTGTGTGTTGTGTGTGTGGGTGTATGTATGTGTGTATTTTTGTGTGTGTGTGTGTGTGTGTGTGTGTGTGTGTGTGTGTGTGTGGAGAGGTTGCGTGTGTGTGGGTGCTTATGCCTAGCAATGGGTTACTAAAAGCTGCCATGTACTATGTATAATATATCAGTCAGACTGACTACGAGATATCAGTCATGCAGTTTCCATAATACAAGCTGTGCTAAGTTTGGGGCTAGATGATGCTGTGTGAAAATGTCCAGCATTATTATTATTATTATTATTATTAATAATAACGATGATGGTGAACCAATAAAACATCATAATAAAGATATCAATAAAATTGTACGAGTTTGTCCCAACAAATAGAACGAGAGCATCTGAGAGGCGCAAAGCCTCAGGCAACCAATATTACTGCAGAGAACAAACCGTGAAATTATATATCAACTTAAAATTGAATGGTACATTCCACTAGCTTCGATGTAAAAGTGCCTACCGTCTGAGCATTTATATTAACCACTTCGCAAGGAGGCCGTACATGTGTTTGGGGTGAAAGGCTGTTAGTTTGCCTCTTAGCATTTTTATTAAAAATCTTGTAGAGGTTCCTTGGCAATAATTTTGTTTGACTGAGAGAAAGGTTTAAGATTACGCTTTATCACCTCAAGTAGTAAGGGGACTCTGCAATATATGAAGAAACTAGCTTCTGCCCACGGCTTCGTCTGCGTTTTACCCGGAAAAGTAAAAAGTAGTTTAAGTATTAAAAAGTAGCTTATGTGTTATTCTGATGTATAAGTTATATTACTGTTAAGTTTCATCAAAATACGTTCAGTAGTTTTTGCGTGAACGAGTAAAAAACATCCATCCTCATAAACTTTCACGTTTATAATAGTACTAGCCTCTGCCCACGGCTTCGCCTGCATAGTATCCGGATATGAAGTAGCCTATGTTTTACTCTGATGTATAAGCTATATTACTTGTAAAGTTTCATTCTTCAAAATCCGTTCAGTAGTTTTTGCGTGAAAGAGTAATAAACATCCATCCTCACAAACTTTTGCGTTTATAATATTAGTAGGATATGATAGGATATATTTTTAATATCTAGTATATAGTATAGTATGATGTTAAATAGCGTAATCGATTCTCATCCAGTTTTTGCGATAGTGTTGTATGACTTCGAAAAAGGTTCTTAGATAGAATTGACTTCATACGTCACTAGATGGCAATGCAATACGTTAGGTAAAAGCCGTCGAAAGTTCTTTGTGTTTTTTCTTAAAAATCTTAGGGGTACCTTACTAAATGGATACCATTTAGTTTATATTTTATGTATTTATCCTATCGTTTCTGTGTTTTTTGTTATCAAATAAATCACTCTCTTTTCTATTCTATTGTAGAGTTTACACATTTCAACTGTTCCAAAAACTATCGTGAACTTGACTATTCATATTGTAAAAACGGTAATTTTCCGCGTCGCGTAGTGCACGGCGCGACGCGGAAGGAGAAAGTCGCAACCACTCACCCTGATGAAGACTCTCGGAATGAGTCGAAACTTAGTCGGTGCCTTCACCGATAGTGCAGTACGTGAAAATTCCCGTTTTTACAATATGATCATTTCAACTGATTTAAAAACAGAGAAGGTTTCTTAATTGAATGGACATTTTTATGTTTGTTACTTGATAAGTTCGCCGTTACCGATTTTGATAATTATTTCGTTGTTGTATAGAAAATGATCCCGAAAAGATCCAATAAACATTTTACTTTTAAAGAATTGCTAGTATTTCCATAAAAATTAAAAAACATCATCATCATATGGAATCACGACTAGATGAAACATTTTTTATGGGCTATTTTACTTTTGTTTTTTATTCGAGTGTCATCCCGAGTGAGCAAAATAACATAAGCACATGAGTAAGTCGGTTTTTTGACATTTAGGGTCTCATTACGAAACGTGGTCTAAACTCGAGTTGAACTCAAGTTCTGTCAGAGCCACTAAACCAAGGTTTAAATAGACATTATCGAAAAAGGCAAAGCGAATAAGGTCTACAACCGCGGGCTGTCAATATGATTTACAAACATTTCAAAACCACAAAAAAAAAAATACACATTTTGATTGGCTACCAAAAGAAAGTAGGTTCACAAAAAGAGGTTGAGTTATGATAGAAATAAACTAGGTGACCGCCTGGTTTATCTTGTAGCAGTTATTTATCATCAAACCTTTTTTTGAAACGTCAAATAGACTGTCGACAATTTTTTTTTAACATTCAATTTTAAACTTTGTATGCTTTGTTATAACAATTTGTCTTGAAAAATCAGGATTCAAAAGTCTGGTCTAACTTTGAGAGATAGACCACTGATTTAAACCACGTTTCGTAATGAGACCCTTAATGTCTTAGGTATACTCATACTCATTTATTAACCGTAAGAAACTACATTGTACAATACCTACATAATCAATCTGGATAGTTACATGACATTAACACAGACAAGCACAGTGATTTACGAAGTGTAAGGATCAAAAAAATTCCTGTAATTTATAAAATTATCAACATTCTTTGCAATGCAATTCATATTATAATTTCATATTATATTATATATCACGTCTATTGGCATCTGCAGGAACTTGGCGCGAATCCTGAATTTCGTTCAGGAGTAGGGAAGGAAAGAAAGAAAGAAAGAAAATGCATTTATTTTTCCCCAAACAACACAAAAGTTAAACAAAAAAATAGTAATAGATAAACACAAAACAGATACTTAACATATAATACGAAACGAAAAACAGAGAAAGTAGGTACGTCATTTTGTGTTGCGTGGGGTCAAATAGGTCCCCGTCTCAGCATTATGCTGCGCCAGAACCTAAAGGTCAGGTGCAGCGCTGGTTTTCAGACGTGGCCTTCATGATGCCACGAAGATCGCTGGACAACTGGGTGCAAAATAATCGATATATATAATTATGATAATAATAATAACCTAACTAAATTTATAATACATACATATATACACATGATATATTAATACTCAAAACAAACATTATTTTTTTATTTGTTGCAAACATAATTTAGCGCGTTGTACAAAATCACTGGTGGCAGATACAGTCTGTGGTCAGTTTTTTGACACTTGACAAGTTTCTATGGAACAGACTGAGAAAGGTATTGTTGTGGGTATGCTTTAGTAGTTGTAAAAATTTTGAAAAATAGTTTTTTTTTATATCTGATAGAGTTATTTTATTGTTGCCTTCATTTTCGGTGTCTACCTACAACGAGCAATTTTATGGGATACGAACCCGTGACCTACCGCTTTCTACGATGGTATTGTACCTATTTGTATGTTTATGTGCGTATGTATGTTGTAAGGCTATTTAAAGTGAGATAGTTTTTTCGTTCCGAGAAACACAAAGAGAAAAAACTATAAAAACTGAACAAAAAAGACTTGTAATGCGAAAAGAAAATGACAAAGTTAACTCACTGCTGTCAAAAAATAAGGGGAAAAGTGACGAGTCTCTAAAACCTGAATTTATAGTCGGGAGTTGAACAGTCCCTCAAAATCCATCATTCAGCATTCGCCTTATGGCTGGGTGCTTATAGGTTGAATTCGCCTGAACAGTCCCCTAGAGGAGCCCCTATTTGACTATGAATTCGGGACTAAAACCGGTAGATTCCGAAACAAAAATAAATAAATTGTTGCCATAATTCGGAAAATGATCCAAGATTCTTCTCTAAGACACACTTTTGTTAACGCGCAGATAACGTTTGATTTTGCAACACCACCCGTTAGAGTATACTCTATCCACATAGAGTACGCTTTAGCTAATCAACACCTAAAATCTCGTTTTTGTGTTTTTTATAATACAGACCGAGTCTGTATTATAAAAATCGAGTGGATGTTTGATTTTTCTTTTAACTTAACTGGTGCATCTATATCTTCGTTATTATTCTTTGGCCACACTGCGCATTAACGCATATCGACCTACTACCTATTAGTACTATATTACCTACTCTGTGGCCGCTTTTAGCCCGATGAGAGTACCTATATCAACCTACTGAATGCATTCGAAGTAGAAAAAGTATCGGTTCGCGGAAAAAGTGGTCTAGTTACATAGAGTGGTTACCTATATACGTGTCCTACTTCTTACTAGTTTATAAAAGAGATGCAATCTGTACGGCATCTGACCCCCGATTCAATAGCACGATTCGGCTAAACTATAAACCTGTTACAGAAATAAATTCGGCTAAACCACTGTTTCTCAAAGTGGGCGATAATGCCCCTTTTGGGCTTTGGATGTTTTCAGGGAGCGGTAGAAGGTTCTAAAAGATATTCGGGGCGCTAAGGTGGTCTAGAGGGGGAAGCATAGGTTGTTATGTTTAAAAACTTTGGGGGGCGCTATAATTTTTTTTATTCTCAAAGTGGGTGGTGGGCAAAATAAGTTTGAGAACCTGTGGGCCTAAGGCCTCATACACAGTGCGTCTTGAGCCGTACTGAATTACATATCTATGTTTAATAGTTCTCTTACTCGTTTAGGTACAATATATTTACACACATTAAGTACCTTCCTTTTAAAAGGTCAATTAAATTTTATGCGTAACCATAATGTTTTTGAGTAGCTGTAAATAAATGATTTATTTATCTATCTATCTATTTAAGGCGGTTTTAGTATGCGAAAATAATACAAGACAGCTATGCTGGACATATTTCACACAGCATCATCTAACCCCAAACTAAGCAGATCTTGTATTATGGGAACTACATGACTGATATACTACTTATGTACTTTTTTTTGTTAATACATAAATACATACCCAGACCCGAGACAAATATTTACAGATCATAAAAATATTGGTCTCGCTGCAGGAATCGAACTCGCAACCTTTTACGTCTCAGGCGGGCCTTCACCCACAGCGCCTCAAAGGTCGCCAAACAAACACGCTCACAGCCTTAATCCCCATGATAGATATTCTTAGATCTATACACAATATGTAGATACTAGTAGGGGCTAGTCAGAGACCTGTCCAAATATTAAATTTTGCACATGATAGATTGCAAGCCAGGTTACATTAAGTTAAATTTTATTTATGTTTTTAAATTCACGTAGTTACTGCGTGTTAAAATCCGAAACGTAGAAGTTATTAACCGACAATTAGACGGGTTTCTTAAGTTCCTTGTGATTTCAATGAATAAAAACCGATTGATTTTGACATTGTTTGGTGTGTTGGTTGAATCGAGTGGTCTCGTATGAGGAACATGCTTTTATTATGCAGTGGCATTTGCTGTCGATGATTGGAATTTGTCTTGTTACTTTTTATGAGAGTCAGTTTGGTCAGTGTATATTTCTAGCTGAAAGTGAAAGATATCGTTTAAGAAGACTTTGTTCCTTTTGATTTACTTTGACAAACGAAATATTAATCGAAACACTTCACTGACTTATATTTTGCGAAATACTTTCGAATCTAAAATATATTTAAAAATTTGCAAATAAATACAATTTCTGTGATCAAAAAAATAATTAATTTTACATGTAAACTATAGTAACTTTTGAAACTATCATGGTTTTGAACATAATTTTTACTAAAAACCGGGATATTTACCATGATTTTTGAGTTGGAATGTTTCCCGATATTTCGGCACAGTTGCATGTACCATGATCACGGGAGGTTTTTAGTAAAAATTATGTAAACTATAGTGTTATTTTTTACGGTTAAAATACTTTAATATTTATTATTTATTTTACGTTGCTATACATCTTATAATAATAATAAAAGTTAATGAAACTGCAGCACACCTCTCGACACCCTTTAGCCGTTCACACCAACATTGCCTCTACGCTGTCTATCGTTGGCGGCACTTACGGGGCCCGTTTAGTGAACGGCAACTCATCACCTACCTATGATTTGATTTGAATTTTAGTCAGGATTAGCAGGTGCCGTTTCATCCTATTAGCCCAGCAACCATTCCATTAGCATATACTCCTGCAATAGCCCAGTTAATCAACCAACATATCCGACAGTTCCATCAGTCAATTTCACAAAATATATGTTTTTTATATGCATTGTACAAAAAGGCCTCTTAGTGCTAGCTTCGGCTCCACTTATACCTGCAAAGGCCCCAGGCGTAAGCCTGAGATTTTAAATAAAGATAAATAATAATAATATTGCTGGATATATTTCACATAGCATCATCTAGCCCCAAACTAAGCAGAGCTTGTATTATGGGAACTACATGACTGATATACTACTTATGTACTTTTTTTTGTTAATACATAAATACATGCCCAGACCCGAGACAAATATTTACAGATCATAAAAATTGTAGGATTACTTTAATAAAAAGTAGATTTTTGGTAATGCAATCACTTGTTTTATTGAGACCAACCATGAACTAGAACGGAAACGGAGAGAGATGTCAGAATGACATTTCGTTTGACATCTAACCTATCATTACATTAGTTTACTAGCCTATGGCTTGGAAGGCGCCAAAATTCAAATAATACAACACTCCCACCGAATTTAAGCCTTCCATCATTTAGATTACACAATGCAAAATAAATATACAACATATTAACCTCTACTGGTAATACCCAACGTAATTACCCTACAAGTGTATATGAATTTTTACAAGTTACTTAGCTACCTCAGAAAACTAATTAACATCAGTAATTTTTACAATACAACAAATAAGTATTCTTATGAATCTTGCTACTATAATTATTTGACTAAACACTCTATGAACTTATTATAAATTATCTTACCTTCTTACTTAGTTCTTACATATTACTGAACTTACATATTTCATTTTTACAGTGAAAAGTAAACAAGTTAATACATAATTTTTACATTTTACAAATACCAAGTTTTGCTCTCAAATACTGAAATCTATCTTTAGACAGAGCTTTTGTAAAAATATCAGCATTTTGTTCATTTGTACAGATATACTTTAAATCAATTTGTTTATCAAGATATTTTTCTTTTACAAAATTATATCTTACTTCAATGTGTTTACATCTTTTATGATAATCTATATTTTTAATTACACAAATTGCACTCTGATTGTCTATGTTTAAACAAATTGAGTTCTGATTGTATTCACCAATGTCTTTCAATAACTGTTGAATCCACATTGCCTCCTTGGTGGCAGCACAGGCAGCCATGAACTCAGCCTCAGTTGTGGACAAGGCGACGCTCGCCTGCCGTTGACTGGCCCATGTCAGTGCTGCTCCATTCTTCATGAAGACATAGCCCGTCATTGAGCGACGTGTATTGGTGTCGTTGGCGTAGTCTGCATCACTGTAGCTTTCTACCTGGTGATGTGTCATGGATGTATACTTCAGCCCATAATTCTTTGTTTCTTTCAAGTACTTCATGATCTTCTTTACAACTGCATAGTGGGTATGGTCATAGCAGTTGAGGTAGCGACTGACCATGCTTACTCTAAACATGATATCTGGCCGACTCACAATGGCCAGATGCATCAAAGAACCAACAGCTTCCCGATATGGAATGCTTGTGTCCTCTGGCTGCTGCCCTTTCTCCAGTCTTGTGTGTGGGTTAACTGGAATATGATTTGAATTAGCATTGCACAAATCAAATTTTATAAGCACCTGATCAATATACTTCTGTTGGTGAATAAATAAACTGCCATTTGTTCTTTCTATTTGCAGTCCTACAAAATTATGTGGTTCACATAATTTTATCTCAAAATTGTTTTTGAGATCTTGTATGATCTTGTTCAAAATAGAAATATCATCTGAAATTAAAAGTCCATCATCAACAAATAATAGCAAATAAATTTTATTCTCATTAATCCAAGCTGTGTAGACACAACGGTCTGCGTTACTGTTTTTAAAACCATATTGCTTCAAAGTTGTGTCAAACTTTTGATTCCAACAACGTGGAGCTTGTTTCAGTCCATAGAGTGATCTATTCAGTTTACATACATTGTTTTCTGGAACATTCAAACCTTCTGGTGGTTTCATATAAATGTTTTCCTGAATATCACCATACAGGAATGCAGTTTTTATGTCAAATTGCACCATTTCTAAGTTGTGTTGAGCTACTTCCGAGAGAATTATTCTGATTGAATCATATTTTCACCGTGGGAGAAAAAGTCTCATTATAATCTATACCTTTTTTCTGCGCACAGCCTTTGGCACAAAGTCTGGATTTGTATAGAATACCTGACTTCTGATCCTTTGTGCGAAATACCCATTTACAACCAATTATCTTTGCTCCAGGTGGTTTCTCCACCAGATCCCAGGTTTTGTTCTTCTCATGTGCTTTCAACTCGTCTTCTATCGATAATTGCCATTGTTTGGCTTCTGGTGAATTCACTGCTTCTTGATATGTTTCTGGAATCAAAACTGTGTGAACATTTGAGCAAAAATATGACTCTTCTTCTGTGTCACACTTGACATATTTACTTTTCGACCTTAATGTCACATTTGGATGTGGTTTTTCACACCTTTTATTAGGTGAACTATCACCATCAGTATCAGTGTAGTATGAATCATCAGACTGGACAGACTGGGTAATGCTTGACTGATTGATTTTCATATCGTCGGACTTGATACTTAGTTCTTGAACCGACTCTAACTTCAATTTTGTGTCTGATTCTGAATCTGTTAGTGGCATTGATACATAATTTCTTTTTACTGAGCTCTCAAGGAAAACAACATCTCTACTTCTAGTGGCTGTTCTTGTTTTTTGGATCTATGACTTTATAGCCTTTTGTATTTTCACAATAGCCAATAAAAATCATCTTACGTGCTTTGGAGTCCCATTTTTTTGATTTTTCTTTTGGAACATGCACCATTACTTCACAACCAAAGATTTTTAGATGACTTACATCAGGCTTCTTCCCAGACCATACTTCCTCCGGGGTTGAGTAGTCCAGTGTGCGTGTTGGTGAGCGATTTATAAGGTAAGCTGCGGTCGACACTGCTTCAGCCCAGTACTGCTTCTGTAAATTAGCATTTGATAGCATACTACGAGCTTTTTCAACCAGTGTTCGATTGGCTCGCTCTGCCAATCCGTTCTGCTGAGGCGAATATGGGTTGGAGGTCTGATGAGTAATTCCTGATTCTTTCAATATGTTAGAAAAAATATTACTCAAATATTCAGTTCCGTTATCTGTACGGAAAACTTTAATTTTTAGATTTAACTGATTTTCAACATTTGCTTTAAATTCTTTAAATTTTTCTAACACATCTGATCTACTCTTTAAAAGATAAACAAATACTTTCCTTGAATAATCATCAATGAAGGTGACGAAGTATCGTGCTCCTCCTATGGACTTAACTTCCATAGGACCACATATATCAGAATGTACAATTTTTAGTAGTCCATCGGCTCTTGATCCTTCACTAGGAAACTTCTGTCTACTTTGCTTCCCTTCTAGGCATGATACACATATTATCTTGTCGATTTTTTCATTCAATTTTATACCTTCTGTGCAGCTAGGAAGTTTCTTGAGATCGGAGAAGTTCATATGGCCTATTCTTTGGTGCCACAGGTAAGGATCATTTTCATTTAATACTGATATGTATGCTTCACTTCTATTAGTGTTTAGCCAGTACATATTGTTACTGAGTTTTGCTGTAGCCACTTCAATATTTTTCTGATTGAAGATCTTGCATCCTTGGCTATCAAACTTGACTTGGCATCCATTCTTAATCATCTGGCTTACTGACAAAAGGTTTGTAGCAAGTTCAGGCACATAAAGGATGTTTGTTACCTTTATTTTCTGTCCACTGGGTAGTAGGATGTCTGCACTACCTGAACTTGTTACCGGAAGGACTTTATCATTAGCTACTCTGATGCTGCTTATCGGTGGACAGGTTTCATCGTATAGCCACTCCCTGTGCTTCGTCATGTGCATGGAGGCACCTGAATCAATGAACCAGCCATCATAATTTTGTTGAGTAGCTGAAAGCACCGCAATAAAGTTTGCATTAGTATCTGATTTATTGCCTACTTTTTTATTTCTACAGTGTTTTGCAAAATGCCCATATTTATTGCAAACGAAACACCTAGGTCCTTTTCCCTTCTTTTGTTTTGCTTGATTCTTGTTTGCATATAATGCTACAGAGTCAACTTTTACTTCTTGCAGTAATTTTGTCTTTACAGAATCAGATGAGATTGCTACACCAGAACTTTCTAACGCCATAATCATTGGCTTATAACTTTCGGGCAGGCCGGCCAGTAATAGTGTACCTAGCCAGTCATCATCCACCTTGAAGTTGATGTTTCGGAGTTTGTGTGCAGTGCTCATTATTTTAGACACGTATTCTTCGATGTTTTGACACCCATCGAGATTCGTTGTTATCAGGTCTCGCAGTAAACCAACCTTTCTTGTCAGCCCAGAGTCATCATACGCTTTTGTAATGTTGTTCCACACTTCTTGTGATGTTTTGGCCTCTTCTATGTGGACGTAGACTGAAGGGTCACATAACAAAATGAGTTTAGACTTAGCTTTCAGATCCTTTTTCTTGTCAGTTTCGGCGCCAGTGATACATTCCCAAAGTTCCTCGTGTTCCATGTACGTTTGGACGGCGAATTTCCATGTGGCGAAGTTGGAACGCCCTGCCAGCTTTTCGATTTGCAATCCGTGTAATCCATTTGTATGCATCGACATAGTTATTTCTCGATTTGCTAAAATAAAAATGCTGAAACAGAATGCCGGCCGGCGCGTGCGCACTTGCGCTAACTTTTTCGTAAACTTGTATATCGAACTCGAAAATATTTAACACTGCGTTTGTATTATTATAAATTATCGCAATCAGAAAATGCCTGGGCCCATAACCTGTAGGATTACTTTAATAAAAAGTAGATTTTTGGTAATGCAATCACTTGTTTTATTGAGACCAACCATGAACTAGAACGGAAACGGAGAGAGATGTCAGAATGACATTTCGTTTGACATCTAACCTATCATTACATTAGTTTACTAGCCTATGGCTTGGAAGGCGCCAAAATTCAAATAATACAACAAAAATATTGGTCTCGCTGCAGGAATCTCGCAACCTTTTACGTCTCAGGCGGGCCTTCACCCACAGCGCCTCAAAGGTCGCCAAACAAACACGCTCACAGCCTTAATCCCCATGATAGATATTCTTAGATCTATACACAATATGTAGATACTAGTAGGGGCTAGTCAGAGACCTGTCCAAATATTAAATTTTGCACATGATAGATTGCAAGCCAGGTTACATTAAGTTAAATTTTATTTATGTTTTTAAATTCACGTAGTTACTGCGTGTTAAAATCCGAAACGTAGAAGTAATTAACCGACAATTAGACGGATTTCTTAAGTTCCTTGTGCTTTCAATGAATAAAAACCGATTGATTTTGACATTGTTTGGTGTGTTGGTTGAATCGAGTGGTCTCGTATGAGGAACATGCTCTTATTATGCAGTGGCATTTGCTGTCGATGATTGGAATTTGTCTTGTTACTTTTTATGAGAGTCAGTTTGGTCAGTGTATATTTCTAGCTGAAAGTGAAAGATATCGTTCAAGAAGACTTTGTTCCTTTTGATTTACTTTGACAAACGAAATATTAATCGAAACACTTCACTGACTAATATTTTGCGAAATACTTTCGAATCTAAAATATATTTAAAAATTTGCAAATAAATACAATTTCTGTGATCAAAAAAATAATTAATTTTACATGTAAACTATAGTAACTTTTGAAACTATCATGGTTTTGAACATAATTTTTACTAAAAACCGGGATATTTACCATGATTTTTGAGTTGGAATGTTTCCCGATATTTCGGCACAGTTGCATGTACCATGATCACGGGAGGTTTTTAGTAAAAATTATGTAAACTATAGTGTTATTTTTTACGGTTAAAATACTTTAATATTTATTATTTATTTTACGTTGCTATACATCTTATAATAATAATAAAAGTTAATGAAACTGCAGCACACCTCTCGACACCCTTTAGCCGTTCACACCAACATTGCCTCTACGCTGTCTATCGTTGGCGGCACTTACGGGGCCCGTTTAGTGAACGGCAACTCATCACCTACCTATGATTTGATTTGAATTTTAGTCAGGATTAGCAGGTGCCGTTTCATCCTATTAGCCCAGCAACCATTCCATTAGCATATACTCCTGCAATAGCCCAGTTAATCAACCAACATATCCGACAGTTCCATCAGTCAATTTCACAAAATATATGTTTTTTATATGCATTGTACAAAAAGGCCTCTTAGTGCTAGCTTCGGCTCCACTTATACCTGCAAAGGCCCCAGGCGTAAGCCTGAGATTTTAAATAAAGATAAATAATAATAATATTGCTGGATATATTTCACATAGCATCATCTAGCCCCAAACTAAGCAGAGCTTGTATTATGGGAACTACAAGATTGATGTACTATAACTTATACATTTTTTGTAAATACATACTTATTATACGTAGAAAACATGCAGACCCGAGACAAACATTTGCTAATCATACAAATATTCGCCTCGCAGCTGAAATTGGATCAGGAATCTTCTACGTCTCAGGTGGTCCTTGGCCCACTACGCCTATAATAACATATACTATTTATTGACAGAATTAATTCAGCTCAAACTTAAGTACACTCTCAAATACTGATAGATACATACAAGACTATCAACTGTTCGTCTGCATGTAGGAACTCTTACAAGAAAATATGTAAAAATACTTAACCAAAATTGAGTAGGAACATTTTTAGCGTAATGCGTTCTCGTTACGTTAAACGAAAAACCGGTGACGACGATCCACATCTTATGTAGTTTGGAACACAAATAGAGATAGATAATCATTTATCCAAACCACCACTTACAAGTTATATATAAACGAACATCCTATCCTACTTCCTACTAATATAATAAATGCGAAAGTCTGTGTGTGTGAATGTTTGTTACCACGTATCTCCGTAACTACTAAACCGGGTTTGATGAAATTTGGAATGTAGATAGTTTAGATAGTTAGACGGGGTTAAACAGGGTGGTAAAGTTTCTATAGAAAACCTTGGTTTTATTCACTCAAAACTACATACATATAAACTTTAAAATAAATAATGAAACACATATATTTTATTTTTTCAAAATTATCCTTTGGATAATTGAGTTGAGTGCAATTGAGTTCTAAACTTTGTATAAATTTTACAATTTATACAAAGTCCTTGGTTCGATTCATTCAAAAGTTGGTGGACATCGTTTGAAGCCTGGAGACGGTCATATGCTACTTTTATTAACATTCCACGCGGGCGAAGCCGCGGGCAACAACTAGTAATATATAAAATACTCTGCAAATATAACACTTAAAACTAATAATAGAAGTATATACAGAACATCAAACGGTAAAATAAATTGAATCAAACGTAAATGGTAAAGTCTTCTAGTATAGAATTTTTTATCATGTTGTTTGATATAATTATATTTTGTATATTGTCTAGTCCCTAGACAATATACAAAATATAATTATATTGTAAAAATATACTACTTATTCTGGGGATCTGAGTTCTAATTTTTCTCGTAAACTTTATTCTTTTAAAGCGATCCATTTTGCAGGCGGTTAGCATGAACAATTTTCATGACCTACAGAATTCTGTAAACTTGGAATTTGAAGACTTCGGGGACTGATGATACTTTTTTATTCCAAAAACTATCGTTAACTTGATTATTCATATTATAAAAACGGGAATTTTCACGTACTGCATTATCAGTGAAGGCACCGACTAAGTTTCACACGCACGACTCATTCCGAGAGTTGTGCGTCGTGCGTCAGTGCACGACGCGACGCGGAGGGAGCAAGTCGCGATCACTCACTTGATGAAGACTCTCGGAATGAGTCGAAATATAGTCGGTGCCTTCACCAATAGTACAGTACGTGAAAATTCCCGTTTTTACAATATGACTGATGATACCTACAAATATAGACCAGTTTAGAATAGCTTCATATTGAACATCGAATAAAATCCATAAAATATCTTTATTTCACGTGTTGCTTTCCTATTTTTTTGTTTATTTGTTGTACATGGGTAGTTTCTATTTAAAGCAGTATCTGAATTAGAAAAGTTGTTTAAAAAAATCTCAAAAAATGAGTCATGTTGGACTAGCGGGTGGTACTCTGACTTCCGATCCCCAGGTCGTTGTTCAATACTAGCTTCTGCCCACGGCTTCACCCGCGTTGTACCCTGATAAAAAGCAGCTTATGTGTTATTCTGATGTATAAGCTGTATTACTGTAAAGTGTCATCAAAATATGTTCAGTAGTTTTTGCGTGAAAGAGTAACAAACATCCTTCCTCACAAACTTTCGCATGTTTGTTATTTATGTTTATTGTTTATGCATTAATGAGTATAGGAATACTTTCAAGACCTCTATGGTGCAGTGGGCGAACCCGCCTGAGACGCAGAAGGTTGCGGATTCGATTCCCGCCGCTGGACTAATGTTAGTATGATCTGCTAATATCTGTTTCGGTTCTATTTGTTTTCTGACTAATAATATATGTATTTACATAACAATATATATATTGGAGTTATGTAGTTCCCATAGCACAAGCTTCAGTGCACAACGCGATGCTGAGGCAGAGCGTCGCGATCACTCACCCTGATGAAGACTCTCGGAATGAGTCGAAACTTAGTCGGTGCCTTCACCGATAGTGCGGTACGTGAAAATTCCCGTTTTTACAATATGAATAAGCTCTGCTTACTTAAGGGCTAGATGATGATGTGTGAAAATTTATAGCATTATTATTATTATGAGAGTAGACTCTAGTAAAAAATAATGTATAGCGATGTTAGGTCGTATTTAGGTTGGCATCTCAGTCAGGCACTCGGCTAAAAGCCGCCGGTGTCAAGAGTCAGCTCGGCCGCGAGAGCTCTTGTCACCCTACTCACCGTATTTACTAGTTATTTAAAATGCAGGGTTGAATGAACTTTTGTCCTATTGTTCTTATGTTACGTAATTATATGGCTCAAACTAAATCCCACTGTTCTTCTACGCAAAAAGCTTGTTTTTAGGGTTATATGGCTTAAACCAGAGCTATGTTCAAACTATAATTTTATTAATCCAAATGCAACTGCTCTTCAACTCAAAAAGCCAACTAAATATAAACTCTCCTACACCTAAAAGCGGCAACTGAAGAGAGTTATAGAAACAAATTTGTAGTTATTTCATTTATTTTCTATCTGTCCTCTTGTGCTATGTTGTTGTGTTAAATAAACCACTATTCTATTCTTTCTATCTCTTAAAAGTACTTATAAAATTCCCAAAACTAACGCCCCACGCGCCCATAAAAACAATAAAGCGGCGATCGCGCTCGGACTAAAACAATATTCCACCCAGAAATGGGAACAAAAGGCCAGTAATGGGCTGAAACGGGCTGGACTATAAGCGCAACATGTCACGAACTATGTAATAAAATGTATTTGGTGTTATAAAGGGAAATACGGTCTTTGGACATACGCCGTCAACGAACAAGTAAGCAGACGCTATGAAAACGGACAGTCTAGTAATTTTAACTGAGCAGACGCTACGGAAACAGACAGTCTAGTGATTTTAACTGAGCAGACGCTATGAAAACGGACAGTCTAGTGATTTTGAATTAGCAGACGCTACGGAAACGGACGGTCTAGTGATTTTGAATGAGCAGACGCTACGGAAACAAGCAGTCTAGTAATTTTAAATTTGTAGACGCTATGAAAATGAACAGTCTAGTGATTTTGACTTAACAGACGCTACGGAAACGGACAGTCTAGTAATTTTAACTGAGCAGACGCTACGGAAACATACAGTCTAGTGATTTTAACTGAGCAGACGCTACGGAAACGGACAGTCTAGTGATTTTAACTGAGTAGACGCTATGAAAACGAACAGTCTAGTGGTTTTGACTTAGCAGACGCTACGGAAACGGACGGTCTAGTGATTTTGCCTGAGCAGGCGCTACGGAAGAGGGCAGTCTAGTTATTTTGACTTAACAGACGCTACGAAAACGGGCAATCATCGTCAATCATCGATTAGTTTCAGTCACTAGGACTGAAAGTAATCGATGATGACGTCATGTCAATTATTCACTCAAGATAGAAAAACTTATAGTGTTATTTGACAGTTATTAATTGTAGCTTAGGGAAAGTGTTGATCATTTTACTTATTAAACATTCGTTCCTGAGTGACTTTCTAGATACAGAATCGGCAGATTGGCAAGTAGATTTTTAAGATTTATGAAACGCCTATTTATTTCATAAATAAAAATAATGATTTAAATTAAAAATGCTTTTTAAAAACTCAAATATTTATCAGGTACCTACTTGTTCAAATATTCATCGGTCCATCACTGCATCGATCTACTTCTATAGGTGATTGTAACTGTGAATTAAATAATATAATATGTATGTATTTAAAAAAAGTAAGAATATGTTTTTCCCATAATACAAGCTCTGCTTATGTATTACCAATAATATCTGAGGTTTGGGGCTAGATGATGCTAATGATGTACATTTTTTTTTTATTGTCTATCTTAAACATTGAAAACCCCCAGACCCAAGACATATATTTGCAGATCATACAAACACTGTCCCGTATCGGGAATCGAACCCACGACCTTCTGCGTCTCAGGCGGGCCTTTGCCCACTGCGCTAAAGAGGTGGTCTACCTCTGCGACATTCACGTGAACATTGACAATCACTTGTAAACCATTTCCCTTTTGATCGCAAATACGTTAGTGTATACGTTATATACGTTAGTGTGACCGGGCCTTTACTTATGGATTTTAAACTAGTAATATATACCTATGTATGTAAAAACATATATACATATGTTAAAAAATATACCCATGTAAAACAACAAAAAATATATGGCTCTGTCACAGTTCTAAATATTGTATAGCAATATCGATAGAATTTTAGTGGAACAATGTTTAGCAACCTAAAACGGTTATGTTGCAGTTCGTGCGTCGTCATTTTGGAGTAAACAACAAGTAAGTTGCAGTACGTGCGTTCTGCTACGCGGCGAAAAAAATACCCAACCTTTTGTTGCATTTCGTGCGTCGAGTAAATTTAATTTTATAAAAAAAAATCTCACAAAAATATTTGTGTTTTATATTGCGAAGTAGCCAATGAAATAAGATTATATATGCAGCTTCTGCAAAAATAATAGATTGACAAACGAGAAGGGGTGTGTCCGTAATAACTATTGAGGACGGGCCATTTCCCGCTATTTCACGCTGGGTGACTCCGGAAATAGACCAAATAGGACGGCTAGGCGCTTTTCTTATTTCCGCTGATCAATTATACTCAGGTGTCCTACACTAGAATTCAGATTCAGATTTTTTTATTTGTCGGTAAACAAATCTTATCGTAAAAAATAATAAATAATATTAGGTGTTTTTATTCACTACCTACCTAAATAATAAGCTTGCATGACATTTTAGTAGTTAAGTATTTTAATTATAATTAAATTTTGTATGTTCGTTGACCTAAGGGAACTGATAACCGTCAGTCCCGTCTGACTCAGTTTCCGCCTCACCACCGTCGAGCGTGGACGCAGACGGCGCTCATGAGGAAAGACCTCTCAACGGTCAACGAAACGTCAGCAGGAGAATAGTTAAGTACGTGGTGAAATCGTAATAATATTCTAAAATGATACCAAACCACGATAATTTTAATTCTATAGTTATAAATTTGACATATTTATATAAATATACTATTAAATTTATATATAAACTAAGTATTTACCTACTTACATGTAAAAATTTGCAAGACCAAAATGTCGAATATAGAGAAGCTGACTATTTTTATGTAATTAATGTACCTTTATTCTTGCAAATAAATATAATTAATTAATAAAGTAGGTACAAACATGGTCAGCTCACAAGTCTTCTTTTTTTGTTTTTTTATTATCTATCTTTATCTATCGCGTATAGTGTGTTGTCATAAGAACTTAGGTTGATACTTTTTAGACTTTATTTAAGTCTCTGACTAGTACTTTTTTCTATAAATGAGTCTCGTTCATTTACGTTCGATTGGCACCACACTAAAGCTGAATGAAGGATCATCAAAAAAATAACCAAGCAGAGTTTGTTGCCTGATTCTTCTATGCTTGGTCGCGCGCGAGGAACCGGCGTAAATTCACTTTAACATTTTAGATTCACGTATAGTTTTTAAGTTGACGTTTCTATATGATCCTTGTGATTTCAATGAATAAAAACCTATTGATTTTGACTTTGACTTATCATCGAATAACAACGTGTCAGATGCACATCAAAACATTACATTTGGCACATGCCCCAGTTTTAAAAAGTAATTAGCATTCCACGTGACAGATTGCACGCTGATCGCAGTTTATCCAAAATCTAACTACGTCGACCTCGGTTGCGCGGCGGGCGAGTAACCTGCTGCGATGAAAGAGGTGCCGGTTTGATTCGCATTGCGGGACAATGGGCATGTTCTGCAGATATATGTTCCGGGTCTGGGTGGTGTAGTACCACGGTACTCGTTCCTGATACCTACGACACAGGGAATCCAAATTTGAGGACAGAACTATTATGTGAACGGAGAACACGTTTGGTATTGTATTCCATCTGCTGTGGAAAGATCGTCCACCGAGCTGATCCATCTGATCCACTTGCGGGGGGTCCTAGGACCGACAGTTGTATGTCGAAGGTTATATACTAGCCTCTGCCCACGGCTTTGCCCACGTGGTACTTCGATAAAAAGTAGCCTATGTGTTATTCTAATGTATAAGCTATATTACTGTAAAGTTTCATCAAAATCCGTTCTGTAGTTTTTGTGTGAAAGAGTAACAAACATTCATCCTCACAAACTTTCGCGTTAATAATACTAGCTTCTGCCCAAAGTTTCGCCCGCGTGGACTCGGATATAAGTAGCCTATGTGTTATTCTTATGTATAAGCTATATTACTGTTAAGATTAATCAAAATCCGTTCAGTAGTTTTTGCGTGAAAGAGTAACAAACATCCATTCTCACAAACTTTCGCGTGTATAATACTAGCTTCCGCCCACGGCTTCGCCCGTATGGTACCCGTATATAAGGTAGCCTATGTGTTATTCTGATGTTTAAGTTATATTACTGGAAAGTTTCATCAAAATCCGTTCAGTAGTTTTTGCGTGAAAGAGTAGCAAACATCCATCCTCACAAACTTTCGCGTTTATAATACTAGCTTCCGCCCAAAGTTTCCCCGCGTGGATTCGGATATAAGTAGCCTATGTGTTATTATGATGTTTAAGCTATATTACTGTAAAGTTTAATCAAAATCCGTTCAGTAGTTTTTGCGTTAAAGAGTAACAAACATCCATCCTCACAAACATTCGCGTTTATAATATTAGTAGGATATTCAAGTTTAGTGAAACTTCGCTTGCGCGATCTAGACACTTCGATGCAATGCCATCTGTGGATTGACTGTGGTAGCTTTTCGTTAATGCGATGTAACTTAGCTCAATCATATAGCAAGAGATGTCGCTACATGTGTTTAAAAAACCTATATACTGAACCAAGTGTTTAGTTCGGGCTGTCTGCCGGATTGGTATGTTGACCTCCTTGTTCAAGAACTGCGCTCTATTGCCAGCTTGCACGAAAATAAGCTTTCAGTGGGCTTCCTTGTTGTGGTACTACGTCGTTGCAAGACCGCACGACACGACAAAATGTCGCTACGACTTCAATGCAACAAAATGTTGCTACGATTTCCAAGCAACTAAATGTCGCTACGACTTACTTTTCGCGAACGACACTAGGACTTCCTGCATCGCAGGTATCAGGAACTACGAGTACATCCGCAGCGGTAATCGAACCCGCATCTCTTGCGTTACTTTTCGGCTACTATGTAGTGATGACTTTTTTGTCTGCACTGTTCTTATGGACTTGTCTTGTTCATGTCGTGAGACATCGAGTATGATCACAGCCCCGAAAAGCGACATATTGAATCGCAATATTCTTTCAACACCTCAGTGTTTTATTACTGATGGAAGGAAAGGTTATATTATCAATGAATTAAAATTATCATAGTTTGGTATCATTTTAGGATATTATTACTCATAGACCACGTTCTTTACTATTCTCCTAACAAGATTCCGTTTCACTCGCGTGCTTGCGTGGTTGTGGACGGTACTCATGAGGAAGGACCTCTAAAGTTAAGACTCAAATGGTCATCAAAACGTCAGCAGGAGAATAGTAAAGTACGTGGTACAGTCGTAATAATATCCTTAAAAGTCATAGGGAATTTTTATTATTGCAGCTTGCGGCGCGACTCAAACGACAGTTGATAGAATTGTTTCCTAGAAACATAACAGACATTTTGTTTTTCGAGGTTATAATGCTCGATGCGTGGAGACAATTTATCGCGACTATCGTTGCTGGAACATTTCGCTCGCGGAAAATCAAACAAGCGACAAAAATAAGTATGCAAGTTTAATTTGGATTTTGTGTAAGAGGCCAAAGTCTATAAGGTTTTATAGACAATTCGACGTTTTGGAAAATACTGACCCAGCTTTTCAGGAAAATAGTGATTTGAAACACATTCCCATACAATCAAATATACTTATTCAATGTTACGAATATATTGGAAATGGGAATTTTCACGAACCTAACTGTCGGTGAAGACACCGACTAAGTTTCGACTCATTTGGAGAGTCTTCATCAAGGTGAGTGATCGTGACTCTCATTCCTATATTTTTTTATTTATCAAATTGTGTTATTCAAAGATGTTACAGGCAATTTTTTAGACGCTATCATTAGTCATTTTTAAATGATAAATAATTAGATAAAAAACATTATGTGAAGAGAATAAAAAAATGGAAAAATACCGTGAATACACTGTCGTTGAAACTGTGACCATTTTAGTATGTATGTATTTTTATGTAGTAAAATTTTTATGTAGTAATACAAGCTCTGCTTAGTTTGGGGCTAGATGATGCTGTGTGAAAAATGTCCAGCAATTTTAAATCTTTATTGACAAAATTCCCATACATTATTATCGAAAGCGTAACAGTTGAAAATACTTTAAATCACAGTCCCCTCAGACGACTGCGGAAAGATTAAATTGTTTGAAAATGGCAATAGCTTTTGAGATGTCACACGACTGCTGCCAAGTTTTCCCTTAATGCATTTGCGTTAGCGTGAATGTGAAACTAAGCGTGTTGTATTTGTCTAGACGCCAATGTCGTGTGACAATTTGCGCAATTCCACATTTAAATTATACCATGGTTATGAACAGTATTTAAATGCGATATTTACATGATCGATGACATTCTTAATAAAATTTTGAAGTATTTATGGTGTCTTCATTGTGCGTTAGCGTGAAAAGAAAACAATGCGTGAGATTGTCCTAGATTGCCCTTGGGATAGAGATTGCCCTTGGGAATTTTGTCAACAAAGATTTAATAATGTTGGACATTTTTCATACAGCATCATTCAGCCCCAAACTAAGCAGAGCTTGTTTTACTACATAAAAATTAAACTACATAAAAATACATACATACTAAAATGATCACCGTTTCAATAACAGCGTATTCACGGTATTTTTCAATTTTTCTATCTCTTCACTTTAGTTCATAATGATGTTTTTATCTAATTATTTATCATTTAAAAATACCGTCAAAAAACATTGCCTGTAACGTCTTTGAATAACACAAAACACACTTTGAATAACATAAATAAGAAAACATAGGAATGAGAGTAGACCGTCGCGGTCACCCTGATGAAGACTCTCGGAATGAGTCGAAACTTAGTCGGTGCCTTCACCGATAGTGCGGTAATCAATTTCACGATAGTTTTTGGATAGGCGTGAGGTTTTTTTTTCTTTTTTGCCCGTTGCCGTGTGTATGGCTCAGGCAAGTGTCTGCTAGTTTTTGCACTACTATCTGATACTGCATCTTATGATGAACAATCCGATAATATTGAGCAATCTCCCATAATATATTATGTCCCAAATAATTAAATACGCCGCGCCGTCGGCACCAGTTGTTTGCCTGCCCCACGGCACGAACTCTACAGGCAAACAATGTGCCATAAGAGTTTCAGCATGCGATATCTTTAATTATATTTAAATGTACCTCAGATATACCAATGTTAAGTTTATCTATAAGTACTATCTTTTATCTATACGTTATATACTATTACTATACAGGGCGTCCCAAGACTATGCGACATGAAGGGAAAGTACCTTAAATATTGTAGATAGGTTATTTAGCTGAAAGAAGACTTTATTTTATTTTTATAAGTTAGTAATACTGAATTCAAAGATTTTCTAAAAATAACTTGCTTTGTCTGGGAATCGAACCGACTCAAATCTGAAAAAATCACCCCGTATTTTTATGATGACAATCGAAAGAATAGACAAAAAATAATAATTCCTCTTAAGTAACATAGTGTCTTAAAAGAAAGGAATAATGTAAAGTTAATCATTTTAATAAAAAAAACCTACTTAAAACTGACAAAGACAAAGCAAGTAATTTTTAGAAAATCTTTGAATGCAGTATTACTAATTTTTTAAAATAAAATAAAGTCATCTTTCAGCGAAATATCCTATCTACAATATTTAAGGTACTTTCCCTTCATGTCGCATAGTTTTGGGGCGCTCTGTATAATAATATCAAATATCATAAAGAGGATTTTTTTTTCTTTGTTTGCTTGTACCGAATAGGCTCTGAAACTACTGGACCGATATTAACCATTTTTTCACTAATAGAAGGCTAAATTATCAGGAAGTATCATAGGCTATAATTTATTTTCAAAAAAATTAGAGATCCTTAAGAAAATTGCAATAATGTAACCCAAAGTAGCAAAATTTTGCCTATAAAATTCATTATTTGCCGTGTACTCAGAAAACATTCAATTATGTAGTGCATAAAAATGATGTACCTCCTACATAATTAAAGTATTCATTATTACAAAAAAATTACCTACAAAAAAGTTCTCGAGGAAATATATCTAACTAATAGCAGCTTTTGTGTCTAAAATGTTATTAGATCGCCTCCGGTAGCAACAAAAGTTGGTTACATTCTTATATTTGAATATTGTGTAAGTATGTACATAATATGTTTGTTACTTATGTACATACTTACACACATGAACATGAACCCATTGCGATGAAACTTGATATGTAGCTTGGTACATAGCTGTTACTTTTTATCCCGATATTCCCACGGAATCGAAACTTACGCGGGTGAAATCGCGGGGCACAATTAGTTAGTTTATTGCTAGCTTGTGTCCACGGCTTCGCCTACGTAGTACCCGCATAAAAAGTAGCCTATGTGTTATTCTGATGAATAAGCTATATTACTGTAAAGTTTAATCAAAATCCGTTCAGTAGTTTTTGCGTGAAAGAGTAACAAACATCCATCCTCACAAACTTTCACGTTTATAATATTAGTAGGATGTAGAAGCAGCTTAAGCACTTTAAGCTAAGTACCTACCTAAACCTTTCAAGTGGCGAGCAGGTGCGGTCTCTGAGACGTATGGTCGTGCTTAGGTGA
The DNA here is from genome assembly GCA_958496245.1 of Perizoma flavofasciatum. Classification (NCBI taxonomy): domain Eukaryota; kingdom Metazoa; phylum Arthropoda; class Insecta; order Lepidoptera; family Geometridae; genus Perizoma; species Perizoma flavofasciatum. The sequence goes on from OY292437.1 coordinate 10,902,438, forward strand.
CGTCACAGGTGACCAATGACGTCACGAACCAGACGTTTTGATGTACGGTGGTTTATAGCTAACTTAGAGCGTGCGATACGACTTCTGATACGACTATTTTACGATACGTCCGACTGCAGTTTAATCAGCTTATTGAATGGGGACATGGATGAATGATACAAAAAAAACAAACACGCTCACGCCTTTATTCTTTATTATGTTCATCATCAGATACATGCTTTTTTATTTTTTTTAATGCTGGACATTCTTCACACAGCATCATCTAGCCCCAAACTAAGCAGAGCTTGTATTATGGGAACTACATGACTGATATACTACTTATATACTTTTTTTTGTAAATACATACATATTATACATGTAAAACACCCAGATCCGAGACAAATATTTGTAGATCTTACAAACATTTCTCCCGCGGCGGGAATCGAACCCGCAACCTTCTGCATCTCAGGCAGGCCTTCGCCCACTGCGCCACAGAGGTCGTCACTTAGTGCGTAGATCTTTGATAGCAAGTAGGGGGTAGTCAAAGGAAGGTCCAAACATTAAATCTGTCTCATTCTTTTTGCAAGCAGGTAGGATTCCTGCAAGCCCATCGCCGCACACTGGAACACTAACTGAGTACGCATGCCTTTAAATGCCTTAGAAGTGCATGCCAGTTTCCTTACGATGTTTTTCTTCGTCGTTTTGAGTACATTATAATGCGCACATTAATTTATTAAAAAAAAATTGAAACCCCCATCGGTACAAACTGACAAAGAACTCTGACGTGCCAAAGATCTACGTGCTGAGTATATATCTAAGTATATATAAGACCATATTGAGCAATATGCCATTAGGTATATGTCCATAATATGTAATAATATGTCCCTGACAATTACCTCCGCTCTGGCCGCCGTCTCTTCACTCTTCACTTTACTTAGGTACCTAATACATTTACACACGAGTTCCAGCATGTCGACATTTTTTATGACAGCCCGTGATCAATATTTAATTTGTTAAGATTATATTTAAGTTTTAATCTAAGATCTAAGTCTAAGTTTTAAGATCAAGAGTAGAATTTAATTTAAAAAACATTTTTTTTACAGCTGAAAACAATTTACTTCAACTTAACATAAACAAAAACAGATTCACAAACACCCATCATTTCCAAACAAAATCTACACCAATTCAATTTCATAAATATTACGGTTTACTGCAAATAGCGCCGATCATCACTTACGCGACCTTGCTTTACAAAATCCAACCGTCAAATGACCAGAGCTTTTTTTTCTGAATGGACCTTAACGCTGCAGGGCCGCAGATGGCCTTGGTCAGCGTCACCGGACTACGGCGAGCGCAGAAGGCGCTCAGCCTGTAAAAAGTTAGGATGGGGCAACTAGCACAAGGGCACCTTATGTACGGACCTCGGCTTGGGCCGTTGCCAGAGGGGGTGGAATAGGAGAGAAACGCCCCGGTACATATCTGTACCGTGAGTAGGCGGAAGTGGGGACTCGTCGAGCCCGCCGGCGGGCTCGGTGTATCTGTGGAGTGTTTGCTCTGTCGGGACGTCACCATCGCGTTAGCGGTGCTGATGGGGTCATCAGGGTCACCAAGAATGTGTCTTGGTCTACGGAGTGTTTTCAACTCGGGTGACTCGATCGAGTAGTCGGGGATAGTGGAGATATGATCAGAGCGCACGGGCGCAGTAGTATTTAAGCAAGTTGTCGGGTGACGTCACTTGTTTACAGCAAATCGCATCTTAGATTAAAACTTACATATAAGTTTGGTGTCATACTGTACGCTTACTATCTTTTGAAATAAATCATTCATTCAATCATTCATTCATTCATTCTTTCATAATCTTTATTGGGAATCCAGTTTTTGTGCAATTATCAACTATTAGAGTTTATCTATCCGTTTATCTAGTGCATTGGTTAGGTTCTAGCGCATGTCGTTTACTCACGATGTTTTCGTTCACCTGTTCTGAACCGTATCGCAACTTGTAAATGTTCTTGAACGGATGGAAGCCATTACTCATTGGGAAGGGGAAGCAATTAATTTAGGGTGTTTGTTTCTGCTTAGACCAATTATACATATTCTAGACATCATTTCTTGGGTGCGTTTAAATGAAGATCATAGTTTAGGGCCTGGAGACTCCAGCATCAGAAAATGTCTAGGTGGATGGAGCATTTCTGTTTCAGTTATGCTATTCTAACTTATTTAGATATTGCTATTTTTTTCGTTACTTATCCCACCATTTAAACTTCCAAAATCTATTGTTTTTTTATGTCGTGTCGTGTTTTTCTTTCTTTAAAAAAGGTCCTCTAAAATATAGTAACAAATTACGGTCTGACATTAGGGAATGCAATGATTTTATGACTTTAAGGGCAGGTTTACATTGAGACAGTGACTGTCGACAGTTACAGACTCCAGCGAGTGCTATCACTGGGCCGCGTTGTTTACACGTGTCCAGTCAGTCATAAGTTATTTCTAGTGATGCCCACACATTCGGTCTCGTAAAAAAATAATTGGGGACGAAATCAGCTAAAATTGCAATAATTTATTTTTTTAAGAAAATGTCGCATCGGATGTTCTACAAACTTTCGTGCTCTCCATAAACTTAAACTAACTTTAAAGATTTCATTTCAAAACGTATACCACCAACTGACATTCGCCAGCGACTGTCGCATGTTCGCAACGCTCGCTGGTGGGGAGGGTATGCAAGCAGAACTCAGTGGGGAAAATAGACGGGCACCAACTTTGCCAGAAGGATACTTTTGTCTCCTTTAGGTGATTTTTAACTACATCAGGTTACTTTTAAGTTACACAACTCAAAAGGTTACTTTAGATGTTTTTCAATTAAAAGAATTTTAGGTAGGTATAATTACTTACTTGAATCCAAATTGAAACGGAACGTAGTAGCGCTCTTTGTTGTATATTTTATTCAACGTTGGAAATTATTATAAAAGAACAAATGGCTTAGAAAAAGTAATATCGCAAACACAATTTTATTTTTTTCTGTAAATAATTACAAGCAACATCTGCACTTCAACGCTTTTAGTAGGTACCTTAATATTGGGAAAATATATGGTTAACTTCTCACACCAAAAGGTTACATTTTTATCTATTTTTGGTAACTTTTGACAAGATCCGGCTGGTAACACTGACGGCTCTACTCGCTTCAGTGATGTCTGCCATCGCTGGACTGGCACATAAAAATATGTTTACATGAAGCCACAATTACGCTATCGCTGTAGAGACATTATAAATCTGCCTTTAAATCAATGAAATAAATATCAGAATGCAATGATTAACTAATTTTTTTACATTACATAATTTAACTTAATAATTTTATTTGACATTATTTGAAATTGTACTGTTTATTGTAAATTAAATTTTGATACATGTATGCATGCAATAGTAAAACATTCAAAGTTATATAAGTTTAAACCTTGTATGTTTTTCAATTTAATTATAAATGTCGTGGGCAGTGTTTCTATTTTACGAAAAGTAAATCAACGTATAAATTATTTGGTATTTTAAATATCAATTGTTAACCCACTGAACAGAGCCAAGCCAAAAAGTTGTAGATGGAGAATTTTTACACTCAATTGGTGTTGCTCCACTCAATGATCTAATTACAAGCCGTGAGTTTTCGTCAGCGCGATCTAGAAACTGTAAAATTTTAGCAGCGCCATCTAGTTAGGATGGGCGACAACTTGTGTAAATCAATTAATCATTGAACACCCACACTAAACGGAAATCACAAGAATTTCCGAGGTGGCATTTTTGTTTAATGTCCCAAAAATGCCAACTCGGCAGAACTCGAACTCGCGACCTCCCGCTTCGTACGCGGGTGCTACGCCAACTAAGCAGCAGGTCGAGTCCCGCCAAGATTGAAATTTAATGAAATGGTTGAAATGAATCAACTGCTTAGTTTGCCACACTCACTTCACCTTCACTGTTTTCCTTCTGCAACACTGCGATCGTGAGGTCATCCCTCACCTGTGTCATATCTGAAAACCAGCGCTGCTTCGCCTTGACCACGCCGTGGCGGAGCAGCAATAAGCTGAGATAGGACCTTTTCAACTTATACCTACTTACCACTGCAGCAGACTGCAGACCCTCGTTAGCACTGGTTAGCACCAACGTATTGTACTCTTCTGTAATTTATTGTGTTTTTGTAATTATTTGTCTTTCTTTTCATTTGTACATGTCTGTGCTTTATCGTATGTGTTGAATAAAAAACTATCTATCTTATACAAAACATACAAAAATAATCGTTTATCCATCAAAAGACCGTTCTAAACGATCTACACCGATATTTTTTGGTCAGATTAAAGCTGGCACCCACTTAATCTATATCTGTAACCTTACTCAAAAATAATAGTTAATTAAAAATCCATTTTTTTTTAATTAATAATAACACGAAACATAGTTGATATTTCAAGCACCGATACTAGTGACTATTCGCTTGGCGGCTCGGCACAAAGCGCCGCGCCCGCTCCGCCGCGCCGTCAGTCTACAAGGTCGTTGCGCTCTGCGGCCCTACCAAGTGTTCAGCTCACTTCTGACAATTATTTTCGATATTCAAAGTCAAAGTCAATAGGTTCTTATTGAAGGTTCATCAAATAGATGTTTGAGATTAAAACATTTAAATAAATTTATAAATCTCTCAGATAAGGGATAACCGGAATATCTATATTAAAATCGCCGCACTCTATTAACATTTTATGACAGGCAAAAATTTTTAACAATACTTCTTCCATAGTGGATTCAAATATAGCTTGGTTCGCATCGGGGGGACGGTAAACGCACACAACGATATGCCGCTCCAACTCAACACACGACAGCTCAATAGTCCTCTCAATACTGAGATTTGCGATATCTTTACGTTCCTTGCATATTCAGTTCCCTATGAAATACTAATTAAATTCGACAATACAAACACGTTTAAGAAATACAAAAAGTGGGCGCTGGCTTTAAGCTGACCAAAAAATATCGGTGTATAGAAAGCTCAACCGATCCAGTTCGCTAGTAAGGTCACGATATAGATCAGTAGTAAGAAAGCTCCTTGTGAAAGAGCTTGTCCCGGGAAGTATTGCCGCCATACTTATTTCTGCCGCCAGCAGTACCTAATGCTTACAGTGCGGTGTTCTGGTTTGAAGGGTATGTACCGATGAAATTACAGGCACGTGAGTAGGGATTGCAATCCCGCAGCTCATTCAATCCCGCGGAATTGAACGAGCACGCGCGATCCCGCATATTTGAAATGATGTTATAAAATCAAATTGAAAATACAGATTTTTGTATAAAAATCAACTTTTATTAAACATTTCGTGCATTAAGCAAATTATTTCTTTTCTATTAATTAAGTATAAGAAATTAGTAATCTGTTTTCTTAGATTCATTTTTAACTCCTAACAACAGTTTTATATTTTTAATTCAGTCTTATTTATATAATGACTAATAATCAAATCACAACTTTCTCATGCTCTATTACTATGATATCAACCTATGGTCATAACTTTTGAAAATACATTCTTAAGAAGCAAATTAATAAATAAATAAATAAATAAATAATGAATAATGCTGGACAATCCACACAGCATCATCTAGCCCCAAGCTAAGCAGAGAAATTAAAAAATTAAATTAAATTACATTTATTGTATCATCTCCGAGCCTACTTTTGAGTGAACTGCAAATATATCCTGATGCTGAAAACGCTCTCTTGGTTTCTACGCTAGTAGGCTAGTAGGCGCGGCGCGCTGTGCGGAACGGCAACGTCGCGCTTGTGCTACTTGTGATTTACGCGAAAGTTTTAGCGGCAATTTTTTTATTTGCAGGATCCGCGCTTTGAAGGTGCGGGATCCAGCACAATAATAAAAGCAGCTGGATCCCGCGGGAATGCGTGATCCCGTTTTGCGGAATTGCAATCCCTACACGTGAGACTCCCGTTATTTCTCAATCTCGGCATCGCGCGTGATACCTCTCATGTCACAAACGTCTATAGGTTACGGAAACCGTTTACCAATAGGTGGACCGTAAGCTTGTCTGCCATTTTAGTTGCATAAAAAAACATTATTAGACGGAAGATCATCTTCAAAATATTCATAATATACTCACGCAATCTCTAGAAACTCAAATTTGGTAGGATATGTGGGTAGATATTAGCTAAATACAACAGTATACTAATTCATTTTATGCGAACAATAATTTGACTTTACCTTATATATTATTATATATTTGACTTTACCTTATATATTATTATATATAAGGTAAAGTCAAATTGCTGCTTATTAGTGCTGGTGCACTCGGGTACCAGCGGAACTGAGCCAGGGTACCAACTTCTGCCATAGCCTGCCGTTGCATGACGATGCAGGCGACAGGCCCCGTGCTCCCCGCGAGCCGCGCTGAACACTAGGCGCAACCAACCTATTACCTATTGTTTATTTCGTGATTTGTTTTGTCTGTCTTTTTGTGTAGTTCTATAATTTTAAGTGATTTGCGTTGTTCAATATGTCATCCATTATGTAACATCCGCATACACGTGCTCCCCGCGAGCCGCGCTCAACACTAGGCGCAACCAACCTATTGTTTATTTCGTGATTGATTTTGTCTGTCTTTTTGTGTAGTTCTATAATTTTAAGTGATTTGCGTTGTTCAATATGTCATCCATTATGTAACATCCGCATACACGTGCTCCCCGCGAGCCGCGCTCAACACTAGGCGCAACCAACCTATTGTTTATTTCGTGATTGATTTTGTCTGTCTTTTTGTGTAGTTCTATAATTTTAAGTGATTTGCGTTGTTCAATATGTCATCCATTATGTAACATCCGCATACACGTGTTCCCCGCGAGCCGCGCTCAACACTAGGCGCAACCAACCTATTGTTTATTTCGTGATTGATTTTGTCTGTCTTTTTGTGTAGTTCTATAATTTTAAGTGATTTGCGTATGTTCAATATGTCATCCATTATGTAACATCCGCATACGTTTTTTGTTAATTGGAATAAATGTATACTCAAAAAATACTCAAGTATATAACTCTATAGCTATAACCAGGATATCGACGACCTCTGTGGCGCAGTGGGCGAAGGTCCGCCTGGGACGCAGAAGGTTGCGGGTTCAATTCCCGCCACGGGACAAATGTTTGTATCTGCAAATATTTGTCTCAGGTCTGGGTGTTTTCAAAAAAAAAAAAATATAAGTAGTATGACTGATGTCACAACCAACCTATTGTTTATTTCGTGATTGATTTTGTCTGTCTTTTTGTGAAGTTCTATAATTTTAAGTGATTTGCGTATGTTCAATATGTCATCCATTATGTAACATCCGCATACGTTTTTTGTTAATTGGAATAAATGTATACTCAAAAAATACTCAAGTATATAACTCTATACCTATAACCAGGATATCGACGACCTCTGTGGCGCAGTGGGCGAAGGTCCGCCTGGGACGCAGAAGGTTGCGGGTTCATTTCCCGCCACGGGACAAATGTTTGTATTTTCAAATATTTGTCGCATGTCTGGGTGTTTTCAAAAAAAAAAAAATATAAGTAGTATGACTGATGTCATATAGTTCCCATAATACAAGCTCTGCTTAGTTTGGGGCTAGATGATGCTGTGTGAAAATGTATTATTTATTTATTTATATAACTGAGTAGCCTAAAATCCAACCTCCCAGCTCAAAATACCTGAATGAGGTTAAGAGAGCTCTCAGTGTGAACCGATCGCGTCGCCGCAAAGCCGTAGTCAGGCTTTGCGGCAGCCAGTAAATAGATTTAAATTAACGCAACGAGAGTACTCATTTTAATATTATCACAAGAATTCAGATATCAGAGATTTCGCAGACGATTTTGATTGACGGAGCAATATGCTCAAATAATTATTTGGTACAATATAAAAAAAGCCAACTAGTTTTTTACCCTTTTATTATCCAGAAATAGGAACAATTCCAGTGGTTCAAAACATATAATATGAAGTTTATTAAAGAAACTATAAAGTTATATAAAGATTTTATAATATCTGTCTGGCTTTCATTTATCTTGTTATACCTATCCTACTAATCTTATTCTACTATCCTACTAATATTATAAACGTGAAAGTTTGTGAGGACGGATGTTTGTTACTCTTTCACGCAAAAACTACTGAACGGATTTTAATGAAACTTTACAGTAATATAGCTTATTCATCAGAATAATACATAGGCTACATTTTATCCGGGTGCCACGCGGGCGAAGCCGTGGGCTGAAGCTTGTATTATAAACGTGAAAGTTTGTGAAGATGGATGTTTCTTTCTCTTTCACGCAAAAACTATTAACGGATTTTGATGAAACTTTACAGTAATATAGGATTTGTAGTTATATATTATATTACTGTATTGTTTATAGGTATACATTATACCACATTATATTATTTATCTTCACATTCTGTTAATTCAAGTCCATCCAAAGGTTGCCTGGTAGAGATCGCTCTCAACGATAAGGCCGCTCATTGTATCACCACAACCTAGTTTTAGGATCCTCTGTAAAGTGTTTTTTATCCTAGTGTATGCAACATAGAGTTATCTATCTATCTATCTATAGGCTACTTTTTACGCGGGCGAAGCCGTGGGCAGAATCATCAGCTAGTTTCTTTATAAAATACGGGTATTTTATAAAGAAACTAGTAATCTCCTCGAGTTTGGGCTCATATGATTCATTTTGACGAATCCAATAGATTGCACTTGGTGTCGAGGGTTTGATGATGGAGGCAGGAGGTAGATAGTGTAACTCTTCAGTGACTACTAGTAAACCTCTCGAGTTTGGGCTCATAATAATATGATTCATTTTGACGAATCCAATAGATTGCACTTGGTGTCGAGGGTTTGATGATGGAGACAGGAGATGGATAGTGGAACTCTTCGGTGGCTACTAGGAACCTCCTCGAACTTGGGCTCATATGGTACATTTTGAAAAGCGTGTTCTTTTGTTTTTTAACCACATATTTTATTTTAGTGCATGTCGGTTTCCTCAGGATTAAGTTAACGAAAAAAACTTTAGTATGAAACAAAATTTTCAAGAAAAGAAATCAAAAATCACAAACGGCTCGTTCAAACTGACGCAGTAGCGGTGGTGACGTTCAAATATATTCACGCAAACTTTGACAAACACTTGACAACCATTTCCCTTTGTTCACCACCGCCACCGCTGATCGCCACCCGCCACCCCATATCACCAGTTTGACCGGGCCCTAACAAATAATTTCTTGCGTCAGAAAACACAGCATTATCTTTAGTCATTACTCAATTATACCCCTGAAACCTACAAATTGTGCCCTTCGAGCCCGTCAATTGTTACCCTAGGCTACCCCAATTGTTACCACGATATACCCCGATTGTTCTGAGCCAAGTTCAAATGAGGCTTATCAGGCCCAGCTGCTGATAACTTGCGGCAACGTGAATAACTTTAAAGTTTAGTTTCTCTGATGACTCTGAAGGGTTAGTTTGGGGGAAATGTCAGAAATCCTACTATCCTACTAATGTTATAAACGCGAAAGTTTGTGAGGATGGATGTTTGTTACTCTTACACGCAAAAACTACTGAACGGATTTTGATGAAACTCTGTGGCGTTAACCCGCAACCTTCTGCATCCCAGGCGAGCTTTCATCCACTACGCCACAGAGGTCGTCAAACAATAATAATTCATTTATTACAGGCAATAAAGTGAAACCTACACGTAAGATACAGGGCCCATCCTACTAATATTATAAACGAAAGTTTGTGAGGATGGATGTTTGTTACTCTTTCACGCAAAAACTACGTAAAGGATTTTGATGAAACTTCACAGTAATATAGCTTATACATCAGAATAACACATAGGCTACTTTTTATCCGGGTACCATGCGGGCGAAGCCGTGGGGAGAAGCTAGTAGGATATATATTAAAATTAAAATTCATACAATTATACAAAATAAATACTTATCAAGCACGTAATCAATCCATTACGAATCAAACACGGATCAATTATTAATACACAAATATATTTTTTAAATTGTTCCACAATTGACGGAAATTTCAGTCAAAGTCAAGTCAAAAGTCAAAATTCATTTATTCAATAAAATCACAAGGACCACTTTGAAACGTCGCGGTTTTTATCTAGGTGCCTGTTCCTCCGCGACCAAGCCAGGAAAGAAAGGCAAGAAATCAAGGCTGGTTATTCTTTTTAATGATCCTTTTACAAAACAATAGGTTCGAGTTGGAGCATTTTCAATCCCAAGAGTTTTTGTCATCTAAATAATCAAATATTTTATAGTATGCCTTTTTATAAAGTGTTTGTTTAATTACGTTTTTAAGTTTGTTAATTGATAATTTTTGTATATCTCTTGGGAGTTTGTTATAAAAGCGTACACCGTGCCGAGTAAAACATGATCCTACAGACGAACATAAAACCTCCTCCTTTTTAAAGTCTGTTATAAACACGCACATTAGCAAATAAAAAAAAAGCATCGCAATCCCTTAGTAGATAGTGGTAGATAAAATAAAATAGTATATATAGCATGGCCAGTACTCTATCGCATGTACTATCATTGAAAGCCGTTTGCTTCAACGTTCTTGGATATAGCCACATAGGTTCCTGAATAAGGTACTGTGGGGGACGAAATCTTAGGTCATCAGTATTGTCAAACACACAAGAACAACATGTATCTTGTGTGTTTGACAACACTGTGGCGCAGTGGGCGAAGGCCCGCCTGAGATGGAGAAAGATGCGGTATCGATTCCGGCCGCGGGACAAATGTTTGTAACTGCGAATATTTGAACGAATGAATGAAAATACTTTGTTGTTCACCATAAGAAAAATAAATATAACACAACAAAAATAAAAGTACAATGGGCGGTCTTATCGCTTAGAAGCGATCTCTTCCTGACTTCTCTTATTTGTCTCGGGTCTGGGTGTGTTCTATGTAAAATATGCATGTATTTACAAATATATATATATAAGTAGTATGTCAGTCATGTAGTTCCCATAACACAAGCTCCGCTTACTTTGGGGCTAGATGATGCTGTGTGAAAATGTCTAGCATTATTTATTTATCTTAACATTTTTATTATAGGTACATGTATGTATTAGCTAGCTGTGCCACGTCTGCCCTCTGCTTCCGATCAACCGCGTCGCATCGCCTGCTCGCACTTTAACTTTTTTTATCAAGAATTGGGCAATCAAATGCTTAAAACAAAGAGTTTAAAACAAAAAACAAACACTATATTCTCCATGATGGACATCCTCAAACAGGGCACGTGCCCACGTTTTTGCAAGTAGTTGGCATTCCACATGACAGGTTGCAAGCTTATCGCCGCTTATTGAAACACTAGCTGATAGCGCATATATTTAAATTTTTGGTTCCAAGGCATGCCGGTTTCATCAAAGTGATTTCCTTCTTCTCGAAAATAATTATTGTATGTATGTATGGTGAGGATCTTCATCATAGGGATAACATTACACAGCGCTATTTAAATTCATTTTCATGTTGATTTGTTTTAAATTTTATAGTTCTATCTGCCATCAGTGATTTTGCACAACGCGCTAAATTATTCATACTGTAAAAACGGGAATTTTCACGTACAGCACTATCGGTGAAGGCACCGACTAAGTTTCGACTCATTCCGAGAGTCTTCATCAAGGTGAGTGGTTGCGACTTTCTCCTTCCGCGTCGCGCCGTGCACTACGCGCTGCCGCACGTTGTGCGCGGTTATAAAGGCGCGCGAGTAGAGTACGTGAAAATTCCCGTTTTTACAATATGAATAGTCAAGTTCACGATTGTTTTTGGAATAAAAAAGCGCTAAATTATGTTTGCAACAAATAAAAAAATCATGTTTGTTTTGAGTATTAATATATCATGTGTATATATATATGTTGTATGTATTATAAATTAAGTTAGGTTATTATTATTAAAATAAAACAATAACCAACCCACTTCATTAATTCACACAAATCCTGAATTTGCATAAAACCCCCGGAATCCTGACCAATGTTTAAAAACCTGAAATGTCAGGACGAATCCTGACGTCTAGTAAATCTAATTGCATAGGCACCCATGAAATGCAAAAATAATACTACGCTAATATTACTCTAAAAAAAGTGAAGTCCTCGTGTTTAAGAGTGGGAGAGTTCGACTAATCCATGTTCCGCCAATTATGCTCAATGGTGCGGCTCTACAAGTGGTTAGAAGTTTTAAATATCTGGGGCACATTGTCACTGAAGATTTAAAAGATGATGAGGATATTGAAAGGGAGCGCAGAGCGCTGGCAGTCCGGGGTAACATGCTCGCGCGCAGGTTCGCTCGCTGCTCGAAAGAAGTGAAAATCACTCTATTTAAGGCTTACTGCCAGTCCTTCTACTCGAGCAGCCTCTGGTTAAACCACACCCGGCGGGTTGCCAGCTCTCTGCGAGTACAATACAACAATATCTTCAGGATGCTGATGTGGCTGCCTCGCTTTTGCAGCGCATCGGGGATGTTTGCGGAGGCGCGCACGGACGGCTATCACGCGATTATTCGCAAGAAAGTCGCTTCCCTTCTCCAGCGTACGCGAGCCAGCGGCAACGGCATCGTGAAGATGATTGTAGCACGGGCAGACTGCCCCATTCAGAACAGGTGGATGCAAGTAGTGATGGGCTCCATCTGATTAAATTTTAATTCATTTTTTATTAAATTAGTCTTATTTTTTTGTGTATTTAGTCATATTAATTTTGTGTAACATTTTATCTCATTCAATTTTAATTTTGCTATGACATATTATTTAATGATTTTTAATGATTAAATTTTTATCCTGTAATGTATAGTGTTAAGTTTATGTATAAGTATTAATATTGTATGGATTTTTATAATCTGAAATAAATGAATAATAATAACTACATTTCTCTCCAACTCAGACTACCAAATTTTTAATCTGTGAGACTACCATTAACGCACTCTCTGAACACAGATTAGGACGATACGTACGTACGTATCTACTGAAGTTAAAACAGAAGCACAGATACGAGAACTTTTAATATAGGAAAAGCACAGACTGGTAAGAGATGCTACGTATATCTACAGATTGCCGCATCTCTAACCAGACTAAGCTCTGTATGTATGTAACTTAAAATCGAATGGCCACTAGATTCGCATTGCACAGACCACAGACAAACAAATACCTAATTTCTTTCCGAACTTCCACTTAATTATTATTATAATACATTAATAATATGTTTATGTATTGTACATAATATTTATTTGTCTATTATCTATCTACTTATTATCACGATGGCCCTGTCTGAAAATCAGCGCTACAGCTTTCTTAGATTTGGTGCAGCATAATGTATGTGTTTATTTGTTTTGTATTTTATCACCTGTTGTGTTGTGTTTGAGGTTAATAAATGTTTTTTCTTTCTTTCTTTCTAATATACTTATTACTACTCAACCTCCTAACTGAAATCTGTCTAAATAAATATATTATCTTTCTTATTTCTCATTGCATAGGTATCAATGAAATGCAAAAATAATACCACACTAATTTATTACTACTCAACTTCCTAACTAAATCTGTATCTGAATAAATTTATTATATTTTTTATATCTGATTGCATAGACACCCATGAAATGCAAAAATAAAACCACGTTAATCTATTACTTCTCAACTTCCTAAATAAAATCTGTATCTGAATAAATTTATTATATTTTTATATCTGATTGCATAGACACCCATGAAATGCAAAAATAATACCACGCTAATCTATTACTACTCAAGTTCCTGACTAAAATCTGTTTCTAAATAAATGTATTTTTCTTATTTCTGATTGCATAGGTATCAATGAAATGCAAAAATAATACCACACTAATCTATTACTTCTCAACTTCCTAAATAAAATCTGTATCTGAATAAATGTATTATATTTTTTATATCTGATTGCATAGACACCCATGAAATGCAAAAATAAAACCACGCTAATCTATTACTACTCAACTTCCTAACTAAATCTATTTCTAAATAAATATATTATCTTTCTTATTTCTGATTGCATAGATACCAATGAAATACAAAAATAATACCACACTAATCTATTACTACTCAACTTCCTAACTAAATCTGTATCTGAATAAATTTATTATATTTTTTATATCTGATTGCATAGACACCCATGAAATGCAAAAATAAAACCACGCTAATCTATTACTTCTCAACTTCCTAACTAAATCTGTATCTGAATAAATTTATTATATTTTTTATATCTGATTGCATAGACACCCATGAAATGCAAAAATAAAACCACGCTAATCTATTACTTCTCAACTTCCTAACTAAATCTGTATCTGAATAAATTTATTATATTTTTATATCTGATTGCATAGACACCCATGAAATGCAAAAATAAAACCACGCTAATCTATTACTACTCAACTTCCTAAATAAATCTTTTTTAAATAGATAGCGACGCGTGACCAGAGAGCTGGCTCTTATCTGGGTCAACGCATTAGCAATGCCATTCAGTATGGCAATGCGGCCAGTATTTTGGGAACGCTTCCGTCTGGTAGTGATCTGGATCAGTTGAGCTATCTATAGATCGTTTGCAACGGTTTTTAGATGGCTAGCTGTTTCATCTGTATTTTTTGTATACACCTACTTGTAAAAAAAAAATAAATAAATTAATTATTTTTCCTATTTAAAAAATGCCTCGTCAGTACCTACATACTCGTAAAAGCTGGCGCAAATGGGCGCCCACCCCGGCCGGAAATCGGAAAGCACGCTACACACATCACGTGTGGGGGCAGACTAATGCTCAGCTCGACCCTAACCAACTTCGGAGGGGTTGTTCCCGACAAATGCTTTATCGGGCTTATTTTAATAGGTCATAGGCACCGTAAGTTGAAATAAGATTACATAAGCGACACAAGATGTAATATACAGGGTGTCCCAGAATGTGTATATAATGCCGGACGGAGGTCATTGACACTGTGGTGGGGAACAATGTTTGTTCTACGAATTTTGGATTTCCATATCCATCCCCACCACCGTCAATGACCTCCTTCCGGCATTATATACACATTCCAGGACACCCTGTATATTACATCTTATGTATTACATTTTAACTTACGGTGCCTATGACCTATTAAAATAAGCCCGATAAAGTTCATTGATAAAGGCCCGATGCCGGAAGGATGCCGGAAGGTCATTGACCACGGTGTCAATGACCTCCTTCCGGCATTATATACACATTCCGGGACACCCTGTATATCATATGTAATGATCTGCTAATATTTGTTTCGCGTCTGGGTGTTTTGGAGGAGGTGGTGGCAGTGGCGTAGCTTAGTGGCCATAGGCCTTGGGCAAAAAAAAATTGAAGCCCTAACTAAATAGTAAATTTATATAATTATGTACATAAAAAAAGACATGATAAAAGAAACATCGGACAAGTACGAGTCTGATTCGCGCACTGAGGCTTACGTACAAGCTTGTGTGTTTACCAAAATAATTAACATATCTCTAGTCCATAAACTATGAAAGCACCAAACAAGATAACTAACGACAAGATAAGTGGGATCGAAAGACAAACTTAGCTATGTAGTTGAAAAAATATTCTCCCAATCATTGATATACATCACGGTCAATTCTATAACTGAAAATATATCACAAAATCATATTGTGTTTTGTGAACTATAAATTAACGATTTTCGGACTTTTTCCTTTACTTGTGATACCTTGCTTCTTGACAAATTTTATGATTCTAGGTGGACGGGAAGTCCCGGGGATTTTGATTTATTTGCGAGTGTCAAAACATGTTGCACAAATGGCTTATTGAGCTCTAAGGGACCGTAGACTTTCATATTTGATATTAATTTCAACTCGATATCTCAACGCGTTCCTGACAAAAAAAGGTCTTGACAGACAGAAAGACGGACAACGAAGTGATCTTGTGGTTCCGTTTTTTTTTTATTTTGAGGTACGGAACCCTAAAAAAGGAATAAGATTTTCATATTTGATATTAATTTCAACTTGATATCTCAACGCGTTCCTGACAAAAAAAGGTCTTGACAGACAGAAAGACGAACAACGAAGTGATCTTGTGGTTCCGTTTTTTTTATTTTGAGGTACGGAACCCTAAAAACGTATAAGATAAATATTAAATGATTTATCATATTAAGGTCGCATTATACCTACAGTTATTTACATTAGTGATATAAAAAATATACAGTTTTCTATAATTCCCTAGCCTTAGTTTTCGTAAAACTATCAATGACAAAAAAAAACGCAAAATTTCGAAGTCAAAATTGGCTTAAGAACACTATTTCTAACATAATTTTTAATTATGATTAATACGGTTTAAGATCATTTATTTCTCAAAAAGATTTACAATATAAATCGCTTACTGAGATATCGCAATATTCTTATACTTAACAAGTAGGTACTAAGATGCATTTTAGATGCAGAGTAACATGCATGGCTAGGCAAGTAGGTAGGTAAGACCTACCTACACAAACAGAAAAAAATAATATCTTTAAAAAACACAGAATTAATCAGCTAAATTATCTTTCTGCTGATGCAGTAGTGATAGGAATTTTATAAAATACGTACTTTACTATTCTCCTGCTGAAAATGAAACCAAACCACGATAATTTCAATTCCAAAATAAGTTTGATGTAAATACGTAAGGACGCATTCTAGCATTTCATAGTTTTTTTTTTTTTTTTAATTATTTCCCTACCTACTTACCTAACTGGTGCGAAAGTCTGTGTGTGTGAATGTTTGTTACCACGTATCTCCGTAACTACTAAACCGATTTTGATGAATAGTTTAGGATCTGGAATAATTAGCCTATGTGTTAATAGGCTAATCTAATTTTCGAAAATCGACCCCTAAGGGGGTTATATAGGGTGTGCAATTGAGTTCTAACTTTGTATAAATTGTAATCCTTGGTTCGATTCATTCAAAAGTTGGTGGACAAAGTTTGAAGCCTGGAGACGGTCATATGCTACTTTTATTAACATACCACGCGGGCGAAGCCGCGGGCAACAACTAGTGGTAAATATTAAGAAATTGAAGTGAAAAATTAGGTCCTTTTATATCAGAATATTTTCTTTGGAATTGATCATATTTTTTTAATAACGTTGGTCGGTTAAAAGAAGTTGGTGTTAGAAGATCAAATACCTATTTGACAGACTGCACTCATTGTCAAATAAAGATATATTTTAGGACAGCTAGAGTAAGAGTTATGTTGGCCAGCACCTTGTTAGCTACGCCATTGGGCGGTGGAGTATGTATGTGTGATACTCTTTCACGCTAAAACTAATAAACGGGTTTTGAAGAAACTTTACAGTAATATAGCTTATACTCGTACATCAGAATAACACATAGGCTACTTTTTATCAGGGTACCGCGCGGGCGAAGCCATGTGCATAATAGTGTATAATATGTATGCATTAACAAAAAAACTGTATATGAGTAGTATGATCAATCGTATAGTTCCCATAACACGAGCTCTGCTTATTTAGTTTGGGGAGGATGATGCTGTGTGAGAATGTCCAGAATTAATTTTATATAACTTTTAAAACTCGTAAATTGGTCAATTCTTTAGATAGATTTAATAAAGTGTTTGTATATTGTACTGTATAGTGATGTTAGAGTGTATCTATCTCTATATATATATATATATATATATCTATCTCGCGTTGCATAAGTTAAGTATCGTAAAATACAATTAATTTATTATTACAAGTTATTAAAACGGGTTACATTAAATCTTAGCATCTTTTTAACTTAAATTGATTGAGATGGTCTTTGAGGTTTATACCCCTTGAGTTTGAGGTTTGAGGTTTATGCTTAAGGATTTGTCATCATTAACAGTCTGCAGAAGTGCATTGCTTTCCCCAAAGAGTGCCACGATGAACAATCTTGGGCTACCTCCACCCATCGACTTGCCTTTAGATGTCTCGTGAAATGCTCGTGAATACTATGCCAATCTATTTTTTCTTTTTTCATTTCACTTCAAATAACACCGTTATATTTTAGACAAACATAGATGCTTAGATATCCTAGCACCATCTCATCTGTCGGGGACATCAGTTAGAGTCGGTGCAGCGGCTGATTCGGTCGAGGATCTCAAAAGGCGCAAATATAGAGATCTCGACAGCGCTTACTTATTTGAGCCTTTTGGGGTTGAGACTCTGGGTCCGTGGGGAACCGGGGCACTTCGCGTTTACAAAATTCTTTCAGGGCGACTGGTCGAAGCGACGCATGACCAGAGAGCTAGCTCTTATCTGGGTCAACGCATTAGCAATGCCATTCAGCGTGGCAATGCGGCCAGTATTTTGGGAACGCTTCCGTCTGGTAGTGATCTGGATCAGTTGAGCTATAGATATATAGAACGATCTATAGATATAGATCGTTTGCAACGGTCTTTAGATAGCTAGCTGTTTCATCTGTATTTTTTGTATATACCTACTTGTAAATAGTTGTATGAAAAAAGTATAAATTTAGAAGAGCCAAACATTAATTAAAACTTAGTACGAAGTGCCTACTTGAGGCTTTTGGATTGAAAGTTTCTTTTTGCGTTAGTTTATTAGATTATATTTCAATTGTAAATGTAAGTACCATCAAATTGCGAGAACCTTCTTATTTACTTGAAGTAGCTACAGTCCTTGAAAGTTGTATTAAAATTATATTCCTTGCAAGCTCTTCAGAATCTCTAACGAACGTCAAAAAAGCTTAAAAGAACTTTTAATAATGCTGAGGACTAAAGTTTATCTACACATCCTTTTCTCCATAGGGATTTAGGGTTGTCAATTGAGATTATTTATAATAATTATTATTTTCCTAAAGGGATTTTAGGAATATCAGGTAGGATTCTTAATGATTATTTTCTCCATAGGGATTTAGGGATGTCAGCCGGGATTCTTTATGATAATAATTATTTTACTAAAGGGATTTCAGGAATGTCAGCCAGGATTTTTTATGATATTAATGATTTTCCCAGAGGGATATAGGGATGTCAGCCGAGATTCTTTATGATAATAATTATTTTCCTAAAGGGATTTTAGGAATATCAGCCAGGATTCTTAGTAATTATTTTCTCCAGAGGGATATAGGGATGTCAGCCGAGATTCTTTATGATAATAATTATTTTCCTAAAGAGATTTTAGGAATATCAGGCAGGATTCTTAATGATTATTTTCTCCATAGGGATTTAGGGATGTCAGCCGGGATTCTTTATGATAATAATTATTTTCCTAAAGGGATTGCAAGAATGTCAGCCAGGATTTTTTATGATATTAATGATTTTCCCAGAGGGATATAGGGATGTCAGCAGAGATACTTATCTTTATAAAAATAATTATTTTCTCCATAGAGATTTAGGGATGTCAGCAGAGATACTTATCTTTATAATAATAATAATATCTCCATAGGGATTTAGGGATGTCAGCCGGGATTCTGAATGATGATAATTATTTTATCCATAGGGATTCAGGGATGTGAACCATGGGGATACTTTTTTTTTATTAAGTGCTATCGCACATGTGATTATGCCGCCCTGGTATGAGAATACTGAATCATATAAAAGCCAAAGATTTTTAAATTTGATTTACCAAACCTCGTACCTTGTGGGCAATACCCCGACTTTCGATGTGGAAGTTGTTGATTCGAGCTCGATCGAGCAGGTGCTCGATCCAGAAATCCAGAGGTCTGGATTTTTCAGCTCATCATCGCTTATTAGTATACCAGCCGATGAAACATTCCTTATTTTTTTTTGTTCAGAGGCATGCGTGAGGAAACTGTCCTCATGATGTTTTTCTTAACCGTTTTGAGTGCGTGTTAATGCGCACATAAATTTGACGAATGGAAATCCATTAGTGCACGACCGGATTTCAAACTCACGGCCTCCGGATCGGAACACACTGCAGTGTGGCGACAAACTCAGTCTGGCCTCAAAAAAAAAAGTAACCTAATACAACACTAAAATTCGGCCTGTGTAAATATAGCTTGACTTATAAGTCAATAACTTGACAATTATTACTAACTTAACAGGTGGGCCCGTATACCCTTCAGCTCTTTATAAAACACTAGCTGTGCCCCGCGGTTTCACCTGCGTAAGTTTCGATTCCGTGGGAATATCAGGATAAAAAGTAACAGCTATGTACCTAACAAGTTTCATCGCAACTTTTGTTTCCACCGGCGATCTAATTAAAATTTAGAACACAAAAGCTGCTATTATGACTTAACTATGATAGTTAGATATATTATATTCTCTCCAGGACTTTTTTGTAGGTTATAATGAGTACTATAATCATGTAGTACATCATTTTTATGTATCATCAATAGTTTTAGCACACGCCAAATAATACATTTTATAGGCAAAATTTTCCTACTTTGGATTACATTATTGTAATTTTCTTAATGATCTCTATTTTTTCCAAAATAAATTATAGCCTATGTTACTTCCTGATAATTTATCTTTCTATTAGTGATAAAATGGTTAAAATCGGTCCATTATTTTCAGAGCTTATTCGGTACAAACTAACAAAAAAATCTTTCCTCTTTATAATATTAGTATAGATTATAGTATAGAAGAAAACTTGCGTTGTGGCCTACTCGTGGACCTAGAATAGTTCCGTGAAACAACGCGTGGCATGTTAAACTGCTAACTGGTATCAGAAAACCCATGTCCCACCGACAAAAAGCTAATAATACAAAATGAAACGCAGGAGCTAGTTAGAGTTGCGCGGTGGCATTCAAGGGAACTTTTAACGAGTGCTGGAATCTAGCTAAATTGGCTCGGGCTTGCGGCTTCCACTAGGGTTAATCATGTCTGTAGACAACTATCTTTTTTGCATACTGGGATGACGTTTTGTTGAAGCCGATTTTAGAGATTATCATGGAACGTTGGATGGCACATAATTAGCTGGTTATATTTTGAATGGGTTACTGGTTTTCGAACTTATTAATTCATTTTTTTGAAGGGCAAGTTGAGCCCGCCATTTAAAGGCATAGGGCCTTCTAAAACCTTCGAAACTAGAGCTTAACCAAATATTGAACTATTGAAAAGTATAGTTTTAAAAGTAGTTGTTTGTTCTTAATTGTGTCTACACTACAGTATAATATAAAATGTTAACATATAAGGGAAATAACATAACCGACATGCCCTAGAACCAAAGATTTAAAGGCTACATCCGTTTTATGTTTCTAAATGAGGTAATTGGCTTGCAAACTATCACATGGAATGTTAATTAATATGAAAAACGTGGATTATGTGGCAAAATATAATAACACATGTCTCTTACTTATCATAATATAATGGCACATGTCTCTTACTTGCCATAGTATAATGGCAGATGTCTCTTACTACCCTTCTATTGGTTTCCTCAAACGCGTACTGAGTATGGATCTCAGCAACTCCACAGTAAAAAGTTGTTTTTTACATTTTATACATTTCATAGCTTGTGGCCACAGGTTCGGTCGCGTGGAACACGAATAAAAAATAGCCTATTTGTTATTCTGATGTATAAGCTGTATTACTGTAAAGTTTCATCAAAATCCGTTCAGTAGTTTTTGCGTGAACGAGTAACAAACATCCTCACAAACGTTCACGTTTATAATATTAGTAGAAAGGATAGGATAGTAGGATATAGTAGGATATAACACGACGCAAAAGAAGTACCTAATAGCGCGGGCGGGGGGTGCTACGCGGAGGCTAGCTTTCAGCTCCTACGTTCTCAATATACAAATTGCAATCCTTTCCTCATATAAAATATTATACTGAACATGAAAATAAACTTTATCTAGATACATACGCCCTACATAACGGCACAATTTACGTAGTTTAATATGCAACAGTAATGTTGGGTTCCGTATCTACATATCACGTCCCGTCGCGCATGTCGGAAAATTACGAATCTCACACGTATTACGCGCCGACGATAATCGAGCGTGCACTGCGACGAGAGTTTCACTGAAAATGCTTTTACATTTTGCAGATACGCCAATATGTATATGGTCTGGTTTGCAATGTGAATATTAATAAATAAATAAAATAATGTTGTAAGTTTTGCAGATACGATAATATGCATTTGTTCTGGCAAACAACGCGGATGTTATATGTAGTTAGGAAGTATAGTTTTATATAGTTATATCTTGTTATTAAAATAAATAGTACCAATATTTCTACCGAATCATTTTTAGGGTTCCGTATCTCAAAAGGAAAAAACGGAACCCTTATAGGATCACTTTGTTGTCCGTCTATTTGTCTGTCGGTCAAGACCCCTTATCTCGGCAACACTAGGAGGTATCGAGTTGAAATTAAAAATATATACTCAGGTCTACAGTCCCTTGAAACTGTGAAAAATCAAACTTCTAAATTTACTTTGAAAAAAGATACGGCCGAAATATACGTTTATACGTTACGAAATATACATTTTTATGCGGTATAAACCGCAAAAAATCGTATATTTCGACACTCTCAAGGGAATCAACATTTATAGGGTACTTTCCGTTGACCTAGAACTATAAAATTTGGCAAGTTATATCGTCTTATACTACAAGTACAGGGAAAAATCTGAAACTATACATTTGTAATTGCTCATGGTTTTTGAAACTTCGGGAAAAACTCGGAAAAAACTATGAGACTCGATTCTTGAACTATTTATCATAATGTACCTACAAATTTGTACGGAATCCTCGGTGGGCGAGTCTGACTCGCACTTATCCGTTTTTTTATATACATACAACATAAATAAATACTTTTATACTTCCAAACCTTATCTCTCTAATTACCTGTTAATTGAGTCAAGGTTTTTTTTATAATGCTGGACATTTTCACACAGCATCATCTAGCCCCAAACTAAGCAGAGCTTGTATTATGGGAACTACATGACTGATATACTACTTACATTATTGTAAATACAATTTTTTATGCAGTAAGCACACCCAGACCCGAGACAAATATTTGCAGATCATACAAACATTTGTACCGCGGCGGGAATCGAACCCGCAACCTTCACCCACGGCAGGCGGGCCTTTATCCACAGCGCCACAGAGATTAAAGGCTGTTTTAAACAATTTCAAATTAATGTCATAAAAATAATTTTCATTATGCGATTTCTTTTGCGAAAAATCTTATTCACTGTTATGGGCAGAATTATATTCCCTTTCAAGTATACATGTTCTGGGGCATCCTGTGTAGTGGCCTGTACCCCAACTTTCGATCCGATGATCGGGGTTCGGGGGTAGTCGTGAATAAATATTTTTTTCAATTCATGTGCACGTGTTAAGTATACGTGCTCAAAAACGCAAAAAACCTCGTAAAAAAAACTTAGGAAAACGAATTCGTGGAATTTCTAATTTCAGCGCTTAAAGTACTTAAAAACTTAAGCTGAAAACGTACCCGGCCGGCCCTCTCGTACGTACTTAAATAGAAGTCTCATTACCGGCTTTTCATTCAGATCCAGTCACGTCCACGCATCGAGTCAGACGCGTCATGTCCGGTCCAGGGCTGGCCGAAATTATAGCAGAAAGTATCCTCGTATTTTAAGTTTTTGCCAAACTGAAACCGAAATCTCGTTCATTCAATTCAGCTGAATTGAATGAACGAGATTTCAGTTTCACAATGAATCAGTTCACATTATTCGATTGAAATCACTCAATGAATGAAGGATCGTAAAAAACAGTTTTTTGCTCGAATCTTACAGTCCCGAGGAATCAGCTTTATAACCAAAACAAACAAGCTCACAACTGTACTATGAAAAACACAAAGCCCTTACTAATACAACCTATATGGCTGGATAAACTAAAACAAGAACTATAAATAACTAGCTTCTGCCCACGGCTTCGCCCGCGTGGTACCCGGATAAAAAGTAGTCTATGTGTTATTCAGATGTATAAGCTATATTACTGTAGTTTCATCAAAATCCGTTCAGTAGTTTTTGCGTGAAAGAGTAACAAACATCCATCCAGTATTATAATAAAAAAAGTCTATAAATAGTATATCAGTCATGTGTATTTCCCATAAAACAAGCTCTGCTTAGTTTGAAGCTAGATGATGCTTTATGGAAAACGTCCAGCATTGGCGGTTGGCACCACACTAAACTGAATGAAGGATCATTAAAAAAAAAACCAAGCAGAGTTTGTTGCTGATTCTTCTAGGCTTGGTTGCGCGCGAGGAATCGCCGTAAATTCACTTTCAAATTTTAAATTCACGTAGTTTTTAAGTTGACGTTTCTATATGATCCTTGTGATTTCAATGAATAAAAACCTATTCACTTTGACTTTGACTTTGAAAAGTTGCAACCCATCGTCGCTTATTGGAAAACTTCGATGGCACATGCCTTCGAGTTTTTGACTAAATAATAAACTTTAAAACAAAACAAAATATTTTCATTCTGAGCGGGTCATGTTATGTCATTGACAATGAATTAATGAATGAAAATATACTTTAATGTACACCATAAAAAATAACAAAATAAACAAAATCTTATTCTTATTAAAGTACAATAGGCGGTATTATCGTTTATAAGCTATCTCTTCCAGACAATCTTTGGATGGTGAGGATACTTAGGCCCGAATTCATAGTCAAATAGGGGCTCCCCTAGGGAACTGTTCAGTGCGAATTCAACTTTTATGCACCTGAATGATCGATTTTGGGGGACTATTCAACCCCCAACTATGAATTCAGGCTTTAGAGATTGTAAGAGTGGATGCGAGGTGGACTAGAATCCATCTTAGATCTTCAGCAGACCACGCCGAAGATGTAGATACGAACTGTACTCCTTTATGAAAGACTGGTCAACAGCCAACACTCAATAAAGATGTGTGGAAGGAAGGAAGGAAGGCTTTGCTCCGCAGTGGGGTGCCATAGACTTATGATAGGTAATAAAATAATAATATTAATTGATTTGAAAGTTATAAAGTTATATTCATAGTTCACCCTACCATAAACTATAATTACTTTTGTTTTAACTGTAGTTATTTGATATAGTACCTACATATCTATTTCAAATTAAAGTTATATAATTTAATATAATATAAAGTCTCATCGTAGTATAAGTTTGATAAGAATTGTATCAATAAATTAGATTGACTGGTAGAAACATGCTTTAGCATTAAGTCCACCTATTTTCCTCTTCATAGATTGTGCGAAAAGTGTTAATGAATTAATAATTAAATAAATCACCCACCTGTGGTGATGTGATAAACGAGATATACAAAAATTTACAAATAACAAATTTAAAAACGTAATTAAACAAGAACTTTATAAAAAGGCATATTACGAAATATCGGATTATTTAAATGATAAATTCTCTTGGGATTGAAAATGCTCTAACTCGAAAAATTTATATACTTATTGTTTTGTAAAAGGATCATTAAAAAGAATAACCAGCCTTGTGTTCTTACCTTTCTTTCTTAACTTGGTCGCGGAGTTACAGGCAAAAAAATCAACGTTTCAAAGTGTAATTTTAAGGAATAAATGAATTTTGACTTTTGACTTTGAATGGGAAGTTAAACACATTTCACCACTGGTGATAAAACAATGGTGACAAATGGGAACCACGTCCACCACTGATGTGCCGAGCAAAAATAAGTTGTTACTATTTTTCTACTATATACTACTATAATAAATAAATGCCACCGCCGACGCCACCGCGACGGTTTGACCGGGCCCTACAACCTTTTCAGTTCAAACACAATTTTAGTTAAAGCACTTTGTCACCTCTGAAATATAATTTCAACTTTATTAGCAGTTAACACATAACACATTTAATGTTTTCATTACCCTGAACAGTCCTAGTACTAGTCATAGAGCAAAGAAAACGCGACGCTTAAATAGAGAAGAAAGTTTATGCGGTAGCGTGATTAAATCAAAGTAAAACGTTTTCCGTAATATTCCGGGATCTAAGTAAATAAAAATTGGCTTACTATACAAAGCAAAATGTTTTTTATGACAGATTTACTTATTTATTCCTAAACTACAAATATAATGTAGGTATATGTATTCATATTTATGTGTATATTTGCAGGTATATAAGGACATTTGAAATTCACCACTGTTAGCAAAACAACATGTCATAAATCTTTGAAAGTAGGTAAGGTCCTTTGTTGTGGTGGGGTTACCAGTATTATCATCTTCTTGTCCTTATCCCATATTACGTGGTGTCGGCACAACATATTTTCTTCTTCCACTCCCCTCTATCAGCCGTCATCTCAGTACTCACTCCTTTCTTAACCATGTCATTCTTCACACAATCCATCCATCTTTTCTTTGGCCTACCTCTGCTTTTATTTTCAGTATATTATTCGGGGTTACCAGTATATAGATGCAAATTTTAACAATCATTTGACAACCTTTTCCCTGTAAAAACCCTGCCGCTAAAGGTGAGTCCAGACTATGTTACATAACAGGTTATATAATAAAGTTATTAAGCATGTTTTATTAGTGTGTATGATAATGTGTAAATAAAACAAGTTATATAACATGTTATTTTTAACCTATACTTTCCCACTGCTCGGCAAAGATCTCATGTTATAACATATATGTGAAACAATATTTTATAACTTTTGTTGATGTGTACATTATTGTCTCTGGTACAGATGTTTCTATGTTATTATACATGTTTTGTATGTTATTACAATTTGTGAAAAATGACTATTATTATTATTATTATAAACTAACTGACTGTTTTAATAGTATTTTAGTTTAAATAAATGAATGATTTATCAATAAAAATAAACACACACGAAGAGCGTCATTTATCTGAGAACCGACGCCATTAATTTTGACTTTGACATTACAGGATTAATTTTTGTTTCAAAACAAACTACGTAAACTACAAATAAAATAAATAAATATCAATAAATAAAATAAAATAAAAAAATTCGTGTATTTCAGACAATTTACAATCCATAGAGTATTAGTAGCACATAAAAATATAAGTAGACTTATAAAGTATATCCTCTAAACTATGTATACCTCTAGATCGCATTCCGGATAAGGCTTACCCAGAATGATAAGGAACATCTATCAGATAAAGTCCTCAGGATGCTGTTGCGACTGTCCCGTATTCTGCGGATCAGGGAGGCAGTTTGTTTGCGGATAATTGCAACAAAACCATCAGTTTGGTATTCCGCAAACAT
Organism: Perizoma flavofasciatum; assembly: GCA_958496245.1. Taxonomy (NCBI): domain Eukaryota; kingdom Metazoa; phylum Arthropoda; class Insecta; order Lepidoptera; family Geometridae; genus Perizoma; species Perizoma flavofasciatum. Next base: position 10,929,547 of record OY292437.1, read on the forward strand.
CCCTGATATCCCTGGATAGCGTTTCTAAACTAATTTATCAGGAACTCAGGCAGAAGCCTGAAAAATAGTCGCGATAATGTTTTTCTGCACTCTGTGTACCCATCTATGTATAGCACACATCATAAAGCCATCTCTAGGTCGTAATCCCACAACATAGTCGACGGCAGAGCTGGTTAAATTAACTTTTTACGATGGCTCAACTGTCCCTACTTTATTGACATCGAAAGATCACGGAGCTTCCAAGATTTTGTAGCGTCTGTTTTATTTGTGTTCATTCCGTAAGAAAAAACAAGAATACCCTCAAAACTAAACAAGTGAAGACAAAGTGAGTTTGGACAAAGGGTGTGTGGACAAAGAGTGTGTGATGAGAAGTGGATAGTTAAGTTAAACTTTAATCAGTGTGAGAAGGAAATGTGAGAGTTGTGCTGCAGAGACCGACACATCTTGCGTGTTGTACCATTTGGTTAGTTGAAGCTAGAGTAATTAGTATAAATCACAGGCGTTTTTGTATATACTCAGGAAGAAGATGTTTGATAACAATAGGAGGTAGTTAGAGGCCAGGGTTGGTTCTAGGGCAGGTTGGTTTCCTCAGGATGTTTTCATTCGCCGTTTTGAGATCGTCTTGTAAAACTATACCTACAAATCCCTATTTTCCATCTTCTATACAGTTCCTACTGACTTTTGACGTTAAAACTTTTCTAAGCACCATCCTTGAAGACATAGCATTCGTTGAGTTTCAAGAGCATTCGTTGCAATCTGCTAAGCCGTTTCGGAAATAGATGATAATAATAAACAAAATTACCTTCTTTTATTTGCCCTATTCGGGCAGGCTATGAACAGAATTCACGCTTAATTTATATCACATACACAAATCGAAAAGTTTAAAATCATTTATAAAAAGTTTTTTTCGCTTTTCACTACATGTATGATCAGTCCATTGAAGAAAATGTTATTTCGCGATCTAACAGGCAGTTTCCGTCACACGGATATAGATACAAAGAGAATGTGTAGTTTAAAAAAACTAAAAAAAAACGATTTCATCACGCAATAAAAATTATAAAAAATAATTCCACTATATACACCTCCTGGCTCCATCATCAGAACCTCGTTACCAAGTCCAATCTATCGGACTCGTCAAAACGAATCACTCTCAACTCGAGCGGTTTACTAGTAGCCACTGAAGAGTTCCACTATCCACCTCCTGAATCCTTCATCAGATCAGCTTCAAGATACTAAATTATATTACTGTCATCAGAACTACATAAACATACGAAGTTTCATTTCGATACGATAATTATAAGTAGGTTAAAAATTACTCCAAGATTTTATTTCATATTTTTTGTTAGTTAGTAGTAACAACTGAAGTTAAAATAAGCGTGTTAAAAATACAAAATGACAAAGCTTAAAATCGACAGCAAGTTTTAAAAGATAGATGGTTTGTTAGCCATGATAAGTGGCTAAGTAAAGAAACACTGTAATGAAATAAATTAAAAAATGTTGGACATTTTCACACATCATCTAGCCCCAAAGTAAGCAGACCTTATGATATGGGAACTACATGATTGATATACTACTTATATAAATATTACACTCAGATCCGAGACAAATATTTAAAGATCATACAAACATTTGTCCTGCGGTGGGAATCAAACCCACAACCTTCTGCGTCTCAGACTTGCGACCTCTTCACAGATGTCATCAAAGTTATAGGATTCAATTTCAATTTCAAATTTAATCTGAACCTAATCGAAAGCTTTTAAATAACAAAAAAATTCCATCAAACTGAATTTACAACACTTTTGGGACTGAAAAGTTCCGTTTATGAATAAACAATACATTATTGGAAAGCAATCATCGCATCATTTAAATCAGCTTCGATCTATTGGACCACAAGGTCGTGACCCGGGAATCGAACCCACTAGCCGCTACATTAAACGATGCTCCCAGCTGGGTCCAATCAGCGTGAGTCTAATTGCCGAAACCGATCTCACCGCCCTACGTGATGTTGCCGAGTAGGTAAGGATGTACGGAAAAATTACCGGTTTTTACGGATTTTTAACATCATAAACAAATACGCCCACGATGTATTGCCCATGATAGACATATCATAATAATAAAATATAATAATAATTCATTGATTTCAGGCAAAATAGTAAGAACTAAAATACATAAAATCATATAAAACAAAATCTATTTATCTAGCACGTATAGACTGCGACGCGGGCGCGGCTGGGTTCGGTAACCGACCCCAGAAACGCCGATAGACGATTATTCCTTTAGGCCACATATCTTCCTGAAGGTCGACAGGCGTTCGGTCGAAACTCTCACCACGAAGGAATTGAAGCTGACTCTGTGGCGTGACTCCAATCGTTCGACCCTCAGGCTGAATTTGCTCTATACGCGCAAATACTCCTCCACATCATCAGCCTTGATGGAGTATATTCAGACACATAGTGAGTAGATCTTTGGGGGTACCAAGTAGGGGGTAGTCATAGACACGTGCGCGTTTGCATGCCAAGTAACCATGACAGCCAGACACCGCTTATTGGAATACTTACCGATGGCACATATTTACGAATTTGCAAGATTTCTTGCGAAGATATCATTTATAAGCACGCGGAAATAACAGAGCTTTCCTAGCTTCGTCAGGTCTGAAATCTCCTGAGAGATCTTGTGTGTATTTCTTTTGTTTTTTTACTGTTCTAATATATTTTTGTATCTTGTACTGTAAATTGGTATTATGCACAATAAAGAGTTTATCTATCTGTTCAAATCCTACGACTATTATAAACGTGAAAGGTGGTGAGCATGTTTGTTACTCTTTCACGCAAAAACTAAAGAACGGATTTTGATTAAACTTTACAATAATATAGCTTATACATCAAAATCAAAATTCATTTATTTATTAAAATCACAAGTATCACTTTGAAACGTCGGTTTTATCTATTGGCTATTCTTCCGCGACCAAGCCAGGAAATAAAAACAAGAAAACAAGGCTGGTTATTAATTTTAATGATCCTTTCACAAAACAATAGGTACCTACATTTTTTATCGAGTTGGAGCATTTTCAATGAGAAGTTTTTATCATCTAAATAATCAGATATTTTATAGTATGCCTCTTAACAAAGTTTTTGTTTAATTACGTTTTTTAATTTGTTTATTGTCAATTTTTGTATATCTCTTAGGAGTTTGTTATAAAAGCGTACACCTTGCCCTTTAAACGATTTACCGACTTTAGACAATTAAACAATTAAAAAAAAAAGATAAACTCGCTGTTGCCACTTGTAGACTCTTACAAGTGGCAACAGCGAGTTTATCTTTATTTCTGGTATTAACATTGTAATTATTACTTTTTTTCTTAAACAAATTCATATTTTTGTGAACAGAATAACATCAGAATAACACATAGGCTACTTTTTATCCGGGTACCACGCGGGCGAAGCCGTGAGCAGAAGCTAGTCTTACATATGGTGATTACGCGATTGTTTCATAAATTTTATCGAGAGTTGCCGGGGTGTGTCAGAAGTACGGATTGAGCACATCCCTAGCATACACTGATTAGCAGCACCGACCGCTGAGAATTGGGACCAGTTTGTGTTTTAGAAACTAGAGATTTGATAGTCCAATGGTCAGATGTATTTGATTTTGTGACTTGATTACATGAACTTTCAGCGGTTGACTTCATTTGGTACAAGTTAATCACCGCGATACTATTCGTCCGTATTGTCATTATTTCTTCTTTACTTATTTCATGTGCTTGTAATTTAGCCAAGCACTCAATACATAGCACAAGTAGCATGCTTAGCATGAACACCCTAGGTAGACAACAAATATTTTGTCCCGCTCTCCTGTTTGACAGAATAGGTGACAGAAATAGTTTTTGTCTTCTCTTTCGTAGACAAAACGTTGTCTTAGGTGCTCATTCGAGCTTTCATTCGAGTCCTAATCAATTAGTCTCTTAGATATGTTTGTCTGCGATGTGTGAAGGCCGACGTGCATGTAGGCCTACACACATTATCTACCTATTTAAGCTGAGACAGGACCTGTTTGGCCCACACGGCACAGATGGGACTAATTAGCACATAAATCTACTCTTTGTCACTATGTTTTTGTTAAAATCTTAGGTATTTATAGTGTCTATTTATTTATTTTTTAGTGTTTAGGTACCTGTACTTACTTACATACAACACTAACATAGTTTTTTAAAATCGTACCAACACAAATGGACCTATATTATCCTATCCTACTAATATTATAAACGTAAAAGTTTGTGAGGATGAATGTTTGTTACTCTTTCGCGCAAAAACTACTGAACGGATTTTGAAGAAACTTTACAGTAATATAACTTATACATCAGAATAACACAGAGGCTACTTTTTAACGGGACAACGCGGGCGAAGCCATGGGCAGAAGCTAGTAGTCTTAAATTTGGGAAAGCTTCCGTCTGGTAGTGATATGAATCAGTTGAGCTATCTATAGATCATTTGCAACGGTCTTTAGATAGATGGCTGTTTCATCTGTATTTTTTGTATGTCCCTGCTTGTACATAGTTGTATTAATAAATATTATAACAAAATAAATGAATTTAATTCAATTTAATACACAAGGAAACACAGCAATGTGAGGATTACTGCTGAGCGGTTGTGAAAAATACGTACAGTACTTTCTCGGGTCTGTTCTTTCACAAAGAACCCTCTAGAACTTCCTTCGTTTCCCTGGATAAGTACCAACATACTAATGTAGAAGATACTTAGCATTTGCCCTGCAATAAAGAGCACCATCCATCAATACCTCCTTAAAATGAGGCGATATCTGAAATTAAAATGCATTTTCAATTTTCACCCGGAGATAATGTTTTAGCCATCCCTGTAATAATTTATGATTATTTCAATTATTGAAAATGGACGACCCGATCGGGTGCTGGCTTGTTCCAGCTAGGCCTATCGAATATTCTTTTTTACCTTTTCCATCTTATTTCCAGCTTATTTCTTTATCACCTGAAATAATTAACTGAACCTGAAATAATTGCTCCACTCTTTCTCGTATGTAGTTATTTTGGGTTTTGTAGAGTGTTTCTGATCTGTCTCTGTTCACCCCATTGTATCCCACGAATGCATGAAATTCTACTAGAAGGTACCATAGGAGGAAAACAATACCCATCTTAAAAAAACAGGACTGGCAACGCAACAGCAACGCCAAAGATATTGCTGATGTAAATAGGCAACGGTTACCTCTTACCATCAGATAGACCATACGCCTGTTTACCTCATTATAAAATAAAAAGGTACTTGCAGTTACGCAGTTACGATTTCGATAGTGTGGCGGGCGAGTAGCTGGCTGCAAGAGGTGTGGTTCGATTCTCGCTACGGGAAATATAATGAATAATGAATAATGAATAATGCTGGACAAACCACACAGCATCATCTAGCCCCAAGCTAAGCAGAGCTTGTGTTATGGGTACTAGATGACTGATATACTTAATACAATACATTACATAGATAGATATTTTTATTATACATAGAAAATACCCAGAACACCCGGAACAAATATTTGCAGATCGTACAAATATTTGCCCCAGGGCGGGAATCGAACCCGCAACCTCCTGTGTAGCAGGCGAACCTTCGCCCACCGCACCACATCGGTCGTCACTTCGTCATATACTTGCATGTTCTGCAGATATTAATTCCGGTGGTGTTTGTCATACCATGTTACTCGTAGTACCTGATACCCACGACACAGGGAATACTAATCTGGGGTCAGGACTATGCATATGTCTATTGGGTGTTTATTGTTTATTTATTATTAAATAAGACACACCGAAACTATCCCTTACAAAGATTCCCAATTCCTTCAGACGTAACAAACAAGAGGATAAGGATCTACAAGCTCGCCAATTTATATCAGCATCTTGCCATACTCGCAAAACGGTACACCTGCCAAAACTGACGACAAAGGAATATATCTCCAGATTTTATCTGTAACTGTCGAGTGATAACAGCAAGCTATAGAGCGCTTTGATGACGACTTTTTAGTAAATTTAAAACTATACTGGTTATGAACATATTCTTTATTAAAAACAGGATATAACATATATTTTTATATTTCGTCACATTGCATCATGGCAGGAATGAAGTCTTTGCAGGTGGATGGCAGACGATTCGATCTACTATCTTTCTCACTCTTTTATTGCGAACAAATCATGCTTAATATCCCATTTTTCATAAAATAAAACAACTTACATGAACTAACAGATATACTAACAGATTATTATTACATAAATATTATTTATTTATTTCTTAAATAAACAGACAAGCTGGTTTGTGTAACTGTGACTTACATAGTACTTGTGCTTTATTTTTCCGATTAAATAATTTGATTTATGTTAACATGTGCATGTATTTTATTTATGCAATAATAATCTGTTAGTATATCTTTTAGTTCATATAAGTAGTTGTATTTTGTGAAAAATGGGATATTAAGCATACTGTGAATTGGACGCGTTAAAAAGACGCTCTTTTCCTACTAACATGCATCAAGCTAGTTTTAGAACTAACGCTTCAAGATCTATAAAAGTTTAATCCTATCCTACTAATATTATAAACGCGAAAGTTTGTGAGGATGGATGTTTGTTACTCTTTCAAGCAAAAACTACAGAACGGATTTTGATGAAACTTAACAGTATTATAGCTTATACATCAGAATAACGCATAGGCTACTTTTTATCTGGGTACCATGCGGGCAAAGCCGTGGGCAGTAAAATTATAGCTTTATAATTTTAAGCTAGTAAAATTATAAAGCTACGGTCAAAACTTAACTTGAAGTACGTTTGTATGAAGAGAGTGTCAATCGCTGTACTATATTCAGGTGATATGACTCTTCTCTTTCAAACGGTGTCTAAACTCTAGTCGGATCCAAACGGAGGGCACCTTGTTTCAAACCATCTTAAAATTGGATTCTTTTTAACGTCATTTTCGCCCTCTTTGTGGAAGACATTTAGTATCGATAGTAGATTTCCGTTAGTCCGTTAGTGAAATTCCCAGTGACTATTGAATTAAGAATGAAAATATACCTTTTAATTGACTGATGCTGATAATTGAGCTTGTACCATACGAAGCTACAGAGGCGCGAAAAAAAACTCCTTTCTTTGCAAATTACCTATGATGTTTCTTTCATGTGCAGCCTTGTTGGCACGCGGTCAAGTACAAGCCATTCCGCTTCATACATTTAGTGCAAATCAATTATGTGCAATATATGTATTTTCATGTATAATTTAAAATCACTACTATAGGTGGTGTGTTTAAACATAATATGCAAAGAGTAGAGGGGTGCGCGAAAATGTTACTCTTTTATTTTAATTTCTTATTATTCTTATAATTCTTTATTGTACACAGAAATAAAACAGAAATATAAATCAAAATATTTTGTGAAGCATGTACAAAGGTGAGCTTAACCCTAAAAACAGTTTTCTTCCAGCAAACCTTTAAGGAGAGAGAGAAGTGATAAAGTTGGTAGGTGTACAAAGTCAGGAAACAACTATATTTTAATAAACTACATATTATATTCTTGTTAAGAAAACACTTTAATTTCGGAACACCAATAAAATAAATAAACACCCAAAATACTGTGCATAGGTCCTTACCCTACACTATAGGATTCCCTGTGGATATATAAAACTACGAGTACCGTGGTGCCACAACATCCCGATCGGAACAAATATCGGAATCGAATCCGCACCTCTTGGGTCACAGCCGGCTACTCACCCGCTCCACCAAGGTCGTAGAAAAGTATAAAATAAAATACAACAATTAGTTTTCAGACGGTCAACTACCACGCAAAAGACCCATCTTTAAAAATGTTAGCAGTGCCAAGCCGCCCTCGTCCCCGACCCACCTCGACGCATCACCCGTCCACGCTATCACTTCGTTTGCTCGCCTCCTTAGGGTCGTGGCGTGACATTAAATACCCTATAACCTTCCAAAGAATTGGGCTATCAAATCTAAAAAGATTTTTTCAAATCCGACTGTTAATTCTAGAGATTTGCGCGTTCAAACAAAAAAACAATCACTTCAGCGTAGATTATCATTGGAAATGTCCATTTTATGACCATTTTTGACCCTGATGATTGGGTTCGAACGGTAACAATCTAAATTGGATTGGAAAGGTGGAACAATGAATTTGGGATCAGAATTTGGAATCAATGGAATCGGTATTTCATCTGAGAATTCAAATTAATTATAGATGTTAATTGTCTAGGAGATAAAAGGTTGAAGGTTCCGGCTCACCACAGGGGTGCTATTCAGGACCAAACAATGCCATATAGTATATCTATACTATCTATAATAATATATTTGACGACAGTGGACGGAAGCCTGCTTGAGACGCAGAAGATTGCGGGTTCACGGGACAAATGTATGTATAATCTGCAAATATTTGTGTCAGATCTGGGTGTTTTCTATGTATAATATGTATGTACTCGTATTTACAATAAAGTATGTCCTACTAATATTATAAACGCAAAAGTTTGTGAGGATGGATGTTTGTTACTCTTTCATGCAAAAACTACTGAACGGATTTTGATGAAACTTTACAGTAATATAGCTTATACATCAGAATAATACATAGGGTACTTTTTATCCAGGTACCACGCTTGCGAAGCTGTGGGCAGAAGCTAGTTATTAATATATCAGTCATTTAGTTCCCATAAGCTCTGCTTAGTTTGGGGCTAGATGATGCTGTGTGAAAAATGTCCAGCATTATTTATTTTATTTTTTAATGTAGATAAAAAATGCTTTATTGCACAAGATAAAACAAGTACATAGGTGAACTTAATGCTAACTAACATTTTCTTCCAGCCAACCTTTGTGTTTAGTTCGTCCATAAAAAAATATTAAAACCGTTAACAAGGATTTGACCTTCATTCTGTATTCAGATACTGTAAGTATCTGGGAGTACAAATTAAAATTATTTATTTATACAAACTAATAGAACATAACAGATTCTTTGAAATGGCATGTACTGCAACACCCGGACACGGAAATATCTGCAGAACAAACAAACATTTTTCTCACAACGAAAATCGAATACTTGAATGGGAATCTGTTCATCTCTTGAACTAAAGCTGAGTACTCTGCCACCACGCTACCCAAGTCGTTTTATTATACTACCCTCTGCCCAGCGTTCAAAGTAGCCTATGCATGGCTGCTTATGTTACTCGCTTCATTTTACTTTCCGTCCATATAATGTAATCAAATGGGAATGTCCTCTTTTTTCGTTCATTTCCCAAGAACACGTTCAAAGGAATTATATTACATTTTCCTGTAACCCAACTTCAACCACTGCTAAATTACATAGAGTCCAAAGTATCTCACGTAAAATCTAGGTTAGTTACATAGAACATGCAATAGTTACTTCTGGTACAAGAAATTTTGAACGTCTACAGGGGATGTGTTGTACATCTGTGAACTCCTCTCTACGGTTATGCGGAATCCCGCATGATATTGATTTAGACGACCCCTGTGGCGCAGTGGGCGAAAGCCCGCCTCAGACGCAGAAGGATGCGGATTCGATTCCCGCCACAAGACAAATGTTTGTTTCGGGCCTGGGTGTTTTATGTATGTATTAACAAAAAAAAGTATGTATAAGTAGTTTATCAGTCATGTACTTCCTATAACACAAGCTCTACTTACTTTGGGGCTAGATGATGTTGAGTGAAAAATGTCCAGCAGTATTTATAAATGTAAGTACTAAGTAAGTATCTAGTAAATCGATTACGCCTATAGGCTATAGAACTGCAAAATGTAAAAACTTGCGGAGATTCATATGTAACTATTTCTTTCGTACAAAATACTTTGAATTTCTGTCTGTCCATGAAATAATGTCTACGACAATCCTATCCTATCCTACTTATTTAAAAATGCGATAATTAGGATGTTTGAATGTTTATCTATTCATTATTAGCCTCTGCCTACGGCTTCGCCCGCGTGGTACCCGGATAAAAAGTGGCCTATATGTTATTCTAATGTATACGCTGTATTACTGTAAAGTTTCATCAAAATACATTCAGTAGTTTTTGCGTGAAATAGTAACAAACACCCATCCTCACAAACTTTCGCGTTTATAATAAGGATTAAAAGCGGATTAAAAGCGGATCCAAATGTTTTCCTAGCTCTGTGGTCTCACGTAGACTAGCATCAAGTTTACAGTGAACCGATTGCCGTTGTTAATGTACGTATTGGCTTGCACTGATATCTTGTCTTTACCTATGAAATTGCCGTTTTGTCGAACTGGCCACTTTGAACTAAAATATTTGCAGTTTACCTTGCTATTCTAAATTCTAATATAAATTTTTAATGCATGATATTATATTTTCAAAAACAGGTTATTCTTTTGTTTTTTTTACTGTTTTGTTTTGCCCCAATGCATCATTTGCAACCATGCCCTTCTTATTCATTTAGCAGCGTGCTGAAAGTTGTCTGCTTCTATCTTTTAGTGTTAGAAAAGGACAGGATTAGAGTAATCGACCTGCCAAGAGATCATTGATACGAGGGATAGACACTTAAACTAGCTATATTCGAGGAAACAATGCGACACAAACGGCACGCCAACTAACGAATAGTACTAGTCGGGAGTTGACGACAAAAACGGCCAAGTAATTTTATCATCGTTACAACTCATTTCCTACCTGAGGGACCTTAGGGAAGTAAATTAAATCCTGAGTTTTAACGATGATATAATTACCTGTCCATTTTTGTCGTCAGCTTTTAGACTGTGGTGTTATTGGCGGATTTTAAATTTTAAAAAACCCCATACGTTTTTTGTTGTCAATTGCAATTTTTCAATCCGACTGGTAGTTTCAGGGTATAGCGCTTTACATTTTTCTGAAAATGTAAAGCGCTATACTCTGAAATTATATAAAGAATTGTTTCCTTGTACACAACACAGAACACAAACAAACTTTCTATAAAAATTATCTCGAACTTTTTTTGATGCGTCCTTTCATCGCAAGTAAAAAGAAAATGATTCAATAACTAGTTTATTTATTTAAATAACAAACGCCAACAGCTTAGGTATCTACACATAGTTTGTCTTAACAATAGGGTTATGTTCTGATAACATAGGCCAATTATAGGCGGGGTGCCATGTCGGTCAACCTTCTCGTGTGCCTGTGGGCTCTTGTCGCTTATGGATCAGACGGATCCGGGGTGAACGGAAGCATATGGGACGGTGCGCCTCGTTTAAGCCCGACAATAACTTCTCATACGTGGGATCTTATTGTCGAGCAACTAATGGACTGACCGGAGGGGCCCCTCCGCGTGTCCCTATGAGCCGCATGGGGCACAGTGGATGGGGCAGCATGGTGGGCTCGTGGAGGAGCACTATGGGAGGGCCGGGGCGGTGTATGCTGCTCCGGTGGGAGGGGGCGCCCTTTTAAGGGCGCGGATGAGGGCTTGGCGGGGCCCGGTGTGGTCCCGTCTTGCGGGGTGGGTGTGCCCTTTTCAGGGCGCACCGTGGAGGGAGGGCCAGGGCGGCTTTCGCTGCTATGGTCAGCTTGCACGTCCCAATGATCTTCGAGGCTATACCGGCAGGGCTTCCCATACCGGTCAGGCTTGGAGTGAGGGGGCGCCCTTTTCAGGGCACGGATGAGGGCTTGCGCGTCCCAATGATCTTCGAGGCTATACCGGCAGGGTTTCCCAAGTGAATGCTAACGCGACCCCATCTTGCCCCACTACGGCGGGCGACGTTAACCGGGGGGGTTTAGTGGGTTAGTCCCACATACCCCCTTTCACCACCCCCGTGGCGGAAGGGGGATGCGTGGCATTTCCCCCTCTTAAATAAATAAAAAATAAATTATAGGCGAACACAGCATTGACAAATTATTATTATGAGATCTTTTAAGTATAAACTTTAAATACTTTAGTTGTTCTACTGGGAATTGCTCGCTGTCAATGCATCACTCGCCCCCGTCTCGTTACCGCAGTGTAATGGACGTTACATTAAGCGATGATGCTATTAGTGGCCACTATCTCGGCTAATTACGTTATAATTAGTGATGGCTTTGATGCAGGGTGCTCTGAAGAGCTGTGACCTCTGCTCCTCTGAGCTGATTATTATGTAATGAATAATAAAAAGCTTTTATTTCTTGCAAAATAAATAAAAGGTCAACTCTAAAAGAGATAAATACTAACAGACAAACAAACTTTATATTAGAGTCGCGGGAAAAAAAATATTTGAAAAAAACACCATTAAAGACATACTCGCACATTTGTATAAAAGAGCTAATGATCTTAAACGGCTGAGCAAATTCTGCTTTTCTTCGTGTTTATAGTCAGAATGTTTTGAAATCACGACTAAATTTGTATGGAAAACTTAAATCTGACTAATTTGACAGCACAGCAAAAATTGTAGATATCTCTTTCTTTCTCGTACTATCAGTAAAAGAGAGCGATAGTTTCAATTTGGTTTAGTTAGTGTACTACAGAATCGAGGCCGCTGTTTCATCTAGGTCAATATTTCCGCATTTTAAAAGGGACGTCACACAACAACTGATGATTATGATGGATGCGCATCCCATCCATCAACGCAACACGGGACCGATGTACGCCTGTTATACCCTATTTCTACGGGCAGATACACTTTTATGAACATAACGTAATTGGAAGGTGCTAAGGCTTTTTCAAGATACTAAACAGGTCTTCGCCTTTTTGGTAGAGTAGCAGATAATAAAGTTAAATTGTACATTTTGCGTTTTGATTCGGACTGACACCGATGGACTTTCAATAATATAGTGGAAAATAAACGAAACATATTTATTTATATAACTATGTACTAGTAGGTATATTAGGTATATTATATATTATTAGGTATAGTACTTTAATGCCGCAAAACTTCAGGCACCCCACATGGTTTTTATTATAGTGAATTGATAATCAATAAGTTATTTGTTTGAGTTAATTATAATAGAAGATTTCTTAGACTTATTCGTATTTATGTGTTTTATCGACCGAAAAGAAGAAAAAAGTATATTGTCCCTCTCTTTTGTTTGACGGAAAAGACGCCAAACATAGTTTGTCTTCTCTTTTGTTAACAAAACGTCTTGATGTCAAACGTCTCTTCTTCGTTCTTGGGTGCGTATGCTAAGCGATCAAGACAACCGTTTTGTCTACGGAAGAGCAGACTAAAATTACTTCTCTTTCCGTCAGACGAAAGAGAGGTATGGAATATAGTGTCTTCTCTTTAGTAGACAAAATCGTTGTTTTAGGTGCTCATGCCTACTAGTGCTGGGTCTATATATTTTTCTTTTGTTATGCTACCTCATTTTACTTTTTGTGCTTTTATTTTGTCCGTGTGTCAATCGAGCCTTTTTTGATGCTGGAAACCTACACATTAAATCGTAACATAACTATAGACTAAATAGTTCTGCTCGAAATAAATATTTTCGATTCTATTCTACTAGCTTCTGCCCACGGCTTTATCCGCATGGTACCCGAATAAAAAGTAATCTATGTTTTATTCTGATGTATAAGCTATATTACTGTAAAGTTTCATCAAAATCCCTTCCAAATCAAAATTACACCTTAAATGCCTTTATTAACGATAAAACTGCATGGCCCGATGTCGTTGCTCCGCTCCCTCGTTAGCTTAATTGTCAAATTGCATATCTGTGATATCATATTATTTAAGAATAGGTTAGGCATTATTATCACAAAGCGTATAGTGTGTTGTCATAAGAACTTTGGTTGATACTTTTTAGACATTATTTAATTCTCTGACTAGTACTTTTTTCTATAAATGAGTTCACCTCGTTCGATTGGCACCACACTAAAACTGAATGAAGGATCATCAAAAAAATAACCAAGCAGAGTTTGTTGCTGATTCTTCTATGCTTGGTCGTGCGCGAAGAACCGGCGTAAATTCACATTCAAAATTTAAATTCACGTAGTTTTTAAGTTGACGTTTCTATATGATCCTTGTGATTTCAATGAATAAAAACATATTGACTTTGACTTTGACTTCAGTAGTTTTGCGTGAAAGAGTAACAAACATCCATCCTCGCAAACTTTCGCGTTTATAATATTACTAGCTTCTGCCTATGGCTTTGTCCGCGTGGTATCCGGATAAAAAGTAGCATGTGTGTTATTCTGATGTATAAGCTATATTTTTGTAAAATTTTATCAAAATCCGTTCAGTAGTTTTTGCGTGACAGAGTAACAAACATCCATCCTCACAAATTTTCACGCTTTCATTTGACAACTGATATTTTATAAATCCGAATTTTGTTTGAACAAATCCCAACTACAAATTTTAACAATGAAACGTTAATTAATTACCGGCTCAATCGCTGCGGTTTTATCGAGGGGTCCGGTGGTGCGCTCCGCTGCATGCTATCGCGCTTTCACTAATCCATCATCATCACCATATAGAAGTCCACAGCTGGGCAAAAGCCTCTTATGATTTTTGGCGACCTCTGAGGCGCAGTGGGCAAAGGGCCACAGAAGGTTGCGGGTTCAATTCCCGCCGAGAGAAGAATGTTTGTATGATCTACAAATATTTGACTATTTAAATATAATTCGGAGCAAAATGTACAAATTATTGACCATTAGCTTCTGCCCACGGCTTCGCCCGCTTGGTACCCGGATAAAAAGTAGCCTATGTGTTATTCTGGTGTATAAGCTATGTTTAATACAAGGTGGAGAGACGAGATTGATGATTATGAAGGCGTACTGTGGTATCAAACTGCAAAGCATAAGAAAGAATGGAAAAAGAAGAGGGAGGCCTTTGCCCAGCTGTGGGATGAACTTTAAAATATATTTTGTATGTAATAATTATAAGTTATTCAACTACTATTTAAGGCTTATATAAATAAATAAGCTATGTTACTGTAAAGTTTCATCAAAATCCCTTCAGTAGTTTTTACGTGAAAGAGGAGCATTCATCCTCACAAACTTTCGCGTTTATAATATTAGTAGGATAGGATTGGACCGGCACTCAGGTTAGCAAGAAAGAAAAAAGAAAGAAAATACATTAATTGACACATAAATTTTACAGAGAGGATATAGGTAGGAAGGAATATAAATCTATAGGTACATATATCGCCCCCTTTTGTAATGGGCTGAAAGCACAAAACTACCAATTTATTCTACGAATTTCTTCGTATCAAATTGTATGACGTACCCCGAACATTGCTCTTTCTATAGAGCGCTGCTTTACACTGAAGACACAAAACTACCAATTTGTTCTACGAATTTCTTCGTATCAAATTGTATGACGTACCTCGAACATTGCTCTTTCTAAAGGGCGCTGCTTGAGACTGAAGACACAAAGCTACCAATTTGTTCTACGAATTTCTTCGTATCAAATTGTATGACGTACCCCGAACATTGCTCTTTCTATAGGGCGCTGCTTTAGACTGAAGACAAAAAACTACCAATTTGTTGTACGAATTTCTTCGTTTTAAATTGTATGACGTACTCCGAACATTGCTCTTTCTATAGGGCGCTGTTTTACACTAAAGACACAAAACTACCAATTTGTTGTACGAATTTCTTCGTATCAAATTTTATGACATACTCCAAACATTGCTCTTTCTATAAGGCGCTGCTTTACACTGAAGACACAAAACTACCAATTTGTTGTACGAATTTCTTCGTTTTAAATTGTATGACGTACTCCGAACATTGCTCTTTCTATAGAGCGCTGTTTTACACTGAAGACACAAAACTACCAATTTGTTCTACGAATTTCTTCGTATCAAATTGTATGACGTACTCCGATCATTGTTCTTTCTATAGCGCGCTGCTTTACACCTTGTGGTCCGTGCAATGGGCGTACTTAAGTTGATAATGGAAAAGACATTCCTGATCCGCATTCAGTTTAATGACTATTGAGCTTAAGCTAGAAATATTCAGTAACATTGCAAATATAATTTTTCTAGATAAAATATTATGTAGAAAGTTAAATTGAAACTTTTATTTCAAGTCGGTAAAAGCGCCGTGTCCAGCCCCATTCGCAAAATTGTGCAAATGTCCAAGTCAAATGCGTGTCTGACTCGTAAAACATTTGGGTTCTGTCTATTCCGTGGACAGAAAATGTTGCAAGAAACAACGTTTTTACCACCGTTTCACATTGCATGCAATATAAACAAAAAACTAACATGTACTTACACGTCTGTATTCCCCATGGTAGACAAACATTACATTTGGCATATATTCGCCTTTTGCAAGTAGAAAGTATTCCACGTGACATGTTCTTTTCATTACCGCTTATTGGAGCACTAATTGATTGATATTTTTGATTCGAGAACATGTCGGGTTCCTCAAAATGTCGTTTCAATCACGTTTAATTGCGCACATACATTTTTCAATGTAAAAATCGATTATTTTAATAGTCGTGTTCGAGCTCACGACCTTCGGATCGAAAGTCCCTGATACAGCCCACTAGGCCAACACGGCTCTCATGACACTGCATGATAGGAATTAAACTCTTGCGAGCCGCAAATTCACCACACTGGTTTTCTCACCATCAAGGTCACAAGGCATTTTTAAGAGCTATCCTACCTAGTAACTGAACACATGGTAACCAAAGCAACACCAAACTATATTATGTCGAACTAAAACACTCTCTGCTCACAAAAATATTTTGCCTTTACTTCTTTACTTATTTCCTTTACTTTCCTTTAAGGATCGAAGTTAATTTATTTTTATCTAATTCACAATGTAAGCACCAACTGCTTTTCACTAACCATGATGTGTACACATGTTTTAGAATGCCATCTAGCTCTAAACATTTCTGAGTTTTTGTATGTATTTTAATCCGATTATATTCTGTTTTGTGTGCCAAATAAATAAATCAATAAATACCAAAAGGTCTATGCTGAGTTTAAACTATGTACCAACGTTGACCGTATCGACGAGATCTCCAGGCAAAAAATAATAATAATTCTGGACATTTTCACACAACATCATCTAGCCACAAAGTAAAAAATATTTTGTCGTCGCGTCGTAGTTATAAGGTCACATAATTTGTATCCTTTCTTATCTTTCATTATCTGGCATAACTTATACCACAAAATATTCATGCAAATAGACACGGAACCCCAAACCGAGCTTACGACGCATCAAAGCGTGAAAATTGTTTGCGGAAATAAAAAATCTGGCAACACAGCGTCGGTTATTTATCGCACCGGGGAAAATATCGGCATATTCGGGAGTCACGCGCGCGTTACATGGCAACACAGTGATTTGTGGCGGGCAGCGTAACGTATAGTTATGATGATTGACTGTGAGTTGTGCTTTAGTGGCAACACTGCCTTACTTTCAGAGGGGGTGCATTCATGTGTGGATGTTATTGTTTATACCTCTATATCTGTTTTTATATATCTGATTGTATATATATCTCGGGAATAGCAATACTAAGATCAGTGCAGATGCCAAGTAAAAATTTAAGTCTCACCTAAGAAAGAGTTTGATTCTCTTTTAGGTAAAAGCAACTCTTAATATATATTTTGTGACGATTTCTCAGTTTTGTACGGCGCAGCCACCCGGTACCACTTTTGCTTGTGAAAATATAATTTATGAAAACGCTTGTAAAAATTTATGATTTTAGAAACATATAAACATTTTTATTCCAAAAACTATCCTGAACTTGACTGAACACGTACTGCACAATCGGTGAAGGCACCGACTAAGTTTCTACTCATTCCGAGAGTCTTCATCAGGGTGAGTGGTTGCGACTTTCTCCTTCCGCGTCGATCTGTGCACGGCGTGACCCGTGAAAATTCCCGTTTTTACAATATGAACATATAAACATATATTTTTTTTTAATTCTAACACTGTCTTCAGTGCAATGCTTTAATGTGCTTGAGAACTAAATTGAAAAGTTAAAAAACTTCAATCAGTAGATTTAGTATTTTCGACTGAACCTAACTCTAATAAAAATATTATAGCCACGTATGTATCATTATCATAGGATGCAAAGAGTGCCATGACAGATGGTCTCTCACTCTTTTCCACCGAATTCCAGCATCTTTAGAATGTCATACAACCGAGTAGTCTTTAGTGAAAATGCAGCACACCTCTCGACACCCTTTAGCCGTTCACACCAACGTTGCCTCTCCACTGCCTATCGTTGGCGGCACATATGGGGCCCGTTTAGTGGACGGCGAGTTATCACCTATGGTTATGGAATGGTATGGAATGGCCGTTTTCCATTCCATACCATTCCATAAGCATATACTCCTGCAAATAGCCTAGTTTTTTTTCAATTATTTCTACAGTTGCCAGCCACAAGAATACCTTTTTTTTTAAATAATGTATTTTTACAAAAAGGCTTTTAATTTTCGTATCGGCTCCACTAATGCCTGTAAAGGTTCCAGGCAAGCCTGAGATTTAAGTGAATAAAGGGAAATAATAATATTTTTTTATTTCTGGTAACACAATAAAATACACGTATAAATACAGGGCCCATTTTAAATTAACCTATGAAGTTAAATAACCTTCTTGAACAAAGTATTTTTGTATGTCATAAGAACAAAGATAGTTTAGAAGAAGAAGTTTTTTTTTTCAAAGATAGTTATTTTTATTGAAGCCTTCACAAACGAAGAGATTGATAATCATAAAAACACAACGAATAAGCCGGCATTCGGTAGAAACGGAGAATTTTATCGTCTTAAGGCTCGTGATCCATACTTTCCCAAAGAAATAAAAAATACGACATCTCGAATCTACAAAGAAATTAAACGAAACATCTTAAACGTACTTTAAACAAATCGCGTCAATATAAAAGAATACGTTCTCATTTCACTAAAATCCCGCTCAGCAATTCTCCCTAGCAGCCTTTATGTAGAACAGTTTAAAATGAATAAAAATATAGGACGCGTTTTCTTGTTCTCGCTTTGAAAACATTGCATGGTAGAAAAGTAGAAAATACTTAAGCATTAAGTCCGCCTATTGTTCACTTTTCATAAGATGTACCTACAATAAAGTGTTAATTAATAAATAAATGAGTCAACCTTCTTCGATTTGCACCAAACATATGTTCATCCTACTAATATTATAAACGTGAAAGTTTGTGAGGATGGATGTTTGTTACTCTTTCATGCAAGAACTACTGAAAGGATTTTGAAGAAACTTTACAGTAATATAGCTTATACATCAGAATAACACATAGGCTTCTTTTTATCCGGGTACCACGCGGGCGAAGCCGTGGGCAGAAGCTAAATTTCAATATTACTTGTGCCTGTAAGTACTAGCCTCTGCCCATACCCGCCAAGAGTTCCTTAGTTAACTACACTCATTTTATTATGTTAAGATACGAAATGAAGGCATATTAAAGACTTTTTTATTTTATAATATAATAAAATGGCTTGAATAAAACTAGATATTTATACCTAAACCAGAAATAAAATTGCATTCAAGCTGTGGGAATTTCAGTATATCTACTATAAATTCTTTTAGGTATCTACGTTCCTCACACTTGACCGGGGAACATCTAAGCTAACGAGCTGTCTCGTTCCCTCTTCTTCAAGATGACAGCTGTCTCTTTCAGGCACGAGCAATGTGTGCTGATTTTACGCGTCGTTCTCAAATCCGAATTTTGCGAAGACTTCATTTTAGAGCGTCGAAAAATTCGGAATTTAAGAATTTATTGGGAAATGCGAAATTCATTTCCGATATCTATTTCGGACAAGTTTTTGATGTACCTGGATAAATATTAAATTCTGAAAAGATAAGATAAATATTTGTTAATTCTCATTAGGTATTTCTTAGTATAAGCTTGTGATAAGACCGCTCAATATTCCACGTAGGTTATACCTATTGTCTTTGAAATTCGTTTGAAATTAATGTGTAAAATTTAACAAACAAACACATTCACCACTCCAATCCCCATGACAGAGCTTTTCAGATCCATACTCATTTTAGTTTTTTAGTTTTTTCTAGCGGTGGTGCGATAGTAACTTAATAATTTATTTCTATACATTTTTTTTATAAAAAATTAGGGAAACATTGAAAATATTTATAAATTTACACGATACGGATATTAAAAGGATTAGGATAAGGATCAGCGGAGTTTATGCATATAATATATTACAGGTTAATATTATTAGTGCATAATGAAAAAAGCTAAGGAAATATATATATCAGGATCTACGGAAGAAAGAAAGATTAATATTAGTAGAAAGAGGAACATAAGAGGAAATGAGATCATGAAATAAAGAGGCATGATCATACAATTTGCAGGCAAAGATTATGTGGTTAAGGTCACCCAATTCATCTCAATTTGGATGGTTCAAACTTAGTAATCCAAAAGTCGAAAACGTTATTCTATCGGCACCAGTCAGGGCCGGACTCAATCGCCACGGCTCACTGGATGCACTGTGCATTCAGGTGGGAAATAGTGGATTTAGTGGAGATCGCCAGGGACGAGCTAAGGGATTTATTGGTAGTAGATTGTCAAACATTTTCACTTAGGTCCACTTAGTTAAGTATTTACATACTGAACTCCATTCTATAACTAAATTCACCCACATAGCTGTTAAAATTAACACTTTGGAATGGCAAATTTATACAGATTTAGGTACTCCCCAAAGATACACTTTCCTCCACACTTTTGAAAACAGTTCTCTTTTATTACTTTTAATAAAAATAACATACTTTTAACTTTTTTAAATCTAAAAATAGCTTCTTAAGATCCTGAGCAGTGTTTTCTTTTAAATACACTTTTGGGTACAGTTGTGCATTAAATAATTGTGTACACTACGTGAACACGATTCCCCAGCGTTTGTTAGTACTGCGAGCGACTTATATGGCCTGCATTTGTCAGTCGTGAACCAACAATGGATAAAACTACTTTAACAAAAATACTAACATTTTATCAAACAATTGAACCTCTTTCATCTTGCTACCTCTTTTTAAAACATGCATTATACAACACCTAATCAAGTAACACCAATGCACAATTAATATGATGGCTTGTTTACTGTCAATGTCATTTAAAACCCATTAATCAAATACATTGGAAATTAAACATTTTAATGGCTAGCGCAGTTGGAAGATCGCCAAGCGAGATTGCCAATGTTTTGCGTCGCGCAAAGTTTCTGCGTGATATTTCAGACTTCAGCAGTTTTGATATTTGTTACAAAAATTGCTGAACGCATTAAATATTAAATTATTTCTCTAAATAATCTATATTTAGAGAAATAATTTAATATTTAATTTGTAGGTGTTAATACGGTATATCAACAGTCTATAGAAGTCTGGACATTATGCCTCCTCCTAAGATGTCATGACGAACGACCTTTCCACTAATTTTGCGCCTTCTTTCAGGTGTCTTGGGTCCGGTTCGTGGTTGCTATTCGGTTTTTTTTCTCTAGCAATTGTCATCGGTTTTCAAATAGGTTTCACTGCCACAATTCACTAGAGGGCACGATAGACGACGGAAAACACATAGAAGATATTTTTAAAAATTTGCAAATCTAGCCCCATGTTTAAAGTCTTGATTCGTCCCTGGGCCAAATGACCAAATTTTCTGAGCCAAGTATTGAGGAGTATATCTTACTAGCGTCGCATCACCCATCCGCGCTATTACTTATTTTGCTCTGCTCTTATCGGTCGCAGCGTGCTGTTAAATGCCTTAAAACCTTTCTTAAAAATTGGAATATCAAATGCAAAAATATTTTTTCACATCCGACCGGTAGTTGAACAGATTTTGATAAAACTTTACAGTAATATAGCTTATACATCAGAATAACACATAGGCTACTTTATATCCGGGTACCACACGGACGAAGCTGTGGGCAGAAGCTAGTAAGATAACAAATCTATCCATGGATTATCATTTCAGGTTTTTGATTCTGAGCTCAGATGAGGTAATATTATGGTTGAATGTATCATACAAATACAATACAAAAACAAACACGATCACAACTGTATCCTCCCTCCATGATGGTCATCCTCAGATAACTCAGTGAGCCGATCGCCGCTTATTGGAATAGTAACCAACGACACATGAATTCGAATTGATGGTAGGTATTACGACCATGTAGCATACCAAATAAGGGGTAGTCAGAGGCATGTACAACATATATTTGCTACATACCCGCATTTTTGCAAGTTATTAGTACACCACGCGACAGTTTGCAATCCCATCGCCGCTTATTGGAACACTAGGTAATCGAAGATGTGTCTTTGAACCTTTGAAGAGCCTTTGAATGTTTGCTTCGAGGGCATTCCAGTTGCCTTACCATGTTTTCCTTCACCCATTTGAGCACATGTTAAAAATCGAATGGAAAAATACATTGGACCACGATCAGGTTTGTCTACGACCTTGGACCTTACCGGATTAGAAGTCGGGAAATATAGCCATAACACCACTCCGCTCTTTAGATAATGAAGATGAAGATAATGGAGATGAAGATAATGGAGATGAAGATAATGGAGATGAAAATAATGGAGATGAAGATAATGAAGTCATTGAAACTACAGTAGTAAGAGTGACGGTGGAATTACAGAGCCTGGTAATAACTAGCGATTGTAAAACATAGTAGAATGCTGACGTAAGCCTAAGCCTTGTCAGGGCTTTATCGATGAGTAAATAATATCTAGGGCGCGCCACTATACAAGGGGCGGATTACTCGTGGTGAAAGGTAAACAATTATGGCTTTTGGTTTGAGGTAAAAAGACGTCTAACACGATGGTAAGTGATGAAACGCAGGTAAAATTTGATTTGCAGACCTGATTTTTGACTCAAAAATAAATAAATTAGGCTACTTATTCGCATGCATGTAAAATGGGTAATGATATTTCATTGCTTGGGACGGTATCTATAAATCACTTTCGAGGTTAGCTTACCATTTTTTTTAAACTGATGTTCTCTTCCTGGAAATATAATGTTTCAAAATACCAATCGATGTCTTCAGGAGAAAAGTTAAAGAGCACTGTCTCTCTAAATTATGTATGGTATATGTTTTATAGTATCTATATATTTATTTATATATACATATATATTTATACTTATATGTTTATTTATTTTTTGTAGTTTAAGTAACTAAAGTTTTATTTTCTTTCTGTACACGATTCTGCCTCTATAATTACCTCTCTCTAGGTTTGCTGGAAGAAAACTCTTTTTAGGATTAAGCTCGCCTTTGTACATGTCATTTAATTCTGCCTTTTTTGTAATTGTTTATTTGTGTGTATTATAAAGAATAAAGAACCATTTCCATTTTAGTTACGTTTTAAATTACTGTAAACTCCCTCTCCACTTTTAACTTTTCTGTAATATTGTAAAGTTTCATTAAAATCCGTTCAGTATTTTTTGCGTGAAAGAGTAATGAACATCCATCTTCACAAACTTACGCGTTTGTAATATTAGTAGGATGGTTCGGTTTTTCAACGATAACTGTAAAAGACAATTACACATTGTTCAGTTGTTCATACCATCTGAACACTATGTCCTATAGTGACCTGTCATTACTCTGCTGTGTTTGAATGATTGACCTTTGTTTACTGAATGAACGCATGTAAAACAGGTGATTTAATTACGACACAGTAAACATCATTACGTGCGATACCTATGGTGCACATGTACATGTACCTATGGTACATGTACCTATGGTACATGTCTACTGCATCGTATTTATTTGCCTTTCAACTTCTAAAATGGTTCAGAACCACCTACTTGTCGGTAAACATTGTGATATTTTTATCACAATGATGTCACAGTGTTAAACACAGTGTTTTATTTGATTTTATTTCTTAGGGACAAAAAACAGTAATACATTAGTAAGTAATAAATACTAGAAACATAATTTAAAAAAATATTAACAACACCATTATCCACAGCTTGCAGTTATAGTTATAAAACTTGCTTAAAGATAAAGAAAGCGAAAACTCTAAACTTATGTTAGGTACTATCAACTTGTGCCAAATTCACTATAGGTACTTATTTAAGTATGTACCTAAGTTATATGAAATTTCATAGGTACCTACTGTAATAAGATTTTTTTAAATAGTTATGTACTACTACTTACATATTATTATCGCTTGCGATTGTAAATCAATGGTGTTTTATAGTCTGTGGTATAGAAACGTCCGTATTTCTTCACCCGCAACAATAAAGTATGAGACATTGATTCTACGTTGACTTCATTGTCAAGAATTACGAAACTTGATGCGTGCAAAATGTCACATAGAAAATAAAATAGATACCACCTAGTGGATAGGTATACCTACTTAATTCGTGATTAGTATACTTAATTATATATTCTAATCAACTACTAAATTTAAACTGTTGCTCTCTTTTACTGATAGTGCAAGCAAGAAAGAGAAAGCTTCCCCCCTACTATCCCCTTAGAGGTGGACAAGATAATTAAATCGCTAAAAAATAAAAAAAGCACTGGCTACGACGACTTTTCTACCCAAGTAATTAAACTAGTTAGTAACTCTATATCTCCCCATCTAAGCTACATTACCAATCTTGGATTATCTGATGGCGTTTTCCCAGAGCGCCTCAAACCAGTAGTAGTCAAACCCATTTATAAGGTGAAGGGAGAAAAAAACGACATAGTTAATTACCGCCCGATAGCGCTTTCGTCCGCATTCTCCAAAATATATGAAAAAGTAATATTCAATGCACTGAATTCATTCTTAGACAAAAACAATATACTAGCAAATGAACAGAACGGATTTAGAAGAGGAAAGTCGATAAATTTAGCTATTTTTAATCTTTTAACTAAAGTAATAAGATAAGTAGATGAACGGACGCCTATATGTGCCATATATATGGACATGACAAAGGCGTTCGATTATGTAGATCACGGAATACTCCTGGACAAACTTTTTCGATACGGAATTAGAGGGAATGCACATAACCTTCTAAGATCATGCCTCGAAAATAGAACGCAATATACAGAAGTAACAAGAATATGTACAATAGCTAAGGAAGAAATTAGGTTTATGTCTAATGGAAGAACAATCAAGTATGGTGTCCCGCTAGGTAGTGTACTGGGACCATTACTATTCTTAATCTATATCAACGATCTACCCCTAGTCACAAAACATCCTATGGTCCTCTTCGCTGATGACAGTACTGCCATAGTAAAATGGGCATCCGTTGATACGTATGAAACCGAAATTAATGACACTTTACATAATATAATAGACTGGCTTGACAATAATAATTTAAATGTAAACCTAAATAAGACAAAAATTATGCATTTCTCTCAACGTAAGCCCATACCTCAAATAAAAACGATATACAAAAACCAAATAATAGAGAACACGACAATTACAAAATTTCTGGGTCTTGTAATTGACAGACAACTAAACTGGAACATACAAGCTGAAGAGCTATGTAAGGCGCTTAGTAAATTCGCATATATGCTCTACAAACTCCGGAAAGTAGTTGGTCTAGACGCGCTGAAAACGGTTTATCACAGCTATGTTTCTTCTAAATTACGCTACGGCATTATGTTTTTCGGAAACTGTACTGAAAGAGAAACAATCTTTAAGGCGCAGAAGCGATGCATAAGAGCAATGTATGGTCTGAAGACCACCGATAGTTGTAGACCCTACTTCTTATCTTCAAATATATTAACAGTTCCGGCACTGTACATATATGAAATGGCTGTCTTTGTGAAAAGCAACAATAATATGTTTGAAAAACCAATTAACACACGCAGTAGACGCGACCAACAACGCCTCTGCTTTAATAGCGGTAAAACCGCATTGCTTCAAAAAAGCTTTTGGGGCATGGCACCGAAAATCTATAATAAACTGCCCAGAAACATAAAGTTGCTACCATTGACATTATTTAAAAATAAACTAAATAAACTACTGACATCAAAATGCTATTATAATATAAATGACTTTTTATTAGATAATAATATAAATATTGATGAATCTGTCAAATGAATGTATTAATTAATTATTATTTAACCAGTTTAATCTTTAATGTGTTTTGTAATCCAATATTCTGATATGTATGACTGATATGTATATTTGCATGCCCTCGATCTAGGCAAAACATGTACGGTGCTTACCCTTTACCATTCTTCCATCTTTGTGACCTATGTTTGCAAATAAAGAATTTGATTTGATTTGATTTGATTTTCAATTTTAGTATTTTTAGTGCTGACAAATTAGTCAGATTTAAGTTTTACAAACAAATTTAGTCGTGATATCAAACCATGCTGACTATAAACACGAAGAAAAGCGGCACGTAAACTGATTTGACAGGATTAAAATTCTTGCCTCTCTTTCATGCCTCTGATTCTGTAGTATATTAACACTTTTGTTAATATACTACAGAATCGAGGGCATTATCACTTTTTACCAGCTTTTCCTATCCTCAAAGATTTGCTAGAACAAAACTATTATTAGAGTTAAGCTCGCCTATGTAGGTATGTAGGTACATAAATGTTCAATACCACATATAGTGTAATACCATACATACCTCTAAGTACGTTTTTTTGTTTTATTCCTCGTGTGTTACAATAAAGAAATAAAAGAAAAACTGTGTGTAATTTTATATGTCTCATTTAATATTATATAAAATTTAATTTTAACGTTCTCCTTCTAATTAATTCAAACTTCCTACACAATTCTTTTGAAATCAAATTACAATCAACTTCGTGGGATCTCGCGATCTCAATCGCTGGATTGCCACAATTAAAAATTCCTTTTATCCTGGCAACATTCCAAGGTATGAAAGGCTGAGTTGGCATCCCGTTTCGCGCTAAAATAAAAATTAATTATTATTGCTCGGTCAATAAGCGAATGAAAAGAGGGGCAATTTAGAGCGTAGGTTATGTTTATTAATTGTGTTATTCTTTTGAATAAAATGATAATATTGAATAAACATAAAATGTCTGATTATTTAGATGATAAAAACTCTTGGGATTGAAAATGCTCCAACTCGATAAAAAAATGTAGATACCTATTGTTTTGTAAAAGGATCATTTAATAGAATAACCAGCCTTGTTTTCTTGCCTTACTTTCCTGGCTTGATCGCGGAGGAACAGGCAATAGATAAAATCAACGTTTCAAAGTGATCCTTGTGATTTTAATGAGTAAATGAATTTTGACTTTGACTTTGATATTTGACTTTGAATCGAGGAAATCATGATCAAAATAAAACTTGATCTTCATTTTGATATCTCAGGGAGGCAACGCGTGAAATATACCTCTGGTATTGCAAACGTACATACGATAATCGCTTACCAACAGAAGTCGGCATGTTTGTTGCCTCTTAGTAGTATAAAAAAACTGCGCAAGACGTGTCTCGTCTCGATACAGTATGGGTCCCGAAATTACTTTAAGAAAGAAAGAAACTTACCGAGTTTATTGGACAACTGGACAATTTGCACTGACAAAGGTTGCGGGTTCGATTCCCGCTGCGGGAAAAATGTTTGTATGACCTGCATTCATTTGTCTCGGGTCTGAGTGTTATCTATGTATAATTATGTATGTTTTTACAAAAAAAAAGTATATAAGTAATATATCAGTCATGTAGTTCCCATAAAATAAGCTCTGCTTACTTTGGGACTAGATGATGCTGTGTGAAAAATGTCCAGCATTATCTTATCTATTTTATTCAGAAAAATTAAGATCTCTTGAGTGTTAGTTAGGGTTGCCACAGAAAAAAACACATTGATAAAAGTGCGTTAACATGGGCTATTCTTTGAGAAATAATTGCTAGTATGCACTAATCTGTTACTTCATAAGAATCTCCGGTTATAATCGGCCACTGAAATCCGTCAAACTGACTATTGCCAGGTCCTACCGAACGCTGGTTCATAGAGAAACATTTTCATTTTTAATTCTTTTTTTCCAAATTTTCTCTCGATAGGCTTTACATTGAGGGATAAATCGGGAAATAAATACCACATAGAGGGATCTATATCTGTCTTTGTCGAGAAGAAATCCTAAAAAGGAAGGATTTACCCATATCAAATTAAACCCTAAAATTTAAAAGCCTATAAGTCGACCTAGATATAATGAAACCCCTAATTATTAAAATTCCTCACCACTCGCCGCTATACAATAGAATTGCATTAAATGCGGTCAAGCAATATGAGTTTTGAATGCGCTGCGAACCGCGGCGGCGCGGTCATTACAAATTGATTTGGGATTTAATGAACGTTCATAAAATACGAGTTATTGACACGAAATTAATCAAATTAAATAATTAGGAATTTAAAATACCTACTTTCGTTAGTATTTTTAAACGCGACGCCTACTTATGCGCTATTTTTTTATTATACCCACATAACTAATAATATCTAATGAATCGTTTTTATATTTTAATTATTCAATAAATCTACTTTAAAAAAACAAAACTTGAAGTCACTCATTTCATCTTAGTTTAAAAGTCTCAATGCGCTTTTGTTTATTTTAAAAAGCATCTTTGAAGATACACATTAGAACGCTGATTTTTTCAGGAAAACCAAGTTGAAATCGTTTTTGCTGAGAAGCGACATCTGTACATTGTTAATGAAACTACGTTATGAGTAAGCAACTGAGTATGAAAACACACCCAATTTTGTTATAGAATTTAGAATATCTATTTAGTTCCAAAGACAGCACATAGAGTTCACTGTTTTGTATTTTATTCGAAGCCTTTATTTTACTTATTCGAAGCTATATTTAAAAATGTATGACTACTAATATGATAATATATGTGGCTAATATTCATTAAATGCAGAACAATGAGCAATTTTTCACACAGCATCATCTAGCCCCAAATTTCTGCGTCTCAGGCGGACCTGCACCCACTGCGCCCCGTCTTAGTATATTTTGAAGAAAGAGGTTTTTCATATCTAATTTGGCTTCCGACCTTAGATCTAGTGGAGTGTAGTCAATATCCATTTCACTTTTGGAACATTCAAAATTACAGAGTCAAGACAACCTTTTGTTTTACCGCCAATTTTTTATTTTAATTTACTGCACAATTATAGCGAAAGGTACAGGCGTCTGCATAAAGCCACTTTAATGCTCAAGCTCGATGAAAGAGATCCAAATTCAAATTAGGCAAATAAATAAAAAGTTTTGTTAAACTTTATTTAATTCTTTCTATTCTAGTACAATTTTTCTATAAATGAGTTCACCTCGTTCTATTAGCACCACACTAAAGCTGAATGAAGAATCATCAAAAAAATTACAAAGCAGAGTTTGTTGCCTGATTCTGATAGGCTTGGGCGCGCGCGTGGAATCGGCGTAAGTTCACTTTCAAATTTTAAAGTCACGTAGTTTTTAAGTTGATGTTTCTATACAAGGATCACTTAGTCTTGTGGTTTCAATTAATAAAAACCTATTGACTTTGACTTTGAAATGTACAACCCAGCCCGCCGGCTATTGGTTTCTACAACATTACCGGCGCGTTTTTCGTTCCAAATTCAAAACTGATTCTGTGTATGTACTTAATACGATAGTTCACATGTTTTGTTTTTCTGTCAATATTCCCGCGCATGTTGGAGAAAAGTTTATTCTTCAAACCTATACATCCT
Source organism: Perizoma flavofasciatum (assembly GCA_958496245.1). Taxonomy (NCBI): domain Eukaryota; kingdom Metazoa; phylum Arthropoda; class Insecta; order Lepidoptera; family Geometridae; genus Perizoma; species Perizoma flavofasciatum. The sequence goes on from OY292437.1 coordinate 10,959,044, forward strand.
ACTATTTTAAATGCAAAAGTTTGTGAGGTTGGATGTTTGTTGAACTACTGAATAGATTTTGATAAAACTTTACAGTAGGTACCTAATATAGCTTATACATCAGAATAACACATAGGCTACTTTTATCCGGGTAACACGCGGGCGAAGCCGTGGGCAGAAGCTAGTAATCAATACAAAGAATAAGGCAGATAGTATATGCGCGGGCTCTCCACAACTAAGCGGGTTTTCGCAACAAAAATGTTCTGCAATTTCTAACATGTTTATTATAGGTACCTATGAAAAAACTAAGGAAGAAAACCGATAAATATTCAGTAGCAGTAATGTTTAAAAAAAAAAAATTTTACGAGTGTATGGTATTATGTACACCCGTACATAACACCACTATGCGTACGAACGAAATAAGAATTATAATTCGTTATTTATATTCATAAGTACTTATAAAATAATAAATAACTTTACAGAATCAAACTAAAAATAAATCATGTGTTGTAAATGAATAAATACTTTATATAAATATTGTTCTTAACTAAGTACTAATCATTAAAAAATAACCGTAGGTAGGTATCATGACAGTTCATCGCAATCATCTGCTATTGTTTGAGGCGGTCGGTGATCGACCTATTAACCTGATAAGGGGTTAACAACATTTTCATATTTAAAAAAAATATAGGCCAGAAATTATTATATGTCTGCGTTGATTATGTTAATAAAAGACAAAATAAAACTTGTTTTTATGTTTACTTTCAATCAGTTTTCTCTTGCTGTTGGTAAAATCAAAATACAAATTAAAATTCTTACCCAAACCTCAAAATAAATTAAGATATCATTTAAAAGAACTATTAAGTTACTATAGTAAAAAAGTCTAAAGTGTGAGTCGACTCGCGCACTAAGGGTTCCGTATCACACAGTGTACCCACTTATTCTTGGGTTCTATTAATAGAATTAAATAGAACTTGGTTAGGTCCATTTGAGTTGGTTAGTCATTGCTCCGTCAGAACAGTCAGGGAACCAGCGATACCCCAGGAGTTGCAAATCAATAGCCATCTACCCGCTCTCCATCAGGTAGCCCATATGTCTGTTTAATATATAAATAATAAATAAATAAATAATGCAGGATATTTTCACACAGCATCATCTAGCACCAAACTAAGCAGAACTTGTATTCATATTTGCCTTGACATAACACAAAAAAACAAAGATTTTTTTTTTAATTTTTTCATTTCATGTTGATACCCAGTATTCATTGAAATTGAGTAAAAACAATGAAATTCCAAACACGGAATAACACGGACGGCGCTGTAGTTCAAATGAATTTAAAACAAAAACTAGATTCTAAGAATGAAGACAACACAAAAAGTTGCTCGCATCTGCGAATGATTCGCGTGTGTACGGTCAGCATAGTTTGTGATACAGAGCGGCTGCGCGCGCGCATCTTTGCACACGTTATCTGCGTGGCCGTTGACCGGCTTAAACAATCGACGATTATTATTTCAGCTCTTTGAATAAATTGTGAGGACAAGCCGACGAACAAAAAGTTCTAATGTATTTAAAAAAATATAGTGTATGAATTCTGAAAATTAATAAAGTTATTAAGTGAAAACTGGAAATGAAACACGAGCATTTGATTGCTAAAACTAAATTTCAAAGGTGAAAATGAAGAAGATTGTTTTATTGTTAGTGATGGTGCCATTAGTGCAACTGGAATCCAACTTTACCAGTGCACCAGAAAACCTTATTAAGTAAGTTAAAAACGTATCTATTCAGTTTTATCTTGTTAGCAAATACTGCCTGTTCATTCTCTTTTAGAACCTAGTAAAACAAAAATGATTCTGAAAAAAAACGGTTTTGCGTAGGTAATAATTATATATCAGGGGATAATATTCTTAAGCATGTTCATTTGTTTTTTATCAGAGAAGAAATGAAAAAAAAAATCATAGAGAAGAAATGTGGGAAAAGGTTTGTGACTTCTGCAATTAATAGGTATGAAACTTTGATAATCAAACTACTTTCTCCCTTAATTCCTTAATTTCAGCTTACGTAAAATATTCTGTTCTGGGCCCAGAGCATTCGATCGTCACTCGTGTTATTTTCTCTTTCCTGGTTAAAGTAATACTTATTTATATTTTCTAACTATATCCATCAATGTATTTTTTACAAAACAATGTGTCTAAACGGCTGACCAGATATATTATGGCAATGTTTAGTAAGCAAAAAACTTAACTAACAGGATGCCAACTTGGGCTACGAAGTTATTTTAAGATGCGCTTCAAGACTGGCTTAACTCCATTACTACAGAACTCTGCTCAGCAAACCGTAGCACAACTTGATTTTAAAACTTGTAACCTAGGTAAAGTGCCTATGTTATTATTTGGGTTAGTTAAAAAATAAAAACATTATGAAAAACATTTTTTTGCAACATCTTTGATTTTGTACTTCATTTCCAAAAACCAGCATCCTCAATTTAGTCAAAACTGAACAGTATTTACAAATTTTTTTAACATAAAATTAGTGATCATCATATTTGATTTCAAACTAGATGGCAATAGTTTACCTACATAACTAAATGGGGGACGATGGGAAAATGTGATTCCCGAAAAAAACTTCCCTTTGTCCCCCAAGGGGGCCGCATATCGAGGGAGAACGGGAATAAACTAATAGTTTTGCATATAACCTCGTTTAAGATTGGTATTGTCTTTTACACTACGGTGAAAAGGTAGGTATAGGTACTAAGGTCTCTAATAAATACTATTGGTACATAATGTTATTATGTATAGTTTATTATCATAATAAATAAGTACTTAGTATGAACCACAAGGTAACTCAAAAAGGTTTCTAAAAATCAATGAATTTCCTAAATTTTTTACAGTTAATGGTAGCCTTTCACCGTGTCTGACAGTGGGCTAGAACAACAAAATCAAAGTTAATTAAAAGGATTTAGAAACGTCACTTTAAAAACTATATATAAATTTTATATTTTAAAGTGAATTTACGCCAAAAAGTAGCACCCGTGACGGAAAAGTTGAGGAAGTAATAGGTTAGCATGGTATGGGCAGAATGTTATATTACGAGAAGAGTGTTAAATATAAATGTGGATGGAAATACAAGCCGAGGCAGGCCAAAGAAAAGATGGATGGATTGTGTGAAGGATGACATGGTTAAGAAAGGAGTGAGTACTGAGATGACAGCTGATAGAGTAGAGTGGAAGAAGAAAACATGTTGTGCCGACCCCACGTAATGTGGGATAACGACAAAAATGTGATGAAAGTGAATTTACGCCAAAAACAACAGCAGGCGAGTCAAAAAACACCCGCTGTCTCTGCTGTCAGATCAAGAGTATAGAAAACGCTGACAACGCGCACCAAAATGTAATTAATTAATTCACACAGCAAACAATTACGTAGCTTTACAACGATATGTTTCAATTTATTTTCTTACCACCCTTCGTACGAATTTGCAAAATAGCATTCGATTAAAGTACAGTCAGTACACGTACTGTCAGCGACAAAAGTAGATAATAGTTTGAGTTTATTATCGACTTTTGTCGATGTTCTTTTTCATCTAAATGAACATGAAAATGGTAATTTTAGATATAGGTAATTTTCGTTTAAATTAAAGACTTATACAGGATGTAAAAAGACCCATAACGAACCGAAATCTACGCATACTGTTCATCCTAACGAGAAACATTGCGGGGAAATAATTGCTAGGAAGAGACGTTTAATTTTAGGCATAAAAAATGCTGTTTTTGTAGCGCGCAATGTAATGAACGCTGACCGCGGGTTTGTGCGCTGCTCCGGCATATGCACGAGTCAAAGCTTGGTGTGCGTATGATATTAATTGCCTTTCTGCAAATTAAAATGCGTTTTTTTAAGAAAATTCGAATAGGTTGATAATGTTTATTTAGACGAAAGTTTAATTATAATAATTATTGTTAATTCATTTATTTCAGATTATAACAAACCCATATAAAACATTTTTTTTAAACACATATTATTCACAATACAACACACACACACATTCATATAAAAACAAAACAAATCAGCTTATAAGTATTTCAGAGAAACCCAAAAAATCGCATTGAAAAATAATAATATTCATACTAAAAATTATGGAAATTAATTCCAAACGCTTGGAATTAATTTCCGTAAAGAGCTCAAAAAAAATCGAGTCATTTACCTTCTCTAGAACCATTAAATTCCCAGATCTATTCTAGTTTAAACGAAAGTCGACAGGTTCAAGAAATAAGTATTTGAGTTCTTAACGTTCCAAAAATAGGCGGACTAAATACTAAAGCATTTTCTACTAGCCAATCTAACTAGCCAATGTCCAGATTGGCGGTTGGCGTGCCACAATTCGTATCTAACTTTTGTCGCTAACTGTACCTACTTGAGCCACATGTTTAGCAAACAGATGTTGCCACTTGAGACTTGCTTCTCAGAAATAAAACAAGCACTTCTTGGTACTACGCTTACCCGCAATTTGATCCAAGAATAGACCTTTCTATTGACATTCTGTCTGCACGATCGTGTTAGGGTATTTATTTTAACTAAACTTACATGTTTCTCTACCTTATAAGCGATTCTACAATAAATCAAAATGCAAATTATTGACCCAACGTTAATCGATCAAAATTTCATTTTGACATTATTTTGACCAAATAATAATTAATTATAACTTATGGAAACTATCATGGTTTTGAACATAAAGCCAGAACGAGTTGCATAATCCACAGGTAATCTCAACAGAAATCCACTACATACCAAGATTTGTTCAAGAGGCAATTGAGATTACCAAACACAGGAATTTCAATAGAGAAGATGGTTATCAATTATCTGGAATCCTGTGGTGAGATTGTGCAAAAATCTAAAAAACATGATACCAGTTGTGCGTCAGGATATTGTTAGTGTTGTATGTCGGAGTCGAGATGTACTCGAATGTGACAGTGGAACCGGTGGTAGTGGTATTTTTCACAATAAAAGAGTGAGAAAGAGGGTAGATCGATTTGTCTGCCACTAACATTCATAACCCGCAAAAACTTCAGTTTCTCCCGTGATCATGGTACATGCAACTGTGGCGAAATATCGGGAAACATTCAAACTCACAAATCATGGTAAATATCCCGTTTTTTAGTAAAAATTCATAATTAATTGACCAAATTTTTCTTGCGTTCATTCGATCACTATTTTTTTTTCGGTTTTGGCTGCAACGACATCTCTCTGGTACGGCGCTCTATACCGACTGTAAACCCCACACTGCGATGCGAACCAAATCAGAAGATCCAGGCCCTTATTTCAGAAATAATTTCATAATTAGACAAACACCTGTGCGTTACACCGCTGGCTCAAGTAAAGCCAGTGGTAAATGCGATGATTTGATTTGCTGCAAACGTTACCAGCAGTATTTTGGAGCAAAAATCATACGTGCATGCTTAAATAGTAAGTAATCTATTTGATCATAGGAATTGTAAAACGGTTATTTTCAGATACAGTAGGTACTATCGGTGAAAGCACCGACTAAGTTTCAACTCATTCCGAGAGTCATCATCAGGGTACTAATATTATAATATACAAATACAAATACTTTATTTTACAAAAATAGTGTGCGCCTAGGTCTAGGTAGGATCTATCTGTGATCAGGGTAAGTGATCGAGACGCTCTACCTCCGCATCGCGTCGTATAACCGACAATGCGAAAATTGCGAAAGTTTTTACCACCTCTGTCCCGAACGAGATAAAGGTTAGGTTAAGTTAACAAAGTTTCGGTACAAAGAGTTAACTGTTCGATGTTTCGGTACAGTTCAATCCATAGAAACTCCGAATGAATAGGAACAGACAAAATTGACATATCAACATAGATAAAACTTCTTGATTCACAAGACACAGAATCCTAATTTGAGGTCAGAAAGTCTTCCTATCTCTCAGTTTTTCCATCTAACCTAACATCTTACATGTGCATGTACTTAAGTACATCAATAATCTCTCAGTTATAAGGCTTTACCATTTCATAACCTCATGCTGTTATATTATCGTGATGCGTAGACCTTGACACAAGGAAACGATTGTGTTCTGATGCCGGTAGATTAGTTCAAGTGTTTTTTCTTCCTTCGTGACTTCTTGTAGGTTAGGTAATTAGATTTCCTATTATTAATGCAAGTAAATACTAAGATGTTTTGATTTTATCATAATGATTATGTTTAAGGTCCCAGGTAGTTATCATAGAAGATTATTTTTGATCCTTCAGCTCTAAATCACCCACCGTTTGGAATCATTATTTGATTAGTAACTCCTTATTTTCGGCAATCTTTCCAATCTTGTCTCATCTAGAGAATAACGGACGAAGAATATCAGTTGTGTATAACAATATTCTGTATTGTTCATTTTATTGGTTTAGATTTGAGTCTTATCAAAGGTTAAGTCACTTATTTAAAAAACCTGAATAAACTCAGGTTGCCTGGTTTAGTAAAACGTTCACTTAAACATTTTAGGGATCTAGGGCTTAAAAGCGCTTAAAACAAAGCGTATCGTGTTTTGTCTTAAGAACTTGGATTGATACTTTTTAGACTTCATTCAATTCTTTGACTAATACTCCTTTCAATACTAAATGTGTTCACCTTGATCGATTGACAACACACTATAGCTGAGGATCATCAAAAAAAAAATAAGCAGAGTTTGTTGCCTGATTCTTCCAGGCTGACGTGATATAGGCGTTTTGCTTTTAAAAAAAATCACGTAGTTTTTAAGCTGATATGATATGGTCTTAGTTAATGATTGTTAATACTTTATTGTACAGCTATGATGCAAACAAAATAAATAATAAATAATAACGCCCTGACAGGGCCGATGTACCTACCAACCTACTAGGAGCTACACTAGACCTAAGCTTAACCATTGTATGTAGGACATTAAGCATGAATAAATGAAATATGAAATATGAAATAATAACACATTATGATAAAGATACAGTGGGAAGTCTTATAGTTTAAAAGTGATCTCTTCCAAAAAACCTTTGGATAGAGAGGATTATATATGATTTTGAAGTGGCTGGGGGTGTACTTTATAATTTGTTTATACTACCTTAAATAATATTATGCATAAAACATACTACAGAGAAATTTGGTCATGACTCATTTCATCCTTTTAAGATTATACTCCTTGATTTCCAGCACCCCTTGCACAGACCAGAACCACCTGCTCTTGGCTCCAGGAGTGTTGACAGCAGGAGGCACGAATCGGGTTTGCGTGTCCAGATTCTACCCGGAAGGCTCAGCTCTTCTACTTCTCTCATTGGTGACGGAAGATGGACAGACACTGAATGCTGAGAGGGAACTGCCACCAGGTAAGGCATCAGAAATAATCTGGTTTAACGAAGGTAGACATTGAAAACCATATTATTAAGAATAATCAGAATAATCGATTTATTGGTAAATACAATTTACAAACCAGTCAAATAATAATATTAACGTCAACAATAAGTATTAGGTACAATAAAATAAAAAAAAACAAACATTAAATTATGCGAAGGTAAAATAATTGAAATAGTAGTATTATTTATTTATTTAATAGTCACGTAATAGTGGGTAGGTTTACAGTCTCCACGTTATACAACGCCCTCTTGACAAGCCATGATTTTAATTTAGTCTTGAATAATGTCAGTATAGGTGGTTGTATAACTTGCTCTGTAATTTGGCAAGTCTGTGCGTTATCGTGGCGAGCTTGCCAGCACCACGGGTGTTGTACTTCGACCAGGCTGGTAACGATCTCGTGGTATAGCCTCCGCGTACCAAGTAGAAGGTTGTCGAGTCCTGCCGAGGTTAAATTCTGAGATATTATACATTTTTGTCATATTTTATAAGCACCTACTGCTCTGTTGGTGGTGGAAGATGGATGAAGAAAGAATCTGGTAGAATGAATGTGGTGACATTGCAGACCATACTATTAAGAAACTCAAATGAAACTGGGCAGGTCACTTGGCAAAGTTTGGTGAAGGCAGGAATACTGGCCATGACTATATAGCTGCTGGGTGAGGGAATACACTATTGGGGCCTTGACAGACTAACAGCTAGGTGGATAGAAAATAGGGAAACCACCCTCCAACCTTCGTTCATCCAATAATTTTATACATAACTTACGCTTTAATTATATTGTTTTTTCAGGAGATGGTGGCTGTATGGACATATCGGTACCATTGCTTCCGAACACAAAAGCTGATCTGATTACCAACGTCAAGTAAGTCTTCATCACAAGTTTGACACGAAACTTTAGTAACATTATATTATAACTAGCCTCTGACCCTCGAATTCGCCCGCGTTGTACCCTGATGAAAAGTAGACTGTGTTATTCTGATGTATAAGCTATTTAACTGTAAAGTGTCATCTAAATCCTTTCAGTAGTTTTTGCGTAAAAGATTTACAAACATACATCCATCCTCACAAACTTTTGCGTTTATATTAGTAGAATAGGATGTAAGATCAAAGACCTCGATGGTATAAGACAATCGATACACAAATTGGACATAAGTAGATACTTCTAGACTCATAAACTAATATCAAACTTAATTTAGACTCTAGTGTAGATTTAATGACTCTGGATGAACTCTGGATAAAAATTACAACCAAATGGGCCCCCACCATTGGAAGACGGCCTCGCGGCAGACCCAGATTAAGATGGCGGGACGAGCTGGACTTGTTTGAGAACTATTGGTCCTTATTAGACCGTGAAAAGTGGAAGGGAGATAGGGAGGTCTTTGCCCTGCAGTGGGACGACGCAGGCTGATAATATTATACCTCAGTGCACGGCGCGACGCGGTAGGAGAAAGTCGCGACCACTCACCCTGATGAAGACTCTCGAGGAATGAGTCGAAACTTAGTCGGTGCCTTCACCGATAGTGCAGTACGTGAAAATTCCCGTTTTTACAATATGAATAGTCAAGTTCACGATAGTTTTTGGAATAAAATAATATACCTACTTGAGTCTAAGTTGGGTTTCTTTCTAGAACGCGAACCACTGGTAGAACGTTTTCGTTCCATGCGTTAGTGAAGTCCCTTTGTGGTCCATTTTAACTATAATTGTAATTTTCCATCATGCAGATTATTATGCTTACCAAAGCATCATCATCATCAGCTGCTGTAGAAGTCAACTGTTGGACATAGGCCTTCTCTAAAGAGAGACCTGACTTTGCTGGAAGAAATCTCTTTTTAGGGTTGAGCTCGCCTTTTTACATGTCATTTAATTCTGCCCTTTTTGTAATTATTTATTTGTGTGAACAATAAAGAATATAGAGGTAGAGCCCATGACGAACGATCTTAAGCTTGTGGATGAAAATCCCTGTGGAAAAAAGTGTTTGTGTGCCGAAAGTCTGTACTTTCGGCTTCCTTTTTTGTATACCACCAAAGTGGCAAACGAGTAGCTGGTTGTGACACAAGAAGTGTGGGTTCGATCCCCGATATTTGTTCCGGGTTTGGGTGCTCTAGTAAACAGGGACCCTAATATGGAGTCAGGACAAAAATAAACACACCAGATATATGTATCTGGTGTGTTTATTTTTTTTATTTAATTACTAACTACTGCCCAGGGTTTCTCCCGCGTATACCCATATGAAAAAAAGCGTTAGTGAAAACAGCTTTCGCTCGACCGTTTTTGGTCCAGCAAAATTGGTTTCCACGAAAACTTCTTTTATTTTAACGGGATAATAGAGGTATATACGTAACTTTAGCAGCATGCTAGAAGTTGACAGCCTCTATCCTTTTTTTAGTGTTAGAAAAGGACAGCGCTAGATTTTGATTATGAAACAGAGGGTTAGCCTTTATCCACCCTGAAAGTCCATTCTAAATATTAGTGAAATAATTTTGAATCGGATGAATACCTAGTTTTGGAGATTGCCTCCCACATATAAACGTATAAACTTTACTTCTTTATAATATTAGAATGGACGTATATAAAATAACACATCTGATGTCTTTGAAGGTATCCTGAAGCGAAATGCACTTGGGGAAGGCGGATCACCCTGCGCATATCCAGTGGAAGAGTGGTGATAGTCCACACTGAAAGAGCTAGGTATCGCCCTGGAGACACCATGAGAGCACGAGTCTTCGCACTGAAAGCGGACCTGACCCCTGCACATGGAACGGTATGTTTTTATCGAATTTTCAGCCAGCAATCGTTATATCTTTTAAAGTATTTGACGAACTCTGTAGCGCAGTAGGCGAAGACCTGCCTGAGACGCAGAAGGTTGCGGGTTACAATGATAAGCCTATATAGCCCATCACCCATTTCACGTAATCCCTATAAGGAAATTCGTCGGTATCTTCACGAGATCCCTATAAGAAAAAGAATAGCATGCACTCCTGAACAAAGTGATTAAGCTAGTTGGCTGCGACATGTACATTAAAATAATCACTCGCTGTACGAACATTAGCGATGATTAAACATCTGATGATGGCTTTCACACTGCGTCCAAAACATTTGTACGAATTTTTACGAAAAAGTTCTCTCTTTTCATACGAATGTACGTACCTATTTTTTTGTGCGCCGCGGGACAAATATTTGTGTACGCAAATATTCATCACGGGTCTGGGTGTTTTCTATGTATAATATGTATGTATTTACAACAAAAAAGTTATATAGGTAAGTAGTATATCAGTCATGTAGTTTCTATAACACAAGCTCTGCTTAGTTTGGGGCTAGATGATGCTGTGTGAAATATGTCCAGCATTATTTATTTAATATGAAAGCAGAATTCTAAAGTAAAGATGCAAATCTTGTACAAACAAGTTGTACTCGCTACTGAATCTAGATTTACTTATTTCATTAAAAAAAAAGAGTTACATTCAAAATAAAATAAGAAAGACAATCTTCACGTAATCCCTATAAGGAAATTCGTCGGTATCTTCACGAGATCCCTATAAGGAAAATAATCGGTGTTTTTTTGGTAATTCTCGATTCTCATCATCATAAACTTAACGACTTTCTTTAGGCTATAACAGAAGCTATATCACATCTTAATCTGTGTCTGTAGCCTCAATTCTTATTGAGTTGTGAGTTGGAACCTGCTAGAGTGGTTTCACCGCTTTCGAGCAACTCTCTATCGAGAATATCAAAGATTTTATACTTTCTTATGGGTTGATGAACGATAGCCTTGATTAATTCTTGATTACTTACATTGCTGTTATAATTGCTTGATTTTTAATTAAACAACTATGTATGACTAGGTATCAGAAAACACGGATGAAACAGCTAGCTATCTAATGGTAACTAGCTATAACCGGGGTCACGGAAGACTTTATACTGGCACAACGTGCTACTATAGTTTTTAATTAAACAACTACGAGTATGTATGACTAGGTATCAGAAAACACGGATGAAACAGCTAGCTATCTAATGGTAACTAGCTATAACCGGGGTCACGGAAGACTTTATACTGGCACAACGTGCTACTATAGTTTTTAATTAAACAACTACGAGTATGTATGACTAGGTATCAGAAAACACGGATGAAACAGCTAGCTATCTAATGGTAACTAGCTATAACCGGGGTCACGGAAGACTTTATACTGGCACAACGTGCTACTATAGCATAGTGATGAGCGGCGGCCATTTTTGCTGTAAAGCTCTGTATTTTTTTAATGACTCAAACATATTGGTAACTTCTATTATGTGACACAAAACTATGTGTCTCATAAGGTGTACAATAAAGTATTTTCATTCATTCAATAATTCAATATAAACGTTTTTATTCTTTATCTAATGACCGTTGCAAATAACATACTCATTGAAAAGGCATACAATTCTATTGACGAATTCTTAGAGAATTTAATTTTTAATACGATAATTCATTTATTTATTAACTCCCTATTGTACATTTTATAAAAAGTGAACAATAGGCGGACTAAATGCTAAAGCATTTTCTAAATGTAACCCAATTTGTAGTGATTGGCGGTAAGCGTGCTACAATTTTTTACAAATTTTATATATATATCATTATATATTTATAGGGACTTATACTTATACATATAAATAATAATTTGAAGGTACCCTGCCTTAGATAAACTATGAATACAACTCATATAGGAAGTGTTTGCGAGTTAATCTTTTGAAACATTATTTAGAGTCATCATGCATGTAATTTGATAATATTATGTTTAATTCTTCTATGATGACATAGTTTATTTTGAAAGTTTTGTAAATTTAATTTTAAAGACGCAATGTTTTATAAAAAAAAATGTTTTATGATGATTTTTTCTCCATAGGTTTTAAATTGATAGAAACTATCTGGATCATTATTAACATGGAAACACTTTATATTACCTGGTTTTCACAGACAATAAAATACATTTCATTTCAAACGGTCATTACTAAATAAAAAAAGCGTTCCCATAATGCTGGCTGCATTGCCGCACTGAATGGGAATGCTAATGCGTCGACCCAGATAAAGAGTCAGCTCTTTCATAACGCGTTATGAATTATAATTAATATTAACATATAAATAATGACAGAGGACATATGCACAGATATTATAATACCTATAGATATAGATAAGTAGATACCACAAATAAAACTATGTACTAAGCAAGTAGGGCAATTCCGGTAGGTATGTAGGCTTAACTTGCCCATCAGGTCAGGTCAGGTCAGGTCTTGCAGGTCCAACAAGTTACTGTTTAACGTAGCGAAGTGCTCCGTGATGAGCTACAGCCGCGCGCGCGCGCCCTTGCAGTACCAGTACGAGATGGAGGGGATTGGGCTGCCGAGAACGACGTCCGTCCGCGACCTAGGCCTTGAAATGGTGCCTGACTTAAGGTTCCGACGCCATATTGTAAATGTGTGTGCCAAATCTTTTAGAAACCTGGGTTTTATTCTGAGACAGAGTGTGAATTTTAAAAATATAAATGTTATTAAGATTTTATATAATGCCCTTGTGAGAAGTCATTTAGAAACAAATTCTATAATTTGGAACCCTAACGAAGCTAAGTACAAACTCATGGTAGAAAAGATTCAGAATAAATTTACTCGCTTTTTGTACCTAAAAGAATATGGAGTCTATCCATATTACCCATTGATGTACCCGAGTCTGTTCGTGTTGGGTATGGTAGGGTACTGCAGGCTGTCGGTGCGGAGAGACGTGGCGCTGGTGAAGTACGTGGTGCGCGTGCTCCGCGGGGAGCTGATCCACCCGGAGGTGCTGGCGGCGCTGCGGCTGCGCGCGCCGCCGCCCTGCCATGCTAGAGGTGCCCAACTGTAGGACTAATCTGCTTAAGTTTGCCCCCATGTCACTCGCTATCTATCTGCTCAATATCTTGTCTGCGAACAGCGTCGATATTTTTTACGATAAACTGCCGAAACTCCTACAATTAGCACAGGTAGTTTTAGAAACTATAGATTAGTCTACAAATCTTATATATTATATTCTATACTATATACTTACATATTTCATCGATTTAGGCTTCAAAAAAAAAACCTGTAATGATGTCATAATGTATTCTGAATAAATAAATAAATAAATAAAAATCAATTTAGCGAACGTATTATTTTCACAGATCAAATATAGGAAGTAAAAAAAAAAAGATTTCGCGATAAATTTAACTCTTTTTTATTTAAAAGCCGTTCATTGTCGTACATTCAATTACCGGAATACACTTGCAGAGAAATTGGTTTAACACAATTTCCATATTGTATCGGACAGGTAGTAAATATAATTATTTGCATATCTGAGCCGTACTCAGGACATTGGTAAGGGGCAAACCTGCTTATTGGAATGGGGCAAGTTTAGGGATTGTGCTGATTCTACTAATTATGTCTACTGATCGCGAAAGTATGAAAAGTACTACGATGATGATTTTTATGTCCAAACTACTGACAGAAAAAGCGTATTACTCTGTTAACGAATTGTCAAATGACATATCGTTAACTAGTATATAATAACACTGACATTGTACGTAATATAATTTAGGAACTTAGGCCTGAGTTCACCAACACAATAACGAGTGGTTGGGTCCTAATCACAGCTTTTTGAGACATGTTTTCATAGATATCTGTCAATCAATGGTTACACTTGACCGTCTGTTTATTTTGTTGGTTAACTCAAGCCTTAATGATCATATTTTTGCATGATATCTTAGTTGATCGTGGCTGTACCTACAACACTATTATTTTTATACTTAATTGTAACACATTTATCGCAAAATCTAGTGAAATCTAACTTGAAATGTTTTAAAACGGACCTTGTCCAGCCCCTGGCTTCGTCCCTGGACCTGATCATAAGTAATTATTTGCGATCGTGCTCGTTTGCATATCTGTGTCAGTGTAACGCTTACTGCGCATTTTGCTCATTGTGATCGAATTGTGCTCGTTTTTATGTAAATTCCATCGTTTATACACATCAAATTGTAGTATTTCCCTATTTTAAAATTTCGTACTATCCCACACTGTTTATCCTTTACATTTTTTACTAAAAACGGGTTATTTACTTACCATGATTTGTGAGTTTAAATATTTCCCAACATTTCGGCACTGTTGCATGTACCATTATCACGGGAGGAACTGAAGTCTTTGTGGGTGGATGTTAGCGGAGAACGAATCGACCTACCCTCTTTCTCATTATTTTATTGCGAAATATTAGTATCAAATATAGTTTGGTAAAAAAATAATAAGATGCTAGTGGTCTATTATTATGCTCATAACCATGATAATATGCAGATAGGTTCAAAAGTTATATCTTTATTAATTCTGCACAAAGGTAAGATACAAAATGCGAAGAAGCACAAAGAAGTTTCTAAGAAGTACCTACTTGTAAGTAAGTACAATAAATTGAACATGCACGTAAGATTCATCAAATGGCAAAAAAATATCTGAAGAAAATATGGTTTGCATAAGGAAGCCAGAGTTGTAGGTTTTAACTGAACTCATTCGACAGGTGGAACATAGAATTTAGCATTCATGAAGAATGTAATGAAATGACAATGATGACCTTGAGCCAAGATTGCCTCAAGCGATAGCAAAGCAGCTTACTAATAAACATAAAACGAAAATATTTAAATTAGTTCGTAATTCACGGTTAGCTAGTTCACGGTCTCGTGAAATATGGCCCATATTTTATTCAAGCATCATAAAAACTGACTAAAAACAAACTCGTAAAATTTAATCATCATATTTTACCGGTCATTAAATCATGTCATCAGTTAAAGTTAACCGTTATTTAATTTCCGGACAAGAGTAACATAAAAATGACTGTATGAACGGTATTTCTGCTCTCTCAACTCAGCTGTTAATTTCTGGATGGTGGACGGACGAAAAAAACAACTGACCCAAACAATACTAGATTTTGCATAGAGTCCATCAGGTGGAATATATTATGCTTATTTGCCTCGATATAAAAGAATAAGTTTTTTATTAAAAATGTATCATAGTTTGCTACAAAAATTATGAGAGATTGAGGCTTTGATTGGTTAGGCACCCTGCCTTTGAAAATACAGACATATGAGACTTTTCACCCGTTATGTCTCAGGATCGCGAAAGTTACCTCTGCTGTTACAAACATCCATAGCTTACGGTAACCGCTTACCAACAGACCGTAAGCTTGTTTGCAACTTTAGTTTTCAAAAATATGGTTAATGTTAATAAGATGCTCGGAGTTGCAACTTTACAAACGAAGTTAAGAGCAAAAGCATGAGAAGTGCCAAAGAACCGGTTGACCACAGACGACACAGAAACACAAATACAGATATTCATCATGTCATATAAAAGATGCGATGTTGCATTATTTCTATTTTAATTTGTATCAATCATTTCAATATTATGAAAATCTTATTTATTTATTTATTACTAGCTGCGCCCCGCGGTTTCAGCCGCGTATTATTCGATTCCGTGGGAATATCGAGATAAAAAGTAACAGTAAAGTATTTTACTGCTACATAAATACCCTTGATGATAAAACTATTAATTTGAATAAGAATGAATACTGCGACTTAACTATGATAGTTAGATATATTCCCTCGCGGACTTTTTTGTAGGTAATAATGAGTAGTATATAATTTTTATGCATCATCAATAGTTTCTCCAGCGCACGCCAAATAATTAATTTTATAGGCAAAATTTTGCTACTTTGGGTTACATTATTGCAATTTTCTTAAGGATCTATATATATTTTTTTTAAATAAATTATAGCCTATGTTACTTCCTGATAAAATTATCAGGAAGTAATCTTTCATTTGGTGAAAAAATGGTTAAAATCGGTCCAGTAGTTTCGGAGCCTATTCAATACAAACAAACAAAAAATCTTTCCCCTTGATAATATTATTATAGTATAGATTTCAATTAATTAATTTGCCTCATTGATTGAAAACTATTTTATTTGTATGGCTATTTATTCTGTATTGATTTATTTTATAAAAAGTTTTTACAATAATTTTAACTAATTAGATATGAATGATGTTTTAATCCTAAGTAACTAGTGTAATTGGTCTGTAAAATCGTGTTAGTTACTTAATAAACAATTATATTGACATTGGCATCATCATGCCTATCTGGAATTATAATTCACCTTAGGTTGGTAGAATAAATGTTTTAATAAACACAACACGAAAATATTTAAATTAGTTCGTAATTTTAACAGCTAGTTCACGGTCTCGTGAAATATGACCCATATTTTATTCAAACATCATAAAAACTGACTAACCTTAGATTACTTTCTACCTAAGTAGAATTAAATTAGGTCAAGGCTAAGAGCAAAAACTTGGAATTCGTGCAATCGTTTGTTTAAAACAAAACTGTTGGGCTTAAAACTAACAAACAAACTTGCCCACGATTGTAATCCCCATAGATAGATAGATAGAAAATTATTTATTGCACAACAACAAACTACTGTACATAGGCGAACTTAAAGCTAGATAGCATTCTCTTCCAGCTAACCATTGTTTTAATGAAGAAGAGTCTTGAGGTAGTGCATGAATATGATGGATATCCTTAGATTCATACTCAGTACGCATCTGTAAGGATACCAATTAAGGGGTAGTCAGAGACGTATCCAAACATAATCATCATAAATTTATTTCACCAGAATTTTTTACATCATGTACCTACCTAGGTTAGGTAATAAATGAATACTAAGTAGGCAATAGTAGGCACAGATAGGTAACACACAATCTGTAAGAAATTTAAAAAATATGTTTGATATTATGTCTGCGTTTTGCTTAGTAGTTGCATTCCACGTGACAGGTTACAAGCCGATTGCTACCTAGCTAAGATATAAAGATCTTACGTATTTCTTAACTGGACATAACAGGGCATTGCACTTATCGTGGTCAGTGGTTGGTTTTTTAGGATATTACGAATAAATAAACCACGTACTTTACTATTCTCCTGCTGAAGTTTTGTTGGCCGTTTAGAGGTCGTTCATTTGGAAGGCTTGGTCACATTTATATATTACTAGCTTCTGCCCACGGCTTCGCTCGCATGGTACCCGTATAAAAAGTAGCCTATGTGTTATTCTGATGTCTAAGCTATATTACTGTAAAGTTTCATCAAAATCCGTTCCGTAGTTTTTGCGTGAAAGATTAACAAACACAACACAAATTTTCACGTTTAAGTGGGATAGGATATCTTAACAGGTTGGCTTGAACTGCTTTGACCAGCAAAAAACATGTGATTTACTACCCATAATCATTATAACCATTGTAGCGAAAGGATTCATTGCTTGCTCTAAAGTCTTTTCATCCACATAACAAGGCTTAATTTTGTTAGAAAGAAAGAAATCTTTATTTGAGCATTTAAAAAATAAATAAAAAAATATTAAAGTAAGCTTAGTCTAGTTACTTATACTAACCAACACCATAATAACTACTTATCTACTTAGAAATAAGAAACTTAAATGCTACAAAATGGCGTCCGACTCAGCTTATGTTAGTTCTTGAACGAAAAATATGTGTGATACTTCCTCCTTCCTTGACCTTTGTCATCGGAGGCCTTCGATGGCGCGGCAGGTAGTAGGCAGCTGAGACACAAGATCTCGATTCCCACTGGGGATTTGCCTTCTGGATGTTGTGGTACAACTGTACTCGTACTTCCTGATACCCAC
Source organism: Perizoma flavofasciatum (assembly GCA_958496245.1). Lineage (NCBI taxonomy): Eukaryota > Metazoa > Arthropoda > Insecta > Lepidoptera > Geometridae > Perizoma > Perizoma flavofasciatum. The sequence continues at coordinate 10,977,106 of OY292437.1, forward strand.
AAAACAGGGAATCCTTGTGTGGGATCAGAACTATGTATGTGCAGTATGTTGGATGTTTATTTATTTACGAGTATCTTTTTGCGCTTTCTAGATTGAAGAGATCTGGATAGAAGGACCACAAGGAGCCTGGGAAGGTACTCGAGTGGCGCAGTGGACGAGGGTTCGCAGCAAGATGGGCCTAGCACAGGTTCAGCATAACATAGACGAGCTGGCTCCACCTGGGAGATGGACTGTTAGGGCAAGACTCGGAGATGGAAGTCAGGTACAAATCGGTCGAATAACTATTTAAACGGTTTCATAGGAAACGTTGCCAGAAGGATACTTTTGTAGGTTACAAAAGTTTAGGTGATGTTTAACTACGTCGGGTTACTTCTAAGCACAGAAGCACTTTTTTTAATTCGTAGAATAAGTCTAGGTCCCATGATTGCTTGGGTTTTCAAAAGCTCTATCGCTGTTCACTCACAAGCAAAGCCGACGAATAGCTAATACTTATACGATTGTTTCTACTTGCAGGGCTCAGCATCTTTCTGGGTGGGCAACTACGATCTCCCTCCATTTCAGCTCAGTGTCCGGCATGCACCTCGAGTGCTTCGGACCAGCGAGCGATTGGTGTGGACGGTGTGTGTCAGGTATACTGCCTTACTTATATCACGTAGAGTAAACCATGTTCCATGAAGGATTGAGTAGAATTTTACTTTACAGAAGCATGTATATAAAGGGTCTTTCATTAAGCGCTTCCTAACTTTAAATTTAAATAAAATAAAGTGTGTGTGAGATACGAGTATCATCAATTTTTTTTATTCGTTTGAAAGGCCTATCAATGCCATTATGTGTGGAATATAACATCGTTTAAATGTCCGCCGCGGCTTCTCTGGGTGGCGCGCATCCGAATTGTCCAATTTTCCATGACTCTAGCGCATAAATCAGGATTAATTTGACCGATGGCATTGGTTATGTTGGCTTTGAGGGCCGCTGTGGTTTTTGGCTTATTCACATAGACCTGCGACTTAAGAAAACCCCACAAAAAAAAGTCTAATGGGGTCAAATCACACGATCTCGGTGACCAGTTCACATCACCTCCACGTGTGATGACCATGCCCTCAAATCGCTCGTGCAGAATGTCCAATGTGGCATGAGCTGTGTGGCACGTAGCGCCGTCCTGTTGAAACCAGATGTCGTTGGTGTCCATATCATCCAATTCAGGACAAAAGAAGTTGGTAATCATCGACCTATAGCGCTCACCGTTGACTGTGATGGCCTGGCCAACGTCGTTCTCAAAGAAATATAGACTGATGACGCCGCCAGCCCAAAATCCACACCAAACAGTGACTTTTTCGGAATACATTGGACGCTCATGGATCTCATGTGGATTGGTATCGGCCCAAATTCGTCAATTTTGTTTCTTCACGTACCCATTCATCCAGAAATGGGCCTCATCGCTGAAGATGATTTTTCGATGAAAATTAGGGTCAGTTGCCAACTGCTCCAGAGCCCATTCAGCGAACACACGTCGTTGTCTATGGTCGTTAACCTTCAGCTCCTGGGTCAGTTGAATTTTGTACGGGTGCAGGCCCAAATCAAGATGCAAAATTCGCCAAGTTGTGGTCTGCGAAATGCCGAGTTCTTGTGAGCGACGCGAAATAGACCTCTCGGTAGGACGATTATGGCGACCGTAAAATGGGCGAAGCGCGCGGAACGTTGCCCGAACAGAACACCCATTTTGATAAAACAATTTTATCATTTGCACGTGTTGTTGAACGTTATATCCGTCCATGGTGATTTGGCAAAACAGAATGAATAAATGACGGCCATTTTGACAGATGTAGCTTCAACAAGATGGCCGCTATCAACTATCAAAGTTCGGAAGTCCCTATTGGAAGACCCTTTATTAATACTTGTTCTACGATTGCCACACAAATGTCGTAAAGAAAAAAACTTTTAAATGAGTTGCCTATCAGAGGACTTGTACCAAAATTAAACATTTCCTTGTAGTTCCTATGCATGTATCATAAGCCAACACACTTCTTTATTTTTAAAGCAATTTATATTGGAAACCCAAGTGAGTAAGTGGCCTGAAATCTTAACGTGTCTTCCAAAGTATAACAAGGCATACCCAACGGTAACCTGGCAGTAAGCTGTCTGTCGAGACGACCTAGGCAAGCTACGTGCTTACGTGGTGCTGAGGGTGGTTTTTCAAGTGCCCTCGAGACGTACGAAGGACGTTATGCAAGAGAGGCACCGGTGCATTCCATTGGAAATCCCGGAGCCCCTTGACATGCATCGAGGCAGGCCACCGGGGGGGTGTTTTAGTGAGTCCACCACTCCCTGAACCTCACATAACCCTATCACACCCTCAATGTGGTAGAGTATCTGTTAGCAGATTGCCCTTCGTCACAACAAAAAAAAAAGCTACGTGACTAGTGCTACATGGACCATAATAACTACTAACATAACTAAGATTGCCCTTCTATCCCCAGGTACCCCTGGTCAGAAGCAGTGGAAGGCATGCTGGTGATCCGTCTCCGAGGCGCTGGGAGCTCCAGCCCCGGTGTGCGGACTGCCGTACGCTTACGCGCACCACGCGCTTGCCATAGACACGCAGCTGCTGCCAGGCGGGTGGGGCTGAATGGAGACCAATCTCCTAGTGTGGTGGTGGCTGATTTCTCGTTCCAAGTAGGTATTTCTGTAATAAGCTTTGAAAGGATTATTGTAGTAAACAGTATCTCCACTGCACATTCGGAACAGCTCTGTTCCGCAGCAGGCGAACAGATCTGTAAGGCAATGCAACTATAATGCCCCTAGTTGCATAGTATCAATCAAAATAGACCATTTTGTTTTCACATAAGTACCATAAAATAAGCAGATTACAATAACTCCTTCAGTTTTTAGGGAGCTATGTCCAACACAGAAACCAATAGGAATCTCAGTTCTGAGCAAACAGTCTAGTTTATCGCATACAGTCCCAGTCGATGCAAGTTCATTGGTTGGTATCTCATAAGTGTGTTCAAGCTACGGTTTTATGATTTTTCAGGAGGAAGGCACGAGAATCTGGCAAAACACCACAGTGGTGTCCCAAGTGGTTGACAAACCGGTTTTCCTGGATTTCATCACCAAGCACAGAACCATTGTTACACCGGGACTTCCTTATAAATTGAAGGTTAGGTAACGTTTTAGCAATCTTCTGCCATCTGGCAACTCATGATAACCCGTTGAAGAATGAACCATGGATTCTAACAGATGTTCCATTTTTTATAGCTATAGCCAGATAACACTAGATACCGTAACATCTAGGACACATCGTTGCCTCTTAATCTGAGTTGTCCAAAAGTTGTTCAAAAGCCTTCATTTCTGCTCTAGATGGACAAAAGTCAAACAGAATTATTGAGTTATTTTAAATTTAGTTCGGATGATAAACTTTTCAGGTAAAAGCAATCCGCTGGGACGATAAGCCAGCTGCAGGCGAGCGTATCCGTGTTTGCCGCTACTCCAGTCTAGGAGAGCAAGCGGTGGAAACAAATAAACCAACTTGCAATACTGGGGACACAGACGCCAGCGGTTTAGCGAGAGTCATGTTTGCTGCTGAAGATGATGGCAGCCCTTTCTATCGATTTGAGGTGAGTACAAGCTAAACTAGAATTTATTCACGCGGGCGAAGCCGTGGGCAGAAGCTAGTAATTTAGTAAGTGGTTGATGGTTTTGTCTATAAACATGTAGTAATTTTGAAGTCAATAGTATAACATAAATAAAAAAATTGACTTCAATTTTGCCATACTTCAAGATAGCATTTTTGGCCAGACACTTTAATCTTTACATTTAAATGCTAGTTGTTTATCCTCAGGCCAGTCTCTCCAACGACACCACTATCAATGCAACATCTCTTACGCTAGCAACTCGACGCTCGAAGGTGCAAGCTGCTCTTGGACCACTTAGAGCAGATTCTCGGGGTTCCAGGACATTTGTCCCTCTTTATCTGAATCTTCAGAACGTGACCACGCCTGTTACTGTGCATTTTGTGGTAAAGTATTTTTTTATTTGTTTCGCATTAAAGAAAACTTTTAAACCTAAAACATTTGTATGTTTTTTTTATCACAATCTATTTTTTTATAGGTTATAATCAGAGGTGGAATCATTTACCGCTGGGGAGCTACTACACAATGCCCCATTGCCAGTTCCACTAACCACGTTCAAATAGCTGCCAGAAATAGTAAATGCAACGAAGCTATGTTTCTGACCGATGATAACAATGGAAGATTTGATAAGAACAATGCTAACTACGATAGAATCAGTGACTACTTCAATAGAATCGTCAGCCGTCAAAGAATTAAAAATCAAAATGATAGGACCAATCACAGTTTTAGTAGAAACCAAAATCAAAATGATATAAACACTGAATCTATTACCAAAAATAAGAATCAGAATCAAAATTTCCATGATTATTTTAGCCGTTATGTGAGTCAAATGAATAAAAGTAGCAACAGTTTCAATAGTAACCAAGATAAAAATGATATCGATTTCAATAGAAATACATACTCATTCCACGGATACAAAAGCATAAATGATAGATCCACAGAAAATAATGATAATCGTCCAAATGATGTAGACACTTTTGACATTAATGCATCTGATGCTCTCCAAGATAGACATTTGCTTCGAGTAATGCTGCCTATAAAAGTCACGCAGCAGATGTGTCCAGACAGTCATCTTGTGGCGTACTTCTACCATAATGGAGAATTCGTTAGTGCTAGCAAGCATTTTGAGATGGATGAGTGCTTTGTCAATAAAGTAAGCTATGCATGATAAAATATCAGCACTTTTCATATTACGTGACATGATAATGATTCGTCACTCATTTCTTTGTAGAAATATTCCCTGATATTATTAAAGTTTTTTTTAACAGGTTGATCTTACTTGGCAATCCCGACAAGTATTGCCAGGGTCTATGGCTTCCCTGCGAATTTCAACTCCAGGACCAGCACTTTGCGCCCTTACGGTACTAGATAACGCAGCGAAATGGTCTCCAATGGCAATTGTGAAGGACGTTATAATTTCTGGCTTAAAAAAAATGATGGATTCTCATCGGAATCTAACGGAGTATGACACGGCTGGTGACTGTTTCTTAAGTAAGTAGAAAATGGTTAACCCTTCAAGGCTGTTATTATGAGTGGTCGCTCAATTTTGAAAGTTCGACGATTCGGCCCGAAAATTGTTGATGAATTAATTTTCAGATGTAGACAGTCCTGAGATGCCTTCTAATAATTTGGAACTTACGGCGACATGGTTAGCTGCTGCTGGGGTCAGGACAGCTGGAGATATGCCGATTAGAAGGCAATGTAATCCTGCTGCGATGTCTGAAGAAGGAACTGTTCCTAGGACAGATTTCTCTGAGGTCTGTAATGTACTATGCTTTATCTGAAAATGGATGGAAATAACATTAAAATTGCTGTAGGCTGACAAACAGAGACCATAACAGGAGTCGGCGAAAATGGTCCTGTATAACAAGGATGATATTTGTCATAATAGCTAGCTACACACAATCTTTACCTAATATATTTGACATAATTCTTTCAGGCATGGCTCTGGCGTCTAGTGACTGTAGGAACTAACAACTCCATGGTAACCACAGCTATAGCTCCCGACTCCATCACCAGATTCGAAGCCAACGCTATCTGCTTGACCAAGATCGGAGTTTCAGCAGCGCAACCAGCCGTACTACAGGTGAGAAAGGAAAAATCCTTCTATACATCTTAAACCATAGATATTCTAGAATTCAAGTAGTTTATTATATGTCACAATTTTTAAGTCTCATTATCTTTCATAATTTCTGTTAGGTGTTCCGTGAGTTCTTCATTCATGCAGATAGTCCTAGAAGGCTTAGACGTGGTGATACTACCATCATTCGCTATCGACTCTTCAATTACCTCTACGAACCTTTGAGCGTAAGTACCTCTCTTCTTGTTACAGTTGAATAACTGTTAGGCATGATTTTTTTATTCCTAAATTTCAAGTTTTGTTTATTCCTCAACCGAAAAAGAATTAAGTCTCTCGTTAATGCCATTATCTAATTTCCCGCAAAACATGGTATTATAGTTTGTAATATACAATTTGCATTTGTAATTTTCCAGGTCCAAATACAGATCCTCACAGACCCGCATCTTCAAGGTCCAACAGACCTGGTAGAGTCTGTTTGCATTCCACCCCGAGCCTCCACTGCACGGAGAGGGGAAATAAAAGCCAGTAAAGAGGGGGAGGGCAGAGTCATCGTACGCGCAAAGGCAGTCAGTGACGGCGGATGTGGGAATAGGACTAATGAGAGAGGCGTAAGGTGAGATTCGACTATGTATTGTATATAAAATGATTCCAGTGATCAACCCTGATGTACACCAGTGCGTATGCATGGAAAATTTGTTACACCCGAGATTCTAAATTCTATTGAAGTTTCTAGACCTTGAAAGTTTTTTTTAATTTATTAATTCAAACCTGTTGGCCAACAAAATATTCCAAGATACTTGATCCAACGCTTTTTTAACGTCCAACTTGTAAATCTGTTATTTTCAGTGATGAAGTTGTAATCAGAATCACAGTAGAACCGGAAGGAGTTCCAGTACAGGAACAAAAGTCTACACTTCTTTGTGGCCGAGGTAATACTACTACAATTAGAAATGAACTAAATAAAATAAGAATATGAATATGAATTTGAATATAGTCGGCTCACTAACTGCATTAATTCATGCTCCGACTGAGTCACGTATTTTGGATATATATTTTCACAGACACCAGAAATTCACTCTCCAGTAAATCGGAAGTATCTTGGAGCTGGTCTCCAATGGAAGCTGTTTCTGGCACTGAGTCGCTGACCGTGTGGGCTATTAGCAACATCACTGGACCATTATTAGCGGTTAATAAAACTCTTATTTTTATTGTATAATTAATCTGAAATCATTTTAACAAAAGTCCTTGCCTTATTTATTCCCAAGCGATAATTCTCGGAGGAACTTTTTTGCATTCGTAAATATATTATTATCTTAGTAGGTCGCTAGTTTTAGAATATTAAATGAGCACTCAGTTATGTTCTTTAACCATTAGATATATCAATCTTTTAGGATGCAGATTCTCTTGTTCTTCTACCCCGAGGCTGTGGTGAGCAAAACATGGCTCGCCTGGCTACCAACCTCCTTGCTCTATCACACCTGCATCCCGCTTGCGCGGCTGCTGCTAACGCAAAGGAACACGTTACTAGAGGTTCGTTGTTTTATTTTCTCTTCAGGCATTAGTTTGAAGACTGCAATATCGATTTAGTGGTGAATTGTAAAGGTATATAAATTATTCAAGCAAAGAAACAGAGTGATAGAAGACTGTAAGGCCCATCTGAATCACAATATGTTCTACGATTTTGGATAGTTTAAGAGAAAAGTTTGGGCGTAAACAGACATCGTAGATTATAAGTTTTAATTTGTGTGAGATTGATTCTTTTCACTGTTTCTAGCATCTAAATAGTCAACATAATGTACATTTCTGTAATATCCTGTTCATTGTAATTCCAGGTTTTAACCGACAACTCCAGTACATCCATCCATCGGGTGGTTTCAGCGCCTTTGGATCTTCAGACTCAACGGCATCCACTTGGCTTACAGCTTTCTCTTTGAGATATCTTAGGAGAGCTCATCAGGTTAGTGTAACCGAAAGAAATTCATGCTTGAATATCTCGTAAGTGCTCATCAAAAATCGTTTCACAATCCTTTGAATTCTGAGGAACAAACTCATGTCGCTAGAAAACAAACCCACAGTGTACTAAGTGGATCTCTATCTGACCAATCACTTGCGCGTTTACTAAAATTTCCTCACTGTTTTCAGATGCTTTGGCCTGGTCTGTCGATACCACCAGTAATAGATAGAGCAGAGCAGTGGCTACTCAACCAGCAGATGGAAAATGGGTGCTTCAGAAACGAGGGACAAGTCTTCCATAGAGAACTGAGGGTAGGAAAAACTTTTGTCATTTTATGAACGGATCAAAATGTGGCCTGGCTTCTATATTAGCCACCTCTATTCATCCACTAACTGTATGTCTTAACTTACAGAAAGTTAGATAATTATTGATGCGTGGAAAACGCAAAAATGTTGATGACAAGTAGAAGTTCTAATCATCAACATTTTATCTGCGTTTGCACTAATACTATGAAATCCAGAGAAAATATCGAAAAATGACAACCACTGCAGCATATCAGCTAACGAATCTTGTAAATCTATTTTGACACAGTGCCTGTCTTCCGATTGAGTTGATAATATTGTTGTTAGGATACGGGATAAAATAATTAAGACCAAAAATACATCAAATAAACACTAGTCGAATCAAACTATAAAATTTACAGCGAAACAAACAGCACAACATAACTACATAATTAAAACAAAAACACTAGGTACATCACTCTATAATTAGGTACGACACTATAGCACAACAGTCATTTTACTAGTCACTGGGTTAGCTTCTTAATCACTTCGATTTATTCAAATTCAAATCTTGAACTGAACTAACGCCACGGTTCGCTTGCCGCGCTTTTATATTCCGCCATAAACAAGGTCCAGTACTTTCTCGTAAGGGGCGTTTCCCGCACGCTGCCTTGAATATTCAAGACATGTTAACGTCTTCTAGCGCGGTTAGAGCCTCCAGGCGATACTAGATGGCGGTAGAACAACGTGTATTTGATAAAAGATTGCGCTAGCTTACCGTAACTAGCTAGCCACGCACTTTACAAAATGCTTTGCATACTGCCAGTACCAGTTACCAGTATTTTTTTCAACCAAAGTGGCAAAAAATAATCCGGCCCACCTATTACTAAGCGGTCACCGTAATCTGTGGACACTTTCAACACCAGATTTTTAATGACAATGCAATAATATGGTAACAGCGAGCTGATCTGAGCATGGATACAACTGGTGGAAGTCAAAACTCCTCGATGGATACTTGTATGAATCGAATATGAATTTCATAAAAGCTTCTAATGAAAATAGCTAATTTATTTCTCATCATTCACATGTTTTTCATCTGGACTCTCTCCTTTTCAGGGTGGCCTAAACGAAGAAGGCGAGATAGCATCAGTAGCTCTCACAGCCTACGTCATAACGTCACTCATCGAAAGCACTTCCCCCCTCCCCAGTCGTGTTATTACCAACACCCTCGCCTGTCTAAGAGCCCTACCCCCCATCAAATACCAGACTCCTAACAGGATCTACGCTCATTCGCTACTAGCGTATGCGTTTATGAGGCTGAGGAGGTATGAAGAAGAAATACGGAAGATTAATGAAGCGAGCTGGTTGATGGAGAAAAATCTGAAGAACAATGAGGGTTTGGTCGAGGTGATGGAGCTGGTGAAGATGAGCAGGAAAGAAGGGGACTATCTATGGTGGGAGACTAGTGAGTAACCCTATTACCCCGCTGGTTTGGTTTAAAGTCATTTTCAGACCTAAAATTGCATCCTTGTGAAAAATATATATCAGGCAAATTAGTCACAAATCACATTCACAAAAAGGACCTAAACACCAATAAAATTAAAACATAATAGAGATTAGACAAATTAAGGAAAAAATAATATGATAATTAATTCATATTTATTTATTAAAATCAACATTGGATCATCATGTTAGTTATAAATTTCTTATTCTAAGTTAGTTACATTCCTTGAACTATTTAGCTACAAAACAACAAGTAAACAAATAAATACGTAATCGGAACAGTAAATTAAATTAGTAAATTATGAACGAGGGTGCACAATTTTAAATATCCTACTAATATTATAAGCGTGAAAGTTTGTGGGGATGGATGTTTGTTACTCTTTCACGCAAAAACTACTGAACGGATTTTGATGAAACTTTACAGTAATATAGCTTATACATCAAAATAATACATAGGCTACTTTTTATCCGGGTACCATGCGGGCGAAGCCGTAGGCAGAAGCTAGTCTTATCTAATAATATAACGTCTTGTGAATCACACCCTATATTACATTTAAAAATATTTCATTGATAGTATTATTCAAGTAACTGCTAAATCTCTGTAATGTTAATACTTACTTAAATAACTAGTTATTAGTTTTTAATTTTAAGTTCTTAATCTCATTAGAAGTTAATTATCTTCTTTATGAGTAATCAACTTCTTCAATCACAACCTGCCAGCCTGGGGGCTAGACAAATACCTCACGCTTACATTTCCTTTCACGCTAACGAAAATTTGTCAAGGTAAAACTTGGCAGCTGTCACATGACATTTCCGCAGCTAATGTCATTTCCATACAAATTAATCTTTCCCCAGGCGTTAACGACATCAGAAAGTGATATTTGTCTAACCCCCCAGGGGGTCTAGACAAATACCACTTTCTGTCGCCAAGTTTTAAGCGTGAGGTATTTATCTAGCCCCTGGTCACTGACCAACGTAGGGTGGCTAAGATATTTAAGACAGATTTAAGCCAAACCGGAAAATACGTTTGCTCAAGAGATCAGCTCTCGTACGGTGTCAGTACCAGCCAAAGAACTGATGCCAACACAATTTCGAGAGTAAACAAGTCTACACCCAACGTACACGTACATAGTCCTGACCCACACTAGCATTCCCTGTGTCACGGGTATCTGGAACTACGAGTACTGTGGTACCACAATACCCAGACTCACCCAGATCTGCAGAACATGCAAACATATATCCTGCAGCGGGAATTGAACCTCTTGCGTAAAGTCGTGTGACATAAACGACCTTTTTTGACTCATCTCATGGCATAATCATAAAATCGAGACGAAAAAGGCGGGTTTTATTCCCGAAGCGGGACAAATGTTTGTATGATCTGCAAATATTTGTCTCACGTCGGGGTTTTTTCTATGTATAATATGTTTATATATGTACAAAAAATATAGATAAGTAGTATACTAGTGATGTAGTTCCGATAACACAAGCTCTGCTTACTTTGTGTCTAGATGATACTGTGTGAGCATTATTTATTTATTTATAACTAGCTTCTGCCCACGGCTTCGCCCGCTAAGCAGAACTTGTATTATGGGAACTTCATGACTGATATACTACTTATATAGATATATATTTCTTAAGAAAACTCAGCGAAGAATCCATCTTTGAAGAATTATCTTTGTTTCAGGTAGCTTATCCACATCGGTAGAGGCAACGAGCTACGCGTTACTAGCCTTGAAAGAGAGCCCCTCAGTGCTTCAGGAGTTTGGGTCAGGAGCAGTCAGGTGGTTGGCAGCCCACAGAACTGCATCTGGAGGTTTTGTCTCCACCCAGGTAAAATAAATAAGAGTGTTAAGAACACGGTTGGTTGTTTATCCTCCATTTGAAAAGGGGAAGGTCTTCCACCGAGCTGATCCATCCGATCCACTTAATAACAAGACCCACCGGGGTCCTAGATCCAACAGTTGTTTATCGGAGGTAAATGTTCAGGTTACGTTAAAACTCCACTTGAACGATCTAGACAACTCGATGGACATCTGTGTATTGTATATGGTAGCTCTTTGTATATTAGTAGTTCGTTGGTATTTGTTTTGCATTGATGCGATATAACGTAGTTCATTCTTGTTGCAAGAGATGTCGCTACAATTATATTTTGCTACGAGTTTACTTAAATTAGAGTTAGTAAGCGCGATCTAGACACCTCGATGGCCATCTGTGTATTGTATGTGGTAGTTCTTTGTATAAGTATTAATAGTTCGTTGATCTATGCTTTGCGTTAATGCGATGTAACGTAGTTCATTCATGTTGGGAGAGATGTCGCTTCAAGTATATTTTCTACGAGTTAATAAGAGTTAGTTATTTATTTATATATTTATATAATCAACATATAATATTAAACTTATCTGCTTTATTTACACTGCTATATTAGTCGGTGCTGCACTACCTTTTCCATTTATTTGGTTCAGCTGAAAATCAGCGTTGGGTGTAAACTCATCCAACACATGCTGAGCTGAACACCTTTTTGGTACAGACAGCCTTATTAGATACAATACATGAGCCAAAAAACAATAAAATTATATTGTGTTGGTTTTAGATTTAATACTTCTAATTGTCGGCTTATGTTTTTTTTATGTTTTATGTTTATTATTGTTTGTGCCAAATAAACGTTTATTCTATTCTAATCTATTCTATTCTAAACATGCCGGTTTCTTCAAGATGTTTTCTTTTATTACTTTGAGCACGTGTTGATACGCATTTTCTCCTCTATTTTGTTCTTTAATAGGATTAAGATGCCCAAAAGTAATTGTTATAATAAAAATACCTGAACAAATTTGAAACATTTTCCAGGATACATTGGTAGCTCTAGAAGCATTGTCTGCCTGGTCATCACTCCAAGAGACTCCATCCAACCTGACGGTCGCTGCAATCAGTGACTCCACCTCGAAGACTGTAGGCCTGCAAGCTGAGATGATGATCCCTGAGGTCATAAAGATGGACGGAAACAGCGTCAAGGTCAGAGTTGAAGGTAAAGTGGTTTTTGATCTTAACAACTATTCAATTAGTGGTGTTGTAGCCTGCGGTTTTTCCTACTGGTGAGGAGGCAGCCAGGGACGTCTTCAATGAATGAATTATTTGTCTTCTATTTAAACGTATAATTTCTGTCGTTAACAAACGTTTTACAATTTTCTTGAACGAACCAATGTGCGTAGGTATACGAATGAATCTATATAAAACGAATGAATGGAATAATTTTATGAACGAATGAATAGCAAATTAATGAACGAATGAATAACAAATGATTGGACGAATGAATTCACGTTGACTCCAGGTCTCGCTAGATGGCGCGAATATTGAACTCTTGAACATGCCGGCCGCCTTGGAAGCACTCGGATCTATGCTTCCAACATTGAGTACTCGATGGGTCGATCACTGGCTCGACGATTCCGCAGGAAGCGGGCAGATCTTCGAAAAGGCCCGCCGAATGATGCCGGCCGCCGTTCGAATTTCAGCGACTCGTGATATTCCATCTTTCCCAGGGAACAAACGTGTAATGCGGCCCATTTTCCATTTGAAGGGCGGAAGGTTATCCTCTTTTATTAGTACCAGGCTGTCTTGGGTGATGTCGCCATTGTCATTCTTCCATTTCGTGCGTTGTTGGAGTTCTGACACGTATTCTTTGGACCAACGCTGCCAAAAATGTTGTCTTAGCTGCTCCAGTCGATCGTAGCGGCCCAGTCGCATGGGCGTGACTGTCGTCAGGTCTTCGCAGGCTGGCGCTGTCAACGGTCGGCCGATCAGGAAGTGTGCTGGAGTCAGTGGAAGGAAATCGTTTGCATCTGAGGACAGAGGGGACATTGGACGGGAGTTCAGAACGGCTTCAATTTGTGTTAGTACCGTTCCGAACTCCTCGTACGTTAAACTTGCGTTACCAAGCACATTCCTTAAATGGTACTTGCAGGACTTGACTCCTGCCTACCATAACCCACCAAAATGAGGACGTTATGGGGAGACGAATAATAAACTAATTTGGTGATGACTGATGAAGTCAGAAATGTCATTAAATTATAATATTATTTTTATAATAATTATTGTTTTTAATTTCGGTATTTTTCAGCTCCAACAAAGTATGTTTTCCGTTGTCTGAAAAGATCTGATATGGTTTAACACGACGCGATATAAAACGTTTTAAGCTAAGAGATAATCCTGTGTGGTTAAACTACCAACTCTAATAAATCTACCGCTCGAGTGATGAAGCATAATAGAAACAAATAAAATATGTAGATACTCTTTGATTAACTTTGAACCTCTGCCTTTGCGGTTCAGTATGTACATGGGTCCAGCATAGTCAACACCACATTGCATGAAAGGAAAGCTTGCTTCTAATCTCTCAGAGGGTAAGTTACCCATGATCGGGGTCAATGTTTTTCCCTTCATGCGGGAACATGTGACGCATTTATATACAACTTGCCTGGCTAAGTTTCGAGCTCCTAGTATCCACCACTTTTCGCGCATGGAATATACTAGAAGCTGTGGTCCTGCATGAAGTAATCGTTTATGTTCATATTCACACAACAACCTAGTAAAACGATGTTTACCACACAACAACACAGGATGTTTTTTCTCAAAACTAAAATCACTGGCGTTGCTCAACCTACCACCAACACGGATACAACTTTGATAAAAAAATATATTAAGACCAGCTAATTTATTTACGAGTTTACGATCTTTAAACTTAACTGATAAACTATTTTTGAGATTATGATACTCATCAGGGAACGATTCTAGTTGCACTGAGCGCGTCAACATGATAAGCGAGTTTTCAAGTTCATCCGTAGTGAGTAAACCGGTTCTGCAGTCTCGGCTACAGTCGGCTGCGGACGCTTGTGTATTATCTATAAATCGCAATAAATATGCACCAGCCCGCTGTAAACGAATAAATGACGAGAAACGCTCGAAGTCAAACAATGAACTTGATTGGGTTAAAACTAAACTTTCATTGGCAGAGTGAAGTTCGTTACGAGATATTCTTTCTAAAGATAATAAACGATTTCTAGCTATGGTGAATGAGTCACCTAACGAATCAGCTGATTCCTTCAATGGAATGCGGACAGAGAACCTACCGTGTTCGTCACGCTGTGTAGTTTCTGTAAATAACGTTTCACAATACCGATCATCCTTTGACATCGCAGAAGGCAAGTCGGTTAGTTCTTCCAGTTCCCAGAATTTACGTAACTGGGAATCGATTTGAACTAAATTACACTGAACTCGGTCAATGTTATACGAATTTTTATTGGAACGAATAGGGCCCGATATGATCCATCCTATTTTCGAATCATGTAGGTATGGACCAGCACTGAGCTTAATTTTATTACTATTTAGTAAATCCCAGAATATATCCGCACCTAGAAGTATATCTATGTCGGATGGGATATCAAACGTGGGATCTGCGAGCGAGATATGGCTAGGTATACGTATACACTCGCAGTTTACGTCTATCGAAGGCAACTTCGAAGTGATACTCGGGAGAACCAAGCATTGGATCTCAGTATTGAAATCACTAACTTTTGAACGAATATTGATTTTGCAGGTGTGAGTACTTTGTGATACGCTTTGACCTACACCTGAAATACGAATAGTGGACTGTATAATTGGTAGCTGTAAACGATTAACTAACGATTGTGTTGCGAAGCAATTCTGGCTGCCATTGTCCAGAATGGCTTTTACCGTATGATAATTATTACTCGAATCCGGTACATCAATAAGCGCTGTCGATAACAACACCGGCTGTACCGCTGCATGGCAAGTAAGTACATTCCGCTCGTAACCTACCTGCGAATCAGCTGTTTTCTGTAGGCTATGGGACATTGGAAGCGAATTATGCGTAGACGCGACCGTACCTAAACCTTCATTGGAACGAATATTGTTATGAAGTAACGTATTATGTTTTGATTGACATAATTTGCATGGGCCAAATGAACATTCATTTGACGAATGACTTTCTGAACGTATGCAATTTGGACAAAGCTTATTATCTCTAACGATATTATGTCTATCTTGCACAGACATATTTAAAAACTTTGCACACGTATACAATGAATGATCGTCGCCGCATAGTACACAAACACGCTTTTGTTTGTTCTTATCAGAAGTGAATTTTTGTGTAGAAACGTATGAATGCGTGTGAGGTAGCGGGTTCGAATTCGAATTGAAGTGCCTCTTATTCTGTTGATTTGAGTTTTGCCTATTAGACTCATGATAATTATGCTTAGCCGAAGGAACAATTTTATTGCTGTTTGATTTTATCATTTCCAGCATATCGGCTCGGTTTCTGAGAAAAACAAGTAAATCGTCTAATTTTATATTAATTTTCGATTCGGTTTCCGAATCACTTTTCTTTGAAACGAGTAAACCTTTGTGAGATTCCCATTCGCGCTCCGTTGATGGGTCAAGTTTCGATACAATTAAATAAACGATTAATGTATCCCAAGAATCGGTTGGTTCATTTAACGATTGCAGGGCACGAAGATTACGTAATGTGGAATCTATAAGCTTCCTGATTAGTGCAGGAGACTCTGTTTGAAGCGACTGTGTGGTAAACAACGACTTAACATGATTTTGCACGAGTAAACGATTATTATGAAATCTATTTTCTAGTAAATCCCATGCGTGAATGTAGTTAGGAGCGGTAAATTCTAATGCACTGATAACCTGAGAAGCGGTACCACTTAGCGACGATTTCAAATAGTGAAACTTTTGTATAGCGTTCAGATCATGACGATTATGAATCATGGTGAGATATGAATTCCTAAATTCTAGCCACTGGTCATAAGACCCATCAAAGGCAGGTAATTTGATTTGTGGCAGCTTAATCGACACAGGCTTATCTACGGAACCATGACAAAATGACTGTTCACTATCGTTCAATATGCACTTCGCAGTAGCCATCAGAGAAAAATATCTTTCTTCGAATGATTCTCTATGTTCTAACTGAGACGGAATATCACATTCTTCAGTTAATTGTTCAATTTCACCTTGAACGTCATTGAAATGTTCAAAAATAACGCTATGTGACTGTATTCGCAAATCGATTTCAACTTTTAGGTTAGGATTCAGTTCTAATTTTTCTTTTTGAAATTTACTAATATACTTATCGAATAAAGTTAATCTACCTTTTATAGTGGCTCGCTGCTTTTTTAGCTCAGCGAGGCGACCATTAACTACTTTAGGTGCTTGCAACCGGGGGGACTTGGGCCTATCAACTATAATTTCAGGAGCCGTGGCTACCTGAGAAACTTTGTCGTCACTCATTTTGGCAGATTACAAAAGGCAAAAGTACTCACAGTTTCCTTTTCGGTACCGGTTCGGGCAAAGCGAGGCACAAGGTAACGCACGACTGAAATACGAAAACGGTACAATTAACGCAAATTGTCGGAATGGGAGAGGTTAGGATGGGTGAGATGACCAGACCGTTTCTGCTCGCCGCTGCTCCAACTCCTCTTCCCCTCTTTCAATGAATCCTGGGCTCGGAATTGACGCCAACGTTCCACGTGGCCGCGAAGTTCTTCATCCGGCTCGAAGGACCAATGTTGTAGCCTGCGGTTTTTCCTACTGGTGAGGAGGCAGCCAGGGACGTCTTCAATGAATGAATTATTTGTCTTCTATTTAAACGTATAATTTCTGTCGTTAACAAACGTTTTACAATTTTCTTGAACGAACCAATGTGCGTAGGTATACGAATGAATCTATATAAAACGAATGAATGGAATAATTTTATGAACGAATGAATAGCAAATTAATGAACGAATGAATAACAAATGATTGGACGAATGAATTCACGTTGACTCCAGGTCTCGCTAGATGGCGCGAATATTGAACTCTTGAACAAGTGGTGAATTTGCTGTAGGTACCTACTTACAAAAGGCCGGCAGGGTACCGATCTTGTCAAGATCAGTGTTGAATTAAAAGTGGTTTTAGATCTTAATATGACATCATCATCGTCTCATCTCATGAGAGTTTGTTATAAAAGCACCATAAAGTTAGTAAATAATTTAAAGGGCAACTTTAAATTATTTACTCACTTTATGATATCCAAAAATACCTATCACCTATTATTTAGAAAACACGATTTACCAAAGGTCAATTGCCTAACATTTATTTAAAAACTATAAACAGGTAGGTAGCTATCTAAAGACCATTGCAAAACAATCTATTGACTGATCTAGATCACTACCAGACGAAATCATTCCAAAAATGCTGTCTAGATTGCCACGCTGAGTGGCAATGCTAATGCTTTGACCTAGATAAGAGCCATCTCTCTAGTCACGCGTCACGTAAGGTAACCTTACTAACATTAGGTAACTAAGTTTTTGACCAACCCCCTTATTCTATATCTGAAAGTCGTTCGATGACGAACTTGCACATAGTAACTATCAATAGGCCACATAATACTGGCTTGTGATCGTTCGTCAACGAGTGGCTTTCAGATACAGAATGGGGGCCTTGGGTTTGCTCAGACTATATCCTACCGGCTGCGCCATGTATTGTTTAATAAAACAAATATTGTGATTTTATTACCTACTTGGTTTTTCAACGGCCTGATTTGCACAGACTATATCCTACCAGCTCTCCTGACATCCGCTACCCTGCTCCATAGACGATGCAACAGTTTCTGGCTTCTTTCATTAGTCAAATAATAAGTACTTACTTCCAGGAACCGGCTGTGCCCTCATCCAGGCAACTCGAAGCTACAACACCCTCTCAACCGATCAAGCACAGAACAAGAGACTGACAGTCCAACTGACAGTCCATACGGATGGGGAATTTGACTGCGATGGAAGCGGGAACTGCTTCTGCGCAGCTGTTATTGAGGTAGGTAATCTAGCAAACAATTCTGGACTATAATTTTCTTTTAGGAAATAAACAAAAACTGCTTTCAAATAACGGAGCTGATTAAAGGTCCAATATGAAATTTCGTTCTTCACCCTTAGAGTATTTTTCATAAAATTTGTTGGTATTTTTTCATAAAATTTATATGGGAATCGCTTCACAATTGATGAAGATACCATGTACACACAAAACACAGACAAAAAACAGATAAATCTCCTTCTTTTTTGAAATTGGTTGAAAATAATGTTATCATTGCTGATATAATATTTTTACTTCACCAACTTGGAAAATACTCTTGCAGCCTTTGCAGAGGGAATTTAAAAAAACGTAAAACTCTAAACTAAACTGGTTTAGGTATATGATGAATGCACTACTTACTTAACTACTACTTACTTACTTAATACTTAACCTAAGCCTAAGTCCTACTACTATTAAAAACGCGAAAGTTTGTGAGGATGGATGTTTGTTACTCTTTCACGCAAAAACTACTAAACGGAGTTAGATGAAACTTTACAGTAATACGTATAGCCTATAACATCAGAATAACACATAGGCTACTTCTTACGCGGGTACCACGCGAGCGAAGCCGTGGGCAGGCTAGTAGTAGATCTTTCTTGCTTGAAGATTGTGTTGGTTGTTTTCAGGCATGCGTGCTGTGGAGCGGGCTTTTCCCAGAGATGGCGCTTCTAGAAGTCACGCTGCCGGGAGGTTATGAAGCGGACGCAAAGCGACTATACTCACAGCTACACCAACCTGACTCATGTAAGTTCCATCGTTCTGTTACGGTCCCACGATGACAGCCTTTTTGCTGATCCATTTAGCTTCGTGTCTTTTCTCATAATGCAACGTGGCAATTTTAGATTCTTATGGGAAAGTGCCATCTGCATGTCAGTTCAGCTCCGATCATTTACCGCGACACTCGCTTATACCGAATTTCCTTAGAAAACCCATAATTTTCTTTGTTTAGTTAAAGTTTTGTTCTATTTGGTGTAAATATAAATTCACTTTTATTTTCGGCTTTTTTTTTTAAACTCGAAATCCAATAAGTGGCGTAACATTTTGGTGGCAGCGGTGGGATCGTAACAACCCCCCGATTAAGATGGAACTTACGCGATTTATAGAAATCGTGAAGTTTCATGAAGAAGATCTGAGACATGGAAGAGGAATAGCGTTATCTCTATTCTCGTTTAGATCCTCGGAAGTCTGAGGAATCGTAAAAACGCTTTTACCGAATTTCCTTAGAAAACCCATAATTTTCTTTGTTTAGTTAAAGTTTTGTTCTATTTGGTGAAAATATAATTTCACTTTTATTTTCGGCTTTTTTTTAAAACCCGAAATCCAATAAGTGGCGTAACAGTTCGAATCTAGTCCACGATCAATGATGCAGTTCCTGTCCCGTAATCCTAAAACCCCTGGCAGTGGATTAGTTGCGTCATTCCGAAGATCTTGCCCTTTGCAAATGAAGGACATACTTACAACCAACCGCGAAAAAGATAATCCTCCACAAAGATAGGTAACAGTATCTACAATCCGCCCTTATTAAGTAGTAGATAGTAGAGCTCCTTGTGAAAAAACTCCGTAACCAACAGGTGAGCCGTATGCATTTATGTTACAATAGTTTTATAACAAAAGTCTCGTTTGAATATGCAATAAGAGAGGTTTCCGTTTTGATCTATGGCAGCCAATGAAGCTGGGAAGTAAATTTTATATGTAAGAGAAAATCTTTCCAACACTCAAACTGTGGCATGGCAACAAATCATGTAGAGCATCGTAAAAATCCGGACGTGATACCTTAAACACTTCATCTTTCACCAATTTCCATTCTATTGCAGTGCTCCGCCGAATAGAACTAAGTGCCAGCAGTACCCGAGCCACTTTCTACTTGACGGGCCGTCCCGCCGCCCAGCGACACGCTTGTTTCTCCGTCCACGCTGTCGGTCCACGCGCAGACACCAAGCCAGCTCATGTCAAAGTCATGGACTATTACAGACCCAGCATCAATGATACACAGGTCGGTTCCGAAATAAAATGCTCCCAAGAGCATGAAAGGTTCAAACGGAACAAATACCTACAGTGTGCTAGTTGTTTAAGATATCATTTTATCGATAATCCATTACCTAAGTTCATTCTGGAAACAAAATATGTAGTTAAAGTTGAAATTTTACCACTTAACTTTAATTGTAGATTGGTATCTAACCTACTATCTAGTTATTTGTAAGTCCCTTAAAAAAAAGACACGCTTTATGCGTGATTTAGTTAGGATATATAAATAATTATCATTGATTTCGTGACTCAAGGTGGTTTTGAAAGATTAAGATTTAAACAATGATATTATTTCTACAGATCTATACAATCTCAGAAGACTGCCCAGCAAGGATCACCCACGACTCCTCCCAAGAGATGAGAGACAATATCTTCAACAAAGCCAGGTCTCTTTCGGATAGTGGCGAGATTCTCATCAACCATGACTTTGACTTTGAAGATATACCCGAAGGCATTCCCTTAGAAGATCCTCTGTATGAAAATCTCATGAGGCAAAAAGAGAAACAAGATATTGCAAAAGCCGAAACAACTGTTTCGTCAGGCCATGATGTTGGTACGGTTAACAGAACTTTGAATGATACGAATTATAATAGTAAATTTGGTATACTTAACAATAAAACTAAAAAGAGGAAAGGAAATAATGGCATTTTAGTCATTAACAACCAAACACAGTCTGCAGGGTTGAATGTTGTAGTTATTGATGATAAATTAGATCTTAGTGGCGAATACAATCAAGAATCAATAGAAAAGTATCATGTTAAGCAAAACAGCACAGTAAGCTTATCAACTTTGACTGTAAATAAGGATAATCCAATACAAAAATATAAAAAAGAAACTGTAGATAGTAAAGACAGAGGCATAATCAGCGCAGAAAGTTTTCACAATAAAGAACTAGTTGACAAGGAAATATCAGTCGGGTTAAATGCACAAACCATTAACAATATAAAAATTGAAGAATATAGTAAGAAGACTGACGCTTATAACGAAGTGAAGGAAGAGCCTTCAGAACCCAACCACAGAATAGAAATAAGAGATGACCAGCATGAAAGCCACAGAGTGGACAACCCGAATCTATCAGATTTCCACGTTATAGATTCAGACAAAGATCTGGAAGTGCCGTCTGGTATAGAAGGGCCGGTCCCAGCAGTGGTCTTGCCACCTCCAAACTTCATTCCATCCCCAAACTATGTCAGAGCACCAGAAACGAATACTAATTCACAAAATTATGCAACAACTTTTGGCAACCTCGATCCTCTTTCACAAACCAAATCAACAGAGAACGGTGCTCCGATTTCACAGAACTATGAATTATTGAAACGAAATATTGATGCACCGCCTCAAAACTTTGCGTTACCCCCTCAAAATCTGGTGCCACCTCCGCAAGGCTTTGTACCCAATGAAGATTTTGGATGGCAAGGATTTACGAACCAAGGAATATATTATTTTAGAACGCCCAACAGAAGAAACTTCAGAAGTAGTTCTGCTAATGGATAGCAAGTAGATGGATGTTATGTTGTATTAAAGCATTTATTAGATTTAGTAGACAGGTGAGTATTTAGTTTTAGATGTGCATTTTTTTTTATAAATATTATAACCAATTGGCACGTCCATAATCCTGACCCCACATTTCCAATGTTGATTTAAATAAATAAATTTGATGATTAGGATTCTCTGTAACTGTGGAACTCAGGAACAACGAGTATGGTACAGGACAAACAGACACGCAAATATCTGCAGAACACCTAAACATTTGTCCCGCAACGAGAATCGAGCCTGCACGTTTTACGTCACTCAATCAAATCGGCGGACCTTGGGCCAAATAATGTCTGGCACACGGCACCCTATTTGGGGGGTACCACAAGGTATCATCTTGGACTTACCATGTTCCCTTAAAAATCAAGTGAGAGGAAAATTGTTTGAAATACTTAAAATAGATACTTCCCACGTATTAAACGTAAATATTTCCAACATTTCTCATTCGCTTTACATACACAGGAAGGTACGTTTTTTTAAGTAATCAAGTGTGTTTGTAAGATAAAAGTTAGTCCCTCGGTAAATAGATATGTCCCTCCCTTAGTATAGCTCTAGCATTCTAGACTATATTAACTTATAACTTTTCTTGTTTATGCACTACCTCAAGATTGTTTTCTAATTACACAAAGGTTAGCTGGAAGATAATGCTATCTAGCATTAAGTTCGCCGGATTTTCTATCTATCTATTTATTTATTAACACTTTATTGAACATTTTTAGAAAGTGAACAATAGGCGGCTAAAATCATTTTCGACCAGGCAACCCAGTTACACAGACCCTCAACATGCCTACATGATGAAATAGCTAGTGGTGAACTAATTATATAACTATTGAACCTGTTAGTAGTAATTTAAAATAATCTATTTATTAAGGCTGTGAATAAATGTGTGTGGTAAATAATGCGATATTATCTTTTATTTTGAGAGCTCACTGTACTGTCAATTCCTTACATCAACACAGTACACCAACTTCCCTGGCTCCCATCTGGAAAATATCTGAAGACTCCGGCCAGGTGAGCCGCTGCAGACATAACTTAGTCAAATGGGGATACCCCAGCGATATACAATGCCACTGGAGAGCCATACCTCTGTGGCGCAGTGGACGAAGGTCCGCCTGAGACGCAGAAGGTTGCGAGTTCAATTCAAACAACAAAAAACGGGACAAATGTTTGTATTATCTGCAAATATTTGTCTCGGGTCTGGGTGTTTTCTATGTACATATGTATTTAAAAAAAATGTATATAAGTAGTACCTATATCAGTCATGTAGTTCCCATAACACAAGCTGTTTACTTTGGGGCTAGATGAGGCTGTGAAAATGCCCAGCATTATTATTTATTTATATCACGAACGATGTCTCATCTATGGTCTTGTCCACAGTTCATTAACACCTTTATCTTTGCGAGGTTACAGAAGCTGTAAATATGGCCTCACTCACAAAAAGTAGCCGATGTGTTATCTGATGTATAAGCTATATTATTAAGTTTCATCATAATCCCTTCAGTAGTTTTAGCGTGAAAGAGTAACAAACATCCACCCTAACAAACTTTCGCGTTTATAATATTAATAGGATTGGGGGCTTGGCAAGGGCCGAGAAAGGGGTACAGTGTTTTTTTTCTGCGTAGACCCCGTTGGCCTCAACAGAAATGCATGTTTCCTGTTGGTTATTCCCGATTCACACTTGAACTAGATGGCAATAGTTTGAAATCAATGATGGCCAACACAAATTTTATTAGACTTAAATTTTTTTTTACTTATTTGGAGATGTTTATCAGTAGTTACGTATTTAGGAACCCGTGTAGAGGTAAGTAAGAACTTCGGTGTTCTGTGTACCTGAATCATATTTAATTTTATAAGTTACTACGACCTACACAGCATCGCGAATGGAGAATATACCGGTAAAACATTTTACATAGGTAATTAGAACGTTTTCCTAACATTAGTACTTACCTATATTTCTACCTGGGGTAAGTATGAAGGTATAGGTATATTTGCAAAAGTAATGTGACTCATAAAATGACTCATGAGCGAGATAATAATCCTTATCGAAAGATATAGAATCGCTTGGCCGCGGTTCTAGCAAATACAGATTTGTTGCATGCTTGATTAAATCAAAATTTAAAAAAAAAAACATTGAATACCTACTGGTCAGGCAACCTAGATCTCACAGGCTTATAAGGCATACTAACGCATCTAGATCTTCTACATTCCCGTTAGGTAATATCTCGCAAACGGTACCTACTAGTTTGTAAATAGCAGGTTTTTGAACGAGTCGTGTGTTTCGGCCTGAGTCACGCCACGCATATAAATTCCTTCCGTCATTTTTTACACTTGACATAAATAGTTGACTTTCAATGTTTCAGAAATATGCAGAAGTAAAACAGAATTTAGCAACATTTTAATATATATATTTTTATTCAAATGAATCCAATCATACATTACAGAATACTTGGATTTAAAATGTATGTTTTTATTAAAATAATTATAATAATTACAAAATAAACCTTAATCGGCATCATAATAGTTATTACATATTATTTAAAGTTTTCATATGCACTCTCAATCTCAAAGCCATATTGCATGGACAATATAATTAGCTAATATTTTTCATTTAATTTCTGTATGAAACATTTTGAGCAACACACTAAAATTGAAAAATATTGAATAATATTGTGCTTCTGCTCATAAACACAGCATTTAAAGCTTAGTGGACAATTTAAATTAACTACAATTAAATGCACCATTGAGAGCTGTCCCCACTTCCTTCCTGTTAGTCACTTTAATCAACACCACGCAAGCAATATTCAGATAATACTGAAAAACAATCGGTAAGGATAACTACACTTTCATGCAAAATCCAACGATAAACCAGCGGTTAATAAATTAGAATATCCCTTCATGTAATTGACATTCATTGTTTTACTAAGACAAGTAATACAAAAACTATTGTGAACTTGACTATTCATATTGTAAAAACGGGAATTTTCACGTACTGCACTATCGGTGAAGGCACCAACCAAGTTTCAACTCATTCCGAGAGTCTTCATCAGGGTGAGTGATTGCGACTTTCTCCTTCCGCGTCGCACGTCGCTATCGGCGCACCGATAGTGCAGTACGTGAAAATTCCCGTTTTTACAATATGACAAGTAATACAGTTTGATATTTCTTACCCCGCAAACCATCAACAGAAAGCTACGATATCCAATGCTTCAGTCACAGCACAATGGACCTAGGATCTATGCGGTCCGCCTACCTAAGTACAACTCTGTATAATATCTATTGCTACCAACAAAATGGACATAACTTGTCATTCCAACCAGCATGAGTGAACTATCCCATCAGAGTCAGCATACAGATTTTACAACAAATTGAGAATTACAGACAAGTCAACATTATCGGTTTGGAAATTAGAGTTTTTCATCACAAGCGGTACTTTTTGTGTGCAAACATGTAAAAAATAATGTCTCATATTCATAATAACTGATTCAGATTTGTTGTAAAACTTATGTTAGGCTCGCAGCCACATCAGATACTAACAGTAACCATTCTGACAGTAACAAAATGGATTAAAATGTAACAGTTACAATAGCTCTCTTTATTAGATAAATATGCGACAGGACGCACGCGGCGCACCGCAGCCCGTTAATATTAAAACAAGGTTTACTCTTACGCAATGTATGTACAGAGTGGCGCTGCGATGAGCGCTGGAGAAGGACATCATTGGCTTTTCAACTCCTTGCCAATCGAGTAGGACACTAGCCTTGCCCAGTCAATCTTACTACGCGTCACAGGCAGCTGTCGTCTCAAAGCCTTGAATGTGGTATCAGACATTGTCTTGTAGTTATCTGATATCGCAGTCTGGTATGAATTCTCCGCATCGCAGACCAATCGGACAAACTCCTTCGCAGTGGCGACTTCACCATTCGCGACTATAGGAGCTTTAACCTCTTTAGAGCTTACCAGTTGGACATTCCCATCTTCATAGTAGTGGACTTGCACTCTTAACATGCCGCGTAGCTCGTTGGCTGTGCCGCCACCGACTTGGAGCGACCAGACGGAGCGCCACCGCCCGTTCCAGTAGTTCTTGGGCTGAAATTGGTGGTCCTCGATGCAGGCGACAAGTTGGACTAGACCGGCTTCCGTGGCTCGGCCGACCACGAGGCTAGCTCCGTGCTTGTAGTGCGCTGCCACGTACGCCGTGACCTCCTCATCGAGTGCGGCGCGCCACGGCTCTGCGACCCTGTCCGGCTCATAAGCCTCGTAGTCGGCGGCTTCCTTGCGCAGGTGGTCATACTTGAAAGAGCGCTTAGAGCGCGGGTCGAAGAACCTGCCGCCGCCTAGCTCGTTGTGGTCGGTGATGAGCGTGTGCAACTGGGATTCCTCGAGGCTGACGGGCGTCAGTTGATCCTTGTTGTATTGCGCGAAGGCCCCGCTCGCGCCCTCCTTGAGGAGACTGTCGTTGTTCAGCAACACCCTTACATCGTTAAATACTTCGTTGAATTCGCCCGGGGGTGAATGTAATATGAAATCTGAAACGATTCTAACTTTTTCTTGATCGCTGATCACTTCGTCACCGTCCGCCGCCATTTTTGATACTTTTGACTTTTTTTGTCAATTTCTAATGACGGATTGAGGAAAATGATGGACAGTTGCAAGTAAAAAAAAAAAAACTTAAATCGCGTTCAAAAGTAATTGAATCGATTTAACTTTATGTTTTTATGTCTAGAATGTATTTCATGTATGCAATGTACCAATGTACTTTGAATGACCTTTGATGAGAGTTCATGCAAAGGTTCTGTGAAAGTTCGTGGATTTTTTATATAAAATAGTACTTATAAACTATCTAAGTTTATTACTATCGATAGAACATCAGATAGAATTTTTTTTACATCCATCCACACTTTATATTTAAAATGAAACATAAAGGGGAATAATTGGATTAAATGGACAATAGTCAAATAAAATGGGCATCATTTGGAATAGAACAAAGAGCAATAAATATAAAGCCTAGATGACATAATCAATAAGTTAAATTAATATTTGAAAATTTTATTACTAATTTGACTTGACTTCTGACTGACTGACAGTGACTGATCTGATAATGACATGAGATATATGATGACAGACGTTAATCAACATTTTCTGAAAATTCTTTTACTAATATCACAGTGTTGTGTAATATTTTTCAAGCGATAAATATCGAAAAAATGGACCGAATATTATCTTACAAATACTACGACTCGCCCGAAGGCGATGATATTTTCCTGAAGACAGTAGCCGCAACCAAATATGCTGCACTAGCTGGTCTGGTGTACGGTTCCTACGACGTCCTGATGTACTC
The DNA here is from genome assembly GCA_958496245.1 of Perizoma flavofasciatum. Lineage (NCBI taxonomy): Eukaryota > Metazoa > Arthropoda > Insecta > Lepidoptera > Geometridae > Perizoma > Perizoma flavofasciatum. The sequence continues at coordinate 11,004,350 of OY292437.1, forward strand.
CCGAACTCAGGGTGTTGTGAACACTGTAGGGCGATATGGATACATTGTTGGGCCTCTAATTGGGATGGCGACCGCGTTTACCGTGACAAGTAATGTAGCAACAAAAATTCGAGGGAAGAATGATAAGATAAACTATTTTCTGGGCGGTGCAGTGGCTGGGTCAATCTTCAGTGCTTGGATGAAGGCTCCTGTCCTCGCAGTACCTGCAGCCATGGTTCTCGGAGCCGCCGCCGTCGTGAAGAAGACTGCAGTTGATGCAGGCTATGAGTTCTTCCCAAAAGTCCCTCAGATGACTAAAACTGCAATGTCTGCTAAGCATAACTGGACGATGGCTGAGGATGTTGAGAAATGGAAGACTTGGACTACAGGTGAGCTTACTTACATAATGTAGCTATGTATGAACCCGCAACCTTTGCATCTGAAACAGGCCATTATTATATATTTCTAATCTTGATGACAGAAGGTTTGGCAATTTTGAATAATAAAATTGCTCTCCAAAACATTCACCTATGGTAAACTAAGTTTGTTTATATTACATAGTTTAATGCATAGTTACATCAACCCTTAGGTAAAAATCTGCAATATTTGATATTATATTAAAAATTCATGAGATTTCCCAAAACACTTACTAGTTAAGTATGGATTAACACTTTATTAAACCATATCACCATTAAAACAAGTTGGTGGTACACAAAGTTTTTTTTCTATAGTATTGGACAAGTTCTTAATCACATAGATGGGTTCAATCTGTCTATTGCATTTGCATGTGATTGGATAAGATCTTCAAAATATCTTATTTACCATGCAAATAGAGTAATCTTCTTAACATTTTTCTTTATTGTTTCAGGATCTTCCTAAATTAGAAATAGCTTCTGGATTCACTCGAGAGCTCGTAGTGGATTGTAAATAAGATCAGTTTGTAATTTAATTTCATTTATAAGTGTTACAATAAACAGCTATCGAATTGTAGTATCTCTGTGTTTACTTGGGGTGTTTTCTATGTATAATATATATGTTTTTACAAAAAAAATGTATATAAGTAGTATATCAGTCATGTAGTTCCCATAACACAAGCTCTGCTTACTTAGGGGCTAGATGATGCTGTGTGAAAAATGTCCAGCATTATTTATTTATTTACTTAGATTCATGTCAGATGATTAAGCAATATCCTTAAAAAGTAAATAGGTACTAAATTAATGACTCTTAAGGCCTATATGGCTACGACTGCATTTAGTACAACAAAATAGTGTCCACCATAATCATAGATTTATATAAATCTATGGCCATAATAGCATAGTGGGAGGTACCCCGACTTTCAGTCCTGGGATCGTGAGTTAGAACCTGGTCGTGCACAAATAGATTTTTCTTAAAAAAATTATTATGCAATTAACATGCTTGAAACGGTGAAGTAAACATCTCAAGGAAACCGGCATACCATAGAACCAAAAATTCTAAGGCATTTGCCATCGGTTAGTGTTCCAATAAGTGGCAATGGGCTTGCAACCTGTCACATGGAACGCTAACTACTTGCAAAAAGCAGGCATGTGCCAAATATAATGTTTGGACATGTCTCTGAATACTACCTTCTTCGTATCTTCAAAGATTACTTACTGAGTATGTATCTGAAGATGTCAATCATGGGGAAAACAGTTAAAAGATGTTTTTTTTGCTGTCTTAACCACAGATCAATCATAATATATGTCTCAATAGAAACATATATTATTATAATATACTAGCTTCTGCTCATGGCTTCGCCCGCGTGGTACCCGAATAAAAAAAAGCCTATGTGTTATTTTGATGTATAATCTATATTACTGTAAAGTTTCATCAAAATCCATTCAGTAGTTTTTGCGTGAAAGAGTAACAAACATCCATCCTTACAAGCTTTCATGTTTATAATATTAGTAGGATTATTATGTCTCAATACACTTCAAACATTCCTCAATCACCTTAGACTAGGAAGGAATATGCGTTAGCAACTTTAGTAAGCCTGTGGTAGGAATGAGACAAAACCCATGAGTTAATGTTTTTTATTGTTCTTTAAAATTTTACAACAACACTAAGCATAACATGAAATGCAAAAAACAAAAATCTGACTATCAATCATAAATAATATTAAATATCAAAAATAACAAATCATCTAAAAATCCATTTGAAAACGAGAAAAAGAATTGAGTTATATACGTACAAGGTGTTTTGAGTAAAATATTTATTTTCACTATTTTGCACATGTTTATTCCATTTCTCCTTTTAAATAAAATAACATAGTGAAATTGGTAATCACAGTAACTTAAATAATAATATAATCTTGCTTAAATCTTTAAATGCAAAAAGTAACTATTAACTCACACAGTGCAATTTTCAATACAGTTCTATATCTACGGTCACACTTAAAAGGATTTATTTGGGGCAATATGGGCAAAAAACATTTATTATTCTTGTTCAAAACAAGCTTTTAAAACTAAAAAGTCTAACATGTCATTTGATCCAGCGGGTCTCAAATCTGATTCATCTCTTATTGGCAATGCATTGACCATTTCGCTATGGACTGAGCTGACGTCTAAATTCATGTTGGTCAACGCTAATAAGACTTTTTAACAATGGATAATGATAATTTAGAAATAAAACTTTGATGTTACACTTTGCTTTCCCTACAGACTACAGTAAATGGCACAATACAAATGAGTAAAATGTATAGCTTAAATCCTAGTCATCATCAGCCTAAAGAAGTCCACTGCTGGACATAAAATGTCTTGCCGAGATCCACAGAACTTTCCGCAAATTTACGATAGTTTTAGTCTATTGGATGGGCTCTAGCAATACTGCACATACTAGGTAATTTGTATTAGTATTATTATGTAAATAATGGCTACAAGAAAACTTGTCAAAGTTCTAGGGGCTCCCAAAAGGTCAGGGAACCCTAAAAAGCTGGAAGAACAATTTGGCACAGAAAACTGAACACGCAATTTCATTTAAATTCGATTTTAAAACTCATTTACTAAGTACAATATTTGCAAAAACATTGAACACAAACATTAACAAAATTTACACCTTCAACTAAGATAAACAATAATAAATAAATAGATAAATAAATATAATTTAACTACTTACTAATCTTTCAATAAAAACTATCCAATTTTTATAAAAATGTAAAAAAACAACGGTTATTCAACGAAATAAACTGCCTTTACTAAAAGGGTATTATAATATTTGGGTTAATTAGACACAGGAAGAGAGTACACACAGAAAACTGCCAAGTATGAGTATTACATTTAATGATACCTACTTCTTATGTATTTGGTGACTTTAAGAAGCTATTTGATGTTTCCCATAGTGAATATCCTGTTTTAAGTAAAAAATATGTTCGTAGTCAATGTAGCTTTCTATATTATATTCTTTCGAATTTTACTTAAATCTTGAAAAGCGTTTTAGTATTTGGTCTGACTTTGATGGACTATAAAGTGGATCATGCCACAGATCAAAAACCTTGCTTAGCGCCATCTATGTAGATGGTTAGCAAATAAAGAAAGTACAAAAAAATATGGCACTTTTATTCTCATTATAATACTCTGACTTTGAAAAACTCTAAGCTGAAACACGCCACAGATCAAAAACCTGGTTATTGTAAGAAGTTGCTTAGCGCCATCTATATGTATACCTAGGTAATTAACAAATAAATAGGTCAAAAGATGGCGCTATTCAACAATTTTTTCCTTAATCCGGGATTATATCGAAAAAGTCACCAAAACTAGTTGTTTACGCGATCAGTTCATTCCGTTCCCTTCTTTACAAGCTTGGGTGGAATATCTTCTTCAATCTCCTCTTCCTCCACTTCTTCCTCTTCAATCTCTTCTACCTCAATCTCCTCTTCAACCTCCTCTTCGGATTCGCTGCCTTCTTTCTGTGAAGTCACAAAACACAATTAACACACACATAAACCAACCCTCACTAACTTTAACAGTTCTCCTAACTAACTAACTCCACCCCTGTACTTTTCTTACATTAAACAAAGGCAAAAAACAAATAACTAGCTGTGCCACGGCCGCCCGACTCACCGCGTCACATCGCCCGTGGTATTACTTCTTTTGCTCGGCTCCTAAAGGTCGTAGCGTGAGTTGTATACAAATCTTTGCAGATCATACGTCCCGCGGCGGGAATCCAACCCGCAACCTTCTGCGTATCAGGCTGGCCTTAGCCCACTGCGCCACAGAGTTTTTCTATACCAAGTAGGTGGAAGTCAGAGGCACGTCCACATTTGGTTTGTTATAAATTGCGCAATAAATCATACTATTATTATAAAACTCAAAGTGAGGATATAGATGTTTGTTGCTCATAATCTCCATAACGGCTGTAACGATTTGGATGAATCAATATGAAATACAAATACAATATTTGGCACGTGCCCGCGTTTTCGCAAGTAGTTAGCATTCCACGTGACAGGTTGCGAGCCCATCGCCGCTTATTGGAACACTAAAAGTTTCTTACCTCGGCATCCTGAGTGACCGCACTAGCTGTCGTGAAGTCGTCCACAGTTGATTCTGGAATTTAAAAAAAACACTAAACAGTCACATTCCTGATACCCATGACTCCGTGTCATGGGTATAAGCGACAAATCTAATTAAATATCATCAATATATATATAAAACTGTTCCGTTACTGATTGGTGGATCAACGCACAGCCTAAACCATAAGTCCTAAAAGCATGGAACTTGGAGGGTGTATTCCTCTTAGGGTGTAATAAGAAAGGAATTTGGAAAATTCTACCCCTAAGGGGGTGAAAAGGGCTGAAAACCTTTGCATGAAAAATGGTATTCCTTGAACTTACAGTCTTAAATTTTCACATAAGTATTTTTAAATCCAAATGATAAAATACTAATATAATTATCTCCCTAAACTTGGACACCCTCTACAACGCCTTAGAGGGGTACTCTAAGGCGTTGTAGAGGGTGTCCAAGTTTGTATGGGAACTTTTTAACGAGTGGTCCGATTTGTGAAACTCGGCATAAATAATGTTCAGTACAAATGATAAAAGACAAATACATTTTTTTCTAAACTTTGAGGGGCAAAGGAGGTAGAATGGTGTGTTAAGATTCTTTAAGAAATGTGGGATTTGCTGTTAACTTAGTTTGGAAACTAAAATACATAAATCTGAATACGTATCAGAATATTTTAAAACCCCTTAAGGGTGCAAGGCATGCAATTATCTTTAACGCACCTATCAATTATCTATCCTACGCGAGTTAAACCGCGAGCATCGGCTAGTCGTAAGATATAGATAAATACATAAATATCTTTCAGCGGAATCGAACCTGAACCTCATGCTTGTCCGGCTCGGCCACCCTGCCTCCGAGTTCGTCTCGAACGTTACGCACTTTGAGCTTGGTAGACAAATGGAGCTCTAGACGAATTAGACTAACGAAAGAATTAGACTAAGAAGTTGACCTCATTGGTAACTGAACTTAATGAACATACTAGAACAAACAGTAACCCGAGTCTAGACAAATGCCACTTTCTGTTGGCGTTAACGCCTGTGGAAAGATTAATAGATAATCATGCTGGTCATTTTTCACACAGCATCATTTAGCCCCAAACTAAACAGAGCTTGTATTATGGGAACTACATGATTGATACACTACTTATAAACTTTTTCCTTGTAAATACATACATAATATAGAAAACACGCAGACCCGAGACAAATATTTGCAGATCATACAAACATCTGTCCCGCGGCGAGAATCGAACCCGCAACCTTCTGCGTCTCAGACGAGCCTTGGCCCACTGCACCACAGAGGTTGTAACAGAGGTCGTCGATTGAATTGTATGAAAATTACATTAGCTGTGGAAATGTCACGTGACAGCTGCCAAGTTTTAACAAAAAAAATTGCGTTAGCGTGAAAGGTTAACTGAGCGTGAGGTATTTGTCTAGACCCAGATATTTACCCAGGTCCTAATAGCCGAATGTCTTGGACTTGTCATTTTTTATTTGCTTTTTATTGCTTTAGTATCACTAAGGCCTTGGCTTGTTTCTTGCATCTATAAATGTACTAGTTTCTGCCCACGGCTTCGCCCGCGTGGTACCCGGATAAAAAGTAGCCTATGTGTTATTCTGATGTTTAAACTATATTACATTTTTTATTTCAAAAACTATCGCGAACTTGCCGTACCGTACGGTGAAGGCACCGACTAAGTTTCGACTCATTCCGAGAGTCATCATCAGGGTGAGTGATCGCGACGTTCTCCCTCCGCGTAGTGTACGACGCGACACGCGACACGCTACGTGAAAATTCCCGTTTTTACAATATGAATAGCTATATTACTGTAAAATTTCATCAAAATCCGTTCAGTAGTTTTTGCGTGAAAGAGTAATAAACATCCGTCCTCACAAACTTTCGCGTTTATAATAGAAGTAGGATAAGGGGTCTATAATCTCACCGGCATCCCGTTCGGGAGTCTCTCTGGACGCATCCTGAATCAGGGACAGAGTCATCTTGCCGCTCACAACCATCTAGAAACAACATTTTTTTTATTAACAACAAGCTTATTGCATGAATTTATAATATGCCAAAAATTCAACCTCGGCGGAACTGCGAACCCCCGATCTCTTGCTTGGTACGCGGGGGCAATACCAACTAAGCTACGAGATCAGTACCAGGCGAAATACTTGCGATTGTTGTATAGGGCTACTTGGATTGTTGAAGCGCCGAAACATCATGGCTCGATCTATTACGAAAAAAGTTGTAGGTGCTTGCAAGAAAACTAGCACCATTATTCGCTTGGGTTGCAAGAAAATTAACGCCACCTAGTGTTTGTATTGTGGAACTAATTAGTAATTTTAAGAGCGTACAGGCGAGTGTTTGGTGGCTGGGGTGTGTCATAGCCCGATTAATAACGTCGAAAACAGTAAGCGCTGGGGTTGCAGAAAAAGTAGCGCCATCTAGTTTTGTTCGAGAAACTAATTAGTAAGTTTAAGAGCTTACAGGCGAGTGTTGGGTGGCTGGGGAGTGTCATAGCCCTATGAATAACGTCAAAAGCAGTAAGCGCTTGGGTAGCAGAAAAAGTAGCGCCATCTAGTTTTGTTTGAGGAACTAATTAGTAAGTTTTAGAGCTAACTGGTGAGCTTAAAAGTAATTACATGATTAATAACGTTGAAAGTAGTAGGCGCTTGGGTTGCAAAAAATTAGCGCCATCTAGTTTTGTTTTAGAAACTAATTAGTAAGTTTAAGAGCTTACAGGCGAGTGTTGGTTGGCTGGGGTGTGTCATAGCCCGATTAATAACGTCGAAAACAGTAAGCGCTGGGGTTGCAGAAAAAGTAGCGCCATCTAGTTTTGTTTGTGGAACTAATTAGTAAGTTTTAGAGCTAACTGACCCGTCAGTTAGCTTAGTCAGTTAGCTGAAGTTTTGATCAGTCAGAGAACTAAAGTTATCGATATAGCTCAACGAATTAGCAAGCTGAAGTGGCAGTGGGCCGGTCATATCTCGCGAAGAACCGACAACCGCTGGGGTAAGCGTGTTCTTGACCGGCCAGGTGGGGTGACGATCTGCGAAACACTGCAGGCAGATGCTGGATGCGGCAAGCTGAAGACAGGGCGCTATGGCGCTCATTAGGGGAGGCCTATGTCCAGCAGTGGACTAATATAGGCTGATGATGATGGTGATGATGACAAGTTTTGGGTGTAATGGCATGATCAATTACGTTAAAAGCAGTAGGCGCTTGGGTTGCAAGAAAACTAGCGCCATCTTGTTTGGTTTGAGGAACTAATTAGTAAGTTTTAGAGCTAACTGACGAGTTTTGGCTCTAATGGCAGGATCAATAACGTTGAAAGCAGTAGGCGCTTGGGTTGCAAGAGAAGTAGCGCCATCTAGTTTTGTTTGAGGAACTAATTAGTAAGTTTAAGAGCTTACAGGCGAGTGTTGGGTGGCTGGGGAGTGTCATAGCCCGATGAATAACGTCGGAAGCAGTAAGAGCTTGGGTTGCACAAAAGTAGCGCCATCTAGTTTTGTTTGAGGAACTAATTAGTAAGTTTTAGAGCTAACTGACAAGTTTTGGGTGTAATGGCATGATCAATTACGTTAAAAGCAGTAGGCGCTTGGGTTGCAAGAAAACTAGCGCCATCTTGTTTGGTTTGAGGAACTAATTAGTAAGTTTTAGAGCTAACTGACGAGTTTTGGCTCTAATGGCAGGATCAATAACGTTGAAAGCAGTAGGCGCTTGGGTTGCAAGAGAAGTAGCGCCATCTAGTTTTGTTTGAGGAACTAATTAGTAAGTTTAAGAGCTTACAGGCGAGTGTTGGGTGGCTGGGGAGTGTCATAGCCCGATGAATAACGTCGGAAGCAGTAAGAGCTTGGGTTGCACAAAAGTAGCGCCATCTAGTTTTGTTTGAGGAACTAATTAGTAAGTTTTAGAGCTAACTGACAAGTTTTGGGTGTAATGGCATGATCAATTACGTTAAAAGCAGTAGGCGCTTGGGTTGCAAGAAAACTAGCGCCATCTTGTTTGGTTTGAGGAACTAATTAGTAAGTTTTAGAGCTAACTGACGAGTTTTGGTTCTAATGGCAGGATCAATAACGTTGAAAGCAGTAGGCGCTTGGGTTGCAAGAAAAGTAGCGCCATCTAGATTATTTCGTGGAACTAATTTGATAGTTTTAGAGCTTACAGGCGAGTGTTTGGTGGCCGGGGGTGTCTGGTCGCGAACCTCATCAGCGAAGTCGACGAGTACTCGGCTCTTCTGAGGGATTTCTGTCTCCAGGAATATTGACTTCACTTCGTCGGCTTCGTGCTGAAAGTCAAAGTCAAAGTTTTTATTAGCTCAAATCACAAGGAGCATTTAGAAGGAAGGGCGTTTCCGTCAGGTTTATTAGCAGACCCATTGGGCCTTATTCACGGGGCGTTCCAATTACAGTCGTAAGTGATAACGTCTTGTTTTAACTTAAAATAAGTTTTGACAGTGTTTTACAGAGAAACGAGGCGTCATTCGAGTACGACTTCAATTGGAATCCGGCCCGAAGATTCAATCTGTTTTTAAGCTTTGTTTAAAATTACTCAGGTCTTTATTTGTCAGGTGAAAACGACTAAAAATACTTAATGTATTACCAAAACTTAAAATAAAAAAATAAAAACTTAATAATTATATAGTTATATTAATAAACTTTACCAATTATTTTCATAGATTTCTATGATTAACCGCCGAATACTGAAAGGTTACTCAAAGTTTTATCACAACTTAAGGACGACTGCCAAAAGATTAAGAGGAATCTTGTTCCTTGGCGTTTCAAATTCATTTATGTATAGGTACTTCTTCAAAGACGACTCTAAAGTTTCTATTAAAACATTATTTATGCAAATCTTAAGCCTTCCTAAAATAACGACTTAAAGACGATTAGAAAAATACGGCTTTAAACTGTTGTACGTTATCTATTTAAATCTTGATCTGCATTTTAGTATTAGGCCGTTAGTAGCTAATTTAAAATACATGTTAAAACAAAGATTATAAGTAATATCTTACCTTTAAAAACAGCGATTTATTGTAATAGAGTTAATATTTATTAGACAAGTTAATAAAATAAAACTGTTTATTCATCAAAATAGTTTATTATGTAAAATGCTACAGAAATCGTTTTGTATTACTAATGAAATGCACGAAAAAAGCAGTTTCATTCAAATTAATAAACTACCTTGGGTACTAGACAAATACCACTTTCTGTTGACGTTAACGCCTGCGGAAAGGTAAAATTGTATGGAAATGACATTAGCTGTGGAAATGTCACGTGACAGCTGCCAAGTTTTAGAAAGACAAATTTGCGTTAGCGTGAAAAGAAAAGGAAGCGTGAGGTATTTGTCTAGACCCCTTATTACTCTACTATAATAGACCCCAGTCTGCTTACCATGAAGATGCAAGACAACGATTTTGTCTATCGCCGAGAAAACAAAAAATATTTTGTCCCTCTCTTTTGTTTAACTGAATAGGCGACAGAAATAGTTATTGTCTTCTCTTTTGTAGAGATAAGGTTGTCTTGGGTGCTCATGCTAAGCGGGCAGGTCTTGAGCAAAATATTGAGCTAACAAATTATTTATCAGTTCAGAACTAAAGCGGGAATGTGGTGCAAAAATAAATTATTAAAAACAATCCTTTTTTTGGAAGTGACAGTTAGGGACCCATTTTTTTTAACATATTTATGTCACAGAGTAAATAATGTTTTGGTTATGATTTGAAGAAGAACGGGCTGTCAATAGGGTCAGAAAAAAGTGTAAAAAATATCCAAAGTTTTTTGGTATACTTAACTGACTTTCCTAAAAAATAAGAGATAAATGCTTGAATACACCAACAATATAAACGGACGGTCAAGTCTAACCATTGATTATGACGACAAATTCCTATGAAAATAATGTTTCAAAAAGCTTTGATAAGGACCTACCCACCCGTTATTGTGTTGGTGAACTCGGCCCTAACAAAAAAACCGACATTAACTAGCAAAGGTGCCAACATGTGGACAGGGAGCATAAACTGCTTGAATAAAATATAAATAAATAAAGAAAGAATGAAATAAATAAATAAACACCCAACAGACACAAGCGTAGTCAAACTATAAGAAGTTATTTTATAACCGATTGTTATTAAGTAGGTTGAATTAAGTTTTTGATTAGTTTTTTTTTAAATTCATATATCATTCAACTGGGATTCCATGTGTCGTTGGTACCAGGAAATGCGAGTACCGCAGTACCACCACACCTAGAAACGGAACAAATATCTACAGAACTTAGAAACTTTGGTTTGAGCTCAAAACATTCAGTTCTGACGACATCCGACTGGAATTCAGACTCCAGGATCTGAAGATCAACTAAGCTGAACACGATTTAGGTTACTACTGAGTTACTGGCAGTGGAACATCATAGTCTAGTTGGGGGTTTTATCGTAAAATTAACTCGTGGAGCGAGTTGAATTCATTCAGCTTTCCTCGGTAGTCCGTCTGCCGGAACTAGCCGAAGGTGACCTCGGCTACGCTCGGCTTTTCTCACCAAGTCCGGCGCTCGCCCGCGCGTTGGTACGAGCGCCTAGCTACAGTCGGCCCAGAACTGGCATGCGATGTGCACGCGTGCGTTCCCATCCTCCGCGACCGACCCACATCATTTTAATTCTGCTGGACATTTTTTCACACAGCGTCATCTAGCCCCAAACTAAGCAAGAGCTTGTATTATGGGAACTACATGACTGATATACTACTTATATACATTTATTTTTTTGTAAATACATACGTATTATACATAGAAACCTACCGTGTACCTACTACACGTTATTGTTAATTTATTTTATCGTAAAGGGTCTGAACAATATGCACAGTGCAATAAGCCCTCACCGGGGTACGTGGTGATGTCACGTGCGGTTGCGAATGGTGCGCGTGCGATTGAGGAGGAGAGGCGTTCTTCGAAGTGGGGAACGCGCCACCGTCCGCGCTCTCTGCTCGGACTTCCATGCCTAGCACCTACAAGAGAATTAATGTTGTAGACTGTAGGTACTACAAGATAAATCGTAAAAACTGAGAAAGATGCGCAAAAACACTAGCATCTCTAGCAAGGGCAGGCAACCGAAGCAGGTATTTTTTCAATTCCATTAAATAAGCCGGCTAGGATTGAAACTTCATACGACAGAAAATACGGCTAATTACCACAGATTTTTATTGTTTTTCAATTTCTAACCACTATTGTTTCAATTCTCAGAAATAAAACTACCCAAGACGCTTGAGACACGCTTACGAAAATGTTACTCTTTCATTATTGTTTCATACTTAAGCTTGAATTCATAGTCGGGGGTTGAACAGTCCCCCAAAATCCATCATTCAGCATTTGCCTTATGGCTGGGTGCATAAAGGTTAAATTCGCACTTGAATTTTTACTTAGCGCCTGAACAGTCCCCTAGGGGAGCCCCTATTTGACTATAAATTCGGGTCTTAGCCTTCTAGGACACACAACTGATAAATTTTCAGTTTAACATTAGCTATTTTACTATAAGATACGCCTCTAAATTATACCTCCTATATTATATTAATATTATACCTCCAATATTAATTTTTCGTTCTAGTTCATGTCAGTTTCCTCACGATGTTTTCCTTCACCGTTCTAGACCACAATTACGCAACACATAAGCGGAACTTGCATCAGAGATCAACCAGGGTTAGAGTAGTATGACTTACAATGCCGGAAATGTGAATGTGATGAAATGTACATATCTATCCGATATAGATAGATACCTAACATATAATTTGTGATGACGTATGTAATATGCACACAAAATTTGCAATACAACTTATTACACCCGGTGTGCATTCGTGCAATATCAAAGACCTACCTTCACGCTAGATTTCTCTGGTTCGTCTTCTTCTTCCTCCTCCTTATCATATTCGTCTTCATCAAGCGCCTCTTCCAAAAGTTCCTTAGTCTTTTTCTCATCAGCTTTCTTCGCTTCTTCGATGAAATCTTCCGTAACTTTAGATAGGATATCGCCATTCTTCTTGACTTGAACTGGTTCCGTCAAGTCTACAAGATCATTGTGGTTTGATTCAACGATTTCCTGTTCAGGTTCCTCTGTTTCATAGATTTTTATTTCGTCTTCAACTTTAGACATTTCTTCCATCTCATTGTCAATCCCAGAAGTCTCTACTTCCTCATTCACTTTCGTTTCTTCATTCATTTCTGTTTCCTCTTCTTTCACTTCTGTTTCATTAATATCATTTTCATTCATTTCTATTTCTTTCACTACTTTCTCTCCAATTACTTCCTCTAATGCAGTTTTGAGTTTAGGTTCGGGAGAGGCATCTTTAGGCCCAGGACTTTTCTCTTTCTGATATTCGCTAGCAATGATATGCACGGGACCACTTTCGTGCAGAACAGTACCGTTTGTGTGCGGGCGAGTGCGGTTATCCTGCCGTTCCTGTGAATACTTTACTGATTAAGCATAATACACATTTAAGCTTTATTATCCAAGATGTTTTTACCAAAGCAACATGTAAGATTTAGAATCATAGATGGATCAAATATTGGTAATGGCGGTTAAATAATGCTAAATAGACAGTTACACCAGTAGGTTTTTTAAAAGCTTCAGAAAAATTTCACACTTAAATAATTGACAAATTTATAGGCTTAAAAAGAAAGATTCCCTACTGATAGAAGCGACATCATTCTCGAGCTCATTCAAGTCGAAATAATGGCCGAGTCAGTAACTGGGTTATTGCTCCTATCTGAGACAATGCTCGACCATTTACTGTCTCGGCCAAATCACGACTGGTGTTTCTGTATAAGCACGCGTTCAGTAACCCATCATTGTTAGTTTCAACAACATTTCATTGTTGAGCACTACGCATGTCTACTGAAAACTTACTGAGGCAAAAGGTCGCAGGCACAACTAGGCTAAAAAAAGACACTTAAAATCTGCAAATTATAAGCTCAAAACACCAAACTGACGACTTTTCTTCATGCCTACAATATCTACTGCATCGTTAGTAGAAAAATCGTTGAAGTAAAAGCTAGAAAAAAATACTAGATTCTCACCCTTAATAATACTCAGAAAAGAAGCGTTTGAATGAATTAATTAATTTACTAACTAGAACAACTATTTTGTTTTTGCTAAAAAAATACTACTCTGCAAAATTCAAAATAGGTATATACTTAGCTAGTTACTAGTAACAAAATAAATGAAAATGTACCTACTCCAACGATTTATTAAAGTCATGTTAGGTTATATCGTGTATGGTTTTTTTTTTAACTGTAGTTAATTAAATGTTTTATTTAGTTAAACAATTATTTATTTAGGATTTATGTATGCTAGCCAGGTGCAGAGCAGACAAAGGCGAGATATAAAATTAGCGACATACTGCTAAATACAATAAAAAACAAGAAAAAAAACTGATATAAAAGAATATTAATTTAATATTATTTTGAACAAGATCTAGGTCAGACCTATTCAGAATGACATAATGTCCTAGTCAGGCTATTTAGCGAAGATTCAGTGATGTAAGATTTAATCAGAATGTAATTAAATAATCCAATTAATTTTAAGACTTTATTAAAATAGACATGACGCGTCTCGCAGTGCACATACCAAGGCTGGTTCATTTTACTAAGATTATGTATCTACCACAAGCAATATCGTCGATTAAACAAAAATACTTACGAGAACGATAAAATAAAAAAAATATGAAAATATTGGAACGCTTTGTAGGCACTAAAATCTCGATTAATATTCATGTCAAACAAAGAACCCGAAAAGTAAAGGTGCCAAAATATATATTTGAGTTGACGATTTAAAAGATTCGTCCTGGTTGCCAAATACGTAGGTACTTTCTACTTTTGCGGCATCTTGTGAATGATTGATTGTTGATAACGCAGTTATAATGTAAGACTCAATGAAGGCTCAAACTGACACAACTGAATATACGCCAATTATTTTAACGCAAAACAATATACAAGGAAAGCTGATTGAAGAAATCATATAACTGTAAAGAAAAATAATAATAAACAGGAAAATAATGAAGCTAAGTCACAACTGATGAAATGTGTAGATAAGAATTAACAAGCAACGCGCAAATAAAACTAGCACACTGAACGATCGTCACACGGTACATAAATCGGGTTTTAACAAATTGGGAGCAACACACATGGACAACCAAAAATAAATAAATAAATTGAAATCGGAATGTCTGGAAGATGTATCAGAGTAAATGACAACAAAGAAAACTATAAGATAGAGTATGTTTGTATGAGGGGTCGATAGTTTTACAACAATTATATTAATAGGACAACAGGCTGGTAGAAGCGAAATGAGTCCTATTAGGTGATCCCGGGATGACAACGTGACGATGATGACGATGAGATGAAACAATGTATGCGGAAGGAAAGATAAATAATTTCAATCATTAATCCAACAGTAATCACATAGACGAATATAAGCAAATTATCATTAAACGAAGGTGGAAAAGCGGGGCATAGAGTTGTGTAATAAACTTAGTAGACATAGACAATGCTAAAATATGAATGGACGATCTTAATTGATAAATATGGAGCGAGTAATAAAAAATAAGTACAAAAACAAAACACAAAACAACCCAACATGAAATGTGAAGAATGCTATTATAAGTGGCCGGGGTGGGTGAATAACGCCAACTTCTGGTCATGTCATGAGATAGGTGGGAACACCTAAAGCCATGCAAGGACCTGTGTCTGCTGGTTCTGCGCGTAGCTCGCCTCCATCTGCTGCCGTACCTCCGCTACCAGCCCTGATATGGCCGAGACGACTGTTCCCAATAACATTCACTTATTAGATTCAAATGCACGACATTTCTTAATAATCAGTTATTACAAAACCCGACTCATTTATTTCAGAATATTTTTTTTCATTACAGCGAGCCTCCTATGTGTTTAGTCGAAAAGCGCCAATGCATACATTTTATTTTGCTTTTCTAAAATATTAAGGGGTAAACGAAATTAACTGAATCCAATTAATCCATATTTTGTTAACTTAGCCTTCCGCGTTTGTACAAAGTTCCATTGCATATTGTTAGACAGTACAGAAGTCGCATATAATTTAGCATTTGGAAAAATTTTACGTTCACATTTTGGTAGGTTAAATCTCTGTAGTCCCTACATATTATTTTTGGAGTGAAAATAAAACTAAAATAAAATATAAATAGAATACAAAACCAAAACAAAATGACGAAGTACGTATAGACTAAAATAGACTGGATGCATCGGGCGATTGGGCATGCTCTCACCTGGCCGTGGGCCAAGAGATGGTTAGTTACGGTAATACGGAGTTATCTAACAGGGATTCTTATTTATAAAGTGAATTTTTGTTTTTGCCTTCTTCAAGAACAATATTCTCAGCATTTAATAATAAACAATACCAATATCAAGCGAGTAGTGAATGTATCGACTGTACACAGGTTTTTCTGGAAAGGTACATTCATCTATGATACTCTACACAATTTCCTATGAGTACTTAAGTTTCTTTTTTAACTCAGCTTAGGTAAGTATTTAAAACGTTTTCTGCTTATATTATACTTTATTATTTTTATTTAGATTTTATAAAAATAAAGCTTTTTTCTTTTTCTTTTATCGTATTTGGTCACCATTTCTGTGGTGAACAAAATTTTAAAAGTTTACGAGTAAAATTTAGCACGAACAAGAAACAAAAGATTTACAACTATTAAAATCGACACAGATACAGACAGTTCTATTCTAAACATGTATTTTCCACACAGATTCACCATCGCATTATTTCTTACTTCCTCTACAAAAATCCACTCTATAATCCAAAACGTTAATCTATCTAGGTCTAGAACCAATCGTTTGATGCATCGCGTGCCTATTAGCAAGTACGATTATCAGCTTTAAATAATAATAAAAGGACATAACCGTCACCATGCCTTAAGCTACAAAGAAAACTAGGAAAATCACGCATTTAAATGGAAGCTATGATGAACTGGCTTTTGAGGTGTGCTTGGTTTAAATATTTTTTGTACAGGCAACACTTATTCCGAATTCACGTCGTTTCCGAGTAAATTTAAGGACATGTTATTAAATTTTCGAAAACTAGAATTCCTAGCTTCCAGACTTATTTCCGGCTCTTGTGGTCCAGATATTTTATCTGACCTGAAAATTTCAGACGTGCCAGCATAGTTCCTGAATTTTAAAGATGAATCTTTACGAATATAATATGTTAACAGACTAAATCAGTCTGTTAACATATATTCAGGAATTATATATGATAAAATAAGACCCCAGCCAGTTCACCACCCCCCCCAATAGATATACTTCATCCCGACGTTCCAGATGGCCCAGAATCTTGCCCAGAATTCGCTCTGTCTCCGCCATCCGAGCGCAGAGTGCCTCAAGCTCGACATCCTCTGAGACATTTGAGGAGTACATTTTAATTTGTAGATTTATAAAATATAGATTTAACATTACATAATTTTTATATTAGCTAGAAATTCTCGGAATTCGGAAGGTATGTGTTGTGCTTTGAGAAAAGTTGATGGTTTTTTTAATTTCCGATAAAATTTAAATGCGAATCAATGCGTTTTAATCATGAATAGACTTTTGTTTGACCATTATCTTATTTGGTCGTGACTAAGTAAGATGATGTAGCCGAAGATGGAGCAAAAGATCTAGAAAATACGTAGTAGTTTATTTCAGGAAAGGCAGGGTCATGGACTTTTCGTTGGTACATATTGTTGATGTAACAGTTTTAAATATTAAGAACGTTGAGGTTATCAAAATAGACCCTTCTTTTAATCCACGTCTATTTATAAGTTTATTGAAATAATAAAGTATGGAAGTAGGATATTACACTAATTATTTCCAGTAACTCTTATCAGAGACCTTTTCGGGTTCTACAAATAAATTGATAACATAAAGAGTTAAAACCATGTACTTACTGGTGTCCTTTTCTTTGTGGCCTGCATGCGTTTAAAAAAGCCTCATCAATACCTATTTAAGCTCAGCTATCATTTTCAAGATCACGCTCTGTAATGCTATTTTCAAGTATTTTAAAATGTGTTGTTTTTTTTCCTGTCCTAGTATAATTATTATCATTAAATCTGTATGCTTCTCATATTCCATTTTCAAGGTAAAAAATAGACATATAAAATAAAATTCTAAAGCTATCGTTAATGATAAAAACTCTCGTAATGAGTCGAAACTTACTTAGTGCTTTCAAAGATAGTACGGTATGTGAATATTCTCGTTATACAACATCGTCAACGTTGTAAAACGGTAACAATGTTTGAATGTTTTGGCCCTTTGTAGATTTCACGTTCTTTGCAATTTACGCCAGATTCTTCATTTTGATTCATATTAGCTATTAATTCTTTAAGTTAAATTCTGAATGAAACCTGTCATGTTTCGTGTAACTTACCCAGCTTATCAGGCGTAGTTCTGGAGTCGTCTCTAAAGACTCGTCTCCTGAACTGAGGGTCAGGAATCACCTCTTCATACGGTTCTGTGGCACGCTTGAAAAAGATCTGCAAAATGTTTGGTTGGTATAACTTGAGTTCAGTAACTTTCGCTTTCAGTTCGGGCTTAGATCAAGATTTTAGATAATACTTTTGGAAATTTGCCAGCATGTGCACTATTGTGCATAATATGTCAATGATAGGCGATTTTATGAATATCTATTAAAAACAGTTTTATATTATACAAGAACGCCCAGCGATTTCATTCGCGTTGAAATTTTCCATAAATATTTTACCGCTGCACCTTCTAGATAGTCTTTTCTTAATGCACCCATACCCTATAAGTTTACGTTTGTTTGTTGGTTAGTCAGTGTGTCACACTACGATATTATAAATTTAGATTGATAACCAGAATATGAAACCACCACACAGAATATGAACACCTAAATCCTAACGGAGTCTCTCTCTACCTGCTAAAGAATATTATATACCAACAGACCCACGTGTTCCCGTATTCCGAAGGTGAATAACTTATATGACTGACTACTTATAAATATACAAAGGCAATACCATAACATATATAAGGTATATATACCATAACATATAATCAAAGCTTTGAAATGGTCATTTAGACTTCTCAATTTCATTGCAGGGAGGGAGGGTAGAAGAGTACACGATGCGCACTCGTAATCTAGAGGCTCTACATATATACCCCCTAACTAGACTGTGTAGTTTTAATTAAATAATACCAATCTACCCTTATATATAGACAACATTATATTTGCTTTGTGTGTAATCGTAATACGTGTCTGATTTAAAAATTATTGTATTTAATTTTCACGCATAAACTATCTATCCTCACCTTGCTAAGCGTGTAGACGAAGAATACAATGATGCATAACGTGTAGATCGGCATCAACAATCCCATTGAAGACTTGGGGGCGGCTTGGGGCCCTCCTGGAGAGCCTAGCGGGGGCCTCATACCGGGGATAGGCGGGGGCTAAGGGGTTCAGAAAATATGCATGTTAGTTTACAGTTGTAGTGATGATTTCCATACATTTTGCAGTCTGAGAATAATACCTGCACGTGAAGCATGAGCATCTAATACACGGATGAGTAACATGAACAAAACGGTTTTAACGATGGAACAGAAGACAAAAAAAACTGTATTATCTCTCTTTTGTCCGACTGAAAAGAAACATGAGTGAGTCTTGTCTTTTGTCACCTCATCCGTAGATAAACGATTGTCTTGATGCTGATGCTAAGCCTGCTGCAGGATTTGTGGACACGGAAGGGTATAAAGTGAAACCACTAATATGGTATTTTAGTTAAGGTCTGTCTCGTGATTCATTTCATCAATGTTGCAATATTAGGCAACATATAATCAATGTCAGTACTCCAAACTTTGTTACCAAGAAAAAACAGTACCACGAAGAAGATTATAAAATTTACAAGTTCTACAGTTTTATTAATAAGTATATTGTTTTCATGGAAGCAAACATTAACATAAAAAGAAGTATAGAAGGAAAGAAATATAACTGCAACGTCAGATTTTGCGTTGCAATAAAGTGTCGAAGAAAGTTAATTAACAAGCCGTTTGTTAGAATAAAACTTCTTTACATCACACCATGCACATCTAAAAATCGTATTTGTTATGTCGCAGACGACCACTTCAGGCAAATAGTTCTTATATTAATACCATGAATACATTACCTACCTAAAAGTATAAATCTAGAATATAATTAGATTACCTGTTGAGGGCCTTCCATATTATGTAGTTAATTAAGTTCCTTCTAGAATCAGTAATTAAAACTTTCGCCAGAACAAAGTTAACAAATCTCTTAAACGGGTCACGGGTAAAGCAACGGAGCACAGCTCAACAACACACTGTCAGAAAACAACTCAATGAAACCTTAAACACAATACATCACAAAACCTATTCGTTATGACGAAAATGTTTTATATTATGATGCGAACACACTTACGTAGATACTGTAATATTAGGACATCTTTTTTTGAAAATCAAAACTCTAAACTGTATGTTTAGAGTGAAAATTTGTGAAACTTATTCAAAGAATAATGACATAAATTGTTCAGAGTCAATCCTTCGATGATCGTAGAACTACTAAACGTAACTGATCAGCCGAGAGATCGAAGGCAAGAGACTAAACTGTATAAACAGCGGAATCCGCTTTACGACATGTGGCGTGATGGCTTCCGGTGGGCGAAGGTTAGGGTGCATGCAAAACAACGAATTTTTCACGCGAAAAGCGTTTAAACTGAACATTATAGACTAAACTTTGTACGGTGAAATCTGTTCACAAGAATTGAAATCAATGAAGCGCATACTACGCTAAAGAAGCATTCAAGGTTATGAAGAAGAAAATAATCTTTTGATGACATGATTCAATGAAATTTATTAATTTGACACGCGTAATAACACACAAAACAGATAGGGTACTTAACTTACTTATAAGCAAGAAAGAGTACGCTATGCATCTTCGACAATCAATCGTCTATGTAGCAAATGTGCACTCTACCTAAAGACTCAACCATTAATAAAGTCTATACATCCACTGTTTTTGTACGGATATGCGTAATTTGGGAAAATTTAGGAAACATATAATAAAAAATCGTTTGACGGCCACATTAACCGGCTAAAAAAGATTTCCATGAAAATTCAATGTCAAGAACAAACAAACAAGAGTCGAAGAAATAGTTTATTTACAATGTTTTTATAATATTGAACAGTCAACGCCAGTTCAAATGCTTGCGAGCCCTATGCCAGGCCATGTTGAAAGGGAAACTAAATTGTATTTATTTCCAAGACTCTATTTTGCTCTAGGTACAGTACAGACTGATTAATACTGAGGGAACAGCAGAAGAAAATATGTATTTCGTCTTAGGACAAGATGAACAGTGCTACTAGAAACTCAAGTATTAAAACATGATAAACCTTGTCAACGGATTATAGACGGATTGTTGGTAATTTGTGATGTTATTTTCAATTTCAAAAGCATGCTCGTTTATGACTCGTCTATTTATTATTCCGTCAACAGAAAATCAATTTTGAATCGCAACATGGACCTCAATTCCAATCTCACGATAGTCGAGCGTGGTCGCGGACGGTGTTTACGAGGAAGGACCTCTAAACGATCAACGAAACCTCGGCAAAAGAATAGTAAAGTACGTGGTATAGTCGTTATACCTAAAACATTGGCCAGGGGGTCTAGACAAATACTTAACGCTTATTCATATTGTAAAAACGGGAATTTTCACGTACCGCACTATCGGTGAAGGCACCGACTAAGTTTCGACTCATTCCGAGAGTCTTCATCAGGGTGAGTGATCGCGATCACTTTTGAATTGCTTGCTTGAGAAACTTGCGAAAATTCCCGTTTTTACAATATGAATAATCAAATTCACGATAGTTTTTGGAATAAAACTTCACGCTTACTTTTCCTTTCACGCTAACGCAAATTTGTCAAGGTAAATTTGGCAGCTGTCACATGACATTTCCATAGCTGGCGTTAACGCCAACAGAAAGTGGTATATGTCTAGACACCCTGTTGTCTTTAATGTCTAACAGCAGCGGCATCACAGTTCTCTGAGATGATCGATAGGTGTGTCAATCAATAGTAACTGCTATTGTGATCGCTGGGGCATCTTCAGTTTGTACAACATTCTCGAGTCTTTGTCTATACATTCGGGATGCGCCCGACCTCCGCATTATTGTCGTACGCACCCATTCCGGCCTGACTGCTTGTGGGGAAACTAGTAAATACTTGTGCTTGTTTGTCACGTAACATTGTAAACCTATTCGACGATGTTGAAGCGCATAAGCTAATACATCGTAAAATGAATGGAGCATCTGTACCTAGACAATGTTGTCAATGTTGAAAATAAGGAAGATTACATTGAAAATTTATACCCATGTAAACAGATTCAAGGAGCAGACAAAATATGTGTTTTTTTATTAAGGAAGTTATTCAGTAGTTTATGAATGCATATTGTAGGCTGCTGATACAACTGATGATAGTAGAAAGTGTTAAGAAATAAGGAGTCTGGTAAAAAGGGAAAAGTAGTCAATTATAATCTGATTTCGTTTTTGGCGCTCCTACAGTACATTTTACATATTGGGGCAATTGCCAAATTTAGAGTCAACTATATTTTTATAAACAATATAATTGATCAAACTTTACTTAGATTATTAGAAAAGGTCTATGTTGTATCCGGCATCCTGCGATAGCCCTTGTGCGGAGACTACCAGGATTACAAAATTGTAACCTCTTTTTTAGTAAAAAATAACTATTTATTATAAAAATACATGAAACAAAAAGAAAATGCTCTTAAAATTTTGCAACGAAAATCAGGCTTCAGTAGCCAATATAACACGAAAAAGTCTTCTTTTTAAAAAGTATACATCAAAAATCTAGATATTCAAATGAATCAGGGCATTTGAATTATGTTGTAAAAGCAGTGATATAAATCATGTACAGGGGTGTGGAGCGATGCGCGTGAGTGTCACTGCTATCTATTTCTGCTGTGTGTCTAGGCCGCGCGATGTGGGCCGCCCAATGCCACAGCTGTTTACCGACGGGTTCGGCTGAACTTTGACTACGATCATACTAAGATTAAGAAAAAAATACATTCTCTTTTATAATAAAAGGATTCTCCATTCTCAAAATTTTATTGCACTTAGATTTCTTATAGCATTCCGTTCAGTCTTGTCTAGAAGTTTGATAGTAAAACGACAGTAAAACTCCGTGTTTTCCTATTTATCTACAATGTCCAACAAACATTTACCTCATCCAAACTCACGTAATACAAGCTGTTTGAATTTAAAACAGACTTTACTGTAATCGTATTCTAAACAAACATAACTTGAACGTTTAAGAGTTTTTATTATGCAAAGTGTTGGACGTTACAAATTGTGTGCTTTGTGACCGATCGTCAGACTATGTTGCTGGTTTTGGCCTCATTGAATTCAGTTGTTACTTGGCGAACGGAACTTCTGAGGAATCGAGGAATGTCAAAAGAATAAGAGACAGGCACACTTTTTCACGCGTGCCTGTTCAATTTATAGGTATCAATCAGAGACAACGTACTTATGTAGCTATTACCAATTCAATCTAGGTTCTAGGATGAGATCTAGGTTTAGAGGCTACTATATCAAGCCAAGACACTATATCTTGTAATGACAGTAATGTTCCCTATGACGTTGTAAGCCATTATTTAGACCACCTCTCGCCGAGTGAAAGGTTAGAAACTACGTCCTACTCCAGTCCATCGCACAGTGGGTGGTAGCTGGTAGGTATTGGCGACACATCCATGTAACACATATTGGCACTAAGACAAGTCGGTTAACAGTTTTACATGATATTTAGGAACGCCGGTGGCCTATGTAGTTTCTTCCACTCACATCATCATAGGTCTGTTTCAAACAATTTAATCAACATTGTGAATTTCTATAAGAAAATGTCAGTAATGCACATGAGTTTTAGTTTACTAGGAAACATTTGGATTTGATGCAAACATCGGAGGATCTACTAGAATGGCGTTTGGTATGATAACTACTCTATCATATACGTAACATAAGTAATCATTTTGTTTTACACATCACGATGAATGTAAGATATTCTAAAATTTTTAAAAATGTTTGTCGTGAAGCAAAAGCTCGTCATTTGAGTTCAAAAATTAAAAATAGCCAAGATAAAGTAAAAACCACTTGGAAAGTAATCAACAGTGAGACTGGAAGAGTCACAACTAAGAACAATAAGTTTAATTTGAAAATTGACAATGCCACCGTCAATCAGGATAGTGATGTAGCTAATGCGTTCGAAAACTTTTTTACCGACATTCCAGTCTCTACCACAAAATCCTTAAACTCCTCTCCCATAGAAGCAGAGTCATTGTTAAAAGAAAACTTAACAGAATGTAAAATACAATTCAAATTTGATCATGTAAATAGTGATGACATCATAAAAGCTTTCAAACTCATAAATGTTAAAAAAACCACGGACCTCTGGGGCATCTCTGTTTGCGTTGTGAAATCATTGATTGGCATTATTGCGCCCGAACTAGCTTTAATATTCAACGAGTGTATTGACTGTGGTGTGTTCCCTGATTTAATGAAACACAGTAAAATAACTCCACTTTTCAAATCGGGTACATGTTCTGACCCTAGTAATTTTAGACCTATATCAGTACTTCCTACATTTAGTAAAATTTTTGAAAAACTGATTTTAAATCAATTGCAAAGACATTTTAAATTAAATAACTTACTGCATAATAAGCATCGGATTTAGTAAGGGTCGCTCAACCACTGATGCTGGTATTGAGTTAATATCGCACATATTTGATGCCTGGGAGGAATCTCATGACGCTTTAGGCGTTTTTTGTGATTTGTCAAAGGCATTTGATTGCGTAGACCATGACACATTGATCAGGAAACTACACCATTATGGTATTAGGGGCGTTGCTCTAGACTTTCTCACTTCCTATTTAAGTGACAGAGTACAAAGAGTTGACGTGAATGGAAAACGGTCTCCGGGGTCTCTGGTTACTATCGGTGTACCACAGGGATCAATTCTTGGTCCATTTTTGTTCTTAGTATACATTAATGATCTACCCCACCTTGTAAGGGACGATCATGAGGTTGTATTGTTTGCAGATGACACGTCACTTTTATTTAAATTAAAGCGACGACAAATCAATTTTGACAATGTAAACAATGCAATCTCTAAGGTTGTAAAATGGTTCAACGTTAACAATCTCCTACTTAATGAAAATAAAACAAAGTGTATTAGATTTATACTACCCAATGTTACACAAGTTAAAGCAAATATCAAAATCAAAGATGAACAGTTGGCTCTTGTGGACACCACCGTATTCTTAGGTATCACCCTAGATAATAAGCTTCAATGGGGTCCTCATATTGATGGGTTATCGAAGAGACTTAGTTCTGCGGCATATGCAGTCAAAAAGATCCGTCTTTATACAGACGTTGACACAGCTAGACTAGTTTACTTCAGCTACTTCCACAGCATTATGTCGTACGGTATACTGCTGTGGGGGAGTGCTGCTGATATCAATACCATTTTTGTGCTGCAGAAGAGGGCTGTTCGAGCAATTTATAATATGGGCCCCAGAGAATCACTTCGCGAAAAGTTTAAAGAAATAAATATAATGACATTCCATTGTCAATACATTTATGAAAATCTGATGTATGTTCACAAAAATATTAATTTGTTTAAGAAAAAAAGCGATAATCACAATGTTAATACTAGAAATAAAGATAAACTCGCTGTTGCCACTTGTAGACTCCATAAAGTTGGTAAATCGTTTAAAGGGCACGGTGTACGCTTTTATAACAAACTCCCAAGAGATATACAAAAATTATCAATTAACAAATTTAAAAACGTAATTAAACAAAAGCTTTATAAAAAGGCATACTATAAAATATCTGATTATTTAGATGACAAAAACTCTTGGGATTGAAAATGCTCCAACTCGAACCTATTGTTTTGTAAAAGTATCATTAAAAAGAATAACCAGCCTTGTTTTCTTGCCTTTCTTTCCTGGCTTGGTCGCGGAGGAACAGGCACCTAGATAAAAACCGACGTTTCAAAGTGGTCCTTGTGATTTTATTGAATAAATGAATTTTGACTTTGACTTTGACTTTGATGATTGTCTAAACTGAATTTGACCAAAACGGTTCACAAGCTATCTGATGTGAACCATATGCCACAAACTAGGCAAGATTGAAACGCCCAAAAATAATGAGCATGACATCATTGGTGAAACAGTGGACTCTTAACTTCACTTGAAGATGAGCGACAAACGCATGGCGAGTATTTCTTCAAACATTTACTTGTCCTACTTCTGAAATGTATGACAGTAGGTAACTCACATAAAAAACCAAAATATTCCTTTGATGATTTTGATCTGATGAACTTCTAAGTTAGAAATTTGCAAAAGCTACAAAAATAAATGCATCTACTGCAGTTCTAGCAATATAAGGAGTTTAAACTAGGTAACTAGGTTAACAATAGTTTTTATTAGATTAATCTAATTTTGAGCTGAGTGAGAAAAACCAGGAGATCAAAAGTCAATTAGCAAAACTGGCGAAAAACTTTCGTAAAATTTACAAGGAAAATACATAAATAGCTAATAACTTGGGCCAAACCTTACGCGTCTTTGTACGAAACACGTACTTCAACTAGGACAATACATGTTTAGTGGTTTGCCTCTACTTACTTCACGTTTGCTTTGCAAGCGAGATTCCAGCTAAACGAATGTTTAGGCTAATATTTTGTTTAGAATGTAGAGCTCTAGCTAGAAATCGAGATAAAACAAGAAAGCCAGTCATGACTTTTCCAGTTAGCGTTTGAAAAAGATTTTTTCAAAATCTGTTTCCAGCATTCACAAAGTAGAATGATACGGACAAAGAAAAACTTTTGTAGAACCAATAGATATATGAAAGAATTTTATCAGACAGAGACACCTAGATTATAACGTAGCAATCTTAACCCGAATAGATGTTTAGACTTAAAAACAGTATCAAACTTTATCTGAGAGTAGACGAAATGTTACAGAACTATAATTCAGATCCCACCGGACGGGCTCGGATTAAGATGATACTAAAGAAAGCTCCGGCTTTTGCTGCCTTAATAATTTAGTCAGCAGTTGTAACGGTTAATTTTAGTAATAAAAGTATGATTTTGGCAAGTTCTGAGAAATTATACAACGTGTACATGTTATTATGAGAAACATTTGAAGTTTCAAGATCCGCAAAGATAGAGAATTCGTAGCGGTGTGCTGGCGTTTGCCTCAAGGTTTCATACTAGGCCCTTTTGCGTTCATTCTTTATTTGGTTAGGTTATAACTGTTTTATTGGTTAAGTTATATTTATTTTTGTCTCAAGTTGATTTTTGAGGATATCGTAATATTTTAGGCCATACATACAGTGTCATAAAGCTGGCTAATTCTAGTTTCTATATCTACTTACAGGTTAGGAGATCCACGCCGCTGAAGCTTCACTATATCGCAATTAGATTATAGAAATTAGTTGAAGCGGGTTTCCAATGGTATTTGCATAAATATAGAAATGAAAGGATAGGACGAGACAAGAAAATTGGACTCTCAAACATACATGGAAAGCTTGTTCATTGGAAACATTAGATCAATTTTAATGATAAAAACATAGATTTCGTATTTTTCAAACTTTCACGATTACATGACATAATTTATAATATTATATATTTTTTTATAAAAAAAAGATAATCTTTTTCACATGCGAAATGTTTTTCTGGAAGTAGCCAATAAAATATTAGGATTTCGAGCAAACACACAACATAGCTCGTAGAACCCACAACCGCCGGGGACAAACGTTCTCGAAAAGCGACCACGAACCGGATGACACAGTGAAAGCTAACCGATGACATCTTAAAAGTTGTGCGAATTCGGTGAATGTAAGTAGCTCAAAATCGTTCTACTGAATACCTATTAGGCGATGCCTAGCAGTAGACTTTTTTTTGATGATGATGATGTAAATACCATTGGAATCCCAACCTACCTCGCTCACGCCCCGAAGCTTCCACTCCACACCCGACTGACCTTGATGTCCAGCTCAAAGTACCCTTCAAGAGGAGACCGTACCCTGACGTTTGGCGGCATCACTATCTGATTCCCTCTGGATGCTGTTGCTGGAGAACCAGCGGGAATGGCTCGGCCTCTTTCTCGCAGAGCTGGATGTGGTCCAGCTCCTCGGATGGGAGAGCGTTCTTGCTTCATTGCTGTGGGGGAAAAATAAAAGGAAAATAATGCCACTGTTCCGGAAGAACGGAAAAAGATGCGATGCATATGACTTTGGTTTGTTCTTTCCGTCAGACAAAAGAGAGAGACATAAATATATTTATCTTCGCTTCTGTAGACGAGACTGTTGTCTTGGTTAATCAAGATCATACTTTTGGTGCTGATAAAAAGGTAAAATTCAGAGCTCAAGCAACGAATTCTTCTGACGGACATGAGTCGGGGAAAGGTCTAGTTATGTCCGTTGGTTGTTATGTCTGGCTGTTGGAGAGAAAGAGTATCGATATTACTCCAATTTAGTGCGTATTATACTTATGGTCTCACAAAAAAAGGTTTAAAAACCAAACCAAAGGAAATATTCGTGGGAAAAAAATAACATAAACCTTCAGACTTATGATTATGTACACCAGGCGTATATCGTAGGTTATTTTTAAACACATTGCTTCATTACACAACCAAAAGCGATATAAGTAATTAGTAAACAAACGTGGAAAACTAATAAGGGCCTAATAACTTACAAATATTTTTAACAGTTAGTTTGCCATAAGAGATTGTTAATTTGTTATTTTTGGTTCCATTTTCCATGATATTTTTACGGCAACTAAAGTTGATCTACACCTCGGCCCCCCACAGAAATCACATCGGAGGTTTTACAATTTTGCAAAAAGTAACTTGTTCATATGTGTATTACAAATTTAACAGAGACAAAACACTGTTTTAAAATCTTTATAAGATCCTATTTTTTTATTACTATAGTCAGTAAAATTGAGGCATGCACACGGCAAGCTACGTTTCTATGTTACACGGTATTTTGGTGTGCTACTCTGAGCAAAATGTTCAAACACTGTCAACTAATAGATATCAAGGTGTTTCGTTTTTGGCCGATCAGGTCAGCTCACTCTCACCAGGCAGCATGAGCACTAAGACAAGAATAGAAGATTCTTCCGCTTGTCTATTCCATAAGGCAGGAGAGAGACAGAAAACATTGTTATTTCCTCTTCCGTCGACAAAACTGTTTTCTTTGTCGCTAATGCTAGTGCTAGTATGCAAAATTTCATCTCAATCGGATAGCAGTGTGTAAGAGACTTACAAGATTCTTACAAGATTCGTACCACACATATAGATACAAAGATAAATAGAGCTGTGCAGCTAGACTAGCTAGATTAACAGACTGATTGTAACGTAAATAGTCTCTAATATTACAATTCCACTCAGTCCCTTCAATACTCACTATACTCAGCCATTTAGCTACTAAAATAACCAGCACGCGCGCCGTCTGTATATTTAATTGTAGCATTAATTACCGTCGAAATACTGGTCATTTCCTAATTTAGCACATTCCAGTGCTTAGTGAATCATGCAGAATGCGGCTAGCATAATGATTGACATTTTAATGTTGAATGGCTTTTGTCACAGTCCTTTGAACAATGGATGAGCAGGCAGCACGATGTTTACCCTAAACCTCGCGGCATCGCACGATATGTAGGTAAATCTCAGCACCTGCTGGGATCTAACATATTTTCGCGGAGGCCTCATAATATCTGTTCAGCATTACTGATGACTTGGAATAGATGAAGAGAGAATCAGCGAGATGCAGCTACAATTTTACTGACTTGTTGGTTTTATTTGCCATGTCACCATCGATATGACAGATAAGCCAAGAGTCATGATCAGCGATCAAAACCGTATCAGATGACTCAGAGTCCTTTGGGCAGACTATAATCTCGGATACCAAGGTTTGTCAGTAGCTGATACGTTCTCACACAAATTCTAAATACGATTGCATTATCTGACACAGCACATACCATGACGTGGAATCTCTCATAACTAAAAAAGGTGAAACAACGAACTCTCTGACTCTAGAAGAGTAACTGCTGTAATTTCTAAGATCGCTATCGCTTGTAACCTCAACCGTCGGCCGACAGAACATTTGACCGAGTTCACCAATTGGCACATTACTTAATTTGTTTAAAAAACCCATATTGGTCGTCAAGGCCCCAATGGTGCGACATGCCTAAAACTGTGGACGTTGTAAGTACAACGTATACTGTACAAATATTTCCCATAGACATGCGTTCGACAGATGGTGCTGTTTAGATAGGCGCCATGGTCTGCCACTTACGGAGGACATCTGTTGACGACTTGGCAAAATTTGTCGTATCAGAATGTGTCAGAAAAGCCGTTAGAGACTCTGTAACCTGTCTGCAGTAGCTTTTGAAGCACGCTGAAGTAAGTGATGGAAAGCGGTTGTGAGTTTAACATCAATATAGGTAGGAGAGACATCACGACAGCTTGGATCAAACTATGCACGATTATTCTTCAATTCCTCCTTACCAGACGTAATCTCATAACCCAATTTACTTCGTTCATAGTCATGTTATCTTTTACACAATCTCTATTTTTACATCTATAAAACTGCAGTTTTTTTAGCTCTATATCACCTACCGAATGCAGAGCAGAATCTGCAATTCTCTCTTGGCAATTTTTCAGAAAAGCAAATCGCTTAAGACTTACAACCCTCTTGACCTTACTTAGAGGTGACAATAAGCGCTAAAACTTTTGTTCTTGTCTCGAGACCTCTTTCAAACAAGAATTACTTGAAATACCGAGTTCTATTGTGAAAGCGTCTGTTTGCATTTAACAGACGCGTTTGCGTTTTCGAGTTTTGTGCGAGCAATGCCAACGGAGTGTTTCCAGAAAGTAGCAATAGGTACAATATTTACATGGAAAAATAACATATCCTAGGTTAATATTGGTAGCAGAATAATAAGATTTCTACTGTTGAACACAGGTCTTCCAAAATATCATAAAGAAACCGCCTCCAACCATTACAAAGTCACCGCTCCCTCGACAACGCGATGGATACAAACGTTCTAGAGGTAGGTACGTACACACCTCTAGAACGTTTGTATGAAACTTTAAACCCATTGTACTTTTAGTTTTGTTAAGATTTAGTTTTTTGGAATTTTCTTGTGGTGTACAACAAGGTATTTTCATTCATTCATTCGAGATGGAAAACTCATCTCTATTAGATAAGCAAGCCTTACTTAAAATTGGGTAAACCTATGGGCATGGTAAAAGTTGACCTTGTATAATGGGAGGATGAATGCGTATTGCACAACCACATCCCACACAACACAGATCGGTATCGTCCTACAATACATACAAAATATTATGTTGGTAAGGTACTGACTGGTATAATGAATGAGACGGGTTCCGTTAGGTACCTGAAATAACAGTTTTAAGCAAATATTTTGAAGGACAAAAGCATCTTAAGATGAGAAAAAGCAGTAACGAAAGAGCTGAGGGACTAAATAGACCTCCATTTCTCCGTGAAGGTTTAACGGCGTATTTTCGACTTTTGCAAGTACTCGTAGATAATTAGGGTCACGACTATTTAATCAAAGCTCGATTCTAGTGGTTCTGTCTCACAGAATGAAAATCAAATATTGCAGAGTTGAAATTTAACGGTTGCATAATCTACGAGCAAATTTATATTTATCGAATCGCTAAAATTAGAGCCTGCGTAAGCTAGAGGCAAGTGCGATTGACAGCGTATCAAAATGAGACAGGTTTCTCGATGGTTCTTGATTTTTCTCGATCATCTGACAATGATGCTAAAATAAAATGATGAGAGGAAAAATAGGAAAAAAATTGGGCCTCTTGAAAATCAATGTAGCCTAGCTCTAAGACAACATGATGATCTAAGAAACGAATCGAGGGCAGCTTTTAGTTGGATGTAAAACAGGACTGAGAGAAATGACGTTGGTTATGTACCAACGTCATTTTGAGGTATTTTCGTGGAACTCTATTTACCCCGTTCCTAAAAAAAATTGGTTCTCTTAATTTGATTTTAAAAATACCTAAGGTATTAATGAATTCTGAAAACTATGTAGGTAACATTACTTGTTATCGTCACAAATTATAGAAACCGCATACATTTTTCCATTACAAGTCACACATTTTACATAAAAAACACAATATTATGGTTATTTTTACACATGCTGATAAGTCTCTGTTAGTGTTAGTTAGAGAGAACGACGAAATATCTAGAGAATAGGCTGTCACGCTTACATTTTCAAGGTACCTAGTTCGTTTACGCATATCGTTAGGAATTTAAGACATCACTATCTTAAGGTCCTAATGGACACTCCACATCTCAAGCAGGAAATGTTTTTACTCATGCTGTTAAAAGAGATTCACACGAGTTAGTTTAAAACAGCAGAAAATCCACTAACTGTCTTGAAAGCTCCAAGAATTATACGCCAAATGCGGCGCCAAACTCATCACAGGCACTCCGAAATGCTCCTTCAAGCAGGAACTGTTACTGCTCTGCATCGTTTGCACCAATAACTTGGAGGTCTTCCCGACATTATCCGTTCTTTTGAGAAAGGCAGCAATGTCTACTCCACAAGTTTCGTTGACGGCTTTCCGGCACTCTGATGCGGCGTATGGGTTTATCTTCCCGTTGACGTGGACGGCGGAGCTACAGACCTCATTGATCAGCTCGAGAACAGCTAGCTCCGTGCCGAACATTACTTCACAGCATCCTGATAGTAAGTAGTGAAGTTAAATCTCACTAACAGATCAACAAATTCTGAGGCATTCAATCTTATTGTTTCGGAACAACATTGGAAATCTTGTATTTTTGATCATGCTTTACAGTTCAAAAGTATTTAGTATTTAGTAGTGCAGCAATCCCGCTCTACCGATCCATATACGAGCTGGTTCATAAAAATGTTTAGTCTAGTCTACGAGAGTACGATAGAACTGACATCGTCGAAAATCAACAAAAGTTCTTAAAAAAGCAGAAAAAAAAAAGTATTTTGTGGTATAACCTAAATGCTCTGAAATGATATACCTCGTGTGTTCATAAGTCTTGAGACACAGTAAAACTAAAATATTTTTGGAGCTAAGTTGAGTATTCATTTATTGGATATTAAAATTAAAACTGCTGATATCTAGATCTGTATTTAAAAATAAATCATTCAAAATGGCCGCCTTTGCATTCAATGCAGGCCTTCAAACGCGTGCGCCATTCATCTATGGCGGCACGAATCTTTTCAATGGGAATCCGTTTCGATTCTTTAATAAGGGCTCGCTTGAGAGAATCCAGGTTTGGGTGAGACTTTCTGCATGCCCTCAGCTCCAATTCCGTCCATAAAGAATAATCCAAAGGATTCAAGTCAGGGCTTGACGAGGGCTAATCTTCGCTCCGAATGAAGCCTGGCAAATTGGCCTCCAGCCAACGTTGGGTAGTCTTAGCTTTATGGGAGGGAGCAGAGTCCTGTTGGAAAACCCAGTATTTTCCAGCGAATAGCGTATCATTTAATGGTTTAACCACCGCTTCCAATATGTCGGTTTGGTAATTTTGTGCCTTCACCTTGACGGCTTGCTGGCAAAAATGAAGCGAAGTGACCCCCTCGTAGGAAACACCCCACCAAACCATCACACTTGCTGGATGATGAGTGCGCTGGACATTGCGTACAGATGGCTGGACGTCCTTTGAACTTCTGGCGTTAACCTTATTGTTCTGCCGGTTAAACTTTTCTTCCACCGTGAAGATCTTTTCATCGGTAAACAGGATATTTTTTGGATCGTGTCTCTTCAATAGGTTCCGACATCGTTCCAGTCGCAATTAACGAAGACGCTCGTTTAAATAATGCACTTTCCTTCGACTGTAGGCCTTTAGTTTAAGATCATATTTAAGTATCCTGTTCACCGATATTCGCGAAATGTTGGTCTGCAGAGCTAATTTCTTTTGAGTCCGGCAAGGGTTGCGACGAATTCGCTCTCTGATTACTTTGATGTTGGGGGGCGTCCTTACAGACCGCGGGCGGCCACATCTTCCACGGTCTTCTAAAGAGCCGGTCTCCTTGTACCTCTTTATGGTATAATACACAAAGTTCCGACTACATCCCAAACTTTGGATTTCACTAAAAACTTGCATTGGTTTTTTTCCTGCTTGAAACAGTGAAATTACAGTCGCACGCAAATCTTTTGTTGGCTCCATTTTCACGGAGAATGAAACAAATATTCAAATGTATATTTTTTCTGATTCAAAACATTCGAAATTTAAAATTTTAAAAGTTTAAAAAAGGTTGCATGAATTACTTTCTTTTTAAATTAATTAAATAAGTTCGTCTCAAAACTTATGAACACACGAGGTAGAATGTAATAAGACATCTTAAGAGGTGATTTAAGTCAGTGATTTCTCTTTAATATAATATCAAAACATATGTTTGTCGAAGCCAGGACTAAAACAACGAACTAAAAGTGAGTAATTTTGGTTTTAATTTTTTCAACAGCACTTTTTTCTAGCTCTAAGGTCTGAAAGCACTGTTTCAGTGTTCGTAGTTATAACTGGTATCGTATAGATTAAACTGTTGTATAATATTTAAAAATAAATGCTCTTGTTTATCAATGTTTTTATCAATAAATAACATTTTCCCCATACAATCAACGAGGAAATATAACAATATAAAACAATAATTAATAGGAAATAAATTATAAACCTTATCATTTATTTGTTACTAGCTTTTTCCCATGGTTTCGCCCATGTTATTCACAGTTGAAAAGTAGCCTATCTACCTATATATATGTAGTATAGATAGGTAACTTTTTTAAATCCATCCAAATCAGTTCTGCCTGACATCAAAGTCAAAGTCAAGTCAAAGTCAAAATTCATTTATTCAATAAAATCACAAGGACCACTTTGAAACGTCGGTTTTTATCTAGGTGCCTGTTCCTCCGCGACCAAGCCAGGAAAGAAAGGCAAGAAAACAAGGCTGGTTATTCTTTTTAATGATCCTTTTACAAAACAATAGGTTCGAGTTGGAGCATTTTCAATCCCAAGAGGTGCAAACTTGCACCTCTTGAATCACAGGCAGATGTGGTTCTACCTTAAAATGGATTGTAGATGGAAAAACCTTGGATTATAGACTTCCAACACTCCTAGACTAACTAGTTAGTGCATTTTGCAAAATGGACAGTTTTGTTTTTCTAATCATTTTCTAAACCAAACATATATCATAAAAATTTAATTTAATTACCGATAAAAAAAATATATTAAAATGGAACTTGAATACCTACTTGATTTATTAAAGAATCACCACTAGATTATAATAAACAATGGTTTGTACCCATGGTTCAGAATAAACTTAATTTTTTTTAACATTGCTCATGTGACTTTAAAAGTAAATATTTTAGTCTTTTATCTACGGTTAACATGCTCAGGTAATATTACGATTCATAAAAATAACAATACATTGTATTTTATATGTTACCGAGGTATTTTACCTAACATGCCTAACAATTAAATGATCTTCCTCTAATTCCATAAATAATTAAATTTAGTAAAATTATATCATAGAGCAGAACTCTGCATTTTTTTATGTTTGCAGTCCATGGTTATGACAATAATTTGCATTTATCCTCGCTATGAAATTCCACACTGTCCACATTCCTATCAGATGTTCAGTAAACATGCTCAGTCAACAACTAGACTGGACCAAGTCATACCTATTTGTACACGTTCTTGAGAATCGCAAACATTGCGCAAGTAATACTGATGTACTATGCAATTTTAGCAATACTTTTTAACTCATCATTAAACCCTTACACAGCCGATAAAACCAGTTAATGTGATCTAATTCGTGATCGCATGTTTCACTTTTGTTTTTTACTAGAATTTTACAGCGCTTAAGAGTCGTAATAATCATATCATCAGTCGCCTAGGAAGTGCGACCGTGCGATTTGCCGCGCGAGTCCAGCGATATTGACATTGAGCTTGTGTTAAAAATACCGACGTTACCTGCGTCCCGGTCGAACTGGTTCGGCTGAAGCTGCTGCTTGGTGTTGCCTACGATCAGCGGAGCCAGGATCCTGGGCCACAATATAGCGAAACACCCCACAACAATCACTAAAATAAACATTGTCTTTCGCGGACCTAGAACCTCGTCGTTCGCCATTCTACCGTCGTGTTTTCGTATCGTTTTCGTCACGCACGTTCACAGCCGATCGCACTTCACGGGAACATCGTCGTGTGTGATAAAAATAAAGATTTTCCTTTTCCTCCCGCGGCTCGACTGCCCGTGAAAATCGCAGATGACAGCTGTCAAATCAACAAGATGCGCCCTCTCCCGGCGCAGGTTGTTAAGGGAGCGATCAGATTGTGCGGATTCTTATCGTCCAAGAAATCTTCGTTCTTCAAAAATTCTTATTGATGATAGCCGGTGGATTGAGCTGGCTCGAAGTGACACAGCCGTATACAACATCAAACAGCTATGCCGACTTCTTGCCTTCCCAGCCACCGGCTCTGCGTCTTCTGGCGGTGAAATCGTCCATGTACCACAGTTCAAATATTGACAGAGTGAATTAGCGGTAAGCGAGCGAGCGCTCACGCGACGCTCGGTGCCTCGGTGGGCAGACCTCGGAACAATATGCCTGGGCGCGGAGGCGGCACTGGCTAATAACCCGTCCCCACCGCGAAGAGGGCTACACGCGCCCAGATGAATACTAATTACATTGTCAAGTAGGTACTGCCACACATTCATTCGCGCTTAGGCGACGAGTCATATGAAAAAAGTTCCAGCATAATACAAGGGTTGACTAACTTAACGGAACCTTAAAAAGGTCTCAACGGGGCCTAGAGGCAAAGGGCGCGTTGAGCCATCCTCTAAATAAACTAACAAGGGATGCTTACTAACGCACCACCTAGTCTCATAAGGGCAATGTAAAGAAACCTCAGTTGTTGCGTAAAACTTGCTTAAGTCTATATCAATGACTAAAGGAAAATCAATACTAAGAAATGGCACAAAATTGCTGCTAGTTAGCAAAATTGCTCATAGTTTGAAATCGCAGAGCTATAAGCCCGTTAATTTTTGCCACCGTTTATTTTTCTCTGTTGAAAATAGCCAAGATTCAAAAAGGAATCTCCTGAATTTAAACAAGATTAACTGCCAAAAAGAAAACGCAAAGATCTTAATACATGGTAAACATTCCTATCTCCAGTATACGAGAATAGGCAATGGATTTACTAAAATTCTTCACACCGCGATACAGTTTTTGTATGTGATTGATTATTATCAATGCAAGTATACGTCGGAGGCTGAACATAACATTTAAGACGTCCAGACAGACGACAGACTTTACTAAATTAATTGTATTTTGAATGCATTCATTTACCAAACATCATAGTGCTGCGTATTTAAAAAAAAAATATTCGAAAGCGATTTTACTCCGTTTCGTTCAGCAAAGTAATTTGACTCATTTTCGTACCCTTGAGGGCCAAAATGCTCTCTAAACACATAAAACCACTTTGGAGATTACTAGCGTATAGTTTTATAGCTCTGAAAAAAAATGTTTATGTACAAATTCCAAGTCCCAACTAATTTACTATTCACGTTTTTACAAATAACTCTGTAGATCTGTGTTTGGTATACCTAATGATCCATTTCGCCGTATCGTAGGCCCTTGGGGCCCAGCATTTTTTTGATTCAACACTTGCTTGTCTGTATGCATGTCACACGCATCCCCTCCGAAACAATAGGTAGGTAGCTCTTTTCGTCGCAGGAAACGGCGTACGCGCATCTTTTACAAAATGTCTGAAGCCGCCATCTTGTTTTAGCGCTAGGAATGGAGTTATAGGCCCGTCTTGATGCTAAGGAGACAGTCCACCATAAAATAGAAAGGATATCCTGGCTGATTTCCGTTCAATAAGTTCACTGCATACGATGATACGTGATTCACATACTTTTTTTGAAGGTTTCCCTTCCCGAATCGTGAAAGGCGAAATGTGCTTCCTTTGTAGATAACTGCTTGTAGCTTATCTACCCATTTCCGGTTGTAATTTTAAATAAGAAAGTAATAAAATCTACTAAATTACGAGACGGAACTGCGCCTGCGCGACACCTTATATTCCCTGATGCTGTTAAGGTACCTGCCTCGGTACTAGTATAATTTGTGTTAGTTAAGTGGTAGTTAGACCTACTTGAACACATCATTACCTACCTACTCATAGAAGTACCTCCCTCTAGGTATCACCTATCACAGGTAGGCAAAAAACAATTTGTCCTACGATTTTTTCAATGTTGTGTTCCCTTGTAATTGGCCTAATATAACTTATCCCTAAAATGTGTAGATACCTAAAGCTGTTGGCGTTCCCTTAAATTAATAGAAGGAGAATAGCTAAGACTTAGGACCATACTTTTTCTTTGTTTGCCTCTTTTGAATTTGGATCTCTTTCATCGAGCTTCGTACAAATAGGTTGCGTTTAGGTGGCTATTTTTAGGCGACAAAAAAATATCCTTGTTTAAAGTGAAATGGATATATAGGTTAGAAGCGATATAAAACCTGCTTCCAGCGAAGTCAAAAGAAAAATACGATAAAGTATCTTAGAGAACCCTTTTATTTCCTTGCATTTTTTGAGAAAAGCATTATAATATGCCTCGGCGGAAATGGCGATTGCTGGTCGAGTATCAGTTTGAAGACGGAGCCACAGGCGAGCACTTCAATTATACGGACAGGCAATTGCTAATTTCGCGGCCGCAATAATGTAGGTTTTATTATGGCTTAAAAAGTCACTCCAATCTCAAAGGCTTTTTATTCATTTTTGAAAATGCTGCACAATCGACCAATCTATTTTAACCGCTAACTCTTTACACTCATTAAGCAAGTAGATACCTACATACTTTTCTAATTACACGATTAGTCATGTTAGTAGGTAGGTAGGTAGATACATACATTACGTAGCCCATTCATTTGTGACACCCACACGGCTGAAACGCAGATGTCGGCTATTGTCTGAGAAAGTACCTACCTACATAGGTAGCTTGCTTGAATGAATTTAAAACGGAACAGGAAAAAGTACCTACTTAGGTATGTAGGTATCAAAGTAAAGTCAAAATTCATTTAGTCATTAAAATCACAAGGATCACTTTGAAACGTAAATTTTACTACCTGTTCCTCCGCGATCAATCTAAGAAAGTAATTCAAGACATGCTAGTTATTAATGATCCTTTTACTAAATAATAAGTACAATATATAAAGTAAGTTACGTCTAAATTGAAATATTTTTTGTTGCAGTCAACCTACCCTTTATACTTACTTTACTCCATAATTCCCTTCATGCTTTGCTGTAGAACATTTTATGTCATCTGCTAGCTTACATAAAACATGTGACAGATTTCGGAATCGAACCCGCGACCTAGGCTCCCCCTTTGTACAAAGGCGCAATAGCCACTACGCCATTGAGTCTAGTACCAGCCTGGTCGAAACTATTGTCACAGATTTTATAATACTAGTACTCTTGTGAAGAGTGTCGGCCAATGGCCACTAGAATTTGAACTCAATCGACAAACTAGCTTCTAGAACTACGTTCCACAAAGTTGTATAAGTGATCGTGCCTCGCGTCGCGTCGCCTAATTCTGTAAAGACCCGGTCAAACTACCCCGATGGGGGGCGGTGGCGATGGCGGTGGCTGTTGTGAGGAATACAATCACGCGAACTTTGACAACCATTTCCCTTTGATCGCTGCCGCCACCGCCATTTCCACCGCGTCAGTTTTACCGTACCCTAACACGTGGACAGGTGAAAGATAATTTCTTTATGCTTTTTTACATCCTTTAGAAAGCTGTTTCAGCATTCAGTAGCTTCCTTCAGCTCTACTAGCAATAAAGTTCTGCCCGACATCGGCCGTTGCAAAAGACGCGTGCGCATATTTTCGCGTGCCACATTGTGAAGCTATCGGACGCGATTTGAATGCGCGCTTGATAAATGAAAATACACACTTAATATAACGATCGGTACCGGCGCAAAAAATATTCTCCGCTTGACGTTTACTTATATACATAAAGTAATTTAGTACCCAGAATGAAGTACGTAGTAATTTATCTAAGGCCTAAGGTAGATATGAATGAGACACTTTATTGTCTGTGATTAGTTGTTTTAATAATTCTTCAAAGTGACAGAGATGGCGCTGAACTGAAAATTTGATTTTTTAATTTAATTACCCTCCTACCATTTCCGTGCGCCGAATACAAGGAACTCAAGTATTATCAACGTAAAATATTCACGATTCAAAGACAAAATTACAGCTCTAAGCAGTTTACCTATTGGAACTCTGCTATAGTTTGAGTAGCGTTTCATTGGGTTTTTATTAGTATTATTTAGTCAACTCGATCGGATAGGTAAATAAACTTGTATTCCAGTAGAACAAAGCAATAGGTTATAACCTCCTTGAGAGATACGTCATTAAAACATTTTTGATAATGCTAAGGTTACGTCACAAACGGTCTAAGTTGATAAGTTATGTGGTTGTCGTTGTCGGACCGTATGTTTTCAACAGCGCATTAAACAACGTCTAGGTACCTTCTTACGCCTGCAACTTCAATTGTAGAATTATTACGAAAACAAAATAATGGACGACATTACACTTACCTACTAGGTATATAGACGGTAGGCTTTAGGCACCGACGTGGCTAGGCAGCAAGCGTACATACCTATTATTATAGGCATAGGGTAACTCGAGCTAAATACCTATTAAATGTGTGCGCACCCCGAATGGGTCCCGACGCCATAATATTGTTGAATAAAATTGTTAAATCTTCCCCCTTTCGTTTCGAAGCAACGTATGGAAAATGCATTCTATTAAGTTAGACAATAACCTCGCTCGTTGCTTAGTCTTTTTTTTAGAACATAAAACATAGGTACCTACTAATAGGTATATCATTCATTCGATCTTTTTCTAGACTTTAATTTTTACAATTAGAGTTCTGCTGTAACAATACAAATCTTACTACCCAGTATAATAATTTTATACGTTGTTGACAAAACCTTTGAGTTAGGTGCCAATATTGTTAAAAGATTTTGATAGGTATATGTGGGTACTTACCTAGTTATCGACTTAACTTCCTTTTTACTATTATGATCCTTGTGATTTCAATTATTCAAGGATCCATAAATCGATGAAACCTGTTGACTTTGACTTCATGACATCCCAGACAAATAGCGTGCTCTAAGTTATGTACTTAATTGGATCTTATCTTTTAGAAGTACCTGTGTATGTAGTAGGTGCCTAGGTTCTTAGAAATGTTTCTTAAGTAGGTAATCTTGTTCAGAGAATGAAGGTCAATGATTTTAGCGGGAACATGAGAAAACGCCATCAGAACGTCACAAATTGGGTCCTACCGCTAAACTGGAGGTCACGCTGTGTCGGTTATGTGATAATAGGTAATATGTATTGGTACTTAAACTAAGTATTGGTATCTTGCAGCTATTATGTCTCTACCTACTTACTTACCACATGAAGGCTTTGTAAGTGTAGTTCTTACTGTAAAACGAAAAAGGTAGACTTTATAGTCAAATGATTGAATCATCAAAAGAAGTTTCCCGATGCCTACTTAGCTATGTAGGGTACCTAACTAACACGACAAGTCGGTAGGCACTTATGCCTACCTACACTTACTTTATAAAGCCTTTGTGCTTACTTATTGAATATTAAACTACCTATTGAAAAAACAATAAACCAAATATGTTCAAGCACCCATTGTGACTACTGTGAGTGAGACCATTTTGGTATCCATATTTGAACGTCATTGGTCATCGCACGTCGCCACCATATTGAAATTTAGTATGCTAACCACGTTTTCCCGCCAAAGACGTTCGAGCCGCGCCCAACCCCTCGATATAAAGAATCATGATGATGGAATGTATGCTCGGCTTGAATATGAATAACGTATTCATCGTCATAATTTATGCATAGAGCATTTCTAGGTATTATTTTCATTACTTTGTTTGAATTTTCAGACTTCCGTGGCTTATATTCTGTCAGAAACGGAAGAGGTGTCAGCGGAGCAAATGTTTGCATTATGATCTGAATGTTGAACACGACCACGATGCGGTCAGAAGCTCAGAACCGACTATGTAGGTAGATACCTAGATATGTGACTGTGTAGGTTTTAGATGTAGGTATGTGTGTTAGGTTGGTACCTACCTATTAAATAATATGTGTGTATGTATACCTACAAACATGCTCAAAAATCATCTATTATTACATTATCTTCATCATCACGCGATATAAATTTGAATGAATTAAAATGTTTGTAAAAATTTAGGTATATAATGGAACTTAAGATACCAAAGATCTTCTCACTTGCACCGAGACCCGTGGTCTTGACTTTTAAGTACAGTAACCAAAGAAAGCAAAGGATAATCCTCTTATCAGATAAAATCCTAGCTTCATCACCAAAGCTGTTGAAACTAAAAAAAACAATACCTACCACCTTTAAACACAGTTGTTGCAATAAAGATTTACTTTACTTTACAAATGAAATGACTCAGAGAATCCAGAGATCTTGCGAGTTGACACCAAGGTAGTGTCAACTCGCAAGATCACTGGATTCTAGGTTGACTTCCTAGAGCCCTTACTAAACGCCTGGCGGCAGAGATAAAAAAAAAATTGACAGTAATTAAATCAATGACGTTGACGTTGGTTTTTGATTGTCCGTCCCTTTCCTAGATAGATTTCCACTTTGTTTAAAACGCATAAACAAGTCACAGTACATAATAAACTATCTCTGTCTCGATTTTTTACAAAGAACTGAGCTATATTTCTTTCACGTACCGTGCTCAAAGTGTCATACCAACCCAGGACGCAGCTTTGTCTTGCAATGCAAATCAATTCAGATTTAAGTTTATCCACAGAGTACGTAGGTACTATAAGTTTGTCACAGTCTCACAGAGTAGTACTTTGTTATGAAGTTTGTTTTCATTTTGTAAATTATACCTATAAAAACTTTGTAAAAGAAGACGAAAGAAACAAGGAAAACCAGAAAAAAATAGTTTAGCAGAACGCCAATTATTATTTAATGTGAAAAAGCAGTGGAGCCATGCACGACTTTACGAGTCAGAATATAATATTTATAATCGCCGCTGGTGTGCTAACATTTGTGATACTGTTCATATTCGCCAAGAGGCAAATTACAAGGTTCGCCCTTCGATCGCGGAGAGGACCCCATGTTCCGATTGGGGCGGATGCAAAGAAAGTAAGTACTTACTGGCTCATTCGTTTAGAAGATGAAAACAGGACATTTCACCTAACAACCTAGATCTTGTTAATAATCTTAGGTATTCAGCCTAGCTTGCCTAATTACGGCCTGTGAGACTGTGAGAAGATGCTTGCAAGAACCAACTTGAAACTGTTCTCTAGTCTAGAGTAAATCAGCTAAGTTAGAGGAACATGCCACAAGGCCAAACACATAAATTAGTGGCTGGTTGTAGTATTTTTAGCTGAGAGTTTCTATTTCGGAGGCAAAAGCTGTCTACATTTAATAAACTAGTGTGACCTCAGAAAAACATTTGAATTATTGTGCTAATTCACATTATGCTGTCAGTCTCTGGCGAGCTACTGATTTTCGATTTTGTAATAAAACCAGAACTTACTCGAAAACAAGTAAATCAAAGTCAAAGTCAATAGGTTTTTATTCATTGAAATCACAAGGATCATATAGAAACGTCAACTTAAAAACTATACGTGAATCTAAAATGTTAAAGTGAATTTACACCGGTTCCTCGCGCGCGACCAAGCATAGAAGAATCAGGCAACAAACTGCTTGGTTATTTTTTTGATTATCCTTCATTCAGCTTTAGTGTGGTGCCAATCGAACATAAATGAATGAGACTCATTTATAGAAAAAAGTACTAGTCAGAGACTTAAATAAAGTCTAAAAAGTATCAACCTAAGTTCTTATGACAACACACTATAAATTTTGGGAAAATTCGAATTTGCAATGTATTTTTCATTGTCTTTTGCAGTGACTTGTGGTGTTAAGATCTATCTAAGACATGAAGTAAAAAAATGATTGCAAAAAACACATTTTAATTAGCTTTTCAATTACCTCTTATGGCAAACTCATACTCTTTTTTTTTAATTAGTACATATTTTATAAAAATTTAATCTATTACATGTAGGTTCATTAATAGGTATAATAATATGTCATTCAATGACTCTTAATTCTAATTCTAAGACGGTGAACTATGGTCTGCAGAAGGACCCTGGGTTGATAAATAATTAAATTAAATTAAATGATGGACATTTTTCACACAGCATCATCTAGCCCCAAACTAAGCAGAGCTTGTATTATGGGAACTACATGACTGATATACTACTTAAATACTTTTTCTTGTTTTTGTAAATACATACATATTATACATAGGAAAACACCCAGACCCGAGACAAATATTTGCAGATCTTACAAACATTTGTCTCGTGACAGGAATCGAACCCGCAACCTTCTGCGTCTCAGGCGGACCTTCGCCCACTGTGCCACAGAGGTGGTTGATGACAGTAATGTTCCAGTATTCCTGACCTCGAGGGAGTTATTGATGATGGAGAGCATGAGTTGACGAGCTCTTGCAGTTCTGTCTTTATTCTGACTTAATTTGTGGTAATGCAGTGTATTACCTGATGCTCCACATTTTCTTCATATACACCCATATTTGCAATAAGTTATTTGATGTGATTTATTCACTGTAGGAACTTCAGAGTATACTTGGTTTTGTCAAATTAGTTAAAAGACTACATAATAAATCTGGTCAGTTATTCAGAGAAATTAAAACGGACAAAGTAAAAAGATCTTCATTTACAGACTCATGCTAAAACAGGGGAAAACAATTCACAATGTATCACAAACATCCTTATTCCCTAGTGCTTGAAGCGAGAGATTGAGCGTCGGATAGAGGCAGTGCCCCGGATAATGCACGAGCCCCGCTTACTGAGCACAGAGCCCTCTCAGTACATACTGGAGCCCCAGCAGCCATACCACTATCGCTTCCGTGCCGTCGATGATGTGAAGACCTT
Organism: Perizoma flavofasciatum; assembly: GCA_958496245.1. Taxonomy (NCBI): domain Eukaryota; kingdom Metazoa; phylum Arthropoda; class Insecta; order Lepidoptera; family Geometridae; genus Perizoma; species Perizoma flavofasciatum. Next base: position 11,048,962 of record OY292437.1, read on the forward strand.
GGGTATGTTTACTTGCTAACTGGAGAAGCTATCTAAACTTATATAAATGTTGTAGATGCCGAGTGTGTAGATAGCCGAAACGTCAAATCCACTCTTTTACATTACGGCTAGCTGCTTTACAACGTAGCTCTGTTTTATAATTCAGGGTATACATGTCTAGCCAGATTCCAATTGGCTATAAAGGTATGCCAATTGTTAGAGCAAGCACGTGCTTGTTTTCATAATCCTTAATTCAGCTATGAACAAGTTGAGCTTATTTATAGCAAAATGACGAAATTTTTAATAGGTATGTAATTTGATAAAGGCTATTGATATTGTAATATTAATTTTCAGAAGACGAGATATCCCGCCAAGAGCCGGGGCTCCGTCGTCACCCGCGCGAGTCCCTCCGCGCGTTCCTCCTCTCCTCGCTGGCAGCGCCGCTCGACGGGCGCGGGCAGAAGCTCGTCCACCAGTTCTGTGATACCTACGAGTACGCCAGACATCACCCCGGGGAGTTCGGGGAGGATGAGTACCAGGCTTATAGCCGACTACTGCTGAAGCTACTAGACGCGTAAGTCACGATATCGGCGTTAAATAGGATAAGAATAGCCTTCATTGGTGACCCCCGATGGCGCAGCAAATCGACAAAGTATACAACCCAAAAAATACAAAATCTATAGTAGTAGAAAATATTAAAAATTACAATTTCTTGGTTTTGTAAATGAACTCCCATTTCCGTATTTGGACTCAAAGTAGGTACATTATGCGAGCCTTATGACGTTTGAGTATAGATGTGTGTGTTATCTTCCAGTGCCCGTGTGCTGTCCCGCGTGGGCACGTGCCGCGGAGCTGCGCTGCGCCCCCCCGCCCCCGTGCGCCCGCTCGACCCCGCGCGCCTGCGTCCCCCCACCAAGCCCTCCGCCCATCACAAGCGGTACACTGCGCTCGAGGTACGCTCCCCGCCCCCGCTCGACCCCGCGCGCCTGCGTCCCCCCACCAAGCCCTCCGCCCATCACAAGCGGTACACTGCGCTCGAGGTACGCTCCCCGCCCCCGCTCGACCCCGCGCGCCTGCGTCCCCCCACCAAGCCCTCCGCCCATCACAAGCGGTACACTGCGCTCGAGGTACGCTCCCCGCCCCCGCTCGACCCCGCGCGCCTGCGTCCCCCCACCAAGCCCTCCGCCCATCACAAGCGGTACACTGCGCTCGAGGTACGCTCCCCGCCCCCGCTCGACCCCGCGCGCCTGCGTCCCCCCACCAAGCCCTCCGCCCATCACAAGCGGTACACTGCGCTCGAGGTACGCTCCCCGCCCCCGCTCGACCCCGCGCGCCTGCGTCCCCCCACCAAGCCCTCCGCCCATCACAAGCGGTACACTGCGCTCGAGGTACGCTCCCCGCCCCCGCTCGACCCCGCGCGCCTGCGTCCCCCCACCAAGCCCTCCGCCCATCACAAGCGGTACACTGCGCTCGAGGTACGCTCCCCGCCCCCGCTCGACCCCGCGCGCCTGCGTCCCCCCACCAAGCCCTCCGCCCATCACAAGCGGTACACTGCGCTCGAGGTACGCTCCCCGCCCCCGCTCGACCCCGCGCGCCTGCGTCCCCCCACCAAGCCCTCCGCCCATCACAAGCGGTACACTGCGCTCGAGGTACGCTCCCCGCCCCCGCTCGACCCCGCGCGCCTGCGTCCCCCCACCAAGCCCTCCGCCCATCACAAGCGGTACACTGCGCTCGAGGTACGCTCCCCGCCCCCGCTCGACCCCGCGCGCCTGCGTCCCCCCACCAAGCCCTCCGCCCATCACAAGCGGTACACTGCGCTCGAGGTACGCTCCCCGCCCCCGCTCGACCCCGCGCGCCTGCGTCCCCCCACCAAGCCCTCCGCCCATCACAAGCGGTACACTGCGCTCGAGGTACGCTCCCCGCCCCCGCTCGACCCCGCGCGCCTGCGTCCCCCCACCAAGCCCTCCGCCCATCACAAGCGGTACACTGCGCTCGAGGTACGCTCCCCGCCCCCGCTCGACCCCGCGCGCCTGCGTCCCCCCACCAAGCCCTCCGCCCATCACAAGCGGTACACTGCGCTCGAGGTACGCTCCCCGCCCCCGCTCGACCCCGCGCGCCTGCGTCCCCCCACCAAGCCCTCCGCCCATCACAAGCGGTACACTGCGCTCGAGGTACGCTCCCCGCCCCCGCTCGACCCCGCGCGCCTGCGTCCCCCCACCAAGCCCTCCGCCCATCACAAGCGGTACACTGCGCTCGAGGTACGCTCCCCGCCCCCGCTCGACCCCGCGCGCCTGCGTCCCCCCACCAAGCCCTCCGCCCATCACAAGCGGTACACTGCGCTCGAGGTACGCTCCCCGCCCCCGCTCGACCCCGCGCGCCTGCGTCCCCCTACCAAGCCCTCCGCCCATCACAAGCGGTACACTGCGCTCGAGGTACGCTCCCCGCCCCCGCTCGACCCCGCGCGCCTGCGTCCCCCCACCAAGCCCTCCGCCCATCACAAGCGGTACACTGCGCTCGAGGTACGCTCCCCGCCCCCGCTCGACCCCGCGCGCCTGCGTCCCCCCACCAAGCCCTCCGCCCATCACAAGCGGTACACTGCGCTCGAGGTACGCTCCCCGCCCCCGCTCGACCCCGCGCGCCTGCGTCCCCCCACCAAGCCCTCCGCCCATCACAAGCGGTACACTGCGCTCGAGGTACGCTCCCCGCCCCCGCTCGACCCCGCGCGCCTGCGTCCCCCCACCAAGCCCTCCGCCCACCTTTCTGGTCATATTTTCTGATTATATTTTCAGAACATTCCTGCTGACAACAAGATGGAGGACGAGGTGATCCGTGTCCCGATCAAGGGCCCTGTCGAGGCGAAGCCCCCGCCCGCCGACGAGACCGCCGTCTGAGCCCGACCCGCGCACACTCTCTAGTGTGTGCGAGACCACGAGCCTAGCGCTGTACACGAAACTGCAGCATAACAGTAGTCAAATCTGTTGGAAAATGGCTAATATTCGGACCTGAACTTTGAGACGTTCTTGTGGAGTTTAGTTTTGTGTTTGTTTTGAGTTTGTGTGCTGTGTAGCAAAAAACGATAGTGTGCCAGACCACGTGCTGAGCGTTATAGAATAAGCAAACCAATAGAACAGGCAAGAAAGGGTAAAGAATTGGCCCTTAACGTAGAGATAATCTTGTGAATTTTGAGAAGTGGTGTTATATAGTGTATGTGTGTCAGAGTACGGCCGCGTGTGCGAGACCATGAGACGGACATTGTAACAGGCTCAAGAGCGCCATGGAACACGCCGTTTTTTAAATTCTGTTATCAATTATTTGTTAAGTGTATCATGTACCTACTTACTTTATTTATTACAACCGCGTAAGTTTCGATTTTATACTCGTGATAACTTCGAAATTAAATGTCCAATTCGAATTAATTAAAAAGTATTTGACTGCTACATAAACACCCTTGATGATAAAACTATTTATTTGAATAAGAATTAATTTTACGATACGAATGTAACCAAGTTTTGTTTCTACCGGTGAACTAATTACCTTTTAGAACACAAAAGCTGCTATTGTGTCGTAACTATGATAGTTAAATATATTCCTTCGAGGACTTTTTTGTAGCGAATAATGAGTACTTTAATCATGTAGTACATCATTTTTATGTATCATCAATAGTTTTCTCAGCGCATGCCTAATAATGAATTTTATAGACAAAATTTTGCTAATTTGGGTTACATTATTGAAATTTTCTTAAAGAACTCTATTTTTTTGCAAATAAATTATAGCCTATGTTACTTCGTGATCTGGCCCCCTCTGCCTCCCACTTCCGCGGCCGCTGTTAGGTGTTAATTTATTTACTATACAAGATATCTATTTTATCGTTTAGTAAAATATATAGTCTTAAATTTGTAGCTCCTTTGCTTCGTTTTCACTGTATTAATTAATAATAAATTACACTTCTTTTTTTTTTACCTATAGAAATGAAATATATATTATTAAATGATATATTTATTGTAAATCTTAAAAGACTAAATATAAAATATTTATAATAGGATGTACATATTTAAATATTACAGAAGATAACTTTAAATTTACCTTGAAATTAAATATTTTTAGTCAACAATGATGTCTTTACCAAAATGACTTTCCCTGTAACAAAAGAAAAAAATATCACAATTTATTTTGTAAATCTAGAGGTCTTGGGTTTATGCTAACTACTTATAATGCTTGGACGTGCCTCTGACTACCCCCCACTTGGTATATTTATGGGGATTACGTTCGTGAGCGTTTGTTTTTCGTGGGTGGAACGGAACACATAGTGCGTGGATCTGACTCGCACTTGTCCTGTTTTAAACGTCCCAACATTTTATTTGACACATGCCCACGTTTTACCAAGCAGTTATCATTCCACGGTTGCGCGCCCATCGCCGCTTATTGGAACACTAACCGATGGCGCATGCCTGCAATTTTTTTGTTTTAGGGCATGCTAATCGATGGCACATGCCTTCGAATTTTCTGTTTTAGGGCATGCCTGTTTCTTCACGATGTTTTCCATCACCGTTTTACTATATAATTTTAAAGAGTGGAAGAATCCAGTTGTGCTCGAGCGGGTTCGGACCCACGACACCTGGATCGGAAGTCGAGGCACCGCCACTAGGCCGACGCGGCTCCGGTAAAAAAATGGTTAGATCAGACAAACTCTACAGTTTTTATTACATACAGTCTGGTCCAGATCTTGTGCTTCGCAAACGCCTCCGTGTGCCGTAACGAGAGCAACGTGCGCTGACAGTGACTGCCCACCTCTATGCCGAGGCAGTCCCGCGTGTGCCACAGCCACTCCAGCACCTGCAAATCCAATTAATTAATAATAATATTATTTTATTTCAGATGACATGATTTAGGTGTTTAGTAACACAGTATTATAATATTAGTAGTAAGACTTAGGCTATATTAGACATCAGACAATTTTTTTTTAATTAGCATTGCCATTCAGCGTGGCAATGCGGCCAGTATTCTGGGAACGCTTCAGTCTGGTAGTGATCTGGATCAGTTGAGCTATCTATAGATCGTTTGCAACGGTCTTTAGATGGCTAGCTGCTTCATCTGTATTTTTGTATATACCTACTTGTAAATAGTTGTATGAATAAATGTATTTATTTAATACTTCCGCGCAAACAATGTAGTGCTAGGAGGACTTAATGCTAAAGCATTCTCTTCCAGTCGTCCTGGGCGTGCAAAAAGATGGTGTGGCCTGTCCAGTAAAGACAATTACATGATTATTAAGTAGGTACTAATGTATATATAAATCCACACAGCATCATCTAGCCCCAAGATAAGTAGAGCTTGTGTTATGGATACTAGATGACTGATTTACTTAATACAATACATTACATAGATAGATATTTTTTTATTATACATAGTAAATACCCAGAACACCCGGAACAAATATTTGTCCCAGGGCGGGAATCGAACCCGCAACTGCGCATCGCCTGCTACACTCCTGTGTAGCAGGCGGACCTTCGCCCACCGCGCCACATCGGTCGTCATCTATACTATAATAAGAATGTAATAGGTCAAATTCAGTACATAAAAGATATTTAGAAAATTTGTTTTGGAGGGCACTCTATAATCGATACTGAAGCCAAAAATGTTTTTTTTTTTTTTTCATTTTTGTCTGTCTGTCAGAATCTGGGCCGCGCATAGCGCCGAAACTACTGAACGAATTCAAATGAAACTTGGCATGATTTGAGTTCATACTACGGGGTAGGACATAGGATACTTTTTATCCCGAAATTCAGCACGGTTCCCTTGGGAGAGGGGATCAAATTCAAAATTTGTACTTAGTTGTTATTCATTAACGCGTAGTCCGATTTCATTAATTCCTTTTTTTTTGTTAGAAAGAAGGTACTTTAAAGTTTGATAGCAATCGCGAACGAAGTCGGTAGGTACAGCTAGTTTATAATATTCTTTGTTTCATAATATCCCACTAGTTACATACTTGTATAGTACAATCGTTCCAGGGCTCCTTAGCCAGCAATGCTGTCGCGGCTGACGGCAGCAGTCTGTACGCTGCGCTGGAGGAGACTCGCAGCAGCGGCGGTAAGTCCGCCTCGAGCGCCCAGAGCCCGCTCAGCGCTATCACTGCCAGCGTGAACACCGTACATAGATATAGCTTCGATGACATGTCTTCCATTCTGTGAAATACGATAACGATTTCATTGATCATTGAATTATTTAAAACTTTCAAAAGTAAACGCCAAAATTCAACATTTCCTGTCCTAAAAATAATACTGCACTGTTTTACAACAGTGTCTTTTGTATGGCACCACGGATATAGAATCATTTACCCAAAATATATTTTAGAAATAAACCAAATAATAAACCATGTTACTACCATGTTAATGAATATCTTATTGACAAGTGTGTGTGTGTGTGTGTGTGTGTGTGTGTGTGTGTGTGTGTGTGTGTGTGTGTGTGTGTGTGTGTGTGTGTGTGTGTGTGTGTGTGTGTGTGTGTTGTGTGTTGTGTGTGTGTGTGTGTGTGTGTGTGTGTGTGTGTGTGTGTGTGTGTGTGTGTGTGTGTGTGTGTGTGTGTGTGTGTGTGTGTGTGTGTGTGTGTGTGTGTGTGTGTGTGTGTGTGTGTGTGTGTGTGTGTGTGTGTGTGTGTGTGTGTGTGTGTGTGTGTGTGTGTGTGTGTGTGTGTGTGTGTGTGTGTGTGTGTGTGTGTGTGTGTGTGTGTGTGTGTGTGTGTGTGTGTGTGTGTGTGTGTGTGTGTGTGTGTGTGTGTGTGTGTGTGTGTGTGTGTGTGTGTGTGTGTGTGTGTGTGTGTGTGTGTGTGTGTGTGTGTGTGTGTGTGTATGTTTGTCACGTATCTCCGTAACTACTAAACCGGTTTTGATGAAATTTAGAATGTAGATAGTTTAGGTTCTGGAAAAACACATAGGCTAATCTTATTTTCGAAAATCAACCCCTATGGGGGTTAAACAGGGTGGTAAATTTTCTATGAAAAAAGTAACTAATGTTTGATTCGCTCAAAACTCGGCTGTACCTACTTTATTTTTTACCACACACTGTAACTCATGTTTCGCAAATAAATGAATCTGAATCTGAACTTCAAAAATAGGAGGTTCTCAAATTGAAGTATTTTTATTAATTGTGTTTTATGTGTGTCACTAACATTAGCTTTAAGTTTTTAAGTGTACCACATATTTATAAAAACTATGGAGGAATTTGTCTGAAATATAAAGTTATTAATCACCTCAGAACTCCCTCATTTATACACCGACTAGCTTCTGCCCACGGGTTCGCCTGCGTGGTACCCGGATAAAAAGCCTATGTGTTATTCTGATGTATAAGCTATATTACTGTAAAGTGTCATCCAAATCCGTTCAGTAGTTTTTACGTGAAAGAGTAACAAACATCCATCATCACAAACTTTCGCGTTTATAATATTAGTAGGATTAAGTAGGATTATTATTATTATCAACCAAAGTCCTTATTAAAACATCACGCGATATGCTTTATAACAATAAAGCAAATTATTATAAATATGATATATTTATAATAATAATTTATTTTTAAGCAAATTATTAAAAATATGGTGTATTTATAATAATTTGCTTATTATTTATTATAAATATGGTATATTTATAATAATTTGCTTCATAATTATACAACTATCATGGTTTTGAACATAATTTTTATTAAAAAACGGGATATTTACCATGATTTGTTTCCCGATATTTCGGCACAGTTGCATGTACCATGATCACGGGAGGAACTGAAGATATCGGGAAACATTCAAACTCATAAATGACGGTAAATATCCCGTTTTTTAGTAAAAATAATTTTCTTCACTCACTCGTTGAAAGCAACTTGGGTCCTGGCAAGTAACTGAAGGAACCATTCTTTAGTCGCCTCTGAATCGGGGGGCGCATCGCGTAGCGCTGCGAATATGTAGTAGAGGGAGAAATCTTGTTCACTGCGAAAACAAACGTTTTTCTTATATTCATATTCAGCGACCGCGGAAATGGTGGGCAGAGGGTGCCAAATGCCCACCCTTTAATCACATAGGTGACCTGCCTACCAAGCCAAGGCTGAAGATTGAAGGGGTGACCAAAGAAATTTGCCCCTCCCCGTCACGGAGTACTTTCGCGGTCCCTGTTCATATTAATATAATCTAATGCCGACATAAACTCGAGTAAATGCAGTGGAGATGAGAGCTTTGAGAAGTATGTGTGGTGTAACTTTGAGTGATAGAGTGAGGAACAGCGTGTTAAGAGAGCAGTGTGGAGTGAATGAAGATGTAGTAACGAGAGTTGAGAAAGGTATGTTGAGATGGTTTGGGCATATAGAAAGGATGAATGACAAGATTAATAAAACAAATGTACAAGGCGAGCGTGAATGGGATAGTTGGAAGAGGAAGGCCTCGGCGAGAGTACTCCTGACCAAATTTGAAACATTTAGATTAAGGCCCTGGTCAGAAGTAGGTACACTAAAACGCAGAGCTTGTATGAAGAATTTGATAAGGATTAATGAAGCGAAAGAGGTATGCCAGAATCGTAGCAAGTGGAAATCCTTGGTATCTGCCTACCCCTCCGGGAAACAGGTGTGATTATATGTATGTATGTATATTAATATTTATTTATTGCTCTCATGTACACAGCCCTGTAAAGGTGTTAAAATTATATTCCTTCTGGGTTTAACACTGTTTTGGCTCCGATATGTTATTTAAAATTCAACAGTAAAATAAAACAATCATTTTTCTCAGGAAAACATAATAACCGACTTAAAAAATATCGTGTAGTTGATAAAAAGTCAAATAGTAAATTTCATCTTTCCTTTTTTCATCCTAAGGAGTGGGATTTTAAAACAAAATGCATGTATGGAACCACCATTGAAGCATACCATACTCATTAAAATCGGTTCGTAATTGGCGGCGAAGATGTCGCGTAACACACACACACACACACACACACACACAAAACATTGTTAAAATATAAGTAGGCTTTGAGGGTAACTCACGTGATCTCCGCAGCCTGCGCGTCCACAATCTCGTTCAGCCAATAGAGCGGTCTCTCCCCCCCGCCCCCGCCCCGCGCCATCGCGCCCCGCACCGCCCCCGCGCGCCGCACCGCCCCCGCCCGCACCTCCCACCATCCGGACGGAGAGCTCATGCGCTCCAGGTGAGTACACGACAGCGAGGTGCACGTGTCCACGTAGCCTGGCCACGCCTGCAATTCATATACGTAACCAACTTAACTAGACCCTCTCTAGTGTCAATACGGAAGAAAAAATAAATCTACTGAAATTGCCATACAAAAAACAATATATTTTTTTACTAGATGCTATGGATGAGTCAAATAAAGTATGTAGTATCTTCTGCGACTTATCAAAAGCATTTGATTGTCTGCGCCATGATATTTTAATGGAAAAGCTTAAGTTCAATGGCTTTGAGGGAACTCAGCTTGATATTTTAAAGTCTTACTTAGATAGCAGAACTCAGATTGTTAAAATAAATAATGTTAACTCTAAAACAGAATATAGTAACATTGGAGTACCACAAGGCTCGATACTTGGACCACTAATGTTTTTAATATATGGCAACGTTATAGCGAACTGTTTACCAGAGGATGGCTGTATCACTTTACTTGCTGATGATACTCATGTGGGTATTAAAAACAAAAAGCAGGAAGTAGTGGAAGAGAGGTGTAAATTTATCGTAGAACAGTTGAAAGAATGGTTTGAAGCGAATGCCATTATTCTTAATGCGGATAAAAATACAACTATAAATTATTTGAGTAAGAGAAGAAATAAAAACGACGAGTAGAAGAAGTTACATTTTTAGGTTGTACCATAGATGCAACCCTGTCATATGAAATCCACATTAACAAGCTATGTAAAAAGCTAGCTAGTGCAAATTACGCATTATTTAAACTAAAACCCATAGTTGATAAGAAACCTCTAATATCTGTATATTTTGCTTATGCCCATTCTATCATCAACTATGCAATAAAAGTATGGGAAAATGCCTCTCAAATTGAAAATAATCCTTATTTTCCAGAAAAGGTCTATTATTATTATTATTCTGACTGACGTCGGCTAAAGCCTACTTTAAAAAATCTAAAATACCAACAGCGATATCCTTATTTATTTACCGTTCTCTCTTAGAAGTACATTTGAAAAAACATGATCACCCTGCGAAACATATAATAAATAAATAAATAATGCTGGACATTTTCACACAGCATCATCTAGCCCCAAACTAAGCAGAGCTTGTATTATGGGAACTACATGACTGATATACTACTTATATACATTTTTTTTTTGTAAATACATACATAATATACATAGAAAACACCCAGACCTGAGACAAATATTTGCAGATACAAACATTTGTCCCGTGGCGGGAATTGAACCCGCAACCTTCTGCGTCACAGGCGGACCCGCCCACTGCGCCATAGGGGTCATATCCACAAATACAACACAAGAAATAAAGAAAAATTGTTTGTTCCACGAAAAAGACTCATTAAAACCTACAATCATGGTATCTGCTTAAAACTTGTCATGTACAATAAACTGCCCTTACAAGTAACGCGGCTTCCCTTAAACCAGTTTAAACCTAAAATAAAATCTATTTCGAAAATCACCCATATTACCATGTAACGGAATATTTTAATTGTTCATTTTCTGATTTGCATGAGTAGTTTGTTATAACGAAATGATCAATAAATTAATCTGATTCTAAATCTAATCTGAAGTGCACGCACGTGTCCACGTAGCCTGGCCACGCCTGAAATTCATGCAATCAACTAACTTAGCTAGACCCTAGTGTCTGTACACGCTAGAGGTGCAGGTGTCTATGTAGCCTGGCCAGGCCTGCAATCAATGCACGCGACTAACTTAACTAGACCCTCTAGTGTCTACCCTCCATAGAGAGATGCCTACCCGCCACAGATTCCCTGTGTCATGGGCATCAGGAACTACCAGTACCGTGGTACCACAATAGCCAGACCTGTAACAAATACGTGCAGAACATGCAAACACTTGTCCCGCAACGGGAATCGTACCCGCACCTCTTTGCTTCGCAGCTGGCTACTTACCACATTATCATCTTCGATCACATTGAAGTATTGCTCCACCAACTGACAAAGCAGTGTTCTGTTCGCATCATGTATATCCTCACAATCCAAGCATGCCTTTATGAATTTCAACTGTTTCAAGAACAGATATTCTTCGCCGCAATCTGTATCACTTGGGGAGGATTCTTTGCCACTTGGAACGGATTCTTTGCCACTTTGAACGGATTCTTTGCTACTTTGAACGGATTCTTTGCTACTTGGAACGGATTCTTTGCCACTTGGAACGGATTCTTTGCCATTTGCAGCGGATTTTCTAGTTAGAAGGGTCTTCTCATAAGGTATTTTGGCTTTGACACGGGATATAAGATTAAATGCGTCGGTTAAAGTGCGTTCTAGGGGGCCGCGGAGGGAATTGGGGGGAATTGTCTGGGTTAGGGTGGGGAGCAGAGAGTAGAATAGGATTATGTCGGATTCCTGAAACAGATAAAATAAGTAAGTATATTAGCAATAAAACAAACACGTTCACGACTGTATTCCTTATAATGGACATTAGATACATACTCAGTGCGTAGATCTGCAAGGGGATAGTCAAAGACACAAAAATCTTGTTTAGGTATGATTCTTACCTCGGCGTCTCCATTCTGGAGGGTATGCACCCAGTTCTCGACCACCGCTCTGGCTGAAGGGGTGACCTGGGTTACCAATTAAACGCTTACTGAGTTACATTTCTGTATTATGAAACAGATATTTTAGAAAACAATGAAATTAATGACTGAACTGAACGAAATTAATATTCAAAAAAGATAGAAAGAAAGAAAATTAATATATTTGTTCACATTATACATACAAGAACAGAAACAAGAACAGATAACATAAAACAAAGTGAAAACGAAAAACAGACAATGGTAAAATATACGAGATATTTAGTAGTAGGAATTTTAGTAAAAAATATGTCCACAACCAGATAGTTTCGGGTATGATATGATCGGGGGACAATGAAAATACTCCAAAATAATATACATTTAATTACACATAAAATGAAAGAATGTACCTTCCCACATCGAGCAGCAAGAGTGATGCCCCCCCGTTTCCACTCCCCCCCCTTAGCGATGACTTCCGGTAGGAAGTGCATGTCCATAGGGGGGAGAGGCTTCGACAACTCAGACGATAAAGTCTCGAGTATGGCCAGAGTAACCACTTCCGGGCAGTCGTAGCTTGGATTTGACATCTGACCAAAATAAAGCACATAATCCCATTACAAAAAAAAATGAATGTACTTACAATATATACATATATGTAGATAAAAGTAGTATATCAGTCATGCAGTTCAAATAATACAAGCTCTACTTATTTTGGGGCTGTGTGAAAAATTACTAGAATTATATATTTTTATCTTGTAACTTGTGTATGTACCCAGTATGTACTTACAATATATATATGTAGATATAAATAGTATATCAGTCATGTAGTTCTTATAATACAAGCTCTGCTAAGTTTGGGGCTATTTGAAAAATTATACTCTTGTAACTTCTGTAATATATATAACCAGTACCCTCTACCTTTGTATGTAGTTTTAATTATTTTTATTTGTGTTGCAAATTATTTTAAAAATGGCTTATTTTTCAATCTTTGTTATTTTTGTACAAACACACTACCGCCTTTTCATTAAGCAAAGGTTAGCTGAAAGTATATGCTCATTAGCATTAAGCAAAGGTTAGCATTAGCTAATGAGCACATACTTTCAGCTAACCTTTGCTAATTTTTTCAGCTAACCTTTGCTTAATAGCAAAGGTTAGCTGAAAAAATATGCTCATTAGCATTAAGCAAAGGTTAGCTGAAAGTATATGCTCATTAGCATTAAGTTCGCCTATGTGCTTGGTTTATCTTGTGCAATAAATAAAATAAATCATGTCTGTCAATTTTCGAACAGCATCATCAAGCCCCAAACTAACAAAAAAAAATGTTAATCTACTTGTTACTTATACTAAATGGACATGCACGAATCTGCAACAATTTATTTTATCTTATTATACACAAATTTATTGACTATTGAAATTATTTAAATTAACTAGGATATTATTTTATAATATTTTATTACTGATGTCACACCAATTATATTAATTAAGTTTAATAATTGTTAATGTGTTATTTTGTCTTAATAAATGATATTATATTCTATTATCTATTCTATTCTTTTATATATTATATTCTATTCTATCTATTCTATTCTAAGCAGAGCTTGTATTATGGGAACTACATGATTGATATATTAATTTTTTTTTTTTTGTAAATACATACATTATTGTACATTGAAAACACCCAGACCCGAGACAAATATTTGTAGATCGTTCAAACATTTGTCCCGTGGCGGGACAAATGTTTGAACGATCGAAACTGCAATCTTCCGTGTCTCAAGCGGGCTTCCGTCCACTGTGCCATATAGGTCACCTGTGCAATAAAGCATTTTCTATCTATTTACTGATAAATAGATAGAAAATGCTCAGCCATTACGAAGGTGGGCAACTAACCAAATGAATATAGAGGTATGTAAATGTTTCGCGTTTACAATATTAGTAGAACAATAAGGATAGCATTTTATAGTAAAAAATGTCATAAAAAAAAGATATAGCTTTTTCGAAAAGTACCTGTTTCCTGAAGAATTCAGTCAGCCCCCTAACAGCACTGTGCGGCGGCAGGTACTTGAGGGTAGCAGGTTCGAGCTCCTGCTGCAGGTACACACCGCTGCGGTACTCTCGGACCTCTCTCTCTAGCACGGCGCGGAGCAATCTCACAACTCCGGGCAAGCCGGCTTGATTCGTGTATTTAAACACTTCCGGCCACACTTCACCTGGAAGTGAATTAGATCGCTGATTTCAATGCATAAATCAGCGGTGAGCGAAGCGAGTTACTCAGTTTATAAGCCAAAAATGTCTTTAGCGGTTGTTTTGCGAGCTATATGGCCTACACATTGCCACTTAGGGTTCACGTACAAGGTATGTATTCCAGTACATCTTCAGGTTTCCTAGCTGCATCAGCAGGAGTTTTGCAATACGAGGATGGTAGCTTGACTGTCTTTCTGTAGATCTGAAACGAAAGTGCAAACAATTAGTTTATAAACTAAAATTAATGAGTTGCTCAAAACGGTGTTGAAAACATCGGAGGAAACTAGCATGACGTAGATGTCTAACGACCTAGAAACTCTTCAATTGGATATGATGTATTTCTTCAATTACTATCTAAATAATAAGCTTGCATGTTATTTGAGTATTTTAGTAATTCTAGTATTTTACTTTAAAACTATAAATTTGATGTAATTAATGTTTGATCGAGATTTTATGGCAACAACCTACGTACCTAAATGTTAAATTTGCACGGCCAAAATCTGTATCTATAAATCTATACCTACTAATAATAAAGCTGAAAAGTTTGTTTGTTTAAAAGAGCTAATATCGCGCTAAGTCGAATAAAAAAAATTGCATAGCCCAAAATTATAAAAATGACAAATAAAAGCGGCCCCAAAATGGACCCTTGGGGTACTCCGGATGGGATTGGAGAAGAGTATGAGGCATAACCATTCAAGACAACTGTTTGACACCGATCCCTGACATAGAAAGTAAACTATCTATGCAGATTGCCACTAATCCCGGCTTTTAGTAGCTTAGAATGCAAGGTTGAATGATCTACTCGTTCAAAAGCCTTACTGTAGTCTGAGAAAATTGCATAAATTTGGCCCCCCTACATCCATGCTAGCTGTTACGACATCAGTAAAAGCGACTAAATAACTCGCAATTGATTTGTCTCTGAGAAAACCATACAGATTTTTTTTAAAAGGTTTGTTTAAGCGCAGAATATATTTGTTCGTGGATAATTTTCACAAAAACTTTTATTAACACACTTAGTTTAGAAATAGATCTATAATTATTAATGTCACGTTTAGGCCCTTTTTTATGCACTGGTGTGATAGCAGTAATTTTTCAGATCTTAGAAACTATCCCTTCTATTACTATTAGTAAGTATATCATTATCTTCTGCAAGAGTTCACAGATGAAGGCCTGGATAGGATATAGTTACCTCAGGTATGTCTTTCAGCGTGTAGCTATCAACTGGGAAGTTGGCTAGGGCTCCGCAGGCGGCTAGCACCAGCGCCGGAGCCCCCTCGCTGACGTACCTCCACAGGACCGCGCTCGCGGACCGAGCCAGCTGGACGTACTCAGGC
This sequence comes from Perizoma flavofasciatum, assembly GCA_958496245.1. Lineage (NCBI taxonomy): Eukaryota > Metazoa > Arthropoda > Insecta > Lepidoptera > Geometridae > Perizoma > Perizoma flavofasciatum. The sequence goes on from OY292437.1 coordinate 11,064,225, forward strand.
GATGTGGTAGCTAACGCCGGTAGCTCGCTTACTAACTGGCACACACTGGAAAAGACAAACTTCAATTCTACTTCGATATATATTTAGCTTCTGTCCAAGCATTCCATCTGGCCTAGCGACTCATCTCATCTTGCGACTATCTTTGCTTCTCGCCTCGCAACAAGCCTCACATTTCGCCTTGCAACTCACCTCGCATCTCCTTAGCGATTCGCCTCACATCTCATCTAGCGCCACACCTCGCAACTCATCTAGCGTCTCGCCTCGCAACTCATCTAGCGACTCGCCTCAGGTCTCATCTAGCGACTCGCCTCAGGTCTCATCTAGTGACTCGCCCCACATTTCGCTTTGCAACTCACCTCGCATTACCTTAGCGATTCGCCTCGTACTCAACTAGCGACTCGCCTCAGGTCTCATCTAGTGACTCGCCTCGCATCTCATCTAGCGACTCGCCTCGCATCTCATCTAGCGACTCGCCCCACATTTCGTCTTGCAACTCACCACACATTTCCTTAGCGATTCGCCTCGCATCTCATTTAGCGCTACGCCTCGCGTCTCGCTTAGCCACTCCTGCCTTGAACTCACTTGATCTGTACGTTCACTCTGCTGTCCCTCTCCAGTTTGGGGTAGAGCGCGCGCCAAGCGGAGTGCGGGGCCAAGGCACCGCTACGCCACAGCAGCGCGATGCACTGCAAGGCGATGCTTGCCGCCGCGCTGCCAGGCCGGTCCGAACAACGGTTCAGCGTGGAGGATACTATGGGAACCAGCTGTAGACCGTGCGATGAAGCTCTGTTGAATTGAAGAGCGATTCAAACATGGCGGCCATTGGCTTGCTAATCATTGCAATAGACGGCCAGTTGCAATGATTTGTGGGGATAAAACCTGCCTAAGAATCATCCTTAAAGTCACACAAATCTATTGCAAACTTCCGCGTTTTCATGGAGCCTAAGCCGTGTCGGACAAACATCATCATCTTCTTGTCCTTATCCCACATTACGTGGGGTTGGCACATGTTTTCTTCTTCCACTCTCCTCTATCAGCCGTCATCTCAGTACTCACTCCTTTCTTAATCATGTGATTCTTCACACAATCCATCCATCATGTTTCGGACAAACATATTAACTCTTAAAGGCAAATGCATATTGATTCTTACGTCGCAGGAAAAAACTCGTGTTGTTTTCCTTCACTAATTTCACCAGTAATACAGTTTTTTTTAAACCTATCTCAGACACCAGTCTCACACAAAACCGATTCGTGAAGTGGATTACTATACTGATATTTAAGGACCTTATTAATTAATGAATGAAAATAATTGATAGTACACATTATGATAAGAGGCTGTCTTTTTCTTAAAAGCATTTTTTTTGCCTTATTCTTCTAGACTTGGTTGCGAGTAATCGGCGTATATCCACCTAAATTTAAAATCACTTACATAGTTTATAAATAGACAATAGTTTTTTTTTCGAATCGAACCTGACTGTCTAGTTCCTATATTAAGCGAAAGTGGCCTCATAACATACCTGATCTCACAGATTCTCTTCACAGCAGTTATCTTGGCGATGTCCATTTCCCACTTCAAGTCGTCTATTCTTCCGGTACCTGTCGCTACCAGCAGCTCTTGTAAGTAAGGGAAACATCGCACCTGTAACACACATTACTCATTACTAATGCCCACGGCTTCGCCCGTGTGGTACCCGGATAAAAAGTAGCCGATGAAAAGCAGCTATTACGGTCCGGATAAAAAGTAGTCGATGAAAAGCAGCTCTTACTGTTACGGTCCGGATAAAAAGTAGATGATGAAAAACAGCTCTTACTGTTAAGGTCCGGATAAAGAGTAGCCGATGAAAAGCAGCTCTTACTGTTAAGGTCCGGATAAAGAGTAGCCGATGAAAAGCAGCTCTTACTGTTAAGGTCCGGATAAAGAGTAGCCAATGAAAAGCAGCTCTTACTGTTAAGACCCAGATAAAAAATAGGCGATGAAAAGTAGCTTTTACTGTTAAGGTCCGGATAAAAGGAGCCGATGAAAAGCAGCTCTTGCTGTTAAGGTCCGGATAAAAAGTAGATGATGAAAAGCAGCTCTTACTATTAAGGTCCAGATAAAAAGTAGCCAATGAAAAGCAGCTCTTACTATTAAGGTCCAGATAAAAAGTAGACGATGAAAAGCAGCTCTTACTGTTAAGGTCCGGATAAAAAGTAGATGATGAAAAGCAGTTCTTACTATTAAGATGCAGATAAAAAATAGGCGATGAAAAGTAGCTTTTACTGTTAAGGTCCGGATAAAAAGAGCCGATGAAAAGCAGCTCTTACTGTTAAGGTCCGGATAAAAAGTAGATGATGAAAAGCAGTTCTTACTATTAAGATCCAGATAAAAAATAGGCGATGAAAAGTAGCTTTTACTGTTAAGGTCCGGATAAAAGGAGCCGATGAAAAGCAGCTCTTACTGTTAAGGTCCGGAGAAAAAGTAGCCGATGAAAAGCAGCTCTTACTGTTAAGGTCCGGATAAAAAGTAGCCGATGAAAAGCAGCTCTTACTGTTAAGGTCCGGATAAAAGTAGCCGATGAAAAGCGGACAGTGAACGTAAGAAATGCATTCACTCGATCGTTTTTTCGTCGAATCACGTTGCAAAATTGGTCTTCACGAAAATCCCTTTAACTTTAACAGGATAGTCTATGTCCACTCTAGATGCCCATTCTAAATATTAGTGAACAATTTTTTTTAATTTATAAGTAGTTTCGAAGATTACCCCTCCCTATATACAAACTTTTTAATAATATAATAAACTAAATTTGAACTAACGCTCATCTTTATGTTTAAAATCACGACTAAACTTGTAACTTAACTCCTACTATCTTTACTAACAATTTAGTTATATCTTAACAAATTAGTCACTTAGAGCGATAGATCAAATTAAATTTAGTTTGTGTACAAGAGAATCGACCCCAATATCTGTTTTTGTGTATTTTACATTACAACTTTAGTGTAAAATACATAAATTTTCTTATTCATATTGTAAAAACGGGAATTTTCACGTACCGCACTATCGGTGAAGGCACTGACTAAGTTTCGACTCATTCCGAGAGTCTTCATCAGGGTGAGTGTTTGCAACGTTCTCCCTCCGCGTCGCGAGCACTACGACTAAATTAATTATTAATTTTCTTACTTTATTTCTATACCTGAGTTTCGGCCAAGGTCGAATACAGCGTAATGAGAAAAGACGTAGGGACACCTTTCCCAGACTTCAATTTGTTCAGTATTGACACTATGCTTGGAACATTTTCCTGAAAAACAAATTTATATATAGATAGATAGATACATTTATTCATACTGTGACGAGCGCGGCCTAGCTTACTACGGTATGCTAGCGCCATCTCTTATCAAATGGACGCACTACTTATTACCGCCATCTAGTATCGACTGGCACAAACCGCGCTAAGAAAGGACGGTAGTTTCCAGAACGTTCGAGACGCTACGAGACGGGGCGGAGCGAAGTGAGACAATGTGATGGCCACGCTCCCTACTAGATTGTTCTGGAAGAGACGTCTTACGAGATATATAAGCGCGGCAAGCGGTCAGTAGAGTTTTTTTTCTTTTCAAGATTGGAAAGTGGATTATTGGAAGTGATTCGAGAGCGATACCCAGTGACTAGTGAAGTGACCGTTGCGCTAGTGTTGTACCAAGTGATACAGTGTTTTAGTGTTTTTATTTTAATTGTGTAGCTTCGTTGTGTTATTTTTTCTGTTGACATTTTTATTGAGTGATTTATTAATACAGTGTTAATTTTGGTGTTTAATTGGACTTAATTATTTTATCCCGAACCCTAGCTCGTACCAATACAAAAAGGTTCATACATAATGTTTCTATAATGCTGTGTTAAAAGATATTAATGTTTTTTTTCATAGAAAAAGTAATATTATGTACGAGGGTACAGAATTATTCAATAACCTATCTAATGACCTAAAGACTTTTGAATCAATTTAAAAATAAATTTAAAAATATATGTCTATGATTTATGTAATACTTCCTTATTAGTATCTAATAAACTTCTATAACTTTGTAATTTTGTTTTGACAAAATTAAGTACATGTAACATGTCAAAAGAAAAAATATATATTCAGAATACATTATGACATCATTACAGGTTTTTTTTAATCCTAAATAAAATTACTATATACTTACATATTTCATGTAAGTATATAGTAATTTTATTCCAAAAACTATCGTGAACTTGACTATTCATATTGTAAAAACGGGAATTTTCACGTACTGCACTATCGGTGAAGGCACCGACTAAGTTTCGCGCCGTGCACTGCGCGACGCGGAAGGAGAAAGTCGCAACCACTCACCCTGATGAAGACTCTCGGAATGAGTCGAAACTTAGTCGGTGCCTTCACCGATAGTGCAGTACGTGAAAATTCCCGTTTTTATAATATGAATAGCTATTCTTACCTTCGTTTTAGCCATTAATGGCAACGCTTTCAAACACTCCAGCTTAACCACCGGAGATTCATCATTAGCTATCTTATAAACAAGAATCGGCAGCAGTTCCACAGCAACATCCTTCTTAAACTCCACCAAATCGACCACCATTTTAAGAACTTTCAACATCAAACTTTCAAAATCCCTATTTTTCACCATCAACAGACCGTAGAGAAACGGCAGAAGCTCTATTTTAACAGAGCTATCTATACTTTCAATACCTTCCAGCCAGTTCTCTAGTTTAACTATATCATCTCTTAAACTTTCATAAACGGATAGCAATTTCACTGTCACAGATAAATGACTATCTGTGTGAAGTAATGCCTTAAAAATCTTGTTGGACATCAGATTTGGTATGTTTAAAGTGTTGTCTATTTTGGTACCATCTTGGTATAGGTCGAGTATTCTCGAGGCGGATTTTAAAGCGGCTGTGGTCAGATATGAGGGTAGATATAACCATTGAAGGGATTGTGCTACGAATGAGTTGAGAGATATGGAAGGGATTGGATGTGTGTTTATTATTTTTAGGCCTGTAACAAAATCGTTGGAACATATCAAAGTTAAAATTCATTTATCCAAATCAAAGATTACTTCGAAATATCGGGTTTATCTACTGCCTGTTCCTCCGCGACCAAGAGAGGAAAGAAAGGCAAGAAAACAGGGCTGGTTATTCTTTTCAGTTATCCTTTTACAAAACAATAGGAACCTAAATTTTTTATTGAGTTGGAACATTTTCAATACCTATTCAATATCGGCGTCGATTCTCTTATACACCAACTAAACTTTATTTTATCTAATTAATAAATAAAATAAATAATGCTGGACATTTTCACACAGCATCATCTGTGGGTTCAAGTCCCACATTCCCCCTTTCGCCACTCCCGGTCGGGGTGAAATGGTGAATGCTAACGCGACCCCATCTTGCCCCATTTTGGCGGGGGACTGTTAACGGGGGAAGTTTTAGTGGGTTCGACTCCCACATACCCCCTTTCGCCGCCCCCGTAGTGTAAGGGCAATGCGTGGGCATTTCCCCCCCCCCCTTCCCCCCACCCCCCACCTTAAAAAAAAGGGTTCATATCAGATATCTACTCATAAACACCATCTATGTACCTACCATGTTAAAGTATTGTTAAACTTACAAATGTAGAATGTGTCTTGGAGGTAGATGGCGGGAGTCGCGGGCAGGCTCTCAGCCAGCAGGAGCGCGGTCAGTCCGGCGGAGGCGGGCCGGAGCGCGCCGCCGCCGCTGCCGAGGCCGCGCTCTATGAGCGCGTAACAAGGCCGGGGGTCACGCCTTGAGATTAAAAAGAAATCTATGTTCTACTAAAGTGGCAAACGATCATAAAATCCTACTAATATTATAAACGCGAAAGTTTGCGAGGATGGATGTTTGTAACTCTTTCAAGCAAAAACTACTGTTGAGGTATAGATTCTCTATACATCAACAAAAGAATCATCAGAATCGGTTAACAATTGGTGAAGATATTAGATAACAAACGCACACGGAAAAAAAATATAGCCGAATTGAGAACCTCCTCCTTGTTTTGAAGCCGGTTAAAAAAAAAAACAGAATTCGTTTTTGTTTACATTTTATGCAATATCTTCGGCAATTGTGAATCGATTTTCTTCTTTTTTATTAGGGTAGGCAAGGGTGGTCCCATATTTTAATTTTATGGAAAAAAATACCATCCCTGAAGGTGAAAAAATAAGGGATAAAATTTAATTTTGTAACTTTTTATCAAAGTTATTTGAAGTCGATTTTTTTTTTATCATATAATTAAAAGCGATTACCCATATTTAACAAGTTCGTTGGATATCCTGGCCAGTACGGGCAACACGGCCATGATGTATTCTTCGTCGCGGCGATAGATGGCCGCCTCTGTTACAGCCGAGTACGCACTGAAAGCCCGGTCTATGGCTGATGGACTACAAATCTGAGAACACAATTTTGCGAGTCAATTGAGTGACAATTAAGATTTGTATTAAAATATTATGGAACTTTCACTTCGCGCCTAATAAGGCCAATATCAGAGGATCATAGATTAACGCCTCATAGCGTTATTCAAAACAAAACAAAAAAATATGCTCATGGCTAAGTTCCATAATGGATAACTTATGGGAAATATTATTATTGTGGATAACTTGTAAAATTGATAAAATTGTGCGAGTTAATTGAGTTACATATATATAAGGTTTGTGTTAAAAGATCATGGAACCTTCACTTCGCGCCTAATAAGGTCTGTATCAGAGGATCACCTCTTTTTTTTTGATGAATTTTCATGAAATTGTAATTTCCGATTTTGATGAAATTTGGAATGAAGATAGTTTAGGATCTGCAATAACACATAGGCTAATCTAATTTTCGAAAATCGACCCCTAAGGGGGCGGTAAAATAAGCGCTAAAATAAGCGCTAAAATAACAAGGTAAAATAACAATAAAATAGGGTAAAATAACCGCTTATTTATTTTTAAGTAAAATAAATAAGCGGTTAAATAAGGCAGTAAAATTTCTATGAAAAAAAAAATGTTTGATTTGCTCAAAACTCTGTACAAATAAACTTTAAAGTAAATAATGAAACACGTATTTTTTATTTTTTTCAATATACCCTTTGGGGGTGTGCAATTGAGTTCTAAACTTTGTATAAATCGTAATCCTTGGTGCGATTCATTCAAAAGTTGGTAGACATAGTTTGAAGCCTGGAGACGGTCATATGCTACTTTTATTAACATACCACGCGGGCGAAGCCACGGGCAACAACTAGTATTATTAATAAAGATACAAAGGGCGGTCTTATCGCCCAAAAGCGATCTCTTCCAGACAACCTTATAATAGTAGTAGGATAATACTTTGGCTTACCAGCTGACAGCTCAAGCATGATATCAGCAATGATCGCTGCTGTGGAGTGTCCGGCAGACTGAGGAGTAGTCTCCAGGGTCTCACAGAAACCTGCCTCTCTGGATTGCATGTCATGAATAGAAACACCGGACGTAGAAGCTCCAAACTGTTTGAGGACACCCTAGAATTAATGAATGAATGGAAACTTTATTTGCTTATAAGAAATATTCAGATTTGTTTATTTGCGAAAATATAAAGTGTGTGGTAAAAAATTAAGTAGGTACAGCCATGGTCAGCTCACAAGCATGAAAAATTAATAAATGTCAGGTCATCTCAGAATTAATAAAATATAAGAAAATTATTGAACATGTCATGCAAATGAATAAAATTAAATGTATAAAAACCATAGACAATAAAAACAAGTGTTAATAATTTAAGGAATAATAATAATTTTACGTGCTTTCGGGAGCACGGAAGATGAACAATTAATTACTTTTTCTCTTCAACTTCCCCCCTCTCTGATGCCACTATCAATTAATATTTAAGTGTTTAATTTGTTTAAGTTTATTTTCAATATATTATTATTAAGTATATTAAATATATTATTCTTATACGTATCTTATAATATATATATATATATATATATATATATATATATATATATTGTAGTGTATGTACATTGTACAAGACACGCCACACCATCTTTTTGCACGCCCAGGATGACTGGTAGAGAATGCTTTAGCATTAAGTCCTCCTAGCACTACATTTTTTTGTGCGAAAGTATTAAATAAATAAGTCATTAGAATTTGATAATAAGATATTCTGTGTGAGTAATATATGAAGTTTTAATTTAAAATGATGAATTTCGACTATTTCTAAAATACATTTGGGTAAATAATTGTATATTACAAGAATCATGCATAATATGAGCTTTATATTACCTATCTATACCAAGTAGGGAGTAGTTAGAGGCACGTTTGTCCCACAACAGGAATCGGACCCGTGCCTCTTTCGTCGCAGCCAGCCACTCGTCCGCCACGCAATCGAGGTCAATATTCAATTAACTTACATATAATCAGGGTGGTTGCTCAGGGCCTGCATCTGCGTGAACACATCATCCTCAGCATCACTGTTCCTCTCCAGCACAGTTATGAATGGGTGCTGCGGGGACTTGAGAGAGAACTGGCATCTGTACTCCGTGCCGGGGACGAGACGTGACTTCAGGTCCATGATGAGGAGGCCCGCCATTGTTGAGATTATTGCTGAGTAGTTGCTGTGGATTAAGCATAAACTTTAATATCATTGTTTTAATTATAATACAATCAAAGTTACTTAGGTGCTTCCTGTATATAAAATGTTTGTATTTAAAAAAAAAGTATATAAGTAGTATATAAGTTTGACGACCGATGTGGCGCGGTGGGCGAAGGTCCGCCTGCGACACAGGAGGTTGCGGGTTCGATTCCCGCCCTGGGACAAATGTTTGTACGATCTGCAAATATTTGTTCCGGGTGTTCTGGGTATTACCTATGTATAATAAAAAAATATCTATCTATGTAATGTATTGTATTAAGTATATCAGTCATCTAGTACCCATAACACAAGCTCTGCTTAGCTTGGGGCTAGATGATGCTGTGTGGATTGTCCAGCATTATTTATTTATTTATTTAATTTAGGTTTTTTTTTTATATCAGTCATGTAGTTCCCATAATACAAGTTCTGCTCAGTTTGGGGCTAGATGATGCTGTGTGAAAAATGAGCAGCATTAATTATTTATTTACTATTTATTTCATAATAATTCATTTATTTCAGGCAGACAAATAGGTACAGGGCCCACAGCATAAATACCTTAAAACTGAAATACATATAATTATATAAAGCAAACAAAAACCTATTAATCTAGCATGTAGTGACCACAATGTGGGTGCGGCTTGGTTCAGTAGTTGAACCCGGAAACATTAATATACATTATATACTATAACTTTTGAAACTATCATGGTTTTGAACATAATTTTTACTAAAAAACGGGATATGCAACTGTTCAGAGATATCGGAAAACATTCAAACTCACAATTCATGGTAAATTATTGATATACATTTCTCATAAGCCACAAATATTTTAACCTAACTTAAAGAAAGTATTGCCATAGGGCACTTTTTGCTTGCCTTTTATGTTATGTATTGTTTTTATGTAGTACCTAGTTCACTGTGCTCAAATAGTATTCTACTATTTTTATTTTGAAGGCTTCAGTGGGTCATCCTTTCAGTAGCTAAGATGCACGAGGTGCAGGTTCGATTCCTCTATCTTTCGTCGATTTGCAGATGTTTTGTAGCTAATTGATGATGAAGGGCTTCTAGATTACCTACCTACAAAATGTCAGCAAACCTTTAAATCCACACACAGAAGCTGCAATGAATGATGATGAAGAATGTTAAGTATGAATGTGGATGGAAATAAAAGCAGAGGTAGGCCAAAGAAAAGATGGATGGATTGTGTGTAGAATGATATGGTTAAGAAAGGAGTGAGTACTGAGATGACGGCTGATAGAGGAGAGTGGAAGAAGAAAACATGTTGTGGCGACCCCACATTATGTGGGATAAGGACAAGAGGATGATGACACAGAAGCTGCAATTGCCGTTAACAATGGTAAACTCGTATTTACAATTTTAAAGTACTTCATCATCGTAGATTCACTGAATCCTTAAATAGGGTGGTATTTAGAAAGCCGTCGCACGATTTTCGTTAAAAAAAGCACAGTGGTGGAAGGGGTGGACTCCCCCATTCCAACGGGAGTGGTACTGTTGGAATAGGGGAGTCCATCCCTTTCACCCCCCTATCCTTTTTTGATGGCTTTCTACATCCCAACCCTTAAACAACTTACTGGGAGCTCGGTAGCAAGGTTACAAGCGTGGACATCGTATGTGCTATCTCCAGTACCCCAAGTTCTACCAACGCCAGGAGCCCCTGGCACGCCGTGAGGCTCACAACAGCCTCCTTCGAAGAGCATTTCTCTCGCAATAGTTTCAGCTCTTCGTTCTCCAAAACGAACCGCTGGCGTTCGGCCGGCTTAAACTTAGCTTTTATACTTGAAATCAACTTGTCGATGGCGTTGACGACCAGAACGCTATTATTGGTGTTTAATTTGTATTCTATTTCATCCATTTTCAGAACTTTATAACATACAATTTAATAAAGTAAAATTTCGGCTGGTCAGGAAAACAGAAAACAGCTGATGTGATGTGATGATTGATATTTAAATTTGATATGATGGACTGACGTCAATAAATATTGACATTGACACATTTGACTGTTTTAAACTGTTAACAAAACGAGAGGTGAGGGTATGTTCTAGCTGGCTCTATTTACCTTGGTTTCTCTGGAAAATAATTTTGCACTGACAATTTTACAATACTCGGCTTGCTTCTGTCTGAGGTTCTAGTGTTCTTCAAGAAAATTAGTCAAGAAGTCAATAGTCTGCTGTTGAAACCACCCCATTCAGGGTTTTTAAAACATTGGGAGGCGCCGTGTGTGCTAGCGATGGGTCGTCGACGTAATTGTCGTAACGAAACGACACCGTTAATTTTCGTTCATCGACAAGTCCATTGACTAGTTGAATTCGTCGACTAGTCGATGTTTTAACTTCGTTATATTGACGGAATATCTAAGCTTCGCGACGATATCTACCTAGTCAATAGTATCTACCGGATGGTTATCTGACGTAGCTCGACCGTACCTAACTTATAGACTAGGTAGGTGTAATCTTATTACCACGTTTCTTTGAAATTTAATAAATTTCGAAGAAATGTGCCTTAAAACTTAAAACTTCCTTTTTACTTTTGAAGACCTTTGTGGCGCAGTGGGCGAAGGTCCACCACTAGAAGAGACGCAGAAGGTTGCGGGTTCAATTCCCGCCGCGGGACAAATGTTTGTATTATCTGCAAATATTTGTCTTGGGTCTGGGTATTTTGTATGTATAACATGTAAGTATTTACAAAAAAATATGTATATAAGTAAAATATCAGTCATGTAGTTCCCATAACACAAGCTATCGTTACTTTGGGGCTAGATTATGCTGTGTGAAAAATGTCAAGCATTATTTATTTATTTATTTATTTTAGTTTACTTTTTATGAAAGCCTATTTGAAAAAAAAACTTACATTTTATTCAAATACAGATAAAACAGCTAGGATATCGAAAGACCGTTGCAAACGCTTTATAGATAGGTATCTATTTATTTGCAATAAAAAATTCCCTTCATACTTTTCCAGTTTCATTATAAACTCTTCTATGGACGCGTGAACGCATCGTCTCTTCGCGTCAGTTTTTCCGTCTACGATTTCAACTAGTTGTGAACCGTCGATGCGTTTATTCAACGAAAACAGTTAATTCAACTGCGTGAACGTAGACGGTTCATACCATCTACGTTCACGCATCGTCTCGTCGCGTTGCCCGTCGATATGAACGTCGTAGAATCTCAGTTTAGCCGTCTACGATTTCAACTAGTTGAATGAGTGACAGTATACCGTCGATGCGTAGATTCAACGTGAACGGTTGATTCTACTAGTTCGTTTATTCAACGCTCATCGTTAGTGTGTGCAGGAGCAACAGAAGCATTGAGGTTACAACGTAAATTGTCTTGACTGACACTGACAATGACATTTCTAAAAGATAAATTTTATTTGGAAAAAAAAGTGTTTTGTTTTCTTGGTTTTAGGAGGAGAATGCAAAGATATTCGCTCGACTTTAAATTACTAATTCATGCCGGAATTACCAAACTTTTTCACTAAAATGTCACAGCAATTGATAAGTGAAAACAGCAAGTACATTTTAGAGTAAGTACAGGCTTGCTTATGTTATAACCTTGCACGTAAATTAATTTAAAAAAACATTGACCTTAATTGTTTTATTTTTCAGTTTATTTTCGGAACAAACTATAGAATCGCAGACCTTAGAGTCTATAAGCATCCAAGTACAAAAGAAGTTCCCCAGGACTGAAAATTTTAACTGTAAGTGGCCTACCAAACCCATTAGAGGATTCTAAATGAAAATACAGAATAATAGCCAAGATTATTATAATATCCTACTAATATTATAAACGTGGGTTTCTTACTCTTTCACGCAAAAACTGCTGAATGGATTTTGATGAAAGTTTACAGTAGTATAGCTTGTAAATCAGAATAACACATTATGTACTTTTGATCTGGGTACCATGCGGGCGAAGCCGTGGGCAGAAGCTAGTAGGATAATATTCTTAAACCAGTAGGATAATATTATGATTATTCTAAAATGTGTGCTGCAGTACGTCAAAAAGGCCTTGGCTCAGTGTGATATTTTGCTTTAGAAGCAAAATCACTGATTTTCAGCCATGATACTCAATACTCAATACATTTATTGCTTTCACATGGTAGGTACATAGATGGTGTTTATAGGTAGGTATCTCACATGAACCCTATCTAAGGGTATAGCAACAGATAGGTAGGCAGGCCGAAGTTTTGTGTAAACAAAAAAAAACTAGTTGGTACAATAAAATAAAGTCAAGGTAGGCAAAGTATCAAGCACTTGGAATAACACAATTAGGTAAGAAGGTTTAGTCATTTTTTCTTTTGTTATAATTTTCATTAGTCAAAAATAGGTACCTCACTTTTTATTTATTTTTAAGGTTTGCTAGCTTTCTAGTCTAAATAATCTTTAATGTCATAGTAGCATTTGTCAATTAAGAATGATTTTAGTCTTTTAGTGAACAACGAATCTTTTTGTAATTCTGTGATTTGTTTTGGAAGTTTATTGTAGATTTTAATTGACATTATGTATGGGCCATCGCTGTGCAATTTTAGGTGTGATCTTGGTTGTATAATTTTGTTTCTACCTGGCCTAAGTGCGTATCTTCGAGGAAGATCATCAAGTTTCGTGTACAAATCGGGATATTTTCTGACAAATTTACATATTTCTAGAATGTAGATTGACGGTAACGTCAAAATCTTTAGATTTATAAAATAGGGTTTGCAACTATCACTTTTTTTTATGTTTGCTATAATACGCACACATTTCTTTTGTAAAATAAACAAGTCTTGTACGTCTACACTATTCCCCCATAGTGCTATGCTTCGAGAAAGATGTGATTACACATAGGCGTAATAAGCCGATAACGTGCTTGTCAGATCAGTTGTCTTTTTTAATTCGCGCAACGCATACGTAAAACTTGATAATTTAGATTTTAGTTTTTGTATGTGATGTTTAAAGTTCAAATGAGTATCAATATTGGTCCCGAGTAAAGAAAAAGTGTCAACGCTTTCTAAAGAGATGTTGTTAAAGGTTACTTGAACGTTAAGAGCAGGTTTTTGGTACGGTCTAAACTCCATTACCTGCGTTTTTGTGAAGTTAATTTCTAGACAGTGTTCCGACATCCAGTTAGAGACACAGTTGAGTATGTATGATCTATTGAGAGCAAGTAGAATAAGCCAACCTATACCTCTACCAGCTCCAGTTTCTCAACCTTTAAGTGTGGTCGCAGACAGTGCTCATAGAAAGGACCTCTAAATGGCCAACAAAATATCAGCAGGACAACAGGAGAATATAGTAGTTTATGCGCTGAAGAGACAAGGGAGAACGCTCTATGGATTTGGAGGATGAAATTAGTTGATTATATTAGAAAATTATTGATGTTGATTTAAAAGTTTTTTTTTTTAATGGTAGTATGTGGTATAGTCGCAATAATATCCAAAAATTATAATAAGAAAGAAAGAAAGTCAAGAAAGTTGGAACTGCAGCGGTTTGAAAATATCCTGAAGGCCTACCACCTAGTCCTACTGCATTGCTAAGTTCTGTAAACTAATGATAATAATCAGCAATAATTTCAATTCTATGAGTCAAAAAAGTTGTAACTGCAGTAGTTTGAAAATATCCTAAAGGCCTACCACCTGCCTACCACCTAATCCTAAGTGCATTGCTAAGTTCTATAAACTAATAACAATAAAAAGATAACTATTATCTAATTATACTCATACTCATTTTTTTTTAACCATGGGAACCTATAGGTATATGTATATAACATTCATACCTATGAATGTTTACATATTTAGGTAACTTAAGAATAGATTAAATTGCTGCTGTAAAGGAGCATTGTCGAGTACATAATGAACATAATGTAATTAACAAACAAACATGCTCAAGACTGATGCCCATGATGGACATCGTGGGCATGGACAAGTAGTGGGTAGTCAGAGGCACATCCTAACATTAAATTTGGCTCATTCCTGTGCTTTTGCAAGTAGTTTATACTTTTAACAGGTTGCATACCCATAACTCATTATTGGAATACTAACTGATGCATGTGAAAATTTAGGGCATGCTGGTTTTTAAGGCGTTTTTCTTCACCATTTTGAGGATGTGGTAAAGTTTTTTAATTTAAAACTGACCAAAAAATATCGTTGTATAAGTATTCTTGTAAACTATTAATATAAGGTAATTAAGATTTATAATTAATTACATAATGAATTTGTAGAGCTGAAAGAAAAAATAACCAAAATAAGAATATTATGGTGACTGAAGTTTTATGCCACAGATGAATATTTTTAAATTAAATTAAATAAATCATTATTATTTTTCTAAGTTTAATGTTATTTAAAACATATTCATTGAAATTTTTATTCTAACATTTTCATCAATTTATTATCATAATTTTATTGAGATGCATGAAATCGTACTCCTACTACTTATCATCATCATCATCAGCCTATATTAGTCCACTGCTGGACATAGGCCTCCCCTAATGAGCGCCATAGCGCCCTGTCTTCAGCTTGCCGCATCCAGCATCTGCCTGCAGTCTTTCGCAGATTGTCATCCCACCTGGCCTACTACTTATAATCCTACTAATATTATAAACGTGAAAGTTTGTGAGGATGTTTGTTCCTCTTTCACGCAAAAACTGCTGAACAGATTTTGATGAAACTTCACAGTAATATATCTTATACATCAGAATAACACATAGGCTACTTTTTATCCAGGTATCACGCGGGCGAAGCCGTGGGCAGAAGCTAGTTTAATATAATAGACTATCTCAAAGTCAGTAGGTACCTAACATTTGTAAGATAAATTTGTTGAGTACAGTTATACCAGAGTCCTTCTCCGCTACTTCAAGGAGTTGATCTGGTTGGGGTCAGGTTAGAAGGGGGATAATGCACAATACACCCCAACGCGGGACGTCAGTGCAGAACTAGAAGAAAGAAAGAAAGAAAATCGATTTTTTCTTTCCCAAACAACACAAAAGTTAAACAAAAATAATAATAAAAACAAAACAGATACTTATCATATATTATATGCGAAACGAAAAACAGACAAACTAAGTACGTCATTTTGTGTTGCGTGGGGGGCAAATAGGTCCGCGTCTCAGCTTTATGCTGCACCAGGACCTAGTGGGTCAGGTGCAGCGCTGGTTTTCAGGCGGGGCCTTCATGATGCCACGAAGATCGGTGAACAATCGGGTGCAAAAAATCGTATGAAATAATAATAACCTAACCAAATTTATAATACATCCTACACACAAATATATCATCATATATGATACACATGATATATTAATCTCTTATAATATGATACTTTTATAACCTCAGTTCCGTCACTTAGAATAAGAATTAGAATTATACCTAACAAACTAGCAGAGAACCAATGAAATTTAAGCAAATGAAGATTTTATTAATTCATTCAATATCTTTTCCAGTATGTCTCCTTCTCTCTTCACTGATCACCGCTGGAGACCTGTCACTGCCCGGCCAGCGGGTGGTGGCCATCGCACTGCTCTTCGACCTGTACAAACTGGAGAACCCGTTCAGCCCGCTGTTCCTGCTCCTGATTGAAGGCAAGCCGGGTCTGCAGCCCTTAGCTCCGCAGGAGAGACTGTTCCTTGGACAGTTGCATGGGTTCCTCAATGTCTCACCCAGGGATGTAAGTTGCGATGGGCTTTGCAACCTATCACGTGAAATGCTTACCATTTGCAAAACGCAGGCGTGTGCCAAATGTAAAGTTTGGATCTGTCTCTGGCAATCCCCTGTATGTATATGTATGTGTGTGGACTCCCTTTTCCGCTTTCAAACTCTTGATTGGTTCATCATGCGTGGGAGTTTCTGGCTAGTGAGTTAGCCAGCTTAACCCCGCCCAGAAGCACAGAGAGTTTCCTGGAGTCTTCGCAGGCTTCGCGGAGTGACCTTGGTTTGCCTAGGATTTGTGCGCGGTGGGTTGCTACGCCCACGCATTCCAGGACTATGTGAGTAGCTGATTCTTCTTCGGATAGACATCCTCTGCAGAGTAAGCTGTCTGTTGCTCCGATCTTGTAGAAGTATTTGTTCAAGGGGCAGTGACCGGTTAGGGCTGCACAATGAGCCGGAGATCTGATCTTTTAAGGCTTTGCAGGCGACGCGTCAGTCTTGGTGAGATGACAGGTAGGGCTGCTCTTGACTGTCTGCAGTCCGTGGCCTGACTATCCCCTATTTGGTATCCTCAAACAGATCTACTCACTGAGTATGTCCGTCATGGGGGATTCAGTTGTGAGAGTATTTTTTTTTTATGGAAGTTGAATGAATGAATGAATAAAAATACTTTATTGTACACCACAAGAAACATAGATATAACTTAACAAAACTTAAAGTGCAATGGGCGGTCTTATCGCTTAGAAGCGATCTCTTCCAGACAACCTTGATGGAGAGGATTTAATGAGATTTAAAGTTGATAAAGCAAGAATCTTTTTCAACATCGATTGAGAGACGGGCGAGAAGTCAGCTGGGACAAAAGTGTTCGATTCCCGTTGCAGTACTAATATTTGTAAGTTCTGCAGATATTTGTTCCGGGTATGTTTGCTGCCATGTTTGTGAGAAAGGCCAGGTCAGAAGTACACTAAATCGCCGAGCCTGTATGAATAATGTGATGAGGATGAATGAAGCGAAAGAGGTATGCCAGGATCGTAGCAAGTGGAAATCCTTGGTCTCTGCCTACCCCTCCGGGAAACAGGCGTGAATATATGTATGTATGTATGTTTGCTGCAGATCACAACTTGTGGTACGACGTGTACTTGTGGTTCCTGATGCCCGCCACACAGGGAATCTAGTGTGGTGTCCGGACTATGTATTTGTATATATGACTATTTGCTGTTTATTATTATACTAGCTATGCCCACGGCTTCGCCTGGATAAAAATTAGCCTATGTGTTATTCTGATGTACGAGGTGCATTCAATAAGTACCTAGCCTCATCGCCAGAGGGCGCTGTAGTTTCAAAAGAGTTTTACCACAGTGTAGCACATTCTTTTTTAATTCTTTTTTCAAATTTTCATTCCAATCCCTTCATTTGTTTTAATTTGACAACTTATGGAAGCG
This sequence comes from Perizoma flavofasciatum, assembly GCA_958496245.1. Classification (NCBI taxonomy): domain Eukaryota; kingdom Metazoa; phylum Arthropoda; class Insecta; order Lepidoptera; family Geometridae; genus Perizoma; species Perizoma flavofasciatum. The sequence goes on from OY292437.1 coordinate 11,081,895, forward strand.
AACGTGTCGATCGGTTTTACAAAAATGGAAAAAGAGCAATATCGTTCGGTGATTCGATTCCTATTTTTGGAAGGGAAAACGCGCATCGAAATCAAAGAGCGCTTGGATGCTGTGTACGGTGACTCTTCTCCATCGATGGCCACCGTCAAGAATTGGTTCAACGAGTTTGCACGTGGCCGTACGTCGGTTTTTGATGAACCACGTCCAGGTGCACCGAAAACAGCTGCTACGGAGGAAAACATTAAAAAAATCCATGATCTCGTATTGGCAGATCGCCGATTGAAGGTTCGGGAGCTAGCTGAGACTGTAGGCATTTCAGAAGGAACAGTGCATCATATTCTTCACGTGGAACTCGGCATGAGAAAGCTGTCGGCGCGATGGGTGCCGCGTTTACTCACACCGGAAAACAAGCGCAACCGTGAGACCACATCGGAGACGTCTTTGGCGCTGTTTAAGCGGAATCCAGCTGAGTTTTTGCGTCGTTTTGTGACCGTCGATGAAACCTGGATCCACTGGTACACACCAGAGACCAAGGAGCAATCAAAACAATAGATCCAAACCGGGGAACGTGCTCCAAAGAAGGCGAAAACTGTAAAATCGGCCGGAAAAGTTATGGCCACCGTTTTCTGGGATTCACAAGGTGTGATCTACATCGCTTACCTCGAGAAGGGTAAAACAATTACAGGGCTTTACTATGCCGATTTATTGGGCCGATTCGACGCCGAATTAAAGACAAAACGAACGGCTGCCCCATCCACCGTATTCTCCAGATTTGGTCCCTTGTGACTTCTTTCTGTTTCCTAATCTGAAAAAATCACTCGCCGGGAATAGATATGGATCAAATGAGGAGGTCATCGCCGCCATGGAGGCCTATTTTGCAGAATTTGACAAAAACTATTTTTCGGACGGGTTAAAAAGTTGGAGCATCGCTGGGCTAAGTGTATTGAACTAAAAGGAGACCATGTTGAAAAATAAATTGCCACTTTTCCAAAATTTTCGTGTACTTTTTGTAGGCTAAGTATTTATTGAATGACCCTCGTATAAGCTATATTACTGTAAAGTTTCATCAAAAGTCAGTAGTTTTTGCGTGAAAGAGTAACAAACATCCATCCTCATTAACTTTCGCGATTATAATACACTGGCTTCTGCCCACGGCTTCGCCCGCGTGGTACCCGTATAAAAAGTAGCCTATGTGTTATTCTGATGTATATAAGCTATATTACTGTAAAGTTTCATCAAAATCCTTTCAGTAGTTTTTGCGTGAAAGAGTAACAAACATCCATCCTCACAAACTTTTGCGTTTATAATACACTGGCTTCTGCCCACGGCTTTGCCCGCGTGGTACCCGGATGAAAAGTAGCCTATGTGTTATTCTGATGTATAAGCTATATTACTGTAAAGTTTCATCAAAATACGTTCAGTAGTTTTTGTGTGAAAGAGTAACAAACATCCATCCTCACAAACTTTCGCGTTTATAATATTAGTAGGATTATATTCCTTGACTAGAGTACGAGGTTCGTTGCTAGAGGTGATTTTTCTAAATGTTGCCTGGAAGAAAACACTTTCGGCATTAATGCCACCCGTTGTAATATTTAGTTTTTTTTACTTACAGTTAAGTGTTAATTAATTATTTTTTAAATTCCAGGTGCTAAAAAAGACAGCTAAACAGGTGATCCTAACAGAAGTACCAGCAAAGGACCTGGACTATGACTACTCTCCATTGCAGAGCTTGGTGGGTGACCGTTTGGCGGATTTCACTTCGATAGCGCAAGCTACCGCGCCTGCGCTTGTGGCATTACCTGATGGGTGAGAAGTCTTCATTAACAGCCTAAAATTAAAAGTAAAAAAACGATTATAAATTAAAAAGGTATATAAATTATCTATTTGCAACTACTTATTTAATTAAATATAAATAATAAATAATGCTGGACATTTTTCACACAGCATCATCTAGCCCCAAACTAAGCAGAACTTGTATTATGGGAACTACATGACTGATATACTAGTTACATACTTTTTTTTTGGAAATACGAGTACATACATATTATACATGGAATTACCCAGACCCGAGACAAATATTTGTAGATCTTACAAACATTTTTCTCGCGGCGGGAACAGAACCCGCAACCTGCTGCGTCTCAGGCAGGCCTTCGCCCACTGCACCACAGAGGTCTTCATAATAAAGTACATAAACTATGCTTTAATTATAAGTCTACGGGTCTTTATCGCGGTGAAAACCCACGTTTCAAAGTGATCCTTGTTATTGAATAAATGAATTTTGTCTTTGTGTTGACCACAGCGCCATCTATGCCCCAACTGCCGAATTACACAGCTAGGTACTTGCCGTGTCCATTACAATAAAAATACGCACCTTATTACGTTAATTTATCATAGACTCGATCATTAGCACAGCATAGTTCCAGCCACTGCCGACAGAGGCGCTGTTCAAGGCTATATAAGCTAAACTGCCATAAACCCAGACTTCCCTGGCCTCATCCCACCCGAACCCCTTAATCTCCACTATCCCCGACTACTCGATCGAGTCACCCGAGTTGAAAACCCTCCGTAGACCAAGACACGTTCTTGGTGACCCCGATGACCCCATCAGCACCGCTAACGCGGTGGTGACGTCATCAAGTCCCGACAGAGCAAACACTCCACAGATACACCGAGCCCGCCGGCGGGCTCGACGAGTCCCCACTTCCGCCTACTCACGGTACAGATATGTACCGGGGCGTTTCTCTCCTATTCCACCCCCTCTGGCAACGGCCCAAGCCGAGGTCCGTACCTAAGTGGTGCCCTTGTGCTAGTTGCCCCATCCTAACTTTTTACAGGCTGAGCGCCTTCTGCGCTCGCCGTAGTCCGGTGACGCTGACCAAGGCCATCTGCGGCCCTGCAGCATTAAAGTCCATTCAGAACATACACCCAGACCTCTTTTCCACGACGATCACTGACTGTATCAAAAACTACTAATTATACATATTATTATCTGTTCAAGCTTGCCTTTCCTTAAACCTACTGCACAAAATTTACACTTTGACTTTGACTTTGATGACTGCCATCCTGAGACCACGGCTGTTGCAATACAGTCGAAACGTCGGGAAAATAATAAAAAATAGTTAATCGCGAAAGTTTGTTAAATACTATTAACTAACCACAAATTGGGATAGGACTTGGCATAAAGCTCTGCAGACCTGGGACCTAACCATAGATAGATAAAAAACTACAAAGTTCTATACATAGGCGAACTTAATGCTAGATAGCATTATCTTCCAGCTAATCTTTGTGTTAATGGAGAAGGGTCTTAAACGATGAAGTATAATTGCGATTAAGTTCAGGCAAACATGCCACTTTTCGCGTTGCGATTGAGGTGAATATGGCGTCGTCAAAGCTTTGTCATTCGCAAAGAGAAAAAAGAAGAAAAGAAAGAAAATACATTTATTTGACGTACACAATTTTACAGAAAGGATACAGGCAGAAGAATAATAATAATATGAATAATATAAAGTCCTCTCCGCAATGCGTGGGCCAAATAGGTCCTGTCTCAGCATAGTTATGCAACTCCACATCACCTGGATGTGAAGCTACGCTGGTTAAACAGAACCTATTTGTGAGTGACCTCACGACCAACAACGTCACTTAAAAATATGTATATACAGGCGCCCAATAAAAATACAATTAGAAATAATAAAAACAGAGAACAATCACACAATACAAGGTTAAAATAAATAAATAAATAATGCTGGACATTTTCACACAGCATCATCAAGCCCCAAAGTAAGCAGAGCTTGTATTATGGGAACTACATGACTGATATACTACTTATATTTTTTTTTGTAAATACATACATATTATACATAGAACTAGAAAAGAATAGAAAATAAATAGAAAACAATAAAACAAAGCGGGATATGACATCTTTGCCTGAATTGAATCCCAATAGGACTTGATGGTTAGGCTCCTGGTGTAAGAAGCGCGCTGATCTTCCGTCCTCTCCCAATGACAGTAGCATTTAGCTTTGATACAAAACAAAGAGTTATAAAACCAAGGAGCCGTTACTCTCACTGTTTCCAGGAGTCCCCCGAACCGGATAGCCATGAAGGAGCTGATAGAAGCCCTGATGTCTCACGAGTACATGGCGCTGCATCAGACGCTGTCGGCCGCGGGTCCCGTCTCTCCCCCCACGTTCCTGCTTCACACGCCTGATTCACTGGCGAAAGAGGTACTCATATGGTATCAGCGGCTGCGGAAGTGGGGGGTCAGAGGGGGGCAAATGCCCCCCCCCCCCCCCAAATCACATGTACCCGCCTACTACCAGGGCTGGAGATTGAAGGGGTGACCAAAGAAATTTGCCTCCCTCCCACACCCCACCCCCCCGCCACGGAGTACATCCGCGGTCCATTAGATCATGGTCAATTCGAAAAAACATATAGAAACTACTTTTATTGACCGCAAATATCACAACATACAAAACAAATAAATACAGAAAGGTTTAAACATAAGAAATAATAAATTTAAAAATATGTGTTTTGTGGGTCAAAAGGTCCCTATAATAATAATAATGCTGGGCATTTTGCACACAGCATCATCTAGCCCCAAACTAAGCTTGTATTATGGGAACTACATGACTGATATACTACTTATATACTTTTTTTGTAAATAGATACATTATTATACATAGTATCTCAGTTTATACTGCACCAAACCTAGGACCGGTGCAGCGCTGGTTTTCTGATAGGCCTATCGTATTGTCACGAAGAACGAGGAGCAAAATGATCAGCTAAAAAATAATTACATGTTTGTAATTGATATAAACATGTTATGTCCATAAAGTCTACAGATAAAGCCATGAATAGCGCTATGGACTTGTACAACAGAAGGGTTATATGAGTCCAATACTATGTCACCATGTCCATAGCGCGGTCGCAGGAGGTACACCGGTCTTATTGTTTCCTCAGTCTACAGATAAAGCCATGAATAGCGCTATGGACTTGTACAACAGAAGGGTTATATGAGTCCAATACTATGTCACCATGTCCATAGCGCGGTCGCAGGAGGTACACCGGTCTTATTGTTTCCTCAGTCTACAGATAAAGCCATGAATAGCGCTATGGACTTGTACAACAGAAGGGTTATATGAGTCCAATACTATGTCACCATGTCCATAGCGCGGTCGCAGGAGGTACACCGGTCTTATTGTTTCCTCAGTCTACAGATAAAGCCATGAATAGCGCTATGGACTTGTACAACAGAAGGGTTATATGAGTCCAATACTATGTCACCATGTCCATAGCGCGGTCGCAGGAGGTACACCGGTCTTATTGTTTCCTCAGTCTACAGATAAAGCCATGAATAGCGCGATGGACTTGTACAACAGAAGGGTTATATGAGTCCGATACTATGTCACCATGTCCATAGCGCGGTCGCAGGAGGTACACCGGTTTTATTGTTTCCTCAGTCTACAGATAAAGCCATGAATAGCGCTATGGACTTGTACAACAGAAGGGTTATATGAGTCCAATACTATGTCACCATGTCCATAGCGCGGGCGCAGGAAGTAGTTCCCATAACACAAGCTCTGCTTACCTTGAGGCTAGTTGAAGCCGTGTAAAAATATCCAGCATTATTTATTTCTTCTATTCTATGTATTCCAGGTAGCGTGGAAGAATCTCGTGAACCGCGGTTCGTATGTGCCGATGTACGATTCTGACCTCGAAGGGCTCGTCGGAATCAAACTCGAGAAAACGACAGGCAAGCAGCACCACAAGGCCGGCAAGGTAACATCTATTGATTCTTGGGTTCATAGGCACAGGATTAAAAATCACATGAATAAATGAAAAATGCTGGACATTTTCACACATCATTATCTAGCAACAAAGTAAGCAGAGCTTGTGTTATGGGAACTACATGACTGATATACTACTTATATACATATTTTTTTTGAAAATACATACATATTATAAATAGAAAAAACCCAGACCCGAGTCATATATCTGCAGATACAAAAATTATCTCCGGGACAGGCATCGTACCCACAAACTTCTGCGTCTCAGGCGGGCCTTCGCCCACAGCACTACAGAGAAATGAAAGAAAGAAAGAAATTATTTTTATTTCGCATTTATTTAACAGGAAGAAGAGATCACGTAGGTACTAAAATAAGTATTTATATATAAACAGTATCACTAAAATGACTAGGTAACGACCTACCTACCTAAATATACTGAAGGTAGGTATCCTTAACTATGCGGTTAGTAGGTAGGTTCCATCATTGGTAGGTTGTGCCAAGTAAGCCTCCTCGGCACTGCAGCAGATAACTGACTGCTATACATATAACAGAGATCTGACTACTATAAAGCAAAACATATAGTATTTTTAGTTTTTCTAATTTTCCTGCGGTATACAATAAAGTAATTTTCATTCATTTATTAATTTTCAGGATGATAAGAAAGCTAATTCCGAAGACAAGCAATCCGAAGAGAAGGACCTCGCAGCTGCCGTTGCTGAGGCTAAGGAGCTGACTGCTATGGCGCTGAAGGGCGTCCTCAGCGGTCATAACGTGCTGCGGCTGAGGTCGTTGCTAGACCTCGAACAAAGCGTCGTCTATGAAGTCGGAGTGACGCCTCAGCAGGTAAATGAATGCAGAAGCTAAGGTGCTGACTGAATTATAGACCCGTATCCGTTTTACCAGCAATCTCTAAAATTATGGAAAAGCTGATTAATAATAGACTCAGACAATACCTAACTAAATTTAACATATTATCAAAATCTCAATACGGTTTTAGACAAGGACTCTCCACTGAACATGCAATTACAGCACTTAGCAACCTTATCGTGCAACAATTCGGCAGCGGAAATAATATCTAGCGGTATTTTTGACTTCAAAAAGGCTTTCGACTCCGTGTCTGTTCAAATCTTTATTAAAAATAGAAAAAGTCGGCATACGTGGAATACCACTAGCTCTATTATCAGACTACATTCATGAACGTAACCAAAAAGTTAAGATCGCAGACTCTATCAGTGACGATGAGGTTATCAGCTATGGAGTACCATAGGGGAGCATTTTGGGTATAAGGTTTTGATTTACATTAACGATCTCTGTAACCTCGTCACCAGCGATCAGCACATTATCTTCTATGCAGATGACACGGCTATTGTTTTCACAGGAACATCTTGGGATGATGTCAAAACAAAAACTGAAATTGTTCTGGAAAAAATATCGAAATGTCTTAACTTCAACTTACTGACACTCAATGTTTTTAAAACTAATTATATGTTCACAACAACGTTCACAATCCTGATAAATAATAAATGCGAAAGTCTGTGTGTGTGTGTGTGTGTGTGTGTGAATGTTTGTTACCACGTATCTCCGTAACTTCTAAACTGATTTTGATGAAATTTGGAATGAAGATAGTTTAGGATCTAGAATAACACATAGGCTAATCTAATTTTCGAAAATCGACCCCTAAGGGGGTTAAATAGGGCGGTAAAGTTTTTATGAAAAAAAAAATTGTTTGATTCGCTCAAAACTTTGTACAAATAAACTTTAAAGTAAATAATGTAACAAGTATTTTTTATTTTTTCAAAATTACCTTTTGGGGGTGTGCAATTGAGGTCTAAACTTTGTATAAATTGTAATCTTTGGTTCATTTCATTCAAAAGTTGGTGGACATAGTTTGAAGCCTGGAGACGGTCATATGCTACTTTTATTAACATACCACGCGGGCGAAGCCGCGGGCAACAACTAGTGTATAATAATATCCAAACTAGACCTGAGTTTAGTATAAAAATACATAAATGCAACCTCACTGAACCTTCTTGTAATTGCCCTAACATAGTAAAAGTAATGACAGCAAAGTACTTAGGAATAATGTTGGATCAACGACTATCATGGCACGCACATATTGAACTGCTCATGAACAGGATTAGTTTCTAGAGTTATAACAATATATTAATATTTTAGAACTTATTTTCGAAGAAATATTGTTACGGAGTTAAAAGCGAGATCTCCTACCACATGACAGGGACCATGTACTCCCCTACAGTTACTTTGATGTAACACCTAAGCTGATGTACATTTGAGCATTAATAAATTAATATGAATATGAATATAAATCTACATACCTAAAAGTAGATCGCAAACGATGTATATGTAGATTAAGTAACTGAAATAAACATTTGATTTGATTTGATCATTATATAGCAGAATCTAAGGAGCTTACTGCTATATAGCAGATGACAAGAAGCTGACCGCTTTATAGCAGAATCTAAGGAACTGATTGTTATATAGCAAAGACTAAGGAGCTAAATGCTATATGGCAAAGGTTACGAAGCTGACGGCTATATAGCAGAATCTAAGGAGCTGACGGTTATATAGCAAAGGAGCTGAATGCTATATAGCATAGGCTACGGGGCTGACTGCTATATAGCAAAGGCTAAGGAGCTGAATGCTATATAGCAAAGGCTACGGAGCTGAATGTTTTATAGCAAAGGCTACGGAGCTGAATGCTATATAGCAAAGGCTACGGAGCTGACTAGAAGAAAAAACGCATTGGAAAGAGAAAGATGGAGCTAATATGCTACATTACACCGACCAGAGCTGAGCTCTTAAATTTAATAATAATATGTAGAATGTCTGAGACGGCACGACTAGCCGTGCATCGGGGAGTGTTAGTGCCGACACTAATGTATGGAAGTAAAAGTTGGCAACATGGCAGAAGAAACATCAAAGTCGAGTGAATGCAGTGAAGATGAGAGCTTTGAGAAGTATGTGTGGTGTAACTTTGAGTGATAGAGTGAGGAACAGCGTGTTAAGAGAGCAGTGTGGAGTGAATGAAGATGTAGTAACGAGAGTTGAGAAAGGTATGTGGTGATGGTTTGGGCATATAGAAAGGATGGACGAAAGAAGATTAACAAAACAAGTATACAAGGCGAGCCTGAATCGAATAGTTGGTAGAGGAAGGCCTCGGCGAACATACAAATTGGACCAAATTGGAGATATTCTAGAGAAAGGCCAGGTCAGAAGTACACTAAACCGTCGAGCTTGTATGAAGAATGTGATGAGGATGAATGAAGCGAAAGAGGTATGCCAGGATCGTAGCAAGTGGAAAACCTTGGTCTCTGCCTACACCTCCGGGAAACAGGCGTGACTATATGTATGTATGTAGAATGTATCATTTAACAAAGCACTTGTAAATTCCAGCTGCCGGACCTTGTGGAGAACAACCCCCTTGTGGCGATCAGTGTACTCCTGAAGCTGATACATTCACAGAACATAACGGAGTATTTCAGTGTGCTAGTCAACATGGAGATATCTCTGCACTCTATGGAAGTCGTCAACCGGTAAGTTTTTAATTTAACTACTACTTATATACATTTTTTGTGTAAATACATACATATTGTATATAGAAAAAACCCAGACCCGAGACAAATATTTCCAGATACAAACATTTGTCCCGCGGCAGGAATCGAACCGGCAACCTTCTGCGTCTCAGGCAAGCCTTCGCCCACTGCGCCACAGAGGTCGTCGCCCATATCTATTTTTCTTATGGTGTACAATAAAGTATTTTCATTCATTCATCATTCAAAACCATGATAGTTTCAAAAGGATAATTTAAATTTTCAGACTAACAATATCCGTAGACCTGCCGGTTGAATTCGTGCATTTATACATAAGCAACTGCATATCGACGTGCGAGACGATCCGGGACCGCTACATGCAGAACCGACTCGTGCGGCTCGTATGCGTGTTCCTGCAGTCGCTGATCAGGAACAAAATCATTAATGTCAAGGTCAGTATTAACTTGTGGAACTCTATCCCAGTAGAAATCCGCAAAACTACTAGGTACCATTTGGAGTTTTCAAATCCAAACTGGTACCATTTGGAGTTTTCAAATACAAACTGGTACCATTTGGAGTTTTCAAGTCCAAACTTTGCAAATATTTCATCTCTCTGCACCTAGCATTATGCTGAGCACCTTTTTGGTGCGACATTGAACTGTCTAGGTGGATGGAATTGAGGTGCGTGGGACATTTCTGTTTCAGTTATACATATAAGTAGGCTGTTCTAACTTATATATAACTAGCTTCTGCCCACGGCTTCGCCCGCGTGGTACCCAGATAAAAAGTAACCTATATGTTATTCTGATGTACAAGTTAAATTACTGTAGTTTCATCAAAATCCGTTCAGTAGTTTTTGCGTGAAAGAGTAAAAAACATCCGTCCTCACTAACTTTCGCGTTTATATTATTAGAAGGATTATTATTATTCTTATAACTTCCAAATTTTGTTGTATTTTGTTATGTTGTGCTAAATAAACGGTTTTCTTTCTTTCTTTCAACATTTCTTTATGATCCTTGTGATTTCAAGGAATAAAATCCTATGACTTTGATAAAGTGAATTTGAGCCTCATAGATAGATAGAAAATGCTTTAAATTTAATATTAAATTTAAAATAACTAATTTATAGTAAACTACATACAGTGTAGGGAAAAATCAAAGAAAAATCTCAACAGATTTCAAAAAATCGTTCTCCAATATTTAGAATGGACTCTTAGGGTGGACTTGGCTATAATATTATCTCGTTAAAATAAAAGGATATTTCGTGGAAACCAATTTTGCAACGTAAGTCGGCAAAATAAACGAGCGAATGCATTTCTTATGAACGCTACTTTTTATCCGGGTACCACGCGGGCGAAGCCGTGGCCACTAACTGGTCCAAATATATATTCAGATACATATTATGAATCTATGTATAATATGTATGTATTTACAAAAAAAAATATTATATACGTAGTATATCAATCATGTAGTTCCCATGACACAAGCTCTGCTTACTTTGGGGCTAAATGATGCTGTGTGAATATGTCCAGCATTATTTATTTATTTATTTATGAATGCAAATTTCGTTGCTAATTTTACAGACAAAAACTTAAAAACTGGGTGAATTTACACCGATTTCGTGCGACCAAGCCTGGACTAGGTACTATATAAAACCGGCGATGGTCACTTGTCCATTATTATTATTATGGCATCTGATCTATCTCTCTTGTAGGATATCGGATACAAAATAAAAACGGGAAATTGTTAAGAAGTCCATTATGAAATGTCATCCCCCATTTTTTCATACTTAGAGAAAATGGTATTTCTTATGAAATTTATACTCGTCGCATATAAATTGAAGTATACCCTACCCTATCTATTATCATTATTAGTGCAAAGCCAATTTAGAAAAGCCGCCAAAAGTCAGATTGCGTCCATAGCTTTACTGAATCAGAGATGAAGCTTATTATAACAAGCTTTTATTTAACTTGCAATGTTTGTATGTTAGTTTGTTTGTTTAGGTCAAATCTTGCAAGCTGAATTAGAACCACTTCCTCTTATCCTACAGAGTTAAATTTTCACATGTTTGTTCAGTTCCTATCACAATGCATTTTTATGGTAAACATGATCTGAATCCAGGATTAGCTCCAGATAAAGGAACTCTTCAACGGTCAATAGCACAGACGAAAAATTTTGTGTACGCATTTTATCATGATAGCTAGTTTTAAGTGTTACCATGTCATTGTCCTTGCACTCAGGGTTATAAGCTTGTTTTTAAATATATTTTTACTATTAATTTATTTTTATTGCAAGCTGTCTTCACGCGCGCTAAACCTTGACGTGTCATGACGTGCCCTGACGGAGATTATATCTATGAAATTGTTTTCAGGAACTTTTCATAGAAGTGGAAGCTTTCTGCGTGGAGTTCAGTCGGATACGTGAGGCCGCCGCGCTGTTCCGTCTTCTGAAGCAGCTGGACTCGGGGGACGCACACAAGGAGACCAAGGAGAACTAGACGGAACAAGCCTCGTCCATGTTACGTAAACTAGCCGGAACAAGATACGGAAATAATAGAAAAAACAAGCCACGAAAATGTTACTCGGATGTCGGAACAAACTACGGAAATGTTACGTCAACTAGTCGGAACAATCTATGGAAATGTTACGTCAACTAGTCGGAACAATCAATGGAAATGTTACGTCAACTAGTCGGAACAAACAACGTAAACGTTACGTCAACTAGTCGGAACAAGCTACGGAAATATTTCGAAAACTAGCCGGACGGAACATGCCACAAGAATGTTACGTAAAAGCCTAGCCGGCCGGAATAAGCCACGGAAATGATAAGAAAACTAATAAGATAATATAATTTTATTTTATTATAATATTAGAAATGAGTTCGTATTCGGCAATCTGAAAAGAAGGCGGAATATTCTACAGATGAGAGTGCCTCAAGCAGCGATTATTTTAATTTAAAAAGTCATCTGCTTTCATTACATCTTCTACTTTTGTTGGTTTGTGTGTGAATACAACTTATGGCCAGGTCAAACTGACGCGGTGGAAATAAAAAGGAAAAATTTATAAGTGGCTGTCGATGTTCGCGATCGCCACAGGCAAAGTCGCGTGGCCTTCAGTGTGCGTCCACAATTAATGTACGGGGACGGGGCTGCAACGGATGAGACGGACGCTCCGCTGAACACAGTGCGAAAATACGCTTAGGCCGAGTGACAAGACCTGAAAGGGCTAGACAAATAATAATAATAATGCTGGACATTTTTCACACAGCATCATGTAGTCCCAAACTAAGCAGTGCTTGTATTATGGGAACTACATGACTGATATAATACTTATATACTTTTTTTTTGTAAATACACATAATATGCATAGAAAACACCCTGACCCGGGACAATTTTTTCCCGCGGCGGGAATCGAACCCGCAACCGTCTCAGGCGGGCCTTCGCCCTCTGCGCCACAGAGGTCGTCGAAATACCTCACGCTTACTTTTCCTTTCACGCTAACGCTATGTCAAGGTAAAACTTTGACAGCTGTCACATGACATTTCCACAGCTAATGTCATTTCCATTCAATCTTTCCGCTGGCGTGGACCCTAGGGTGTCTAGACAAATACCACTTTTTGTGGTAACGCCTGCGGAAATATTGAATTGTATAGGAATGACATTAGCTGTGGAAATGTCACGTTTTACCTTGACAAATTTGCGTTAGCGTGAAAGTAAAAGTAAGGGTGAGGATTTGTCTAGCCCCCTGAGGTCTAGACAAATACCACTTTCTGTTGAAGTTAACGCATGCGGAAAGATTGAATTGTATGGGTATGACATTAGCTGCGGAAATGTCACCTGACAGCTGCCAAGTTTTACCTTGACAAATTTGCTTTAGCTTGAACGGAAAAGTAAGCGTGAGGTATTTATCTAGAAACCAGTCACTATACTATGGACACAAACGACGATTTCATGTTTGATACTTCGCACCACTTAATACTAAAGACGTCACATGTTGAAAAGATACATGGGCTTATGTCTACTGAACTAAGTATTTATTATTTTAGATTCCTAATTTTTAACATAAGCATTGGTGTTAATTTTGTGCAATATTGCAGGCCGAGTAGCACTAAAACTATTGCAGACTTATTTAATTTTTAAAAGAATGCAATATTTTTAGTTTTAGCTATAACAATGCTGTGCAAAATTATTACCGTTAGAGTTCCAATAAAAGATTCAATTAAGACATTATCTTTTATTCCAATAGCTACATGAATAATCTTTAAAACTAAGCTACTTATAAACCTTCCAGTATTTTCCTGATCTCATCATTCTCAGCCATGTCTAGTGGCGTTAGTCCGTCCTCATCTTTAAGCAATGTTGCTCCAGCAAGTATAAGTATTTTAGTAGATTCAATATGGCCGCAAGAGACAGCATAATGTAATGCGGTCTGGCCTGAATTATCAGTAGCATTAACAGGACATCCACCTTCCAAAGCTGCTTTCAGAGCCTCGGTTGCGTCCCTATCTGTGGCCCAGTGCAAAGCCGTCAAGCCATCTTCATCGCTATCATCGCATAGCTCAGGGTTCATTTTCAAAAGCTGTCTTACACGATCTGCACAGTTTTCCCTCGCTGCATCAATTAATGATAGCTCATTGTGAACTAGCTCTGGTTCAGGAGAGTATTGGAGCGAGGATACAGCTACCCACAAGTCCTTTGTGCCGAAATTGCTTGTTGGTGACTGTGCAGTCCATTCAGGATCATACTTTTGTACTAGGGAGATGTATTTTTCTTTAGCTTGCTTGCTTGGCATTTTTTCGAGCTTATTCCAAGCTTCCCATTTCTTTCGTCCTTTACCATCATACCAGCTGGGTTTTGGGGTCTCGCAGCATCCTTCAGTACCTTGCTTAAACAGCCCATACAACTCTAGCAGCTTACTGTTGTCGAGTTTCCCCGTAATCTTCCTCACATGATTGGTCGCTTGATTGAAGGTTATGTCAAGGGGTGACAGGTCATCCTCAGAGAAATCAGAATCAGGGTATTCCGGAAGAGCTTCTGCCATTATTAATGATATCTTAACTAGTTATTCTGAATCTGGACAGATAAGTTCAGACCTTCTAAGGTGTGTTGCAGTTTATTATTCACATCAGCTGTTGATGAGGAGCTTACAAACTCAATGAAGCCGTAGCCTTTGCTAAGGCCAGTGGAGCGATCAAACACTACTCTAGCGCTTTGAACGGGGCCAAACTGAGCAAAGTACTCTCTAAGTTGCCGATGTCCTACCGTCCATGGCAAGTTGCCCACATACAAGCGAGCAGCTCTTGCTGAGCTAGCCATAACCTTACACTGCAACTATTTCAAGTAAATGCAACGACCTGTCTCCGATCAGCGCTCTGTAGTCCACGCCGGAGCTTTCGCTCAGAGAGTCCAAGTCCAGCAATGCACCTTTTAGCCCCCACTTCTTCAGCAGAGCCTCAATGGACCAGTCCGCGCTGCGTTCCTGGTAAGAACACAAAAATCTCGCGTCAGTACCGTCGAGGAGGTAAGTAACGGTCGCGAGGACCTCTTCGAATTGAGACGGTTCGTAGAAACAGTCCGAGGCTAGTAGCAAGTCTACCGGGCTGAGATTGTGGACGTCTGATAGGAAGAGACCCCACGCGAGGCCGAGGATTTTCACGTCGCGATCGGGGAGTAAGCCGTTGGCTTCACAACAAGCCGCTAAATGTCGTAACGAGCGCGGTAAGGCTACGCTATCGGTAAGGGTGACGTGGGCGCCGCACTTTGCCGCTAGAATGCCGGGCAGTCCAGTCCCGCAACCAAGCTCTAGCACTCGGAGGCCACGCAGATGCCGCCGCTGCGTCCACAGATACCAGGCTAGCAGAGGTGCAGAAGGCCACGTGTAGAATGAGTAACCCGCCGTCAGAAGTTCCGGGATTACAACCTCAAGATAGTCACCTCTTGTATCACCGTTGTTGGTAGCCTTTCCGCGGAACACAAACTTTTTTAGTTGTCCACTCGCAGGCCTACCATCGCTCATTGCATAAGAATATTGCACGAAAATAGCAAATTTACGTCTTGTCTTTGGGAATTACAATTACATTTACAGCTGTCAATGTCAAACCAGTGTCGTCATAGGCTATGCAGAAACAAAAACCATTTTCGTCGCATGACGTTCTTTCCTTTGTTCGGGTAGATTCTGTTTAGGACAGAATCTAGGATAGACCTGTCTACTTTTATGTTAGTCCTTAAAAGAACACCGAGAAAATTCGATGGATTTTCAAATTAATTTGCCTAGTCTAATGTGTCTACCAAGTTTTTAGTTGGCATCCCTAATTAACTATCTTCCATCACAGTTTACTAGCAAGTTGGAGAGAGTTGTTATCAAATTAAATATCTCCCTGTCCGCGTCTGTCTTGTTCAGTCAGTCAGCCACAGTCAACCATTTATCTAGCAAGTTGGCGTTTTTAGCTTTTAATTTTATCCAAATAGCCAACACAACATGTCTGCGTCAGTAAAAGGTAAGCGAACTACTTAACATTGTAAAACTTCATGCTCTAACTTCGCGAGTAGCTAACCAAGTTTATTATTTTTACCTACTGCTTGGGGTCAAATTCCACTTTAGTGAGATGTAACATTTTACGAGCCATCCAGACGAAAACAAATCGTCTCAAAAATTAGTTTTTTTCATTAAATATAAAGATAGGCCCTTAAAAGTAGGTATCTGCTTACCTAGAAGAATAATAACTTGTTGCGATGCCTGTTTTGTGGAGTTTGACCCTTAAACTTACCAAACTAAAATAAATACCTACCCCAATAAGATAGATACCTACCTACCTACCTACCTCATTGAGTTCCACCTTGTATTTCCTGTAGTTATGATTCTCTTATGTAGGTACTTAAATACCTACCCAATAGTTATTCACGCGGCTGCACTGCACATAATGTCACAGCAGGACTTACTAGATTAAATATAGGCTATGTACTCAAAGGTTGCCTGGAAGATATGGCTTCTAAGCCACAAGGCCGCCTTAAGAATAAGATTTTGTTCATTATCTTATTTTTTTTAATGTGATAAATAATTAGGGCTTCAATTTGGCTCATGATTAAATACCGATACCCGCCCGGCTTTATACTTTGACGAAGGTCCTTAAAAATCTGGGTTAAATTTTACTACTAGATACCAACTTACCTATTACAAGACAAAAAGCGATAAAAAGCATATTGATGTCGGTGCAAAGTTCGATTTGCAAAACAATAACAAGGATGTACCTACGTAGTTAGGTGGCTAGTACCCACTGGGTACCTACTTACCTACTGTAGCTAGTTATATCCAGTCACCATAAGAGAAAAAACTACCCAACCCCTTGTTAAATCCCTTTTCCCCAGGAGTGTTCATCGTAGGTGCTAAGCGCACAGCCTTCGGCACATTTGGCGGCGTCTTCAAGAACACCACGGCCACTGAATTGCAGACTATAGCCGCCACAGCCGCGCTCAAAGAGGCTGGAGTCAAGCCTGAGCAGGTGGACTCAGTGGTCGTTGGACAGGTCATCGCGGTAAGTGAAAGAAGCATATAAGTATTTTATTCCAAAAACTATCGTGAATTTGATTATTCATATTGTAAAAACGGGAATTTTCACGTACCGCACTATCGGTGAAGGCACCGACTAAGTTTCGACTCATTCCGAGAGTCTTCATCAGGGTGAGTGATCGCGACGCTCTCCCTCAGCCTCGTGTCGTACACTATATTGAAATTAAGAAATTAAATAAACGAAATACGTTTATTTTGTGCAACATGAAAAAATAAACAATATTTTTGGTTACCTACCCTTGTTCCAGACAAAAATAGGATGTTAGGACATTTGAATAAAAAAACAATAAATCTATATCTGCTGGTCAAATTACGAGCATATATATTTCAACATTGTCCTCACGCAGGTAACGCATCAGCGATATCTTTGGTGTTAAATCTGTTATAATCGACAGTAACCACATAGCATTATCGTTGTTTGCCTCCAAATAACATTAAAAAAATAATAGTTTTTTATTCAACTAAAATGGCAAACAAGCTAATTGTCCACCTGTTGGTAACGGTTGGTAAGCGGTTACCGTAACCTACATACGCTAGTAACACAAAAGGTATCACTCGCGCGTTGCCGACCCTGAGAATAACATATGGACCTAGCGTCCACATGTTATTCTCAGGGTCGAGTAACACAAGAGGTATTCTGAGACCCTGAGACAACAGGTGATGTCCCTGTAATTTCACCGGCACTCATAAACCCCTTCAAACCGGACCACAGCACTGCAGTGCTTGCCGGTAGAAATAAGTAGGTATGGTGTTAGTACCTCCCCCGAATAGCTCTACTACGTCTTTTCTTTTCCCTTATTTTTGTGAATCTCTCTCCTCCAGGCTTCCCAAACCGATGGCATATACACGCCGCGCCATGCCGCACTCAGAGCCGGCATTCCTAAGGAGACCCCGGTTCTGGGTATCAACCGACTCTGTGGATCCGGGTTCCAGTCCGTCGTCAACAGTGCTCAGGTATTCATGGACCACATTATCATCGCAATCATTTTTTAATGCGGTTAGTCCAATAGGTTCACTAAAGGTTTTCTGACGAGAAATCGTGGATTACCTATGTTTCACAATTAATGATGATTATATGAATTGATCTGATTGATAATGGTTTCCTGTGCTTACAACGGTGTCGCACGTTTTTGGCTAACTTTTAAGATCACTACGATCCATACGATGAAGTGAGGTGAATTCACAACTTTATAAGACAATTGTAATTTTATTCCAAAAACTATCGTGAACTTGACTATTGATATTGTACAAACGGGAATTTTCACGTACTGCACTATCGGTGAAGGCACCGACTAAGATTCGACTCATTCCGAGAGTCTTCATCAGGGTGTGTGGTTGCGACTTTCTCCTTCCGCGTCGTAGTGCACGGCGCGACGCGGAAGTTCCCGTTTGTACAATATGAACAATTGTTATTGATCTTCTAATAAAAACCTGTGTATCTCTGCTCCCGAGCTAGTCTTATTCATCATCCATTATCACTTCATCCAAAGCCCGAGTTCACAATAGGCCTGTGACAGCCGCAATGTCACAGGCCTATTCAGTATGAAGCCACAAAAAGCTAATAATCCCGAGTTCACCTATTGCTGAGTATAGGCCTCCCCATCAGCCCAAACCTTACACCACAACAATATATCATCCAGGTACACCAATTTTCCTTCTTAGGATATCTTAACCGGCGCAGCTAAGATCTCCCTTGCCGGTGGCGTTGAGAACATGTCCCAAGCCCCCTTCGCCGTCCGTAACGTAAGGTTCGGAACCACCCTCGGATCCAGCTATAACTTCGAAGACACGCTCTGGGCTGGTCTGTCTGACTCGTACTGCGGCCTGCCCATGGGCATGACCGCCGAGAAGCTGGGAGCTCAGTTCGGGATCACCAGAGATGAGGTTGACGACTACGCGCTAAAATCTCAGCAGAAGTGGAAGACTTGTGAGTTATTCTCTATTGCTTGAGGTAAAAAGGGTTTTGTTAACTAGGTGTAAATAAGGTGTTACGAGATATTTTCACATACTATCTGCGTCGGTATCTCCTTACCTACTATGTGGGACTTTGCACCATCTTGATAAGATACTATTTCATACTCGCGCGGTCACAATCTTTATTGCCTCGTATGATTTTTTTGTTATAATACAACTTTACGACCTTGACAAAGACCCCACTGATACGCAAAAGGTTTCGGGTTCGATTCCCGCCGCGGGTCAAATGTTTGTAAATCTAAATATTTGTCTCGGGGTCTGAGTGTTTTATATGTATAATATGTATGTTTACAAAAAAAATATATTTAAGTAGTATATCAGTCAGATAAGTCAGGAAAGTCTGCAGGGTATGACAGGATAACAGTTGAGATGCTGAGGGCTGGACATGGTATTATAGCAAGCCAACTGTATCGCCTGTTTAATTTGTGCTGGAGTTCCGGCAAAGTCCCGAGTGATTGGTGTAAGGCCGTGATTGTACCATTATATAAGGGAAAAGGCTCGCATCAAGAGTGCAAAAGCTATAGAGGCATTAGCCTACTCAGCGTCGTCGGCAAACTGTATGCGAAAGTGTTGATTGAAAGAGTTGTGAAAGAAACCGATGAGAAAATATGGGATGTACAAGCGGGATTTAGAAAAGGTATGGGATGTACGGATCAGGTCTTCTCCTTGCGATGCATAGCCGAAAATTTCTTGGGCAAAAGTCAAAAGGTCTATTGCGCATTCGTGGATTTGGAGAAAGCCTATGACAAAGTGAGGAGGAATGAACTGTGGTCGGTACTGTCTATGTATGGAGTAAGCAGCAACCTTATTCGAGCTTTGAAATCTCTCTACGAGGATTCCAGTGCTTGCGTGAGGATACACGGGTCATATACTGAATGGTTTAACATCGAAAAGGGTGTTAGACAGGGATGTGTAGCGTCACCGTGGCTGTTTAACCTATTCATGGACAGTTGTGTGCAAGAGTTGAAAGATCGTGAGTGTGAGTTAAGAATGAATGAGTTACTTATCAAATGTCTTCTCTACGCTGATGATCAGGTAATACTTGCGTCGTCGGCGGATGACTTGCAGGAGATGGTAACTATAATGCATGACACTTTTGAGATGAAAGGAATGAAAGTAAATGTGAGCAAGACGAAAGTTATGGTTTTTGAAAAGAATGAATGTATGGGAGTGAAAGTTGGGTATGGCAGAAGAAACACGAAAGTAGAATAAATGCAGTTGAAATGAGAGCTTTGAGAAGTATGAGTGGTTTGACTTTGAGAGATAGAGTGAGGAACACTATGATAAGAGAGCGTTGTGGAGTGAAAGAATATATAGTGACAAGAATAGAGAAAGGTATGCTATGGTGGTTTGGGCATGTAGAAAGGATGGACGAAAGGAGATTGACGAAACATGTATATAAGGGAAGCGTGAATGGGATAATTGGAAAGGGTAGACCCCGGCGAACGTACTCTGACCAGATTGGAGACGTTCTGGAGAAAGGTCAGGTCAAGAGAACCAAAAACCGGCGAGCATGTATGAAGAATGTAATGAGAGTGAATGAAGCAAAAGAGGTATGTCAGGATCGTAGCAAGTGGAAATCCGTAGTCTCTGCCTACCCCTCCGGGAAACAGGCGTGAGTTTATGTATGTATGTAGTATATCAGTCATGTAGTTCCCATACATAACACAAGCTTTGCTTACTTTGGGGCTAGATGATGCTGTGTGAAAATGACCAGGATTATTATTATAAAAAACGGGGTGATATGCAAAACATACTTTTACTATCAATAGATATGTTCATAATATTGAGAGGGCAACTGTAATAATAATGTTGCTCGGGTTTTTTAAGTAGATCACTTTTTAATACCTACTTAAAAACGTTTGATTCTTCACAGCCAACGACGCCGGCATCTTCAAAGCGGAGATTGAACCGGTAACTCTCACCATCAAACGTAAAGAAGTTAAAATAGACACTGACGAGCATCCTCGCCCGCAGACCACACTCGAGGGGCTGAAGAAACTTAAACCAGTCTTCAAGAAAGACGGTCTCGTCACAGCCGGCAGCGCTTCCGTAAGTTATCATAAGATAGCTCAACAATCACTACACAGTCTTGACCCAATACGGTCTGTATTGATGAGTACCAGAAACAATGAGTACCATGTACACAACCACACACAACAACCAGACCCTGGACAAATATTTCAAAATCATGCAAACATTTCCCGCATTTGGCTTGCACGCCGATTCATGGAGTAATTTCAATATCTCACTCAACCGACATTGATACGACTCATGGATCTCTCTAATTCCGCCTTTTCCAATTCAGATCTGAATAGAGTTACAGAAATTTGAAAACATCAGAATGAGAAATAGAGTTTAAGGAAAGTTCTAGAGTCCCTTCAACCTTTGAGCCTTCCTACCTTTATAGAAGACAACTGCCGTTTCATAGTTAGTTCAAATTCAGACGTATGCCTTTTGGATTAAAATGTGCCCCGTTTTATCGTTCCTAGAATAAACTACTTCCTGGCTCAACAGACACTTATTATTCTGACAGGGTATCAGTGACGGTGCTGGAGCTATTCTCCTGGCCAGCGAAGAAGCCGCCAAGAACCTGAAACCCCTAGCCAGGCTGGTCGGCTGGTCTTACGTCGGAGTAGACCCTAGCATCATGGGCATTGGACCCGTGCCCGCCATCGAGAACTTGCTCAAGGTCACTGGAGTGGCCTTGAAAGATGTAGACCTGATTGAGGTGAGAACTACCAAAAGCGTGATGAATAATGATAGTAATCTGAAGTAGTGAGATAAGATGAGGATGGTCCAAACAGTAGGTGACATGTATATGACCAGAGTTTTCAACATTTTATATTTACCTCCAACATTGAATGCGTGTGTGTTATATAAAACTCGCCTCCTATTGGTACAATCGAGACCCGGAAATAACATCTGCAAAACATACAACCATTTGACCCGCAACGGGAATCGGACCTCTTGCGTCTCAGCCGGCTACTCTTCACACAGCGAGGTCGTCCATTGCCTCCAAAGTCAACAAACACAAACCCTTTTAACTTGCCTCCAATATCTAAGTGTTAAGTTTTCAAATTTGCCTCCAATATCTAAGTTTATGTTTCCCGGCAGATCAACGAAGCTTTTGTAGCTCAGACTTTGTCCTGCGCGAAGGCACTGAAGCTTGATATGGAGAAACTGAACGTGAACGGAGGAGCCACGGCCCTGGGACACCCGCTTGGTGCCTCCGGGAGCCGCATCACCGCTCACCTTGTACACGAGCTCAGGTAATCTCAAAGTCAATTTAATCTGCCAAGTTCAGTTCTTGGTAGAACTACTTGGTAGAAAGCAGGTAATTTCATCAAGGAATTTAATGATCAAAGGTAATACGTTGTAGATTCTAATTGCAATGTAAATGGAACTTTTATGAAACATTGAGTTGTTGACTTGTGAGTAGTTCGGTACCTTACCTGTACCGAAACCGTACTGACTGATCGATCTTGTTTAGTTATCAAGAAAGGAGACAAGAAAGATACACAACACACAACAGGTGAAAAAATACAAAGTAAAAATTAACACAAACACAGAAAGGATTAACATTGCAAAATAACTATAGAAAAAGATGTGAAAAAAATATATATATATGGGTCGAAAACAAAATACAAAAACTTGAAAGAACGGTAATATCCGCAGAAGTTAGAAAACTGTGTCGCGAATATTAGCGCCCTCCTCCGAAAAGTAAAGAGTCAAACAAAAAATATATTAAGTACCTCATAGTATCTATTTAAACAGGTACATAATGGAAAGTTACAATAGGATTTAAAGTACCCTAGAGTGGTATTAATGAATGGAGTTAAATGCGTGTTTAGTATTTAGGTGTGTGTGTGTGTGTCTATGTGTATGTAAAAGGTCCGTTATCTCAGCTTATGCTGCACCAAACCTGTGAACGGTGCAGTGTCTAAAACATAAGACATAGGAAAACCTAATGTGAAGTCAAAATCCTAGTATGGGGGTTGGTTTATTTAGTTACTTTTAATTTTTTTTTAATTCTGCAGACGTCGCGGCCTGAAGCGCGCTATCGGCTCCGCCTGCATCGGCGGCGGTCAGGGCATCGCCATCATGATTGAAGCCGTCTAATTTAGTTTTAAGAGTAATTTATACTGCAATATTATGTTCGGCATCGGTATCGCCAGGCTAATTTACATAGGCCTTTAGTAATACCTACCTGTAGAAATACCACATGGTTGACCAACTTTTGACTATATGATAAACCAAATGTGGTATTTTAACAACATGTACCACATGGTAAAAAGACCAAAAAAGTATTTTTGACCACATGATAAACCAAATGTTGTATTTTAACCACATGTACCACATGGTTGACATAAAGTGGTATTTTTAACCACATGATAAACGAAATGTGGTATTTACTACCACATAGTTGACCAAATGTGGTAATTTTTACCACATAGTTGACCAAATGTGGTAATTACTACCACAGCACATGTGGAGGCCACTGGCCAGTGTTTGGTTCTGGCCAGTGGATACAAATCTAGTTATTTTTATAATTATTTTTGTAAGGGTCCATCGACCATTGCTATTTTATTGGTTTTTAATAAGAATATATGATTTTTTTCGTTAATATTTTACCCCAATTAAGGGTTTTGTATATTGTAAATTAAAATTTTGTATCTGCAAAATATAATTTAATCAGAGTCAATATTGTATCACAAGGCACAATATTTTTGTATAGTAAGTATTTACAATATATAAGCAAAATAAATTATATATAAAAAGTACATTTTGTGGTTTATTTTCTTCATCATGTAGATAGGTATATTCTGACTATTATAGTATATTCATAGTATGTGATGTGTTACACCAATTAACTCCCTTGGTAATCTTTCGTACAGTCCGTTCTACCCAAAGGTTATC
Source organism: Perizoma flavofasciatum (assembly GCA_958496245.1). Taxonomy (NCBI): domain Eukaryota; kingdom Metazoa; phylum Arthropoda; class Insecta; order Lepidoptera; family Geometridae; genus Perizoma; species Perizoma flavofasciatum. The sequence goes on from OY292437.1 coordinate 11,105,689, forward strand.
TAGTAGAGAGTGCTAATTATCGATAAGACCGCCCATTGCACAACATTGTCAAAGTTTGTAGTACTTATCTAAGCTGATGTAATGATTTGGTGTGCAATAAGGTATTTTCTATCTACCTATCTACTTTGCTCAACTATGCAGTAGAATTGTCTATCTACCCTTAGTAAGTAGGTAGGTATCGCCTCCGTTTTATGTTATAAAGGTTTTTTCATATAGCTACGCTATTGGTAGGTTTATATAGAGGTACATATATAGACATATGTACCTCTAAAGAGAAGTCATTAAAATTGTGTTGATATATATACATACATATGTACCTACCTACCTCTATATATCTAACAGAAAACAAAATAAATGTACAGAGTGCGGATGATCGCTAAAGAAAAAAATACTTAGGATGTATTGGTAGGTAGGTAGACTAGGTACTTAATAAAGCATTTACCTAGTTGTTTTTAATGCGACCTTCGTTTTTAACCCCATTGAAATGAAAAATAATGAAGAAGTGCTGCCATCAACCTTTACGTAAACAGTCCTTTTATAATTGAGAGCTAAGTGCCTACCTATAGGTACTTAGGTAGGTATGTAGTCAATAATCCACTTCGAATAGCAAACTGCTGTAGGTAAGATACCTATAGATTATAGGTGCCGAGTTATTGCCGGCGGCCGGCCGGCTGTAAAATGCTCTACAACTCGACTGTATAGTCTGTAGGTAGCTCTACTTTATCAAAATAAATACCTATGCCCACCGCGGACTTAACACCACAGGCTTCAAGATATCTAACGAGATATATAAAGTACTTTACACCTAATAAATAAAAGATAAAAGTAGATTATAATCTATAAACGGGCTTCAAGATAGGTTTGAGAATTTGAACAGTCCAAGAGTCGAGGATGTATTATATTATACCTACCTATCTACCCATTACCACAGATATGAATACTAGTATCGACGCATGTAGGGTTTGGACTGAATAAACTCTCCGTGTCGTACCGGTTGGTTGCTGACGTGTGTGTGAGGAGAATATATTTTATTATTGAGAGTTTTGTGAACTTGGAACATGGCTGTGGCGATCAATAAAGGTAATGAAACTTTTTTCATATAAAAGTATCTAGGTATGTAGGTAGATCATCATTAATTGCATTAGCATTATTTAGGGTTATAGATACGTACATTTATGTGGTATGAGAATAGTCATTTGTCATGTGAAATTTACGACTAGACTAGTACCTAACAAAAACTTTATAAAAAGGCATACTATAAAATATCTGATTATTTAGATGACAAAAACTCTTGGGATTGAAAATGCTCCAACTCGTACCTATTGTTTTTGTAAAAGGATCATTAAAAAGAATAACCAGTCTTGTTTTCTTGCCTTTCTTTCCTGGCTTGGTCGCGGAGGAACAGGCAGTACATAAAAACCGACGTTTCAAAGTCCTTGTGATTTTATTTAATAAATGAATTTTGACTTTGACTAAGTACTTAAATATACCTACAATTTTTAATACCTACGAAGATATAACAGCTGATAGCTTAGAAGAAAACAACAAACAAGGCAGGATTAACTATACCTACAATAATTTTAATGTGAAATACCTACAAAAAAGTACGTAGGTAGGTAGGTACCATCTGGCATCTAGTTGTTGATAAATTTATAGGTTTGTGTGTACCTACCTAGGTACCCTAACTTGGCATCTAGTTGTTGATAAATTTATAGGTTTGTGTGTACCTACCTAGGTACCCTAACTTGGCATCTAGTTGTTGATAAATTTATAGGTTTGTGTGTACCTACCTAGGTACCCTAACTTGGCATCTAGTTGTTGATAAATTTATAGGTTTGTGTGTACCTACCTAGGTACCCTAACTTGGCATCTAGTTGTTGATAAATTTATAGGTTTGTGTGTACCTACCTAGGTACCCTAACTTGGCATCTAGTTGGTTGATCTACACTACAAGACAAGAACGCAGTGGCCTAACTGAACACTACCTACCTATGTTTGCCACTTTGTACCTTCGTTTTTAGTGGTAATTTGAACCTAATGGCCATATTAAAACGAATAGGTAGGTAGGTTCTTTGTAAGTAGGTAGGTTATTTCGTGAGTGTTGATAAAAACCCTACAAATTACCTAACATTTACCTACCTACCTTCCTACAAATACCTATAAAGCACAGATATCATAACACTAGGAACCTACCTATAATGCTTAAAATTGTATTTTATGTATGTATGTAGGTATCTAGTGTTATAAATTATAATATATGTGCTTTATAGATATCTGTACGTAGGTAGGTAATTTGTAGGGATTTTTATCAACACCCACGAAATTACCTACCTACAAATAACCTTGGCTAGGTACCTATTAAATTTGACTATTCATATCTAATCAGTTACAACGTAAGAATGCTTATCGAAATCAGCCAATCTCAAATAAGCGTTAAAGCCTTAACAATAAGAACAATGAAGTTACGGACAGAATATTAAACAGTTCAATGTCCATCACGGTCATGACTTACAGATAAAAAAGGTCAATTATCTAAATTGCATAACCGTTAGAAAAGTAAACAGTAGCTCTTTTCAAAACATTCTCACTGATGCTGAGTATAGTAAATAATGTGGCTTACACCTTTACAGTCAGCGTATCGGATCTTTTACAAGATCAGAGATAAGAAAGTAAGTACCTATAGCTCTATAACTAGCATAATGCCAAGCAACCACAATGAAGGCAACATTATAGAACAATATTGTACATGCTTATCAGGAAGGCGAACGATGGGCACATGTGCACACATTATATCAATAATCTGGTATTTAGGGTATGCGATTCATGAAGGGTTTAATGCACCAGCAATGTTTTTAAATGACATCATTATAGATAACCCATAAAATACGTCGTCGGTCGGACACGAATTGTATAAGTACCCTAAATACCAGAATAGAGACCTTAAAACAGTTTTAACAGTGTTACCTAAGTACCTATAGGTAGACCTATCCAACGAGATACATTTTATTGCTATTGGAGAGTGGTCCCAATCTGCCCATTGTCCTTATGGAATTAGCCGCGTTTCATTTACCTTCCTAACTTGTAGTTCTAGCTAAAAGATTAATCCATTGATCCCCATTCGCCAGGTATTTTCATAGTGGCAGCGAAGCGCACACCCTTCGGAAAGATGGGAGGCAGACTTCGAGACCTCCATCCTTCAGACCTCCTGGCCGCGACTGCCAAAGATGCCTTGAAGGCTGGCAACGTATCGCCTGCTATAATCGACACAGCTAACATTGGACAGGTCTACACGGTAGGTTAATTTTCACAAGAAAAAATATCTATTTAGATTCTTCACCATAATCGCAGCAAATCTTTCCTTTGGGTAATAGCAGCCTATGTCTACCAGCTCCAGTAATTTCTAGGTAATTAAGGGGAGACGTCGGTAATTAATATGTTTTATTTCTTTCAGATTAGTAAAACGTCAGACGGTGGTCTGTCCCCTCGCCATGCAGCATTGAAATCAGGAGTGCCCCAGGAATCGCCAGTTCTTGGCGTCAACAGGCTCTGTGGATCTGGATTCCAGGCTGTCGTAAACAGTGCACAGGTACTATATTCTACGTTTTCTTCTTAGCTGGTACATGATGAACAATTAAATGGGATTACGAGGCTTGTTAAAAACCATACTAGGTTGCATTGCATCCAGTGCGAAGAGCACGGTAATCTTACGTGAATCCCGGAGTACACAGAAGAGCTCATAAATGGTCTGCAATACAATCTATTAATTGCCTTGAAAAATAATCTATTTTCTCCTTTGTTTCAGGATATCCTCACAGGAACAGCTCAGGTCTCCCTTGCTGGAGGCACAGAAAACATGTCCGCTGTTCCTTTCCTGGTCAGAAACGCCCGATTCGGAATTCCGCTCGGTGTCAACATTCCATTCGAAGACTCACTGTCTGCAGCCTCTTTGGACAGCTACTGCAACTTCACCATGCCTCAGACCGCTGAGAATCTGGCTGAGAAATATGAGTTGAAGAGGGGAGAAGTGGACCAGTTCGCTCTTCAGTCACAGCAGAGATGGAAAGCAGGTAAGACTTCAACAAACTTACCTGAGTTTCCAAAGACTTGTCCAAACCATGTCATGTAATGAGTAAGACGGTACATGTCCAGTTTTACTACCAATCTGCATACAAGGAGGATAATACAGCATATTTAATCTCAATACTCAATACGTTTATTGCTTCTAATCTCACGAGACAACAAATTGAATTGATTTGTCACTTCTCACAAAATTAATTTACATTGATAAAACTTTTCTAGCTCAAGAAAGCGGAGTCTTTAAGGCTGAGATGACTCCAATCACTGTGAAGGTTAAGAAACAGGATGTGGTGGTGGACACGGATGAGCATCCAAGACCTGAAACAACCACTGAGGTTCTGAGCAAGCTGCCAGCTTTATTTAGGAAAGGAGGAGTTGTCACTGCTGGAAACTCATCAGTAAGTTAAATGAGGTGCTGTGTAGGACGTCAGGGCCATCAAGTTTAAAAACCTGAAAACTGCTAGCATAACTTTGTGACTGCTCGGTAATCAAGGAAAGGCCCATATAATACAGTAATAAGAACAAAATGGTACCTCCGCAAGACTGTATCTGTATCAAGCCCGGTAGAGGAATCATGCATCAAGGTTAAAGGTGTGGACACTATGCGATAGTATCCACGTGAGTGCTCGAAAGGGTAGGCCCGCTCACATCATATAGCAATAAGAACAAAATGGCACCTCCTCAAGCCATATCTAACCGGTGAGCGCACTGAATACTTCCACTTAATGGGTTCTTTCCGCACTAGTTCCTGTTCAGGGACTGTACCTTAGCTCGGTGACAAAGAAATAACCAATTACACGAAGAGAAGAGAGAGAGAGTGGAACTTACATGTTTTATAAGATAGTTAACAGTCACTATCACATTACCGAACGGCCACCAACTTGATTTACTCTGTTGGGGTCTCCTTTATCAAACCAAGTCTATTCTCAGGGTGTCAACGACGGCGCAGGCGCGATCATACTGGCCAGCGAAGAGGCAGTCAAACAGCACAAGCTGACTCCTCTGGTCCGTCTCCTCGGCTGGTCTTTCGTCGGAGTAGACCCAAGCATCATGGGCATCGGACCAGTGCCTGCTATCCGAAACCTTCTCAGAGTCACTGGGCTCAAGCTGGATGATATTGATCTTGTTGAGGTAAAAAGCTATGCTTCTTTTCTTTCCCTTTCACTGTTTGATGATGGTGAATGGAGGCGGCTCCAGACCATTTGTGATAGTCTAGCAGTGGACATGGACAAGTGGCTGATGATGATGTTTTATTTATGCTATTTGGAAGCAAACAGGCATACGGCCCGCCAGATCACTGTTTTACTCAGTATTCCAGCTTTTTATTATAGGCTGTATATTACACAGCATTGGCTGCAAGAATCAGACAATCCTCCATAATCTTCAAATAAGATCTTCTGGTAGCAAGCCTCCCCAAATTACTTCCACTGCACATAATTGGTTTGTAGATTCCATTGCTGTTTCATTTTGAGAAGCACATGAAAGTGAAGTTATAAAATCTTTATTCGACGTCCAATTACAGATCAACGAGGCATTCTCAGCGCAGACTCTAGCTTGCGCCAAGGAGCTGGGCTTGGATCAGAGCAAGTTGAACGTGAACGGTGGCGCCATCGCGATGGGACATCCTGTCGGAGCGTCAGGCGCCAGGATCACTGCACACTTGGCTCATGAGCTCAGGTAAATCAACATCACGTTTATGGCATGTCTGCAGTAAGATATTTGTTCAACATTTACCTGAAAGCCACAAGCATTAATCTTTCTGTAATGTTTCTGAAACATACTGGACGTAAGCTTCCATTAAAAGGTGCCATGACGAACGATTTTGGGCCATTTCCATCCACCGACAAAGATGAAAATAGTTATTTATTTATTTCTTTAAGAGTGTATAAAGGCCAGTTTCAATACTGCGGATGATGTGCTAAGACAAGGAGGTAGATCCTTTCTGATAGATAAGATACCTTAAGATAAGACAAGATCCTTTCTGGTGAATATACTCCACCATTGTTCAAAATCCTTGATGCTCTAACTTTTTTCAATGCTGGAAGCCAGATTCGAGATGGCCGGGAAACCCTCTAATTACCTACGTTAAATTTTGTATTTTTCGCAGGCGGCGAGGACTGAAGAGGGGAATCGGGTCAGCTTGCATCGGAGGCGGACAGGGAATTGCTCTCCTACTTGAGACTGTTTAATTTAAAGTATTACCAAAAATATTCCACTGCATTTAACTTAAAAAATTGTAAATATGATTCTATCAATAAAGTCATTATTCTCTTACTTTCTATTTTATTGCCTCTTTTCCTAAACGTTTTAGAAAAAGAGGCTCTTTTACTTTCTATTTATTAAGCATATTGGCTATTTTTCTAAAAGGTCTGAAGAAAGACCAAGATTGCGAATAGCAGTTTTCTAAGCCAAGCTTATCAACTAGATTGGATATCCCCATAACTTCGCGAAGTTTACCTATAGGTTCATTTGATGAGAATAAATGTATGGGTTACCAATATCAATGGAGAACGTACTGTACGAACGGTACCTACCTATTCCATTAAGTAGGTAACGAGGATTTTTCCATGAAAATGCCACACAAATACCAATTTTTACTCGTAGTTACAACAAGCTTGCCTTATTTCAGCAAACATTCTATTTGCTATGAATGATAAAAGTTGATATCTGTATTTTAGTGCGAGATTACTCCTTTTGAACACCACACGCTTTGAATTTATAATTCTGTTTGTGCGATGCCGGTCTCGAGCAAAGGTCAGTGCCCTTATCAATTTGTTTTTGCCTTTCAAACATTATAATGATAAAATGTATCGTGACGAAATGTAGAATAATAATCAAACATGACTATTATAAACAAATAGCGCAGAAAAATAACTTCGAGTTAGGTAGGTATGCTTATTATTAGGTATGTATATTAATTATATACCTACCTAATAATAATACACTTTGTTGTTGTGCTAGGTTTAGCAATGAGTCATCACAACATAAAATTTAATTGAAAACTTGAGTCAACTGGCAGGTAGGTACATCATCAGTTTGTTATGCAAATAAAAGAACTTACTAAAAGAATCGGCTGTAGTTGTATTCTTTACTATTTAACTTTAAAGTAGATCTTACATAAAGCATTCATTGTCCAAAACCTCAAGAGATTGCGATGATTTCAGGAATTTTCGTAATTGGTGCGAAACGAACTCCATTTTGTCAATATGGCGGACCACTGCGAGAGTTGCCAGCTTCGCATGCATTCGCGGCAGCTGCAAAGGATGCTATACATTCTGCCAGAGTAGATCCAGCACTGATTGATGAAACTGTTGTGGGCAATGTTAACTATGTGAGTACCTAGACTAGCTTACCAGAATACTACAAACACCTCGAGTTATGAACTCAAGATTTTATAATATCCCTAATAGTGATACCTAAAAGCGTTGCAGAAAGTCGGTGGAAGGAGATGGCCCGCGGCCCAAGATCGTACGTTATGGCATTCTCTGATGCCTATGTCTATCAGTGGATTTCTACAGGCTGGCGATGATGAAGATATCATCCAGGCAAAATTATCATGATAAAAATAATAAATGATCTCTTCATTTATTATTTTTAGCTTTTAAGCGATAAGACCGCCCATTGTACCTTTATCATAATGTGTTACTATTTATTTTGTTTGTATTTTAAGGTGTAAAGTATTTTCATTCATTCATTTAAATAAATATCACTCAAGCCAAAATATCCTAAGAGTTTTGACCATGCTGCGACCTAGAGGCTCAGCGATTAGACCACCACTGCTCCATTCAAAGGAAAAGGAGGAATGTTCAATCCCCTTCTAGGTTAATAATTCTTGGGATAATATGAAATCTTGATATATCCAACATCTGTAGGCAAACTGTACCTACCAACTGTAGATATTTTAATAAATGTTTTGTTTTAGCTCAGCCAATGTGATGGCGGAAAGACTCCAAGATACTGCGGCATTTACTCAGGAGTACCCATTGAGAAACCAGCGCTAGGAGTCAGCAAGGCATGCGGCACTGGACTGCAGGCTATCATCACTGGAGCTATCGTAAGATATAAAAGACGCTATAAATTTCTGAAAACAAACAAAGCTCGAGGAGACAACTCCTATAGGAACCACAGTAGAATTCTACTGTGGTGTTCTATACTGTGTGTGTTCATCTAATTCGATGCAACAAAGAGAAGAACAGAAGATGGAAGCCATAGTACACTAAGCATCACGTCGTCGGGTTCACCAGGTATAAACGTAGATATCTACTAGAAGCTTGACTCCTATATCTCGTGACCCGGTCATGATCTTGCTGGCTTCCGCTCGTTTTACAAAGAAGTGACGCAACTGACGCTACTTTTGACTGTAGAAAAGATCTAGTTGTAATGTAATAAGTACAGAAGTTATTTCCAGGACATCTTATTTGGAGCTTCGAAGATCACCCTCACAGGTGGAACCGACATAATGTCTTCCCTACCCATGCTGGTCAGAAACGTCCGCTTCGGAACTGCCCTCGGAACCGCCTACACGTTCGAAGACCACATCCAACGTGAGCTGGTGGACAGTTACAGTGGACTAACAATGACCAGGATAGCTGAATTGTTAGTGAAGAAGTACAAAATAAATAGAAAAGAAGTGGACGAGTTCGCGTTGAACAGTCACTTGAAATGGAAGGCAGGTAAACACTTTGCTTAATATATTTAGCGTTATACGACTATTTTTCAGAATAACAGTTGATGTGTCATAGGCATAGGCAACATAGTGCCGATTAGTGACATTTATTCGGTTTTTAATGTCAACATTTAATTTTATCGATCGGTAACTCCGTACTCGCACCGCAGAATCGACAACTGCTGATGAATAAAATAAAAGCGATGTATAATTATAGTAAATAACCTACACTAAGTACTACTAGTTGGCAAGATGCGAAAAACCTGAAATCACCTGACTAAGAGATTCTCCGGGACGGTGACATGCTCTACAGATATCGACCGTCCCGTCCTTAATGATGTACTTTCGGTAGTTGTTCGTCTTAATCACCTCCTCATCCATTATCGCATGAAAAAACCCTAATTCTTTCCAAAATGGTCTCCGAAACGCAGCCAGTTAACCGAAGCGAGTAGATCTACATCAGGTTCTTTGAATGACTTGTAGAACCGCCCATATATTATCTTGCCCTGATTATTATTATTATTATCTGTCGACCACGACCTGGAAAATGTAAGTATTTTAGGATGGCTCTCACGATGGACCGAAGGCACTGCAACAGTTGCAGGAATTCGTTGGTTGGAAGAGACTGTTCGTCGTTGTATTATTTGGGAGACATATGGCTGGCGTTAGACGTCTTCCAACTGATGTAAGGATACCTAATTGGTTTATTGTTTTCCAGCTCAAGAATCACACGTCTTTGCTGATGAAATGACAAGTCTGACAGTGAATATAAAGAAGAAAGAGACACTTGTTGACCGAGATCAGCTTCCACAAGACACCCTGCATATTGATCAGCTCAAGCAGCTACCAAGTTTACTGAAAGACGGTGGAATAATAACAGAGGGTAATTCTTCAGTAAGTATTTTCGTGCAGAGCACTAGGAAATTGCCCAAAGTCTGGTGTAAATAGGCTTCCAAAACTATGCTCAGCATTCATCATCACCCTTCTGTAAAAGTCGACTGCTGGATATAATATTGAATGTAAGGGAAACAGACGGTGTAACCTATTGGAAACCTGCAATAGAAGCCAAATGAGTGAAGGTGGAACAAAACTATTAGAAACCAGGTCAATTGTGGTCATCCCGTTAATAGTGCCATGACAAACGCTGTCGACTTGGGCCACCTCCATCCACGAATAATCAGTACCTCCCGCAACCTCAAAAGATAATCAGTCCATCAGGTGGCGGGCCTTCCTACATTGCGTCGTCCGATTTGTGATTGCCATTTTAGAACCTTTATTTCCCAACAGTTGTTGGTTTTGCGAGTTAATATGGTCTAATTATCACTTCGACTTGCTAATTCAGACAGACTTGCTAATTTCATTCCAATTCCTATAAAAAAATAATTTTCCAAATGCAATTTCAGACTCCAGCAGACGGAGCAGCGGCTCTACTCCTAGCCAGCGAAGAAGCTGTCAAATTACACGGCCTGTCACCGCTAGCCAGGATAGCTGGATGGACATGCCCAGGAGTGAACCCGGTAGACACGGGGATAGCAGCCGCGGTGGCGATAAGGAAACTCTTAGACGAAACAAGGTTGTCATTGGAGGATGTAGATTTATTTGAGGTATAAATTAATGATCTCTGATTAATTAATGTGATGTAGAAGGTAGGGGTTTTACTTATTTAATGTTTTAGCGTTCTTTGTTATTATTTATTTGCGTTCGTTCGTATGAACTAAACAGCAGTCTCTATGAAAGATCTCGTCCCGGGAAGTACTACAACCATACCTATTCTACCGCCAAGCAGTAGGCAGTAACCAAGCAGGGTTTGTTGTCTGATTCTTGTATGCTTGGTCACGCGCGAGGAACCGGCGTAAATTCACATTCAAATTTTAAATTCACGTAGTTTTTAAGTTGACGTTTATATATGATCCTTGTGATTTCAATGAATAATAATCTATTGACTTTGACTTAGATAATGCTATGTTCCGTTTAAAAGGTATGGGTGCCGGTGAAAGTTCAGTCATACAAGACTTTTTACCATTGTCTCAGGGTTGGATCGCGAGTGATACCTCTGGTGTTACAATAATAGGTTAAGGTAACTGTTTATCAATCGATGGCCCAGAGTTTCTAGCCGTTTTAATCGGCCTAAAACTAAGCTTAAGGGTTATGATTGCCGATATCATAACGTGCTCTCAGCACGTTAAAGGAACACTCTGTTCTAAATGTTGCTATGATCATTCATTCAAATGGCGACCAAACGGATCTGTTAATCTGCTAAGTGACTAGGCAAGATAAGCCACGAGGTCTTATTTTTTCATGGACAGATAAAAAGATATATTTTCATATAGTTTAGAGAGAACTTAGCTGATGTTATATAAAATCAGGTTCGATTTGAATCAATCTCGAAGCCACGAGGTCTTATTTTTTCATGGACAGATAAAAATATATATTTTTATACAGTTTTGAGAGAACTTAGCTGATGTATAAAATAAGGTTCGATTTGAATTAATCTCGGGAATACGTACCTTACCCTCAACCTAACTCAATTTATGTCAGTAGTATACTGAATGCTGGTTCTTTTTCTTACAGATAAACGAAACATACGCGACACAAGTCCTATTCACAGCCAAAGAGCTAAACATAGACTTGTCCAAGATAAACGTGAACGGAGGCGCCTTGGCTATAGGACATCCTGTCTCAGCCACCGGAGCTAGAATGGCTACGAATCTTGTCTACGAGCTGAGGTACAGCTGTTGTGAAATGGCAATGGGCAGGTCTAAGAGCCTGTGCACACGGTTTTTTATCATACCATGCGCGTTAGTTGCTATAGAGCATTGTTTGCGTTTGTATAGATTTGAAACACTAATACTAATAGTGGACGGCAAGTCATCACCTGCCTATGATTTAATCTGAATTTCAGTAAGAATTGGCAGGTGCCGTTTCATCCTACATAGCCCAGCAACCATTCCATAAGCATATACTACTGCAATAGCCTAGTTAATCACTCATATTTCCAATAGTTTACATCAGTCGCCATCCACAAGATTCCGTTTTTTATAATGATAATGTACAAAGGGCCTCTTAGTGTTAGCTTTGGCTCCACTAATGCCTGTAAAGGCCCCAGGCAGAAGCCTGAGATTTGAAATGAATAAAGAGAAATAATAATAAAAACACAACAATCTCATACATAGTTCTGACACTAGGATTTCCTGTGACGTAAGTATCAGGAACTACGAGATCCGTGGTACCACAACACCCAGATCTGGAATCAAATATCTGCAGAACATGCAAACTTTTGCAGCGGGAATCGAACCCGCACCTCTTGCGTCGCTGCCGCCTACTCGCTCTCCGCGCCACCGAGGTCGTCAATATAATGATGTTTGTACTTTATGGTTTCAGGAGGAGGCACGCCAGACGTGCAATAGTTGCTTCAAGTTGTGGCGGCGGGCAAGGGCTAGCCATCATGTTGGAAACACTGTGACCTCCATTTTAATTTATAAAAAAAAAAGTTTTGAAACTTAGTTTACTCTATTAAAAAGTACTCTGTGGTCAGCGCCTTCATCGTTACGGTACGTGATAAGAGTCCCTGTATTGTACGTCCATGTAATGCACAACCATGGAAAGTACACCCCTGGAAAGTACAGCCAGTATTACAAACCATTGGTTTCAAATACTTGGTTTGTAATACTGGGCGTACATTCCTGGGCGTGTATTCCCTACACGTGTTGACCTTGTACGGCCAGTTTTGTACAACCCTGGAATATACAGCCATGGAATACGAACCAATTTCATGCTCTGTTTTCATGTGCGAGTGCTATCAAGGGGCAAGTGCTGTGTTGCCATAGTATTTTACGCTATTAGTAAATTAATGTAGATGTAGTAAGTAGATTAGTTATTTATGTCTGGTTCATGCAGATGAATTAACCGGTTCGTTTTATTTATTTGAACCCAAGTTTGTTGGATAAAGTTCGGATAGCAATCCTCCTTTTCTGAGTGGTAACAAAAAAAAACCTAATAACCTAACCAATCCAAGACGGATTTGCTTAGGAAGGATTTCTCAGGCCAACATTAACTTATTGTTTACATTATTTATCAATGGCAACTTTTAGTTGAACATATTAAAACTTGCTCAGTGCAAACGAGGCTCGTTCTCGTCATGCGACTTATTCGCATCGACCAATGAGCGTCGAGAATATTGGTTTGTAATCCGGGGTGTACATTCCAGGGGTGTGCAATACCGTCATGTGTTTAGTTTGTACGGAGCGTATTGTACGACCATGGAAAGCACACCCAGATAATTCAAACCAAATGGTTTGTAATACTGGCTGTACTTTCCAGGGGTGTGCATTCCATGGTTGTGCTTTGCATGGACGTACAATACGGTCTCCCCGTGATAATCCCGTTTTGTTCATATTGCAAAACGGGATTATCAAATTCACGATAGTTTTTGGAATGGAATCAAAAAATATTATTGAATAAAACATGTATATTTTGTAATTAAAAATCTACTATAAATATAAAAGAAGATTATGGAAGGGTAATGTTTTTTTATTAATAAACTTAAATAAGCTAAATTGATTTGGATGCAATTTGAAGAAGGTAACTACCTCATTTTAGGAATACCACCTAAGCTACTGTTTACCCGCGACGTAAGTAGCTCGTATATGTGTTTGACGTAAGAGGTTTGTTCATGTGTTTTGTATACCTATGTACCTACAGGTTACCTTGCAAGCAAAGACAGGGCAAAAGCTAGTTCAAATATCTATCTTAATAATCTTAAATGTCAGACGACGACGCCCTTAATCTTAAACACTAACTAATTAAAAATACGCCCCCAAATTATAGATCCAGCGGGATTCGAACCAACATCTTGAATCGGCGATTCGTTATTAGTTCCGCTATGATTCGAATCACGCTGCAACCAAAATCTGGGGCACCGGTTGGTTACACATACATAAGTATCTTACAAGGGTAAAGTAAATAATTCAATAAATAAACATCCAACAAACACACACAATAGTCCTGTACCCATATTAGGATTCCCTGTATCCTGGGTCACACAAACTATGAGATCCAGAACACAACATCCAGAACCAGAACAAATAAGTAGTCCACAACTGGAACAAACTGCCGGAGGATGTTGTTTCTGCTACCTCTGTTAACGCATTTAAGAACAAGCTAGACAACTGGCTACAAAAGAACATTTCATTACTCAAAAAAGTGAACCAAACTTAAAAAAAAACAAGACCTTTGACCCAACACTGTATGACATAGACATATCAGCGAAAGCTGCTCGTCTATAAATAAATAAAATAAAATATCTTTAGAACATACAAAACTTTGTCCTGCAGCAGGAATAAAATCTGACATACAGAAATCAAACCCTACCTCTTTTTCTAATATATATAATTCCATATGCTAATGTTGCATCTATATAGTACTTCCTTATTAACTTGAGGCCAAATCTGGTGAACTTCCACTTCACTTCTGTTGAACTTAGAAGTTACCGTCAGTGACAACTATAACTGACCCATCCAAATGATATTCTGCCGGAATGTTGCACAACCATGCTGATCCACCTATTATTTTCATTCATTCATACCTTCAAAGAAAGTGCTTTAAAGGACATCTGATATGACACATGCAGTCAGTTATACATAATGTAATTTGCTGTGTAAACTTGGTGGTATATTATACTTAAAAATAACTTACAACCTACTTCTTCCTTTGAGTGACCGAAGTTCATATTTTTTAAGGAATATACATTTTAAACCTATTTTACAGAGTTATAGAAGCATGCTGTACTAACAATGAATCCTGGCTTGCATAGCTTGTATGTTACGTTAGAGTTTCTCCTTTGGTGACCTGAAAACGAATAAACAAATAAGTCAAGGCCAGTCAAAAAAAAAAAAACAAGTAGTTAGAGGCACTTTTAATTATTATATTTGGCATATGCCCTCCTTTTGCAAGTAGTTAACATTCCAGAGCTGTATAACCATAAAAAACATAAACCAATAGAAAAAGGACATTAAACAACTTTGCTATAGTCTGTTTTAATGCTAGGACGACCAAGCCTAGAAGAATCAGACAACTCTACTTGTATTTTTTTTTAATGTTCCTTCATTCAGCTACAAATATGATAATACTATACTAGATTCAGCTATAGTGATACCATTACTTACACATGCCTCCAAATAGTCAATCTTTCTTTCCAAGGAAGTCAGTTTTTCATTCAATGTTGCAAGTCGGGATCTACACGACATATCTGCAACAAAAATACTAGACAATAATGTTCACAAATACATATATTGTTATTTATGTAGCTTTAAATAGACATGGCACTTTAAAACTGTGATATTTTAAATAGACATGGCACTTTAAAACTGTGATATTTTAAAGACATGACACTTTAAAACTGTGATATTTCAGCTATGACACTTGGAAAGACCTATGACGACCTCTCTGTGGTGCAGTATGTCCGCTGTGGGACAAATGTTTGTATGATCTGCAAATATTTGTCACGGGTCTGGATGTTTTCTGTGCAAAATATGTACGTATTTACAAAAAAAAAAATATAAGTAGTATATCAGTCATGTAGTTTCCCTAATACAAACTCTGCTTAGTTTGAGGCTAGATGATGCTGTGTGAAAAAGTCCAGCATTATTATTTATTTAAAACAATACATTTAAAGATAGCAAACACCCGTAACTGTAATCCACATGATGAACATACTCAGAATGCAGATTCTTGAAGACACAAAGTAGTTGGTAGACGCACGTCCAAGCATTATGTTTGACAACTTAACTGTATGTATTAATATGTAGTCAAAAAGAAATCTTACCAAATGAATTGAGGAAGTCTGTAATCTTTTTGATGCTGCCTGTGATCACCTCTATGTATTCCCTGTTCGCCCAGTCCTGCTGTATCTGTTTCTGAATGGTTTCTCTGGGCGGAGCAGACATTCTTACAGGAGCACGAATTCGTAACCACGTAAGAAGTACAGCGGCAAGCGAGCGAGTTAGGTTTTGACAAAAAAGTACCTATTTCGGAGAAAGAGAAAGGAACGTGAAAACAAACAGTTTAGTGAAATTCTGCACAAATTCTGAAGGAAATCTGACTGACAGCAGTGTGCGCAGATTGACTGACAGTGACAATGATATCATGCAGGCAGATATGTTAAAGTTAAAGTTGCTACATGTTTAATGAATAAATAACAAACTTTATCCTCGGAGCCCTAACGAGAGAGCGTTTGAAGAAAACTGTGCACTGCGCTATAAAGGACGACCACTCTAGACTAGACTGTACAAATCAAACGTGAAATAGCAACACCTCTTGTTTATTAGGAGACAGACGTTGAAATAGCCCAAATAAATTGTTTGTTTTGATTGTCTTGTAATTGATTCTGTTTAGGTGTTTAGCAAATTTTGCGATATTTTGTAATTTGAAGTTTTTGTGTATGCATATAGATACTTATGTGTATTGTATTTTGTTACATGTTGATGTAGGTATCTAAATTAATATTGCTTTGTGTCAAAACAATGCGTGACCAAAGACTAAACGAGTGCAAAGTTTAAACTGAAGAAATCTGCAAAGAATGTTTGGGATGTGTAGAGTGTGCTTAACTTGCAATGTCAAGATTTATTTAGTTGAAAACATCCAATTCCTAGAATTATACGAAAAACTAGCCCTTACCGAGGTATGTCACAAAGTATTCAAATAGTTATACCTTCTGTATCCTCTCTTTGTTAAATACCTACATGACGTAAAGAAAATACCTTAATCTTAGTAATTAGTAACTACCTACCTATAGTACCTATATAGGAACTATAATGTATACTGATACCATGATAATCAGCGATGGCATTATGACATGCAGTGAAGTTATCAATGCACAAAGCAAAAACAAACAAACAAACAAACAAACATGCTCACAACTGTAATCCCTACGATGGAGATCCTCAGATCCATATATAGACATAAATATTTATAGGTAATTGGTATATATGTTATTATTTATTATATTCTGCTGTAGTATGTTTTATGAATAATATTATTATTCAAAATCATATATAATCCTCTCTATCCAAAGGTTGTCTGGAAGAGATTGCTTTTAAGCGATAATACCGCCCATTGTACCTTTATCATATGTGTTACTGTTTATTTCGTTTGTATCTTAAGGTGTACAATAAAGTATTTTCATTCATTCATTCATTCAGTACCTAGATCTGTGAGGGTATCCCTCAGGAAGGTAGCTAACTACCTCCTCTAAACATGTCAATTTTGGCATATGCCCATGTTTTGCATAGTAGTTTGTATTACATGTGATAGGTTGCAGTTTCAGGGCATGTTAGCTGCACAAATCTCAAGCTCAGCAATCATGCTCTACTGGTCCATATTTGAGCTGGTTCATGAAAATGTTTGATGTAGTCTACGAGGGTATGATAGAACTGACATAGTCGAAAATCGATGGAAGTAATTAAAAAAGCAAAATGAATTCTTAAAAGAAAAAAAGTCCATTGTCCATTGGAACTCCAAATATGCATGTGGCACATGCCTTTAAATGTTTGGTTCTTGGGCATGCTAATTTCCTCATAATGTTTTCCTTCACCGTTTTGAAAATATGTGCACATAAACTGAAAAGTTTATTGGTGCAAAACTGGGTTCAAACCCATGACTTTTAGTTTAAAGTCAGGGTAGAGACCACTAGGGGAACATAGCTATACAATACACAATACTACATCATTTACATCGACGAACGATGTGGCGCGGTGGGCGAAGGTCCGCCTGCGACACAGGAGGTTGCGGGTTTGATTCCCGCCCTGGGACAAATGTTTGTACGATCTGCAAATATTTGTTCCGGGTGTTCTGGGTATTTTCTATGTATAATAAAAAAATATCTATCTATGTAATATATTGTATTAAGTATATCAGTCATCTAGTACCCATAACACAAGCTCTGCTTAGCTTGGGGCTAGATGATGCTGTGTGGATTGTCCAGCATTATTTATTTTATTTATTTATAAGACATTAAATGTCAAAAAACCAAATTCATATAATGGAAAATTGATAAAATGTCCAATAAGCAATTTCATCACCTACATTTTCACTCTTAGGAGTGGGTTTTTTTCATGTAAACGATATGGGACCCATTACTCATTAAAAAAAATAATCATTAAAATTGGTTCACAATTGTCAAAGATATAGCGTAAAATACACACAAAAAAAACATATAGACAAATTGAGAAACTCCTTTTTTGAAGTCGATTGATAATTGTTAGGTCTCACTTGTAGTTACTTGTATTATAATATCTAATAAATAAATAAATAATGCTGGACAATCCACACAGCGTCATCTAGCCCCAAGCTAAGCAGAGCTTGTGTTATGGGTACTAGATGACTGATATAGTTAGGTTCTGTGGTTAGGTTGCAATATTCACAATATGCTTGCAGTCCCAAGTTCTGGGTTTATAGCCTGCAAGTATTCTATCATCAGATCAAAGTCAAAGTCAAAGTCAAAAGTCAAAGTCAATAGGTTTTTATTCATTGAAATCACAAGGATCATATAGAAACGTCAACTTAAAAACTATACGTGAATCTAAAATGTTAAAGTAAATTTACGCCGATTCCTCGCGCGCGACCAAGCATAGAAGAATCAGGCAACAAACTCTGCTTGGTTATTTTTTTGATGATCCTTCATTCAGCTTTAGTGTGGTGCCAATCGAACGTAAATGAACGAGACTCATTTATAGAAAAAAGTACTAGTCAGAGACTTAAATAAAGTCTAAAATGTATCAACCTAAGTTCTTATGACAACACACTATACGTTTTATAATAGTAATGCTTAACCTATTCTTAAAAAATATGATACCACAGATATACAATTCCACAATTAAGCTAACGAAGGAGCGGAGCGACGACATCGGGCCATGCAGTTTTATCGTCAATATAGGCATTTAAGGTGTAATACGCCTTCTTTATTAGATTGTTCTTTATATAAGATTTAAATCTTCGAATAGGCAGCTCGGTTACATTTTCCGGAAGCTTATTATAGAAGCGTACAGAGTTTCCCATAAAAGACCCATTGGACTTTTCTAATCTAAATTTCGGGATGAGTAATTTATTTTTGTTTCTAGTATTAATGTTATGGACATCACCTTTTTTTATAAAACAAGCGCTATTTTTATGCGTGTACATTAAGTTTTCATAAATATACTGTGAAGTTACTGTCATAATGTTTATTTCTCTGAATCGTTCTCTCAGAGAATCACGAGGCTTCATATTATAAATGGCACGTATTGCTCTTTTTTGTAACACAAAAATTGTTTGAATATCTGCTGCCTTCCCCCACAGTAAGATACCAAATGACATGACACTATGAAAGTAGCTGAAATATACTAACCTAGCTGTGGCTTCATCAGTAAGGTGTCTAATTGTTCTAACTGCATATGCAGCAGAACTAAGTCTACCTGCAAGTGCTTCTATTTGCGGACTCCATTGCAATTTTGAATCAATATGGAGTCCTAAAAATATAGTAGAATCTACTAGATCTAGTGTTTCTCCATTTAATTTAATGTCGGTGTCATACTGAATTACATTAGGCAAAGTGAATTTCATACACTTAGTTTTTTTAGCATTCAGTAGAAGATTATTGACGGTAAACCAGTCAAGAACTTTCGATAGAGATAAGTTTACATCGTCGTAATTAGCTTTATATCTATCAACTTTGAATATTATAGAAGTATCATCCGCAAATAGAACTAAATTACATAAGTTTTCTACGAAAAAGGGCAGATCATTAACGTATACCAGAAACAAAAAAGGGCCAAGTATCGAACCCTGCGGCACCCCCATGTCAATAGTAGATCCCAAAGACCTCTCACCACCGACCTCAACCCTTTGAACTCTATTGGATAAGTAAGACTGAACAAGATCCAGTGCTTTATTTCGAATGCCGTAATGATCCTTATAATAACCTTGTTATTTTGCTTACTCCTTCAAATAAAAAATCACTCACAAAAGTATCATCAATTTTTAGTACCTAGAACATAAGGTATGTTTGTATCTACTACCATAATCCAACTTTTTCAGATCAATACAGCAAATCAAGAATGTGTGACAATTTGCTACATTTGCTTCTCGCTGTTGAAGAGGTGCCATGGTTTCTCAGAATTGGCTCAAAAATCTACTTCAAGGCTCCAAAATTTAGAAGAACAGGGTATTCTGGTATGGTTCTTTTTTATACTAAACACTAAAATTAAATAATAGATAGGACCTTACCTTTTCTGCTTTCAAGTTTTTAGACATTTCAATTATTGCTAATCCTAGTGAATTGAGTGTCATTTTTTCATTCCTATTGTCATTTTGTTAGTTTTTCTTGGTCAGCCTGTAGAATGCCCACTTCATAACCTTTTAATTTCATAACTTTTTCCTTTGTAATTTCAGGTGACAGAAGAAGCAATTAGAAACCTGAACCTAGGCACAAACCACAACCTGTCAATAACCAATTTACCTACCTTAACCATCAATGTTAATTCAGGCGAAGAATGTGCCCATGTAACTGTTAAGAAAGAATTTATTGAAGAAAGCGCACTAGATAATGGCCAAGAAGAAAATACTCAAATACCATTAAGTACAACAGATGGAAGTGAGGAATGCACACCAATATATGATAAAATCTTGGATGATTATTTGTCAAAGGTTTTGGGAAATCCTAGATCTGCTAAAATACTGTTACCCATCAAAAAGAATATAAATAAACCCTTACTTGCTTACAGAAAGTCCAACGAACAAGTAGAAACACTACAAAAGCAAACAAAAGAATCATTAGCTTTGGTAGATTCTCAATCTATAACAAATACCAACAAAAATAAATTAAACAATGGGAAAATAGATATAACACTTGATGACCAACCAGAAACAACTAATAAGAAAGATTTACTAATAAAAAAATCAGAGACTGAACCTCGACGAAAACGAGCGGTACGCGAGTGTAATAAAAGCAAACAGCAAATGAAAAAAAGTAAAATAGAAACAAATGAAACACTAGATTCAACGTTCATAGAATCTTCTAAATTTACAAAGAATACTCTGCCTTCCATCAAGGTTGGAACCAACATAACGCTTAAAATAGAACAGAAATTAGAAAGGAGAAAAAAATACGTTAGTCAACTTAGTGATCAGACAGAAGTGACTAAGATAGAAATAAAAGAATCGAAGCCTGCTACCAACGAGAAACGTAAAATATCTAAAGTCAAAGTAGAGGAAGGGAAAATACCCGAAAAAAAATTAGACGCTAGTCAACTTTGTGATCAGACAGAAGCGACTAAGGTCGCAACGGACGACAAAAGTATAATAGACGAAGAAACAGACATCAACACCAATGAAAATCAGAAAAATACTATGGTTTTAGAAACATTACAAAAACTAACAGACTTGATAGCAGAATATAAACCATCGATGTTCGCAGACTACAACATGCAGTGTCAAAAAGTCAGAGATGAGAAAAAGATAGGTGTGAGGAAACGTCTACCGAAAAGGCGATTTCCCTGGTGCAACCGCTCCCGAGCGTTACTCGCCCAGCTTATCCAACTTGCTGGCTCCGAGCAAGCTGGTATAATGCTGCTAGATGAGAAAGTACTACCTCTGTTTCCTAAAGGCTTCGCACGGATGCCGACGCTATTGAGAATGGCAGGATGCAAGTCGTCTGCCACAAAAGCAGTGGAAAAACAAGCACAAAACAAGCAACAAAATGCCCTACTCAAACTTAACGCTAAGAAAATACCACCTACCAACATCTTTAAAGCAGCATCACCTGAACAAACTGAAAGTCTAACTTCTAATTCTATCAAGAATTTACCTGAGGAAAACGGGATGGTGCTGTTACCCTATATAACAAACACATTCTCGCTAAACACTGATATACCTAATTGGAGAATCTAATGAGGAATAAACCATGTAAAAGTTTTTATTACAGAAGCGAGCAATACGTTACATAGGAGGAATGGGCTACATTGAATCTTGTCGAGATACATTTTGAGAATTAAGTGTAATGACAATGACAGGTGGATTCATACTGCAGAATATTCTGCATGTAAGAGACAATATAAAAAAATGACTAGGGACAAGAAGGGATAGGGATGTGCATAATTATAATACTAGATATAGAAACCGCTTTGTTTTGCCGAAAACTAGGTTATCTAAGATATGGACGACCTCTGTGGCGCAGTGGGCGAAGGTCCGCCTGAGTCGCAAAAGGTTGCCGGTTCGATTCCTGTCACGGGGCAAATGTTTGTAAGATCTGCAAATATTAGTCTCGGGTCTGGGTGTTTTTCTATATATAATATGTTGTATTTAACATATTATATATAGAAAGTAGTGCTTAGTTTGGGGCTAGATGATGCTGTGTGAAAAATGTCCAGCATTATTTATTTATTTTGTTTATTTATATCCAAAAGTTATCACTCAAATTATGTATGTAGGGAGGGAAAAATTAAAAACAACCTTGCATTGACGTAAGTACCCTTCTATTTTCTTTTATTTTGCCAATATAACGCTCGAGGGCGATAATTCTCCCTAGATTATTTCCAAATAGTCTTTTCATTTAGGTAGGTAGGTACCTACTTACTTCCTAGATTTAAATAAGTTAATAACGACTACTTAATTACCTACCTCTACTTTGTTTGCCATGGTAGGTAGGTACCTATTTCTTGTCTATAATAATACCCCATTCAATTTATGTTAAGGGTGTGTGAAGAATCTCTAGCCTAGATGCAGAATATAATACATAAAAAAACGGCTTTCCTATTTTGTGGCGATTCAATTGGACACGATAACATCACTAGTGTGCGTAGTGCGAGAGTGGCAAATCCCTAATGCCAACAAGATGTGCTTGTTTGAAAAAATAGGTAATTATTCAATTAACGTGGCCTGTCTTTTGCCCTCTGACTTGATATATAATAAATAAACTCTTGTACGTGTAATTTGGATATATATACGTTTTATTTGCGTCAACGGAACTAATTTCTCATCAGGGGCCAGCCCCTGGGGGGCTAGACAAATACCACTTTCTGTTGACCTTAACGCCTGCGGAAAGATAAAATTGTATGAAAATGACAGTTGCTGCGGAAATGTCACGAGAGATTTCCATACAATTTTATCAATCCGCAGGCGATAACGTCAACAGAAAGTGGTATTTGTCTAGCCCCCCAGATGAGAAATATACCTCACGCTTACTTTTATTTTCACGCTAACGCAAATTTGTCAAGGTAAAACTTGGCAGCTGTCACGTGACATTTCCACAGCTAATGTCATTCCCATACAATGGAAAAACAAGTGGTATTTGTCTAGAACTCTGGTGACGCGATGTTAGTAGAGGGTCCTGAGCACGTGTGGTACCACTTTTGTAGCTACACATTTTCTCGAAACGAGGCCCCACTCTTTTCATTTGGACGAGCTAGCACACCTGCACACCAACACAGTTGCACAATCGGCGCGAGGCGTGAGCCGAGCCGCGAGGAAGGATCGTGTTGGCTCGCACAATGCGCCTCGCACATATCACTCCACTCCATTACCACACCACACAACACGCACAGTGCACATTGTGTTCCCAAGACTACCTCACTCAACTACGTTCAGAAACTGCCTCGCTGCCTCGCCTCAATTGTGGTACCACAGATATGGTACGATCTCGTTTTCAAACAGTGTGCTACCCTTGACTACGTGATGTGAAAACGCACATATCACACACACACACGCACATACGGTCATAGGGAATAAGGGCTTGCGATTTCACATCACGTCGTGGTCCCTACGATCTGTATTGGTGACCCCGACGCGATGAGATAAAGGAAATTTGTCCGCTACGTTGAGAAAATAAAACGTATATCTATCCAACAGTTAATTTATCATACAAGTCACGGGGCAGCCAGACGGGCCTTGTTTATTCTTTCAAACACGCAAGTTGTCAGAAAAGAGATAAAAAGGAACATGTCAATTCTCGCATTAGGGATGGGGGTATTGCACATGCACACGCTAGTGATGTTACCGTTGACAATCGAATCACTAGGTACATATTTACCTGTTGAATGAGCTTCGTGATACTTCAATATTTACAATAACAAGTATTCATACATTAATTATATTACAGTAGGTAGGTAAGTACCTAGTTTACATCTTAATATAAAAATACCCTGTTTAACGTAGAAGTGTAATTTTTAAAATTGAAATTATACGACTAATCTCCACTGTTTTTCGACGATTTTGCTTAGATCTTCAAGATAATTATCAATTTTAAAAAATGATCTCAGACTATCGTTCAATTCTATGAAAAGAATCTACAAGATGCGATTAATTATTTCCTGACCCTAATGCTTTTTACTACTCTCTCCCTGTGGTTCCTCATTCCCTTCTGCATTTTCCTTGCGTTCCTGTATCCGTTCATCTCGACCGCCTTCCATGGCCGCTCTGATAACTCCTGACAGAGGAGCTTCCACGCATAGCCATAATGCCGTGGCACACATGTAGGTCAGGAAAATAGTTCCAGCCAGGATCATCATCTGTAAATTAAAAGAAACGTTTATATCTTAGTATAAATTTGTACAAAAAAGAAAACAGAACATGTTTAAAAAAGAACAGAGCCTGTGTACTGACGTGTAGCGATAAAACTTTTCATAAAAAAGTCAAAGGCACAATGCATATTTTTAACTTTGTTTATGAGATCTGTGGTACGGTTTCTTGATTTAAAAAGAAACGTCACTAACATTTGGTACGCTGTTTAACATTACATGCAGCGCCCCCATCATCTTAAACCGGTTGGAGCTACAGCCCCACATATAGACATAAGTACCTACCCTACATACACAGGTACTTACACTCAGAAATACAAAGTCATACGTGACATGTGTATGAAAGGAGCGTTTAGCATGACGATGAGGCAAGTCTACTTTCTTTATCTAAGTTTCGGTTTGGGTTATCGCCCAAAAAGCCTCAACACAGTCCCGATTCGTATCGCTACTACTAGCGTGATACAATAAATTGTACATCATTGTTACCGTCGGGATGCAGATCAAAACGAAGTACTTAGCGATTCACTCTTTCATTTTAGAATCGATACAATAATTGTATAATTACTGCATCGCTTTCTTTTTGCACTTTGCAAATCGATCATGCCATGATGCAGAACTGTATCATGGCGTGATCGCTCTTATTTGCTCTTATCCACAGACTAGGTTAGGCATATCTACTTTTTTGACAAGCGGTGAAGAGGTGCTTGGTTACGGTTTGAAAGAATAATAGATTAAGTTATTGCATATATATTATCTGTTACCTACTTGATGTGTGAATAATAAACTCATGTCTTGTAGCCTTCGTGTAATGTGGATGAACGTTTTGTTTGCTCAATGTAGGAGACAAATTTCTCCTCAAATGAAATAAAAAAGGTAACAGCTCGTTTCAAAGTGATCCTTGTGATTTTAATGAATAAATGAATGATGACTATGGAATTGAATTAAAAAAAAACATCCTCAGACTAATACTCAGTGCACAGATCTTACAGTATACCAAGTATGAATGAATGAATGAATGATATTTATTTGCAAGAGTATATATACATTAGTACATTAGTATTATTACCTATGTATAATCAGCTTCTCGATATTCGATTGCATATAGGTACATAAGTACATATAGGTACATAAGTAGGTGGATACCTAAGTAAGGAGTAGTCAGAGGTTCATACAAAATACCGTACCACGAAATAGTCGCTGATGTGAACGGGCGTCCTCATGGAGCCCACCAGCCCGCGCTGGAACAAGGTATGCAGCAGGAAGGCGCTGTAGGAGACGCGACCCATCCAGGTGAATCCCCGCCATTCAAACACTGCTCTGTATACCGCTGGAAGGAAATCAGTTTAAATTTGTGTGAAAATGTTCAGCATAATAGTATTATCCAATAATGACGTATTTCACAAATCCCTTCAAAGGGGATTTCTGGACAAGAATTCCAAAAATCCCCTGATCCATTTATTTACACCGTATTTTTTAAAATCTAACACAGATAATTAAAAAGGTAATCACATGCGCAAAATAAGATTACTAAAGGAACAGTCCCTACAGCATTAAAAAAAATATTGCGGATAACGTACATTCCCTATTTTAAAATACTGGATTAATTTAGTAAACTAGTTAAATTAAGTTTTGAAAACGTTGTATTTTTTATTCCTTATTTATGTGTGCACTTAGTTATATAATTTATGGACCTATGTAGTCTGAAATAAAGAGTTAATACTGAATAATAATATCTGCAATTCATATCCCACAACTGGGCAAAGGTCTCTCCCGATTCTTTCCAAACTCCGCGGTCTCTGGCTACTTCGTTCCAGTCTATAAGGAATTGCTCTAGTCCATCCCGCCATCTCCGTTTTCAGCTTGATTTTTTCACAGAATATAACAATGGTCACAGAGTATTTCAGGGAATGCCAATAAATGCCCCAGACGTAGATGACCGACGGTAACTGCTTGGTAACTCTAGTGGGCCGTTGGTACATTGTCCTGTTCGTTGATGGATTGCCCGTCTGTATTAATTTTGTATAATTAGTCTTAGGCTACATTTTTGGCGCAGTGGGCGAAGGCCTGAGATGCAGAAGGTTGCGGGTTCGCTTCTCGCCGCGGGACAAATGTTTGTATGATCTACAAATATTTGTCTCGGGGTCTGGCTGTTTTCTATGTAGAATATGTACGTATATAATTATAAAGTAGTAATATCAGTCATGTAGGTAGTTCCCATAACACAAGCTTTGCTTACTTTGGGGCTAGATGATGCTGTGTTGAAAATGTCCAGCATTATTAAAATATTATTATTATTTTTACCTCAGAAAAATAAATAAGACAGGTAAATCTAAGATTTTAAAAAAATAGCTTAGCTCCAGAGGGGTCACCAGTAAGTGACCCCATTTAACCAAATTTCATTCAAACAGTGTCAGTGTCCTTTCCCTTGGAATTATTATCTTATTATTATCTAGTTACTTAAGTCCCTGTCTCATTTAATTTTCAGCCATTTCTGTCATACTTCTGGGCAAAAGCTTACCTTCCACTCTACTCTACTCTTCATGATTTAACGCCACAGCCCACAATCTCAAATGCGCATCCTACCATCTTATCCTAGTCATATCAATAATCGTCCAATGTATAAATAAATATCATTCATTCATTCCTTCATTCATTCATTCATTCTGCTCTATTTGGGTTATGAATAAATATACGACCAACCAGAGACATACATTTCGTTGTCTGACCCCAGATTAGGAATCTCTGTATCGTGGGTATCATAAACTACGAGTACCGTGATACCACAACACCCAGACCCGGAAGAAATATCTGCAGAATATGTAAACATTTGCCCCGCAGCGGGAATCGAACTCGCACCTCTTGCACGGCAGCTACTCGCCCGCTACGCTATCAAGTTCGTTAAAAAAGATGACTTACTCTAAAAACCATAGTGAACTTGACTATTCATATTGTAAACACGGGAAATTTCACGTACCGCACTATCAGTGAAGGCACCGACTAAGTTTCGACTCATTCCGAGAGTCTTCATCAGGGTGAGTGACCGCGATTTTCTCCCTCCGCGTCGCGTCGTGCACTACACGCATTCACTATATTCCCGTGTTTACAATATGAATAGATGACTTACTCTCAAACTTGAAGATGGTGCCGATGATCAAGGAGACGACCAGAGTCTGGAAGATTGGTTTGTAGAAGATTGCGTAGAGGATCTTGAGAGCAATGTGCGGATGCCCTCCATCTATATAGAACAGACCTCCGGATAGGATGACCGCCACTCCTGCTGGGAAGAGACCCCAGAACGCCCAGCGGTGCTTCTGGAAATTAATAAAAATGCAGTTACTCACTCGCAAGTTATCATAAATGATAATCTATACTTACCTACATAATTCTACTAATATTATAAAGGTGAAAGTTTGTGAGGATGTTTGTTCCTCTTTCACGCAAAAACTACTGAACGGATTTTGATAAAACTTTACAGTTATATAGCTTATACATCAGAATAACACATAGGTTACTTTTTATCCGGGTACCGCGCGGGCGGAGCCGTGGACAGAAGCTAGTTTTTTATATCTAATAAACTCCGAAACTACTCATCCGATTTCAAAAATTATTTCACCAATATTTACTGTGGACTTTGAGGGTATATATATATTCCCGTATAGAGGTCGGAGGAGTCCTGAGGTCGTAAGAATTATACCTTTTTAGAATGATCAAGTACCTTGAAGTTCTGGAAGTCCTTCCTCTGCTTCTGCCAGTAGTAAGTGAGGAAACCTCCAGCTAAGCCCAGGGTGTAAGTGGACAGGTTGGTATGCCCACGGATGTAAAGGAGACGGAAAGTGTTGTCAGTTGCGTACAGGTTCCGATATGATCTGCGAAGATAATAAATTGAAATTGACTATTGTACTAGACATTATTCAGAAATAACAAGTCCACATGAGTACCTACCTAATTTGTTGTATTTTGTATGTGTCTGTCTGAAGTTCAAATAAAGTCTTTTATCTATCTATCTACCTAAGGCTAAAAGTGGAAATCAGAAAATTTATTTGCATGAATAAGTATAAGTCAGCTAATACATATATATGTTAAAAAATTTATAGGCACTTCTTCTACTATCCAAATGGTGTGCAAATGTCAATAGGTAGATTGAGAATAAATTTAATTCCTACTTCCTACTAACTACTAATATTATAAACGTGAAAGTTTGTGAGGATGGATGATTGTTACTCTTTCACGCAAAAGCTACTGAACAGATTTTAATGAAATTTTGCAGTACTATAGCTTATACATCAGAATAAAACATAGGCTACTTTTTATTCGGGTACCACGCGGACGAAACCGCGAGCAGAAGATAGTACAAGAATAATTATAAAACTTATGCCCTAACGTTTGAATTAAAAATGTCAATAACTATTACCTACCTACCGTATACCATTTAATCTAATAAAATTCAATATTGGTCATAATATCAAAATAGGAAATCCGATGTCTTTGTCTATTCCTCTGGTTAATAGGCGTGAATTTATGTATAAGTATGTCAGCGTCGAGGCGTCGTCTTCACCTTTCCACTAAAACCTCTGAGGGTCGAATTTCAGAAAACTTTTCTCATCGTATCCCTACACCTCAAAAGAGTTGTACCTTCCAAATGTTAGGTCATTAGGATTTATAATTTAGGCTGTGCGTTGATAATCGGGTAGCTAATGCAGTGGTTTTATATATTTAAATGGTAGGTACGTATGGAAACCATTGCAAGAAATTGGTGAGTGAACCTCAATCGTCATGACATTCTGAGGGAGATCGATATCCAGCAGTGGACTTCTACGGGCTATTGATCACAATGAGATCACAAAAGTGTGAATCGGGGGACAGCGGGAAAATTAATTCCCCTTGTCCCCCGATTGGCCGAAGATCGGGGGCCAACGGGAATAACCCGAAACAAATTAATTTTGAGAAACTTTTAAAACACCCGACGAGTTTCCATCATCTATTGCAGGGTGATTGTACTTCTTAGTGATTTATGGCGATAAAACTTATCTAAGTTACATCCTTGAAGACTTACAGATCGATTGAAAAAACCGCATTTCAAGCCGTTTTGGAAATAAATGGTAACAGACAAACAACCTCTCCTATAACCCTTATAAGTCCTATATCCTATAACGCATATAAGGAGCTCCTTACGTCACTTGTAATAAGCCTTGAAAAACTTACTCCGGCGTCTGTATAACCACGGCATTCAGGTCCTGGAAGTATGTGTGCGCGGCAGACGTTACCAGAGCGATTATGAACATTCCCACCAACCAGATCACCTGAGTCTTCGGTCTTCGTGCTAGCACGCAGACGAGCAAACCCAGGCAGAACAGCTGAGTGTCAGCTGCAAGATACCTTTACAAAAATGACAAAAATGAGGCTGTAAAATCGAAATTCCAATCGGGAGACATAGTTATGAACTCAATGACATTGTAACAAGCCAATATTGAGTTGAGTTGCGTGTAACCACACAGTACTCGCCGGTCCGTGATCGAGCGCGGACGTCGGCGGTGCCCATGATATAAGGAGCTTCTAAAAAGCCTCGAAACAGAAAGTATTAGAATAACCGTTTATTTGGTACAAACAATGAAAAGATAATGGATTTACATAGGCCGACAACAATAACAACAAAATTGTTCGGCTCATGTTTAATAAGATATGACTGTACAAAATTTCCATATTCGAATTCATTGAAGTTTATAGTATTCTGAGAAATAAATTACTAGTTTCTACCCACGGCTTCGTCCGCATGGTACGCGGATAAAAAGTAGTATTCTTATGTATAAGCTATATTACTGTAAAGTTTCATCAAACTCCGTTCAGTAGTTTTTCCGTGAAAGAGTAATAAACATCCATCCTCACAAACTTTCACGTTTATAATATTAATAAGATTTGTATTGGTATTAAATGGCTTACCAAGTCTGCGGCGCGCAGAGTGCGTCGTCATACACGTAGTTGTTGATGTAGAGGATGTGTGCCCACCAGTATTGCCTGCAGCCGTCTGCCTCACTGGTCACCACGAGGTCCCAGACGGGTCCGGAGCCCAGGTAACGCATTAGCGTGCAAATCGTGGCCAGAATTAGAGCGTAGGTTGGGGTCAGCCTGAGGAAAATTATTTACGGGTAAGTCATTGATAAATATAATTTATTAGACATCAAAGCCTGAATTCATAGTCGGGGGTCGAACAGTCCCCTTTCGCACTTTAATTTTTACTTAGCACCTAAACAGTCCCCTAGGGGAGCCCCTATTTTACTATGAGTTCGGGCCTAAATGTCAGAAAACCTACTTAAAATAACGGGAAATTGATAAAAAATCAATATGAAATTTCGTCAATCATTTTTTCACTCAAATTTGAGGAGTTCCCTCAATTCCTCATGGATCCTCCATGAATCATCAGAACTTGATTTTGACGGGACCAATCTGAAAGTATATCCTTCCAAATAAAAAAGGAATTTTGTAAATCAGTTTATAAATGACGGAGTTCTGAGGTAATACAAATAAAAATAACCTCCTCCTCTCTTAAGTCAGTGTATAATAATTATAATCCATTTATTGTTGGTTTTTTAACCACTCAGATGTTCGAACATTATCTTGGACGATACTCGTACATTTCAGTGCTGATGAAATTTAGTGTCTGGTACTTTTGGTGTAAATTTTCATTTACTTCTAGTAGGAACATAACTGCTGAGTTATTGCTATGAACATTGCACATACGACTTATTGCTTAGATGAAGGAATAACAGTGTGTTTGGATCAGTGCTAAAAAAACTGCTAAGATTACTATGAGCACTGCTGGTATGCCATGAACAATGCTACGAATGCTATGAACATTGTGGCCCGTGCTATGAACACTGCTACGAGGCCTACGAGCACTGCTTGTGTGCTATGAACATTGCTATGAGCGCTATAAACACTACTACAAGTGATTTGAACATTGCTACGATTGCTACGAGATTGCTGGTATGCTACGAACATTGCTACGAGCGCTTTAAACACTACTATTAGTGCCATGTACATTGGAACGAGTACTAGGAGCACTGCTAGTATGCTATGAACATTATTACTACGAGCGCTTTAAACACTACTACGAGTAATTTGAACATCGCTACGGTTGCTACGAGATTGCTGGTATGCTATGAACATTGCTAAGAGCGCTTTAAACACTACTATTAGTGCTATGTACATTGGAACGAGTACTACGAGCGCTGCTAGTATGCTATGAACATTATTACTACGAGCGCTTTAAACACTACTACGAGTAATTTGAACATCGCTACGGTTGCTACGAGATTGCTGGTATGCTATGAACATTGCTACGAGCGCTTTAAACACTACTATTAGTGCTATGTACATTGGAACGAGTACTACTAGCACTGCTAGTATGCCATGAACATTATTTTTACGAGCGCTTTAAATACTACTACGAGTGATTTGAACATCGCTACGATTGTTACGTGATTGCTGGTATGCTATGAACATTGTAACGAAAGCTACGAGTGCTATGATACCGAATGAGGGGAAAGAATCATCACCGTAATTAACCTCCGGTAGATGATCCTTACATAACTACACCCAATTACTTACTCAGGTGCCGCGGAAGTAATCCGTGACGGGGGGGGGGGGGGGGGGGGGGGGCAAATTTCTTTGGTCACACCTTCAATCTCCAGCCTTAACTTGGTAGGCGGGACCTATTTGATTTTAGGGGGGGCATTTGGCCCCTCTGCCCCCCACTTCCGCGGTCGCTGTACTTACTAGAATGGCACCACACCATTATTTGCTTTCATCAACTGAGAATGAATTGCGCTAAATTATTTAGCAAGAAAAGATACTAAGGTGACCTCGGATGCGCGGCGGGCGAGTAGTCTGCTGTGATGCAAAGGTGTGGATTCGGTTCCCGCTGCGGGATAAATGTTTGCATGTTCTGTTTGGTCTGGGTCTGGGTGTTGTGGTATCACTGTACTCGTATTTCCTGATACTAGCGACACAGGGAATCCTAATGTGGTGTCAGGCAGGACTATTCAATACATTTATTGCTTTCACATGGTAGGTACATAGTTTATAGGTAGGTATCTCATATGAATCCTATCTAAGGGTATATGGGACAGGTGTAGGTAGACTAGGTAGGTATGTATGTGACTGTTAGACGTTTATTATAATTAGGGTTATTCCACAAATCCCCCCTGAAATCCCCCTTAAGGGGGAAAACTGGAACCGAAAAAAGCTTATTCCACTTTTTTCCCTTAAAAATCCACCTTAGGGGGGAAAAGACGTATTATTGTTTGTTATTATTAGATATAAAAGACTAGTATCTGCCCACGGCTTGGCCCGCGTGGTACCCGTATAAAAAGTAGTGTTATTCTGATGTATAAACTATATTACTGTAAAGTTTCATCAAAATGCGATCAGTAGTTTTTGCGTGAACGAGTAACAAACATCCATCCTCACAAACTTTCACATTTATAATAGTAGTAGGATGTAGAATATAGGTACCTTAGCCATCTTAGCAGCATACCCTTCGGCCATTGGAGCAAACTAACAGTATGCTTCTCTGCATGAAGCTGGAAGTTATACGCCATGAGGAAGGCAGACATCACGAAGAATGTGTGCGTCACCAGACTGCCGTTGAACAGGATCTGCTTGAAGGGATCTTCGTACGACTGAGAAATGGAAGATGATCATAAGAGAATAGGGATTATCGTCACTAAAAATCGTGAAAACTAACCTACCGTTTTGGGAAACAGACTTGAAGTTTTATGATTCCAAAAATTAGTGCGAGTTAAATGTATTGACGATCTCTGTAGGGCAGTGTGCGAATATTGACGTCGATTCTCTAATCTACTACACCCACTAAACTTAATTTAAGCTCTAATTTATAGATAGTGCTCGCAAGAAAGAGGTGGCAATAATTTGACTCCTGTCAAATTACTTTACATGTCGCTCTTTTTTGTGTTTATAGTCAGCATAGTTTGAAATCACGACTAAACTTGCATGATAAACATATCTTAAAATTGAAATTATCGCCATTTTAGAATATTATTACGACTGTAGCACGTACTTTCCTATTCTGTTAAAAGAGTGTCATCGTTAATGATTATGTACTTATGTATAAAAAATAAAGATTTTGATTACCGTTTTAATTATCTGATCTGATTTTAATTACGCTGTAAATAAATGGATCAGGGGTTTTTTGGCACTCTTATCCAGAAATCCCCTTTGAGTACCGGAAGGGGATTATCGCAGGGGATTTGTGGAATAAGCCCTTCTGCTGAAGTTTCGTTGACCGTTTAGAGGTCCTTCCTCATGAGCACCGACCGCGACCACGCTCGACAGTCGTGAGACCGGAACACAGCAGGAGAATAGTAAAGTACATGGTATAGTCGTAATACTATTCTAAACTTAAATCTGACAAAGACAGCACTAAAATTGATGCTATCTCTTTCTTTTATTACTGTTTGTAAAAAAGAGCGACAGATAAAAATAACTTTAATTGGTATACAAGAATATCGACGCCACTGTAAAACAGATTAACACATGAAAGCCGCGTAACACTGTTCATAGGCTACAGGAAAGTACAGAAATAAGATCGGTTGATACAATATCCTGATTCCTGACTGCATCATGTATAATCTACGTACCGTTTCAATGTAGTATGGATTGGCCACGTAGGAATATGCCATTATGAGAACAGTGTGTGAGAAGAGAACGCAAAACATCGTCATTGTTCTGGAAATGAAATGATTAATTAACACCAGGTGAATTGACAATACTAAGTACAATACTTAGGCCCAAATTCATAGTCAAATAGGGGCTCCCCTAGGGGACTGTTCAGGCGCTAAGTAAAAAATCAAGAGTAAATGCACCCAGCCATAAGGCGAATGCTGAATGATGTATATTGGGGGACTGTTCAACCCCCGACTATGAATTCAGCCTTTAATGGTGCACGCCAGCCGGCTGCGATGCAGGTGCGGTTCCTGTTACTACATAATTTTTAGACGTTCTGTGAATTTTTGTTCTGGGTCTGGGTGTTGTATACCACGGTACTCGTTGTTCCTTATATCCAGACACATGGGAGACTATGTCTGTTGGGTGTTCATTATTTATTACTAGCTTCTGCCCACGGCTTCGCCCGCGTGGTACCCGGTTAAAATGTAGCCTATATACTATTCTGATGTATAAGGTATATTACTGTAAAGTTTTATCAAAATCCGTTCAGTAGTTTTAGCGTGAAAGAGTAACAAACATCCTCACAAACTTTCACATTTATAATATTAGTAGGATAAGTATCGTGAATCATTTCGCTAGTTTGCTTTAACTGCTTTGGAAGGTGCATTTATGTGTTTGGGATGAGGTTGCTTGCTTTTTTGTTTGCTTTCCTAAAATGCGGTTTTGTCGAAGCGTTTTGTATGACTTTATAAACGACGTGCAATGAAGCGCTGTTTTAGATGAAATAGAACTAGTTAGGTAACTACGAGTATGTCTCTTTTTTATTCTTTATTCTTTATTGTACACACAAATAAACACTTACAATGTGCAGAATTAAATGACATGTATAAAGGCGAGCTTGACCCTAAAAAGAGTATTGTACTAAAAGACTTTTATCCTATTATACCATAATAGGATAAAAGTCTTTGTACAAGTAAATTCTTTGAAATCTCCCGATTCGTATTTTTCATCATCTATGCGGCGCTTATGGGCATAAAACCTACCTTGAAGTTGATCGAAACTATGCAAAAACTGCATTACAGATAGGTAAGTGGTGCTGGAGAATAATGATATCAGACAATCAGACAAACAAACAAGCTTTCTTATGGTGTCGTGAGTAAACAAAATGATAAAAATGAGACCTAAGATGGTATTTAAAAAAATTGTGACCTACCTCATCCCATGAAACAGTTTCAGTCTTTCTAATCTCGGCTCTCTCTCTGTATTTACAGGTGCCACTAGTCTTGCCCAGTTGCGTCGTATGGAAAATGCCATTAGATAGGGATTTCCTGAAAGTATGTTGAAAAAATGGTCATGTTTTGGTTCAGCTGATTTTTAGATCGATGTTTACATACCTAATCTTTGACAGTTACAAGACATGATACAAGACTTGCCATCAAAGTTCTTAACAAAATAAGAAATTACCTGTCTTTTCATCTTTCCTGAAAAAATGGTTATCGTAGAAGCTTCCGATCACGTTGAGCATAATTAAAACTAAATAAACCACAGCCACAGTTATATCACTCTCATCTATGACGGTTCTATCGCTTTCTCTCTTACAATATTTAAGATTAGCCAGTTTTCCCTCTATTTGATACTCCTTCCAGAGAGTTTCATTTATGCATGCTTCAAGGGTGTCATCTAGGTCCATTGTTTTATTTCCTTTATGTAAAAAATGCTTGCATTTGCTGGTAACGCATACGCCACGGTGTATTTGCGTGTGGTTGAAATGTTTGATTGTGTGTTCTGAGTACTCCTGAAAACAGAGAAAATAAGGCTATACTTCGTTTTCAGTTTGCTTCTTTTGATAATAAGGTTTTATGAGTTTGACATTATAGTCTGTTTTTAATTTTTTATCATGGAGGCCATAATTCTCACATTCATTGATAAATATCGAACGTGCAAGACATACCTAATTACTCGTAGCTCAATTAGTCAATGGTAGGAATATGATGATGCTATTGGACAGTAGCAAGTATTAAAATTCAAAGTCAGTAGGTACCTATTTAATTCTTTGAAATAAGAAGAATCATTTAGATATATTTAGGTGCTTCTCGCACCTTGGCAGGCAGCAAACTCGGATAGGTTTTTTTTGATGATTCTTATTTAGAGTTTAGTGTGGAGCCAATAAGATAACTTAAGGAAGTAAATTACTTAGTAAGATACTACTGCGGTAATTACCAGTTGTCTATTAATGGTAATTGTGAAGTTGAACCCGTTATCAATAAATTATGCGAGTTTACAAAGTCTAGGTCTTCGTCTAGGTCGTCATTAAAACTTGTATTGTACTGTCATATAATTATTATACGGTTTATGGCTAGAACTCTACTTTGTATGGAGGCTTGAGAAACGTTTAGATTATCTTTTGTTTAAAACTTCCAGATTCATTGAAAATTTATAAATTATAATTTTATCCCAAAAACTATCGCGAACTTGACTATTCAGTGCACGACGCGACGCGGAGGGAGAAAGTCACGATCACTCACCCTGATGAAGACTCTCGGAATGAGTCGAAACTTAGTCGGTGCCTTCACCGATAGTACAGTACGTGGAAATTTTTACGATTATAAATTATGGTATAATATTTACTATATTTATTAATAGTATCATTAATTATATTATACTTTATTATGCAAATGGGGCATTATGAAATAAAAGCAATTGTAGGTGGATTTTATAGCCATTCGGTAGGTAACCGAACGGCTATAAAATCCACCTACTTATCAATTTAAAGGTGTTCTGGAAGAGATTTATTCTCAAAGATTAGACTAATTGCGTTCAGATTTTGTTCAGATTTTGTTCGATGCAGTATAAAGTATTATTTCCAGACATGAATTAGCCGACTTCAAAGAATAACGACTTTAAGATTCTCATTTCTATATTTTTAAATATTATTTAGGGGAGGGGGGTTAGTTATGTAGTTTTCACCGTACCGTATGTCTTTTACCAAATTAAAGTCTTTTTGACTTGAAATATTAACAGTCCATCAATTGGACTTTACTTATATATATCCCATAGGGGCTAGATGATGATGTGTCAAACTGACCAGTATTATTTATTTGTAAATATCAGATAGTACCTACTTATTTTTATTATTATAATTTCTGTCTCTTTTGTACTTTATCACAACATCATCTAACCACTAATTACAAAGCTACACAACTTAATTGTTTGTGTGCTCGTGATTCTAGGAACAACTGCGTGGTATTTCCACATTCTGTTCGTACAACTGCTCAGCATGGTCTTAGTTCGTAATTATGTCGCCATGTAGGTATTCAAATGGACATTTCCATCATAATTAGAAGGTACAAACAACATAACAATCTGGTTAATTATCAGCAACACTGGTTTTTCCAACCATTTCGGGATTTTTCAGGCACTTCTGCTGGTAGTCGTTACTAGGTTGCTTTTCAACTGATTAAAATTTAAAATGCAAAGCAAATCAAACTATAAATAGAAGTAGTACAGCGAAACGTCGGCGGGAGAATAGAAAAGTATGTGATATAGTCGTAACAATATCCTAAAAAAGGTAGGTAATAAAAGTTCATTTTTCACGAAATCCCGTTAAAGATGTCAGCCAAAACCAGCCAAATGGCTATAGGAAACCGAAAATCATTAAGCCACGCTTAGCAAAGTCTAAAACTTCTATAACTTGTAAATGTGAAAGTATATGTCTAGAAGTATCTTATTTGTAGGATATTGGACGTTGATAAGTTCTAAAGAATTGTAGCCCGCCTACCGCCAATCTCAAAAAATTGGTTCGCTTGTAGAAAAAGCTGATTTAAATCCGTATGTTGTCACCTTTTATAAACAATTATAGCGCGATGCCGTAGTCGTTCACCTATTTACTCTATCCAACCCAGCCTATCAGTTGGACCATGCCGCGTGAGTGACAGTGACATTAGGTCGGCGCCAACGCCTAGCGCCCTCACGCGGAAGAAAAGGGAAGTGCGGCGTCCCGCGCGTTACGAGTGATTTTCCAGAAGGCTATCTAAATAGTTGGTTTGGATTTCGGTGTGTGAACTTTTATAGCGTGGCATAGATAGTAATAACACAACAAATTTAAACGTTTTAAAAAACTATATTATACTGTGTACCTACCCATCTGAGTGTTATTATATGATTCATAAATACCCTGAACAGCCAGCCGGGCAACATTAAACAATGCGATAAAAAGTTAAAAAATTAATAAATTCTCGGCGAAGTGTAATTTGGCAGCTTGATTAAAGTTCGAGCCTTAGTAGGCATAGTCAAGTTACCAATCAACCAAATCTTAGCGCTAAACAGAAACAACTTTCGCACTATATTTAGACCTTGACTGGACACTGTCGCCTTAACAAGCACATGTTCAAATTAAGGCTGTGAGACACACAAACCTGCAGACTCTGCATTGCGGCGGACGAATCGCCTCTTCATCTGTTAGGAGAGTGTGGACCACTGATACATAAGCGTAGCCTTCATCTGGGTAAACATATTCTCAACCCAGATGAACTAAAACTCATCACGCCCAAAACGATCCTGCAGTTTCTAACAGTTGCAGGGCTGAGCGGTGGAATTTGAACGCCCCTTGAGGAGTGAAAAAAAGCAAGTGGCAATCACAATAGGCCTGTGACGGCCGCAGTGATACTAAAGCCACAAAATATGACGGCCGCAGTGATATTAATAAAAATAAAATAGTCAAGTTGCTATAGACAGGTAACGTTATAGTTAAATCCAGACTCCTCTGAAGTTACATTATAAAGGTACATTGCTAGGTCTATAATTGGATTGGAATGGGACATTAAACTTACTAAGATTGTACAGCAAACAGTTCCTCATTGGTTATCTGGTATGAAAATTGGTCTGTTATTGAGTTTGCTATAAATGAGTTCACTTTGTTCGATGGACATCACACTATAGGTGAATAATGGATAATAAAAAAAACAAGCAGAGTATGTTGCCTGATTCTTCTAGACTTATTCGCACGCAATAAATCAGCGTGAATTCAATCTAAAATTATAAATTCACGTAGCTTTTAAGCTGACGTTGCTATATGATTCTTATGATTGCAATGAGTAAAAATCTATTTATTTACTCTGACTTATGTATGAAGAAAAACGACGCAGATTTCCTTTTATCGACGGTTTATGGTGGATGGCTATGGTTGCTGGTGAAATAATAGGGTCATGAAACTTTCAACTCGACCTCGGTTGCGTCGCGGCCGAGCCGACTTACAAGTTCCCACACTGGGTACACTCTTAGTTCCTATATATCTACGATACAGGGAATCCTAGTGTTGGGACAGGACTATGTATGCGACTAAGTATGTTGTGGAAAAAAAGCTCCACGGCTTGCATTAGTAGATACAAATCTAGTTCCCTGACAATGGTTTTACTAATTTAGACAATTCACATTGGCAAAACCTCCCTCCGGACATGATGTGACGAGATACAGGCACATAATTAGATAAGTAACATAGGTATATATGTATATACTAGCCGATGGTTTTACTCGCGTAGGTTAGGATAGGTGCATCAAAAATAATTGCATGCCTTGTACTCCTAAGGGTTTTTTTAATACCCAAACTAAGTTTAATCCTAAACCATAAGCTTCTAGGACTTATAATTTAGGCTGTGTGTTGATCCGCCAGTTAGTAACTGAACAGTTTTATATATATTGAGGACTCAGTAATAGGTTAGAATTATTATTGTAGTAGGTTAAATGCATTAAGGGAAATTAAAATAGATGTTAAAAGTAGAGGTAGGCCAAAAAAAGAACGATGGGTTGTGTGAAGACTGACATGGTTAAGGAGTGAGTACTGAGATGACGGCTGATAGAGGACAGTGGAAGAAGATAACATGTTGTGCCGACCCCACGTAATATGGGATAAAGACAAGAAGATGATATCTACCCGTATGATCCTCATCAGCTCGGAATCACCATATAGGTCCACGTCCACCACGCAGTACGTTCCCCCTGGCTCCAGGAGGCAGGAGTCGAAGTCATCCAATTCGAACAGTGGAGGCATCTTGTTGTATTCGCTCACTGAAAGTGGGATAAACAAAGATTGTCTGGTAGAGATTACTAATTAGCGATAGACCATCCATTGTACAGCATTGTCAAAGTTTGCAGTTACTGAGCTAAAAACAGAATTTACAAATAAAAAGTATATTAAGTGATAATATTATCAGTCATGTAGTTCCCATAACACATGCTCAGCTTACTTTGGGGCTAGATGATGCTGTGTGAAAAATTACCAGCATTATTTTTATTATTAATGATATTTTTTACTATTAATTAGATCGTTTGCAACGGTCTTTAGATAGCTAGTAGCTGTTTAATCTGTATTTTTTGTATTTATAATATAATATTTTTCACTTCTCATGCTTTAAAAGTGTGTAATTTTAGCTAAGCATAGGCAGACTAAAGTGTTAAGTAAATTGAACGCCTAGGGACTAAAGTATTTTTTTTTAAAGGCCCTTATTATCAACAGACTAAAAAATCATGTAATACTCGGATTTTCGACGTGAAATTTTCTAAATCATTTCTTAGTTAGTAATTTTAACGCATACATCCAGTATGCTTTAAGTGCGTTTTTCAACAAGAAGAAATTTGTAAGGTGTAAAGTTTTGCCGCGAAATCTCTAGAACTTTTACTGTAATACATAGTTATTTTATTTTTTCGCAATCGAGGTGGAAACTCAGGACTAAAATCCATTCATACTCGGTTCTATAGCCTATAAACACCACGTATGAAATGACTCGTTTGACGTCTCTTGTTGAACAATCTACTATTTTTAGTTTATACTCAATACATTCATTGCTTTCACATGGTAGGTAAATAGATGATGTTTAAAGGTAGATATCTCACATAAACTCTGTCTAAGGGAAGGCAACGGATAAGTAGGCAGGCCGA
Organism: Perizoma flavofasciatum; assembly: GCA_958496245.1. Lineage (NCBI taxonomy): Eukaryota > Metazoa > Arthropoda > Insecta > Lepidoptera > Geometridae > Perizoma > Perizoma flavofasciatum. The sequence continues at coordinate 11,146,594 of OY292437.1, forward strand.
AGTTTTTTGCAAACAAAAACTAGTAGGTACGATAAAATAAAATTAAGGTAGACAAAGTATCAAGGTATCTTTGGGATAAAATAACTAAGTAGGTTTAGTCATTTTTCTTTTGTTATAAATTTCATTAGTCAAAATAGGTACTTACTTACTTTTTAATTATTTTTATTGTTTTTAAGAAGGTTTCATAGCTTCCTAGTCTAAATAATGTCATAGTAGCATTTCGCAATTATTAATTTATTGCACATATAAATTATTTTCTATATATCTATCTAAACCATTTGTTCTGCTATAATTCGAGCCCGTTTGTATTCGCCGTAAGAGATTGTTTGACTGTATTCATTATTATCTCCGAAACGGCGGATACTGATGTGATTTTTTACAATTGATTTATATATCTACACGGATAGGTTTTGAGATAGGTTTTATTGCCACAAGTCACTGCAGTCGATGATTTACAAAAGTCGAATAGCTTCAACGTCCTTATAATTATAGGACATATACAAAGGCGAGCTTAACCCTAACAAGAGTTTTCTTCCAGCAAACCTTTGATGATACGGACGCTGATAAAAAGCGGTGGGTTCGTGTACATAAACGGATAAATTTTAATAATAGTACTAATTATAACGTGCTATCCTATCCTATCTTACTAATATTATAAAAGCGAAAGTTTGTGAGGATGGATGTTTGTTACTCTTTCACGCAAAAACTACTGAACGGATTTTGATTAAACTTTACAGTAATATAGTTTATACAGAATAACACATAGGCTACTTTTTATCCGGGTGCTTTACGGGCGAAGCCGTGGGCAGAAGCTAGTTATACATAAACACATTAATTTACATACCCACAATACACTTGATGGTAACCCCAAGATAAGCTAGCTGCATTGTTGTGTGTAAGATGAAAGATACTCGTAAAACGGCCTAGCTTCACGTTAAGATCACGCAAAAATTACACAGACACAATTAAGCACGTCATGCCTATTTACACAAATTAATCTTGAACTTGAGTTCATTGTCAGCTAGTGATATTGTAACATTTTATATTTATAACGACGTGTTTTCCTGGCGATAGGCATATCCTTGTGGAATCGCCTTCATGCTGCCAATTCTGTTATCAAGATTAGAAGAATAATTTAATTTGCTCTATTTGGAAATTGATCAATCTTATTATTTACTAGCTTCTGCCCACGGCTTCGTACGCGTGGTACCCGGATATAAAGTACCTAGCCTATGTTTTATTCTGATGTATAAGCTATATTATTTTAAAGTTACATCAAAATCTATTCAGTAGTTTTTGCGTGAAAGAGTAACAAACATCCTCACAAACTTTCGCGTTTATAATATTAGTAGGATGGTTTTAGATACTTGAAACACATGTATATACAAAAAAGCGTGTAAAACATGCGACGAATGTAAGGGTCCAGTTTTCACTATTTGACTTCAGAACCCTAAAAAGGATGAACAGTAAATCTGTATTAGGCAAAGGCGTAATTAAGGGTAGACGGACATAACAGTTGGGTATCTAATAAGGGACAATATCCGCTCCGAAACTACTGGACCTATTTAACCATTTTTTCACTAATAGAAAGAAAAATTATCAGGAAGTAACATAGGCTATAGTTTATTTTCAAAAAAAATAGAGATCTTTAAGGAAATTGCAAAAATGTAACCCATAACCATAATGTTGCCTATAAAATTCATTATTTGGCGTGCGCTGAGAGAAATATTGATGATACATAAAAATTATGTACTACATGATTAAAGTACTCATTATTACCTACAAAAAAGTCCTGGAGGACATATATCTTACTATCATAGTTAAGTCACAATAGCAGCTTTTTGTTTTAAAATTCGCCGGCAGAAACAAAAGTTGGTTACTTTCGTATCGTAGTATTAATTCCTATCCAAATAAATAGTTTTATCATCAAGCGTATTTATGTAGCAGTCAAAAACTTTTTCATTCATTCGAGTCGGACATTTAATTTTGAAGTTATCACGAGTATAAAATCAAAACTTAAGCGAGTGAAACCGCGTGGCGCAGCTAGTGTCTCAATAAAAGAGGATCAGTCATTAAAAAAGATAACCGTTTATATTCATTTGCTTGCTGTTTTTGCAAAATTAAAATGATCATTTAAATACATGCCTTTTTAGGTAACTCATATAAAAGGTAAATAACCTCAATGTTTTTTTAACAAGTGCAAAAACAACGTTTCCTTGACGGAAGAGCGCGTTGAAGTCTTTTCTTCCATAAAAATGTTTGAGTTTATTCTCATATTACTATCAATTATCTAAATGTATTTAAACATTTCCGTTACATAATATATTATTAGTTTTGTTTTAATCATTCTGTGCACTACCAACACATCTTTTCTAAAATACACAAAGGTTATCTGGAAGAGAATGCTTTTTAGCATTAAGTTCGCCTATGAACTACTATTTTGTGCAATAAATAATTCTGTACTACTATTTTGTGCAATAAATAATTTTCTGTACTACCATTTTGTGCAATAAATAATTTTCTGTACTACCATTTTGTGCAATAAATAATTTTCTGTACTACCATTTTGTGCAATAAATAATTTTCTGTACTACTATTTTGTGCAATAAATAATTTTCTGTACTACCATTTTGTGCAATAAATAATTTTCTGTACTACCATTTTGTGCAATAAATAATTTTCTGTACTACTATTTTGTGCAATAAATAATTTTCTGTACTACTATGTTGTACAATAAATAATTTTCTATCTAAAATTGAGTGTTTTTTTAACACTCGGTTAAACTTACTGCTTGCAATAACAGAGATGGGTATAGGAACCTGAGACACAGGTGAAAAGTCTCATATACCTGCAATTTCACCGGCACCCATACCCTTCAAACCGGACCTGTATTTTCATACACATGTAATTCTTGGAAGCTGTTTGTTGTTAGATAAAGATCTATGATGTTAAGCATAATTCGGCCTCGACCATTGTCCATGTTGCTATAAGGTAATAAAGAAACCTACTTCCAACTCACAGACACAGTTTGGTGGACAGCCAAACATAGACAGTGTTAGAATCAACCTTAGTTTTTAGTGTAGTTTGTCTGGAAGATATAGCTGATTGCGATAGCACCGCCAATTGTAGGACCTAGGAGAGATTTGTAAAAATGCATAATATATATTTTAGTCCTCAATAAAGTATAGTATACTTATATATAGTAAATATATATATATAAGTAGTGCACGACGCGATGCGGAGGGAGAAAGTTGCGATCACTCACTAAAGACTCTCGGAATGAGTCGAAACTTAGTCGGTGCCTTCACCGATAGTGCAGTACGTGAAAATTCCCGTTTTTACAATACGAATAGTCAAGTTCACGATAGTTTTTAAGTATAATTATTATATCGAGCAGACATACCACCAAATACCTATCTACCGTCAACAGTCGGGTGAAAATTAAACTTACCATTCATTTTGTAGATGACAGCCTCACCACATCTTGACAGTAGGAGCAAAACAGCAATTTGACGAAACATTTTAAATAACTAACTAAATAACTATTGGCAAAAAAGGTTAAAATACCCGACTTTAAATAAGGCAAGATAACTTTAAGATTCTCGATGCTCACTTTTTTTACACTATTATTTTATCACGAAACGATTTCTAAGAACTTTTCCTATCTTTATCAGTTTTATATTATTTCCACTATAGGGTTTTACTTTATTTTTACTGCGACTGCAAACATGCATTTATCTAGGTAGTAAAACATTTACCGCAGCGAATTCACCGAATATTTGTTAGCTATTACGTTTATTTATTAAGTCAACGTAAGTTCCTTACAAGTTATTTAAGTTACATAGATCACTGGGAACTTTTCCTTCTATTCAGACGCACTGTATCGGACGAGTCTATAAGTTGCAATGTGGCTCTGCCAGCTAGTATCCTTGTATGATCTACATCTGAGGCCTGTGTAACGTGTCTCGCATTATTACACCTGCATTATTTATGGATTGTTCTTTTAATGGTGCAATCGCTTTTGACCCCAGTTTTGCTCGCTTTTTCCGGATAAAAAGTAACTACAGCGTGAGCCGAAATATTGTATTATTACGAAGGGGTTTTACTGTTCTACACGTAAGTAGATAGAGTTGATCATTAATACATCAGCTTAGTTAAGTACTGCAAACTTTGACTAATTTATATAATGGGCGGTTTTATGGCTAATTAGCGATCTCTTTGACGACTCTGTGGCGCAGTGGGCGAAGGCCCCGCTTGAGACGCAGAAGGTTGCGGGTTATTTCCCGCCACGGGACAAAAGTTTGTATGATTTAAAAATATTTACGAACAAAAATGCATATAAGTTGTATATCAGTCATGTTGTTTCTATAACACAAGCTTTGCTTACTTTGGGGCTAGATGATGCTGTGTGAAAAATGTCCAGCAAATTAATTTGTTTATTTCTACCAGACAACCTTTGGTTGGAACAGACTGTAAAAAGAAAGGATGTAAATATCCTACAAATATTATAAACGCGAAAGTTTGTGAGGATGGATGTTTGTTACTCATTCACGCAAAAACTACTGAATAGATTTTATTGAAAATTTACAGTAATATAGCTTATATATCAGAATAACACATATGCAACTTTTTATCCGGGTACCACGCGGGCGAAGCCGTGGGCAGAAGCTAGTAAGTTATATAATGATAAGACCAACTATTGTACAACATAGTTAACATAAAAAAAAAACAGATTCCCACTGCTGGACAAATGTCTGCATGTTCGCAGATGTTTGTTCCGGGCTGGATGTTGTGGTACCACAGTACTCGTAGTTCCTGATACCCACGACACAGGGAATCCTATTTTGAGGTCAGGAAGCTTTTGAGATGTCACGTGACTGCTGCCAAGTTTTTCCCAGACGCATTTGCGTTAGCGTGAAAGTAAAACTACGCGTGATGCTAGTCACTAAAATACTAACTGTCTTTCCACTAAAATAAATTTAGAGATAATAATAAAATAAATAATAATGAATTTGAGTCAGAATTGGCAGGTGCCGTTTCATTCTACATAGCCCAGCAACCATTCCTTAAGCATTTACTCCTGCAATAGTCCAGATTATCACCATCCACGAAAAACCGTTTTTTATATATTGTATTGTACAAAAAGGCCTCTTAGTGTTAGCTTCGGCTCCACTAATGCCTATAAAGGCCCCAGGTATAAGCCTGAGATTAAAAAATAATAAATAATAAAAACCCCACCTGTATCGTGGGTATCAGGAACTATAGCCCACCACACCCAAGCCCGGAACAGATTACAGCATGTAAACATTTTCACAACAGTCCGTGGAATGTTCTTGAAATATTTTCAAGAACATTACCAGGATGACTGGTAGAGAATGATTTAGCATTAAGCCCTCCTAGCACAACATTGTTTGTGCGAAAGTATTAAATAAATAAACATTCCACGGACTGTTGTGAAAATGTTAGTTGTATTTTTTTTTTATTATCTTGGCTTTAGTATCATTGCGGCTGTCACAGGCATATTGTGATCGCCATTTGCTTTTCTTCGCTCCTCAAGGGGCGTTCAAAGTTGACCCCTCAGCCCTGCGGCTGTTAGAAACTGCAGGATCTTTTTGAGCGTGATGAGTTTTAGTTCATCTGGGCTGAGAATGTGTTTACCCAGATGAAAGCTACGCTTATGTATCAGTGGTCCACACTCTCCTAATAGATGAAAGGGCGATTCTTCTGCTGTAGTACCTTCTTCTGTAGTCCTACCTTCATGAACAGTATTCTTCGGTACTAGCTAGTTAATAGCTAGTTCTACCTCGAAGCAGTAATTACTATGAGTGAAGGCCAGTGAATTTACAATGTTGATTACTAGCTTGTGCCCACGGCGTCGCCCGCCTCGTACTCGGATAAAAAGTAGCTTATGTGTTATTCTGATGTATGTACCTATAAGCTATATTACTGTAAAGTTTTATCAAAATCCGTTTAGTAGTTTTTGCGTCAAAGAGTAACTAATATCCATCCTCACAAACTTTCACGTTTATAATATTGGTAGGATTACATGTTTCCCTGAATAAATAACTTTAACTTAACAAGAGATTTATCAACTTTGTTTCTGAGGCAAGACATATAAGCAAGGAGCCTGATGTTTCTTATATCAATAGACAATGAAATGATGAGTCGCAATCATGTTTGCCTCTTCATTAAAGAAAGGCGCTTCTGCAACAGGTTTTGTTTTTCTTGGTAGATTTTACGGAAAGTCTATTTCAAGATTAAAACAGTTACGATGAAAACGAGCGCTGTTAGCCTTGAAGAGCGTTCGCATGTTATTTTATACAATTTAAGTGTCATTAGGTTTACCTGTTGGTAACCGATTACCGTAACCTATGGACGCTTGTTACACCAGAGGTTGGTGTAAAAAGCTTGGCCGACCCTGAGCTATAACGGGTGAAAAATCTCATATGCTTGTAATTTCACCGGGACCCATACCCTTCAATCCGGGACACAGCAATGCGTGTGTTACTGCTTGAGGTCAGAAATTGGTATTTCCGCTACTATTTCTATACTAACGAAACCAACCTACTAACTTTGACGCAACTACTCTATATTTAAGCTTAGGTAGTAATTATGTAAATGACTGCAATTAATGTCAAAGCAAATAAATCAACCATGCTATAGGTAGATAGCATGTAGGCATGCCTATACCTATAGATATACGTATTATTATTTTACGTAGGTAATATAATATTATTCATTTGTGTTAGGTACCTACTTTATGTACATGAATCTTATTTAATTACTATTATCAGATTGCAGTTTGTTTAAGACAACTAATAAATAAGCTGAGGTCTACTAGGGGCCTGTTGTAACGATGCAAATGTGCCCGTCAACTGCACAAATATTATTTCAGAGGAAATTAAAACTTATTTCAATTTAACATTAAGAATGTAGATCAATAATATTCAACCTTATTTGACCTTATTTGACGACCTCTGTGGCACAGTGGGCAAAGGCCGGCCTGAGATGCAGAAGGTTGCGGGTTCAATTCCTGCCACGGGATAAATGTTTGTATCTGCAAATATTTGTCTCGGGTCTGGGTGTTTTCTATGTATAATATGTATGTATTTACAAAAAAAAAATATATAAGTAGTATATCTGTCATGTAGTTCCCATAATACAAGCTCTGCTTAGTTTGGGGCTAGATGATGCTGTGTGAAAAATGTATTATTAAAAGCAAATAAAAAAAATATGATGACGTCACGGGAGAAGTGTTGCATCTTTTTGAGATCGCTCATGAATAGATTTTATTCCAATTTAGGAGTACCTAATCACCTTGTTCCCTAACGGTCATCCATCAAGGGGTTGAGTTGAATGTTGCTCAACTTAGTGTCTAGATAGGATTAACTGGAATATTTAACTAGCAGTCATTTAATTTAGATCGGGCTGAATTTTACACAAACAAACCTCTAGATTAAAATAAGTAGGTACATTTGATTACTAGACGATTCACGTGGCCACTATTTATCTTTATTATATCCTCAAAGGGGGGTGTTACACTACACATATCAAAAAAGTTTTGAAAAGATATGTTTTTTGATTCCTTGAAATATAAGGAATTCATTATTTTATTGCTTTAGAATACATAATATATTATATATAATTATGTTTATTGCAGTTACACCACCTCTCTTTACATAATTTCAATCAAGTCAATCCAATTGTTGCCTGGAAGAGATCGCTCTTAGCGATAAGGCCGCCCATTGTATCACCACAACCTAGTTTTCTTTGTAAAGTGTTTTATTATCCTGGTGTATGCAATAAAGAGTTATCTATCTATCTATCTAATATATAATATAAACAAAAAACATAATATTTATATAACATTTCTTAAGTTTTACTTCAAACAATTCGTTAATATATATTTTTAATGATATCAGTATTTGAACTGATAGCATTTTTTTTTGATATGTACTTGTTGGATTTTCCGATCAGAGACCAATTTCATTTAATTTCAAACGAGTAGTTTGGCTCTTTAAACTACTAACTGCCAATCCCGACTGTGATATATAAAAAAAACATTTAATTTCAAGTGAATAGCTGGCTCTCAATAAACTCCTTACTGCTTACCTACTGTGATATATAAAATGTTTATTTGGAATCACATTAAGACGCTGTGCGATTATTTTTTACTAGCTTCTGCCCACGGCTTCACCCTCGTGGTACTCGGATAAAAAGTAGCCTATGTGTTATTCTGATGTATAAGCTATATTACTATAACGTTTCATCAAAATCCGTTTAGTCTTTGCTTGATTGAGTAACGAACATCCATCCTCACAAACTTTCGCGTTATTTTGATGTATAAGCTATACCTCTATTACTATAACGTTTCATCAAAATCCGTTTAGTCTTTGCTTGATTGAGTAACGAACATCCATCCTCACAAACTTTCGCGTTTATAATAGCAGTAGGATGCAGGAATGACATTTTGCGAAGGTGAAAAACGGCACAGACAATTGGTACAATACAGGTTATGCGCTTCGGAAATCTTAGTCTATCTTCGGAAACTCAACCGAAGATAATATCACGTGCGGTTCAAACAAAATTTGGAAGTGCACAGAACAAGGCTCATCATTATCGATACGTGGCTCTCTCGGACTACCCGCTTTACGATATTATTATCCATTCTTCCCTGTACATGTAAACTGTGGAAAGGAGCTGAGTGTTTTCGCTGAAATATAAAATTACCCCCTAAAAAAAAATAAGCGCATAACTTGTAAAGGTTGTCTGAAAGAGATCGCTATAAGATAATACCGCTCTTTGTACTCCCGCGATGATCTTTTAAATTGTATATTAATAGCAAATTAATATTAATTTGCTCTGTTTGAAACATGTTATATGGTGTCCAATTAAAAGTTATTATCTATCTATCTTGTAACTTAGTTTTAGATGGATTTTTTGGTAGGTACGTACATAATTTAAAAACGAACACTTAAATCGCAACGCTTATCGTTCATGACCCGAGTGACACAATAGTACAGCATCAGGCGCTCAATCAACACAGTTGATATACAGGAGGTGACTTACAGTGGGTGACTTACAGTGGGTTTCATCGTCACGAATAAAATAAAATACAATCAATACCTAAGTAGCTATAAGTAATAGTTCTAACAAATATAAAAATCTTATATAATACTGTAGAAGTTGGTGTGTGCAAAGTTCTAAGGAATCATATCAACAATAAAAAATAAAAACACGGACAAATTCGAGTGAGTCTCGCGCCATGAGGGTTCCTCACTGTTAATAATGTTACGAGCTAGGGTTCGGGATAATTAAGTCCAATTAAACACCAAAATTAACACTGTATTAATAAATCACTCAATAAAAATGCCAACAGAACAAATAAAACAACGAAGCTACACAATTAAAATAAAAACACTAAAACACTGTATCACTTGGTACAACACTAGCGCAACGATCACTTCACTAGTCACTGGGTATCGCTCTCGAATCACTTTCAATAATTCACTTTCCAATCTTGAAAAGAAGCTGACTCTACTGGCCGCTTGCCGCGCTTATATATCTCGTAAGACGTCTCTTCCAGAACAATCTAGTAGGAGGCGTGGCCATCACACTGTCTCACTTCGCTCCGCCCCGTCTCGTACCGTCTCGAACGTTCTGGAAACTACCGCCCTTTTCTAGCGCGGTTTATGCCAGTCGATATTAGATGGCGGTAATAAGTAGTGCGTCCATTTGATAAGAGATGGCGCTAGCGTACCGTAGTTAGCTAAGCCACGCTCGTCACAATAATTTCGAAATCGTCAGATCACTTTTCCTATAAACTTCAGCGTAATTATTTTTAGGGGTAGAAGGAGAGTTAATTTTACAGTTTTTATTTGTGTCACAAGGCATTCGAAATTTCAGAATTGTGAGGTTATTGTAAGTACCTACTCTGGGAGGTTTAAATTTTTCACAATCATATAATAATAATAATGTGTTTAGTAAAAAATAGACATTGCCATATATGTTTACCGCATTGAGTTTGAAGTTTAATTTTTATGGAACTATAAATAACATAACAAATCTTAATTTTACTCACCGCGTAGAAGAAAAAAGGTTATTACTTTGTGTTGAAGTATACTTAGGTTCTATGAATATAACTAACTAACTAATAATGAATATTTGCCCTTCCCAAAAAAAGTGTATTGACAGGCAGACAGACGGACAACAAAATTATCCTATAAGGCTTCTGTTTTTCCTGTTTAGGTACGGAACCCTAAAAACCTAATTGCCTTGGCATTAGTATCGTCTACTTCTAAATACGCCTTGCGGTGTTAAAAACACTCTGTATCTTCCTTACGTAAAGTCTAACAGTTAGCTGCTGTAGATCAGTGCGCGTGCGATCGCTGGCCATGGAGGACGCCGAAACCAAAGTACGCGATCTGTTCCTCGATGTTTTGCGCAAGCGCAACTTCTGTGACAATAATGTCGAGGTGAAGGCATTAAGCAGCGGCGGCGCTAACTACACCTCCACTCTCTTCGGGGCCACAGCGCGGGCGGCCTCGGGAGAGGAGCTGTCGATATTCGCGAAAGTCGCCTTCGTCGGGGAAAAGATGCGAGAAGTCATGGATGCTGACACAATGTTCGTGACCGAAGGCATCGTCTACACAGAACTCGCCGGCGAATATGATAAACTGCAGACACAACACAACATCAAGTTATTCAACTTCCCTGAGATGTTTGCGTGTGATTTGACGAGGGGTAGCGAAACGTTACTTCTCGAGGACCTGACGAAAATTGGCTACAGAGCTCCATCGCGTCACAACTCAGCAGGCTGGCCGTTCGCAGCCGCGGCGATAGCCAAACTCGCTGCTTTTCACGCGTTGTCCTTCGCGCTTGAGAAATACAACCCAGAGCAGTTCCAGAAAATGGCAGACAAATTTAAGTATAAAGAAATTAAGCGTGACGATGAGGCTATGAAGGCAGTTTGGAGTAAAATCATCGCTAACATAGTTCAAGTCGTGAAAGATGAATACAAAGAGAGGATTGCTAAACATTTGGCCATGATTAAAGAGGAGCTTCCGAAGTTTAAAAGGCCTGTTAATAAAACTGTGTTCGTGCACGGAGATTATAGAACCAGCAATTTACTGTTCAAGGAAAAGGTAAAGTGTCAAGTCATCTTATCTAGCGTGATTATTTAATAATGTGTAGATGCGTGTGGATGACGTCATGTTATTTTGTGACGATGACATCTCGAAACTCAAACTCGATTTAGCTAGACTCCATTTTTTTGTGACATTTATATTAAAAACTCTCGAGTTTAAAACTCGTTCAGAGAACCCATATTCCTGGATCCTCGACCACGTTGCAGATGTAAGACAATGGTGGTAGGAACCAGATTTAATAGTGTCAATTGTCAAGGGTAGGGTAGGTTCTAATAAAATTCCAAGCGAAGGTGCATTTTGGAATTCCAAATGGTCACACATTTTAGGTCACATGAATAAATTATGAACATGCACGCATATCAAACATATACTACCACTTTCTATAAAATTATATAATAAGAAACTACAATATTAAGCCTAGGAAAAAGAAGTATATTTATTTACTATTATTTGGTGTAGGCCTCACGAGCCGGTCAATGTCATGATCCATTTCACGCAAGCACTTAACCTCGTTTTCTGTAATAGACCATGAATTGCCCAACTGATTTTCCTCTGATTCAAAGCCAAGTACTCACCTTACCTACCTATTGCATCTATCTACGCCGTAGTTTCTCTGAATTCGCAATGTTGTCATTGATGACGAGTCCACTTGCCATTTCGTTCACCTTTGCCTTTTCGTTCTTATTTACCTATTGTATTTTTTTTTACTATTTATGCATAATAAAATTTACCTTATAAGTCTAATAATGGTTTGTCTAAAATCAATAATCTACGCCGTAGTTTCTCGTGAGTTTGCATTTGAATCATCTACACATCTTCGCTCTAGTTAAACTCTCTTTATCATAATCACTCGCTAACAGGGTAACTAACTAAATAATCAGGCCGCTAACTCTAAACCTCTTCTAACACTAAACAAAAGATAGAGGCAGACAACTATTAGCAGGTTAAAGTTAGTAAGTGATTATGAATTTTAAGTACGTACACCTTTATTCAAAAATGTGTTTATTTGTTTACAGTCATATACCTCGTGTGTTCATAAGTTTTGAGACGAACTTATTTAATTAATTTAAAAAGAAAGTAATTCATGCAACCTTTTTTAAACTTTTAAAATTTTAAATTTCGAATGTTTTGAATCAGAAAAAATATACATTTGAATATTTGTTTCATTCTCCGTGAAAATGGAGCCAACAAAAGATTTGCGTGCGACTGTAATTTCACTGTTTCAAGCAGGAAAAAAACCAATGCAAGTTTTTAGTGAAATCCAAAGTTTGGGATGTAGTCGGAACTTTGTGTATTATACCATAAAGAGGTACAAGGAGACCGGCTCTTTAGAAGACCGTGGAAGATGTGGCCGCCCGCGGTCTGTAAGGACGCCCGCCAATATCAAAGTAATCAGAGAGCGAATTCGTCGCAACCCTTGCCGGACTCAAAAGAAATTAGCTCTGCAGACCAACATTTCGCGAATATCGGTGAACAGGATACTTAAATATGATCTTAAACTAAAGGCCTACAGTCGAAGGAAAGTGCATTATTTAAACGAGCGTCTTCGTAAATTGCGACTGGAACGATGTCGGAACCTATTGAAGAGACACGATCCAAAAAATATCCTGTTTACCGATGAAAAGATCTTCACGGTGGAAGAAAAGTTTAACCGGCAGAACAATAAGGTTAACGCCAGAAGTTCAAAGGACGTCCAGCCATCTGTACGCAATGTCCAGCGCACTCATCATCCAGCAAGTGTGATGGTTTGGTGGGGTGTTTCCTACGAGGGGGTCACTTCGCTTCATTTTTGCCAGCAAGGCGTCAAGGTGAAGGCACAAAATTACCAAACCGACATATTGGAAGCGGTGGTTAAACCATTAAATGATACGCTATTCGCTGGAAAATACTGGGTTTTCCAACAGGACTCTGCTCCCTCCCATAAAGCTAAGACTACCCAACGTTGGCTGGAGGCCAATTTGCCAGGCTTCATTCGGAGCGAAGATTGGCCCTCGTCAAGCCCTGACTTGAATCCTTTGGATTATTCTTTATGGACGGAATTGGAGCTGAGGGCATGCAGAAAGTCTCACCCAAACCTGGATTCTCTCAAGCGAGCCCTTATTAAAGAATCGAAACGGATTCCCATTGAAAAGATTCGTGCCGCCATAGATGAATGGCGCACGCGTTTGAAGGCCTGCATTGAATGCAAAGGCGGCCATTTTGAATGATTTATTTTTAAATACAGATCAAGATGTCAGTAGTTTTAATTTTAATATCCAATAAATGAATACTCAACTTAGCTCCAAAAATATTTTAGTTTTACTGTGTCTCAAGACTTATGAACACACGAGGTATAATACTAACTTTTGCACACGGCTTCACCCGCGTGGTATCTGGATAAAAAGTAGCCTATGTGTTATTCTGATGTATAAGCTATATTACTGTAAAGTTTCATCAAAATCCATTCAGTAGTTTTTGCGTGAAAGAGTACAAAATCAATCCTCACAAACTTTCGCGTTTATAAATTGTAGTAGGATTTTGCACATGTCCTTTTAGTGATTTGTTATTTTATTAAATAAACCACTTTCTTTTATACTCTAGTTACACAATTTTGCTTTTTGTTACAGGATGAAAAGATAGACATAATGGTGGTAGACTTCCAGACAGTGTACACCGGGAGCCCAGCAGCTGACGTCCTATACTTCATCTTCCTCGGAACCAACCAGGAGTTCAGGAGGAACCACTACCAGCGGCTACTGGACCATTACTACCAGGAGCTGACGACGGCAGCGGCCAAAATGCGAGTGAATGTCACTGAGGAGTATCCAAGGGATATGTTTGACAGCGAAATCAAAGAGGTAAATAGATTTTACTCCAAAAACTAATCTGAACTTCAAAAACTATCCCGAGAGTCCGAGAGGGAGAAAGTCGCGACCACTCACCCTGATGAAGCCTCTCGGAATGAGTCGAAACTTAGTCGGTGCCTTCACCGATAGTGCAGTACGTGAAAATTCCCGATTTTACAATATGAATAGGTAAATAGATACATCAACAATGTGGAGTTCGATTTCGACTATGTCAAAGTAAGTTCTCGGCTCATAATTTGTAAATTGACATAGTCAATAGATTTTTGCGCTTTTTTTTTTAAATTCAAAGAGTAATTGTGTTGCTTTATCGTCATGTCACGTCGACATTGGTACGGAAATAAATGATAAGAGCTGAATTAATGTCGGATGATGGCGTTACGCATCGCGTGGTAGCCGACACTCTACGAGCCATAAAAAACGTGATCTTCAGGCTTAGCTCCAGGTTGTAGTCACGAAATTTGAAGAAGAAAGAAAGAAAGAAAGAAAATACATTTATTTGCTAACGATGCACAATATAAAACAAAAATTTTAATTCCTGAGCAAAGCAAAGTTGGCCTTCATGTAGGTAGAGTGTCCTCTAACTTTCTATAACCGTGCCATAAAACGGGTACCAATGAAATTAATTTAGTTCGACGATTCCCAATGATAACTTTAAGAGATATGATGCATGCAATCTCGTGTATGAACACGTATAGTCTTGGGCAGTTTAGAGCCGTGTTGGCATAGTGCTCAGTACCCTAACTTTCAATCCGGAGGCCGTGCGTTCGAACCAGGTCGAGCATCAATGGGTTTTTCAATTCGTAAAAAATGTGTGTTCAGTAGCAAATGCTTAGCACGGTTGGTACTTATGATATCTGTGATATGGTGAAGGAAAAAATTGTTAGGAAACCGTCATGCCCTTGAACCAATCACGTGGGTTATTTTTAATTATTTTTTTCAGATGCTGCCCAACGCCCTACGCCTCAGTTCTTTCATCCTGCCCATCGTTACGGTAGACGAAGCATCCGCGCCATCGATGGGCGGCGATTTAGATGGCAGCCAGTTCGCTATCCCACCCAATCAGCTCTTTGCTGAACGGTATAGTGGTCTCGTCGATGATTGCGTGGAGTGGGGTGTGCTGTGAACAGGGGCACACCTTTTAATTTGGAACAGTTTTATATATATTGATTATTACTTATTAATATGATGTTATGAATTCTGGCTATACCACGTACCTTATACTACTGCGGAATAGTAAAGGGTTGGAGAATATCACCATTATGGAGACCACTACTGAATGTTACAGAAGCACAGGAAGATGGTGTTCAAGTCGATCTTGAGAGCGACACGATTAGCACAGTGTGTAAGAATGCGATGAAGAGTGGGTCACGCCACGCGCAACGGGCGGAGCGCCGAGGCCAAGTCAGAGGGTCTATGCTGAGTTGCAAATACGTTCAAAACTTTTTATTCCAAAAACTATCGTGAACTTGTACTTGACTATTCATATTGTAAAAACGGGAATTTTCACGTACTGCACTATCGGGGAAGGCGACTTTCTCGAAAGAAAGTCGCGACCACTCACCCTGATGAAGACTCGGAATGAGTCGAAACTTAGTCGGTGCCTTCACCGATAGTGCAGTACGTGAAAATTCCCGTTTTTGCAATATGAACGTTGAAAACTTGTCGAAACGTTGACCGTTTTGTCAATTTTTGTATGGAAATCTTGTCGATACGATCGACGTTTTGACATGTTATAAACTCAGCATAGACCCTCAGTTCCCGTCTCGCCACCGTCGAGCGTGGTCGCATACGGTAATCTTGAGGAAAGACTTCTAAACGGTCAATGAAACATCAGTGTATCAGTATAGTATATCATCAGTATTAGTGAATCCTAAAATGTTTTTAATCATGACTAATGGTAAGGTTATGTAGGTAGGTAGGTATATGCAATTGTGTTTATCTAGGGAATAGTTTTTATGTTTTATTAATAGTAGATATGGTTCTAGCATATAATTTATAACTTTTCTTGTTATTCATGCACCATATCCATATTACACAAAGTTTAGCTGGAAGAGAATGCTATCTAGCAGTAAGTTTACCTATGTACAGTATTGTTTAGTTGTGCAATAAAGTATTTTCTTTCTATCTGTTTAAAATATAAAGTTACAACTTAGATAACTTGTATAATATTGCTTGTTTATAATTTTGAAAACCAGCGCTATAAGCTCCTCTGCTAGATAGAAGATAACACTTTATTGTTTACAAAATTGCCTATATTGCTAACAAATTTAAATGCGTGGCACTCTTTCGAATAAAAAACAAAAATAAATCACACACAAAAAAAGTTTCGGCAAGTCGTGATTCCATATAATGATAATGAAGTTTATATATTTTACGGGAAAAATAGCAATCCCTTAGCAGGGCGTGTGATTCTTGGACACTAAATTGTCCACTTTCCAAGGTAAAAATATTTTATTAATGTGATATATTGATAATTTGAAAGTAGATATTAATTGTGCACTGTGTTATTTATAAAATACTTGTCTGCCTGCATACGTTGCCTATGTTTATGAATATTGGTATTCTTCTACAGTTTTAATAAAACCAGCGGCCAACAAGTATTCGTCAGCACCACTAATTAGCGTCGCAAGTAAGCAGCTATTTAGCTAGACAGTTAGCTAGACAGTAGTACGATGAAAGGCGAAACAATTTAAAACAGGATATAATGCTGAGAAACCGCTGTTCCTTGCTTACCATATAGAACTGCTAAATTTTAATTACTAGACAGTTTATTGTGGTAGATTAGATTTCATTCATTTATTCATGCTCAAATGTATATTCAGCTTAGTTCTTACATCAGTAGCTGTAGGGAAGTACATGAACCCTGTAAGGGCGCTGCAATTTATTTAAAATAAAATAATATAAATAACAAAATCGTAGTCATGAATGTCAAATAATATATGAAAAGGAAATAATCTTACTTCATAAATTGATGTAAAATAATGTCTGATAAATTTCTACTATATATTACAATATTATACTACCATTGATGTTAATACTAATTAAAAAAGTCTGATTAGATTCTGATAGAGGAAATAAATATTTTTTTTATTTAATTTTTAAATTTGCGATTCTCGGTCTCGGTCTCGGCCGAGATTTTTATTTATTCCCGGTCTCGGTCTCGGCCATAGCCAAAAAACTAGTCTCGATCGGACGATTCACATCTTGAATCAATTCACGGAATTCGATTCAATACAAAAGATCGGGCATCCCTTAATGATCGCTTTACCGAAAAAGTCCTTATAATGTGATTAATCTAACCCTTCAAGAGTTATAAAAAAAAAATGGCCGAAGTTGAATTTATTGTAAATTTTTCTATTATTTGACCTTTAACAGAATATCATAGGAGCTTTATACCTAACTTCAAAAAAAGTGGAGGAATTCAAATCGGCTGTATGTTTTTTTTATCTTGTGTATTTTTTACCTGATATCTTCGCCAATGAATAATTAAAATAATAATTTTTGATTTTTTGAATTAATAGCCGATTTTGACGATTATTTTGTTGTTATTTATTGATGATCCCGAGTTGGTCCCATAAAAGTTGTATTCCTGAGGGATGGCTATTTTTCCCCGTAAAATTTAAAATAACATCATCTTCTTATGGAATCACGACTAGCCAAAACATTTTTTGTGGGTGATTTATCTTTTAATAGCCTCTGCCCACGGCTTCGCCCGCGTGGTACCAGAATAAAAAATAATCTATGTGCTATTCTATATTACTGTAAATAAGCTATATTACTGTAAAGTTTCATTAAAATCCGTTCAGTAGTTTTTGCGTGAAAGAGTAACAAACATCCATCTTCACAAACTTTCGCATTTATAATAGTAGATAGGAATAAGTTTTACAGGTCATTATCGCGTAAACCTTTTACAGTATTTCTCGATTTTTATATTATTTTTGATTTTAATAATGTGCAGTTCTACCTTAACTAAAATAGCAAATGTTATAAAAATAAATAAAATATAAATAAAAAAGACTGTTTATTCCATAACTGAAAAATACAATTTTAAAATTAATGCAATTTATTAATATATCTAGTTAATTATAATTCATTTACTAATATTAAATAATTATTATTGTCTGTATGTATATTTTTTTATTTTAATATTAGTTAGGACCTCTCTCGGGTAAAGGCCTCAAATGTTACTTTAGTAAATTTAAGATAAAAGAGCTACAAATAGTTGGTCTAACTGCCGGAACATAGAATTTAATGTTAAAAAAAAACAAATGGTCATAATATATAAAATTAAAAATTATCAGTGTTACTTTTTATAGTTGAATGTCCCTGTAGTCAACGAATTTCTTTGGAAGCCTTTTCTTGAAATTTATTTGGAATAAGTTTTCAGGCAGCCTTTTCAGATCATCGGGCAGATTTATTGATTTAAAAAAAAAAAATTAGGTTATATTTCAGGTTGTGTAGTGTGTTCTTAGTTCCATCTCTTAGTCTTCTCAGACGAAGTTCGTTATTTATCCTGAAAAGTCCATAGTTTGATAGGTGGCTACGTTCATCCAACCTCCAATGTATTTATCCTTGATCCTTATGAATCCTTCAGGATTCTTCAGGAGTTCTTTGAAAAGCTATTGAAATAGAGTGAAGTTTTGCTAGATCCGTCACCACTTTCGATGCCAGTATAGACTTGAATCTATAGCGTGACATAGCCCTCGTCAGCCCTTACAGTAAGATTATCAAAACATTTTATATCGATGCTGAAAATATACACTGATGAGCTTAGGTACGTATTAGTTAGGACCTCACATAAAATCTGAGGTAGATAAGGGAACTGACGGTATTAAAATTATTTTATAAAGTGGATTCATCTGAAAATCAGCGCTGCTTCGCCTTGGCGGAGCAGCAATAAGCTGAGATAGGACCTTTTCGACTAATACACACCATTGCAGCATAGACTGCCCTCGTTAGCGCTGGTTAGCACCCACTTATTGTACCTACTCTTCTGTATTTACTGTGTTTCTTTAATTGTTTGTCTTTCTTTTCATTTGTACTTGTCTGTGCTGTATTGTATGTCGAATAAAAAACTATATATCTATCTATCTGTCTGCATTGCGATTCAGTAATTACGTAGATAGTTAGTATATAGTTTCTTAATGATTGAGGCGTAATAATGAAGGGTTTCTTTTCCTTTCTTTCTTTCTTTTTCTATTTACATATTTCTGTGTGTACCCTGTCTGCGTGTTGTGGTAGGTAAAATACCCACAACGGTACTCGTAGTTTCTTAATGCCGATGTTGAGAAACATTTTGATGACCTCTGTGGCGCAGTGGGCGAAGGCCCGCCTGAGACGCAGAAGGCTGCGGGTTCGATTCCCTTAGTGGAACAATTGATTGTATGATCTGCAAATATTTGTCTCGGGATATGGGTGTTTTCTATGTATAATATGTATGTGTTTACACAAAAAAACACTATATAAGTAGTATATCAGTCATGTAGTTCCCATAACACAAGCTCTGCTTACTTTGAGGCTAGATGATGATGTGTTTAAATGTCCAGCATTATTATTTTTTATTACTTACCTACTCAAAATCAAAATCAAAATTAATTTATTCGTTAAAATCACGGAGGTAAAAATTACGTTTCAAAGTGTGAAACGTAATTTTTACCTCCGCGATCAAGCCAGGAAAAAAGTCAAGAAACAAGGGCTGGTTATTCTTTTTGATGATCCTTTTATAAAACAATAGACACATTATCGAGCTGGAGCAACTTCAATCCCAAGATTTTTTATCATATAACGAACCCGATTAAGTCAAAGTCGAAGTCAATAGGTTTTTATTCATTAAAATCATAAGGATCATATACATAGATAAATTATAGTATGCCTTGTTATAAAGTACTCGAAGCTACATACGTCGCTGGTAGGATAGTGTTCTGCGCCGCGCCGGTATATTGCGTGCGTATAGATAAAAATGAAACACAATATTGTGTCTGTCCCTTTTTATCTACACGAGTGCACAAACGAGTGAGTGCTGCGATCCAGCGCGCACGCATACCATGGACTTCGACAGTAAACTCCGCGAACTCTTGTGCAAGATAGCAACAGAGCAAAATCACCAGAACTACGAATTAAAAGTGCTCCCTACAACTTCCGAAGGAGCAAGTTTTACTTCGTTCCTGTACACCGCGACCATCACAAGCGACAACAAAGATGACCTCAACCTCTTCATAAAAGTCGCAGCAATGGGTGCGAAAGTGCGCGAAGATATCACTCTCAACATTTACAACATCGAACATTTCGTGTATACAGACTTGAAAATAATTTATAGAGAGATGGAGGAAAATTACCAAGTTCCAAAGATGCAACGATTCAATTTTCCTGAATATTACGGAGCGAACACAACCGTTTTAGAAGAGATGATAGTTCTGGAGAACTTGGCTATCCAGGGGTTTTTAAACCACGACAGATTCAAGTCGATTGACTGGTTGTACGCATCGACTGCTGTGACCGAACTGGCGAAGTTCCATGCACTATCGATGGCGTACCAACGAGACTATCCAGACAAGTTCCAAAACTTCACGGAAGAGTACGCATCTGATTGGATAAACGAAAATTCAGTAAACACCATTTGGAAACCCTCTTTTGAGACATCACTTGGTGTGGTGCGCGATGAAAATAAAGGTAAAATGAAAAAGTTCCTGGATAAAATAGACTTAGCAGCAATTAAGAATATGTACAAGCCTTTGAAGTGTAAAGTTTTAGCGCACGTTGATTTCAGACCCAGCAATTTGATGCACCTGTGGGGAGCTACCTAATTTTTATTTCCTTACATTTCTTTCATAGATATATTTGTGCAGATACGGTTTCATACGGACGACGGCCGGCGAGCCGTGCAGCGCGTATAGCTGAGTCATCTGTTGACCGGTCTACCTCGTCCGCGTCCCGCGCCCCGCTACCGCCAGGCTCCACGCGCGCCCCGCTCCGGCGCCCCCGCGCCCGCACCGCGCCTCGCTCGCCAACGGTTGCCCCGGCACTCGACTGACCGCACCTAGCGGCGAGACGCGCGCGCGCTTCCATATAGCTATCTTCCGCATTTCATATATTCTGTCATTCTTTTCTTTCGCCTAATAAACGCAATGTAATGAGCCGCTTGTTAGCATAAACCGCTGTGTATCCACTTAACATCCCGCGGCGAGAAGCCACGACACCTTACTCCCGAGGCTAGCACTAAAAGTTTGGTGACCTACGACAAAGAAAACGTGCCTAACGGATTTAAAACTTTAAAAACGAAGAAGCTTAGGTTCCAGCGGAATAACATCGCGTGGCAAGATCCGTCAACGGAAAGGCGTCTCAAGAAAGTTCGAGACTTCGAAGTTTACGGTCCAGCGGTATAACGCGTAACGGAAAAGTGCAAGTTTTTAGTAACTTATTTTATTTCAATAATCATGTCGACGGACGAACAACCCGGGCCTAGTAAGGCGAAAGCCGCATCGTCAACGAGTCTGACGGATGCACTTATGGAGGTTTTAGGAAAAGAGGTTCAAAAAGTTCGAGTTAAAGTTCCACCATTTTGGAGTGAAAAACCTGCGGTTTGGTTTGCGCAGATAGAGGCACAGTTTGAGTTAGCCAGAATAACCACCGATTCTACCAAGTACTATACGGTGGTTGGAAATTTAGATGCCCCGATAATCGCTGAGTTAGAGGATGTGATTAGCAACCCCCCCGCCACAAACAGGTATGAGAAACTTAAAAGTGAATTAATAAAACGTCTGTCAGCTTCGCAGGAAAAGAAAGTTCGCCAGCTGTTGGTTCACGAGGAGCTGGGGGACCGTAAGCCGTCAGCGTTTATGCGGCATCTGCAAGGCCTGGCTGGCCCAGGCGTACCTGAGGATTTCCTGCGCACGATTTGGACGAGCCGACTGCCAACCAACCTACAAGCAATCGTGGCATCGCAGGCTGACACATCCCTGGAGGCGGTAGCGGCATTGGCTGACCGGGTCATGGAGATCGTCCCGGTAAATCCGGTAGCCCAGCTAGCCAGCTCAGCGGCATCATCGGATATTTTCGAGGTAATGCGTAAAGAAATAGCTACACTCACTCAGAAAGTAAGCGAGCTGTCTAATAAAGTCGAAGCAGGTTCCCGTAGTCAAGGAGGTTATAGGAGACGGAACCGCAGCAGTAACAGGGACCGAGCTCGTTCCCGCAGCAGGTCCAGGAACCGCCCCTATCGCATGGAGAACAACAGCCCCATTTGCTGGTATCATACTAGGTACGGGAATGACGCTCATCATTGCAACCAGCCCTGCAACTACTCGTCGCAAGCGGAAAACTCCAAAGCAAGTCGCTAACGACGGCGAGCGATTGCTGCAGTATTTCCAGCCGTTTATTTGTCACTGATCTCCACTCCAAGAGGAGTTTTCTCGTAGATACAGGCTCCGATCTTTGTGTCTATCCTCGTAGCTACTTACGTGAGCGTCGAGCCCGAGTCAACTACGATCTATGCGCAGCAAATAGTACGACCATATCTACTTATGGCTACCTACATCTGCAGCTAAATCTTGGACTCCGGAGAGACTTCAGCTGGAAGTTTATCGTTGCGGACGTGTCAAAGCCAATCATTGGGTATGATTTTCTCTCATTTTATAATCTTATGGTCGACTGCCGCAACAACAAGCTGATTGATGGGGTTACTAATCTCTCAGTCACCGCAGCAACAGCAACATCGAGCTTACCAAGCATCAAAGCCATGTCTGGATCATCAGAGTACCACGAACTACTGAAAGAGTTCCCTGATCTAGTTCACCCATCCGGTGCTCCACGTCAGGTACGGCATTCTACGGTTCATTATATCAATACAACTCCTGGTCCAGCTGTGTTCTGCCGACCACGAAGACTAGCATCAGACCGCCTAAAGATAGCGAAGGCGGAATTTGAGGCGATGCTGAAAGAAGGGACTGCTCGCTGCTCCAGTGGATCATGGGCATCAGCACTTCACTTAGTGCCCAAAAAAGATCAGACATGGAGGCCATGTGGCGACTACCGTGCTCTTAACGCACGTACTGTTCCTGATCGATACCCGGTACGACACATTGAAGATTTTTCGCAGCATTTGAATGGATGCACTATCTTCTCTGTCGTTGACTTGGTGAAGGCTTATCAGCAGATTCCAGTCAACCCTAACGACGTGGAGAAGACTGCAATAACAACACCATTCGGTTTGTTTGAATTTCCTTTCATGTCATTTGGCCTTCGAAACGCAGCCCAAACTTTCCAGAGGTTTATAGATGGCGTTGTACGTGGACTGGATTTTTGTTTCCCGTACATAGATGATCTTTTAGTAGCTTCTAGAAGTAAAACAGAGCACGAAGAACACCTGCGAACCCTTTTTTCAAAGCTTAACGAGTATGGCGTAGTCGTCAACGTACAGAAATGCACTTTTGGCCAACCCCAGATAACTTTCCTTGGATATTGCGTTTCTGGTGAAGGAGTGCGACCACTAGACGATAAGGTACATGCTATTCAAAAGTTCCCACCACCTCAGACTGTCAAAGGTTTAAGAAGATTTTTGGGAATGTTGAACTTTTATCGGCGTTTCTTGAAGAATGCAGCTGAGCTACAGGCTCCTCTTAACGATCTTCTAGTTGGGAGTGACATGAAAGGTTCTAAACCTGTCGCTTGGTCTCCTCAGTTGCTCGAGGTTTTCAATATTTGCAAACAGAGTCTCTCGGATGCAGTAATGCTAGTCCATCCAGTTCCAGAGGCGAAACTGGCACTAGTTACCGACGCGTCCAACGTGTCTTTAGGAGCTGTTCTCCAGCAACGAGTTGAGAACGTTTGGCAACCCTTAGCTTTTTTCTCGAAGAAAATGAGTCCTACCCAGCAGCGGTATAGCGCCTATGATCGTGAACTTCTTGCAGTATATGAGTCCGTAAAACACTTCAGACATATGCTGGAAGCCCGCCATTTTACGATATTCACGGACCATAAGCCCCTGATATTTGCTTTCAAGCAGAAGGACCAGAAGGGTTCCCCTCGTCAAGTTAATCAATTGTATTTTATTTCCCAGTTTACAACCGATGTTGAGCATATCTCAGGTCAAGAAAATCTGGTCGCGGATGCCTTGTCCCGTATAGAGGCTGTCAGTTCGCCAGTGGACATCAAGGAACTTGCTGCCTCTCAGAAAAACGACCCTGAGCTGCTTTATCACCTGAAGGGTAATTCTTCGTTGAAACTGGAAGAGGTATTTTGTTCAGACGTACTTATTTATTGTGATACTTCTATGCTTAAACCTCGTCCCTTCGTGACAGCTACCCATAGACGTCGTGTTTTCGAGACGCTACACAGTCTGAGCCACCCAGGCGCCAAATCTTCTATTAGGCTGGTGAGTGAACGTTTTGTTTGGCCAGGTCTTAAGAAAGATATCCGTGTATGGGTCAGAGAATGTATACCTTGTCAGAAGTCTAAGGTAACGAGGCATACCATCGCTCCAGTTGGCAATTATGGACTACCAGATGCACGATTTTCAGAAGTTCACATGGATTTAGTTGGACCGCTTCCAATTTCCTCGGGTTACAAATATTGCCTTACTGCGGTTGATAGGTATACTAGGTGGCCAGAAGTTATACCTCTTACTGACATTACAGCGGAATCGGTAATCCAGGCGTTCCTGTACAATTGGATTTCCCGTTACGGTTGTCCGAAGAAGATCGTCACGGACCAAGGCAGGCAGTTTGAATCTCGTCTTTTTCACAGCCTAGCCAAGATGTGCGGCATCAAGCTTGCAAGAACTACGGCCTACCACCCGGCTTGCAATGGAATGATCGAGCGCATGCATCGGACTTTAAAGGCAGCCATCATGACTCACGGTGGTAAAGATTGGATTTCTTCCCTTCCTATAGTCCTCTTGGGTATGCGAGCCGCCTGGAAAGAAGACTTGCAGTGTTCATCTGCAGAGTTGGTATTCGGAGAACAGCTACGAATTCCTGGTGAATTTTTCACCTCGTCATCTACCGAGGTTGAGTACCCAGACTTTATCAGTCACCTGCGCCAGAAGATATCTCAGCTCCGTCCCAGTCCAGCAGTTCGACACGGCCAACACAGGGTGTTTGTACACAAAGATTTATCTACAACTTCTCACGTGTTTCTACGTCAAGACTTACTCCGTAGATCACTAGAACCACCGTATGCAGGTCCATATAAAGTGATTTCCAGAACTTCTAAGACATTAGATGTAGAAATTGGAGATAAAACTGTAAAGGTTTCTATCGACAGAGTTAAACCTGCTTTCATCAGTCACGATAATGACGAAATCCCACCTTGTAATTCACGTACCACAAGATCGGGCCGGGTAGTAAAATTACCAGTACGATTTGACACTCCGTATCATTCGTAAGGGGGTCCTGTGGGGAGCTACCTAATTTTTATTTCCTTACATTTCTTTCATAGATATATTTGTGCAGATACGGTTTCATACGGACGACGGCCGGCGAGCCGTGCAGCGCGTATAGCTGAGTCATCTGTTGACCGGTCTACCTCGTCCGCGTCCCGCGCCCCGCTACCGCCAGGCTCCACGCGCGCCCCGCTCCGGCGCCCCCGCGCCCGCACCGCGCCTCGCTCGCCAACGGTTGCCCCGGCACTCGACTGACCGCACCTAGCGGCGAGACGCGCGCGCGCTTCCATATAGCTATCTTCCGCATTTCATATATTCTGTCATTCTTTTCTTTCGCCTAATAAACGCAATGTAATGAGCCGCTTGTTAGCATAAACCGCTGTGTATCCACTTAACATCCCGCGGCGAGAAGCCACGACACCTTACTCCCGAGGCTAGCACTAAACACCGAATGACAGACGTAAGTATCTCTATATTTTATTACTAGTTGTTGCTCGCGGCTTCTCCCGCGTGGTATGTTAACAAAAGTAGCATATGACCGTCTCCAGGCTTCTATGTTCCAACTATGTATGTATGTATTTGAATGAATCGAACCAAGGATTACAATTTATACAAAGTTTAGAACTCAATTTGCACACCTCCAAAGGGTAGTTTTGAAAAAATAAAAAATACGAGTTTCATTATTTACTTTATTTGTACAGAGTTTTGAGCGAATCAAACTTTTTAATATTTTTTTTTCATAGAAACTTTTCCGCCCTATTTAACCCCCTTAGGGGTCGATTTTCGAAAATTAGATTTGCCAATGTGTTATTCCAGATCCTAACCTATCTACTTACATTCCAAATTTCATCAAAACCGGTTTAGTAGTTACGGAGAAACGTGGTAACAAACATTCATATCCATACACACACACACACACACACACACATACTTTCGCATTTATTATATTAGTAGGATTATTTATTACAAATTAGGGACCGTATCTATAACTCAAGTCATCGAAAAACAAAGTTGTTTATGATTACAGACCGGCCATTTTGAGATAATGGTAGTTGACTTCCAGACCATTCAACTAGGATGCCCCGTCATAGATCTCCTATATCTCATCTTCACTGGAACCGACAGCACGTTCCGTGAGGAATACTTCCAGAAACTTGTTGACCACTACTACATGCAACTTAGCGAATCCATGAATCGACTCAGCCTGGATCCTGAAATCTACACGAGGCAGGACTTTGATTTTGAACTCAAAGAGGTAGAATTATCTTATAGAGGTATTTTTATTTCATTGGATACGGTAAGGATTACCAAATGGTTACCCCTCGGGAATTTAAAGATTAAACTTTAAATGAGTAGAGTAGAAAGAGTTTGTTTTCATCATTAGTTTTGAAATTAGCCTTATGCTACATTTTTGTCTTACATACAGTGGTGGTCATATAATTAGAAACACCAACCCTGTCTTCTATTTTCATTACAAATTAACATCATAACTAATTTTTAACGTGCCATAGAGGGCTCCTACGTATTTATATGGATGTATCGGTTCTTTTAAAGTATTACTATACGAGTTTAGTAATAACAAACAACAATTTTTATATAAAAATATAACATTTTAATAAAAAGTCTATTAAAATACATGGACTAAAGTGGACAACTAATTAGAAACAAAAAAAAAACAACAATATAAACATTAACTATGTGAACAAAACCACATTTAATTTGAATAATACTATGAATACTACATCCAAAACCGATTAGTACTGTTAGTACTTGGTAGGGTACCCTCTGTGGTCGATTACAGCTTTACAACGACGTGGCATTGATTCTATCAGTTTTTCACACGTTTCCAAAGGAATACATCTCCATGCTTCTACAAATGCGTCGTAAAGTTGGTTGATATTGGTGATATGCTCATCCGACAATGTTTTCTTCACAGTGTGCCACAAATTCTCTATCGGATTTAAATCCGGACTATTAGCAGGCCACTCTAACACTGTCACCAATTGTTGTCTGAGAAACGCTTTAATGCTGTTTGCTGTATGCTTTGGATCATTATCGTGCTGAAAAATCCAATTCACTGGCAAATCATCTGAATATGGGATCATTGTCTCCTCCAAGATTTTTTTGTATTGAAACTGATCCATCAGCCCTTCAATCTTTCTCACGGGACCAACTCCGTATCCGGAAAAGCATCCCCATACTTTAACATTTCCACCGCCGTGCTTAACTGTTTTTATAGTGTACTTGTTATTCAAAGCCTCGTTGATTGGTCGCCGTACGTATCGTTTTCCGTCGGAATTTACCAAATTTACTTTAGTTTAATCTGAAAACAAAACTTTTCTCCATTGATGAACAGTCCAACTGTTCATATTTTCTAGCGAAGGCTAGACGATTTTCTCTGTGTCGCCTGGTGAGAAGTGGCACTTTCCTAGCAAGTCTTCCATACAAATTTCCTTCAACCAACCGCCTACGGACTAGTCTTGCGGACACGTTTCGAGGGTCGTCTTGTGAAAATACTTCTTTTCGTATAACATTAGAACCTTTAAAGGGATCTGTCTTAGCCAAACGAATCATAAGCCTGTCTTCTTGAACGGTGGTCTTCCTTGGCCGAACTTTTCTAGGCACCTTAACGGATGTTCCATGTTTTTTGTGATGTGCAATGGCGTTAAATACCATCTTTACGGAACACTCTAAATGATCGGCGATCTTTCTGTAAGACCATTTTCGTTTAAAATGAAAGTTTACTATAATTTTTCTTGTTGCTGCATCACAGCTCTTGTTTTTACCCATTTTTAATAATTAAATCTGACAAAAGGTAACAAATCCGAATGAGTAAGAAAAGGCGGCAAAATGCATAATGCGGTGACATTCCGAAAGGTGAATTTTAGTTTTAAAATTCAATTTTAGAACCTAGTCATACTTTGTTTCTAATTAGTTGTCCGACTGCCAGTACTAAGAATATTGATTGATACTTTTGTTTTAATTTTTTTTTATAATTATTGTATTGATTGTCTGAATGTTATTGCTTATTATTATTCTAGTGATATAAATTTACATTGTGATTTCGTAAATTAAACTATATCCTCCAATTAATTGAATTAATAATGTTGGTTACATTAAAAGACTACCAAGTGACTAAGTGTTTCTAATTATATGACCACCACTGTATATAAACAAAAAATACCTTAACAGGTTAACATTGAACTAATAAAACCCCAGAAAGGTAAAGAGTTGGTGTCGCTTACTTGGCCATTTTTCCGGACTACGGAAAGGAGTTATAAATTATCTGAATCTTACAGGCTAGAGGTATGTGTGAAGTTTGTTATCTTACTACTATTAGATGATACCAGTGATATTGTGGATTAAAAACATTATACATTCAGCCATTTTTATTATTCTATAATGTTCCTAGTTGACTAATTATGGCTACATACTTACAAAAAAATATGTTTTAAGGCTGCAGGGTGTTTTTTAACGAAGCTCGTTTATTTAATTTAGGTAAGCCTAGTACTTACAATAATAAACAACCCAATGTGAATTCTTATGTATTTTTACAGAAACTGCCCTTCGGCCTGATTATTGCCGCCTTCACCCTGCTAATTGTTACCCTGGAGCCGGAGAATGCTCCCCGAGTTGGCCAGGACGTGGATTTATCCAATTTCGCATTGAAGAAGACGGGAGCTCTATTCCCCGAGAGGATAAACGGGGTTGTCGACGATTACGTTAAATGGAGGGTTCTGAAAGATTAATCTTGTATCCCTGAAGACAATTCCTCTGTAGTGAAAAGGCTATTATACAAATCCTGTTGTTGTGGGTGTTAATTGAAGCATTCTGTGACTGGCAACTTTATATAAACAACTAGATTCTGCCCGCGGCTTCGCCCGCGGCTTCGCCCGCATGGTATGTTGATAAAAGTAGCGTATGACCGTCTCCAGGCTTCATACTATGTCCATATCAAATTTCATGACAAACAGCTCAGCGGTTTAGCCCGGAAACATAAGGTATAGATTATAGCAGCATTGACCACTTTTCCTGAGAGTCTCTGATGCAGAGGATTGAGTTTAGAGTTATCATTATCAAACTCATTCGTCAAGACAAGGCAGAACACAAGTAGGAATTACGGATTGGAAGTATGAATGAACCGGGGAATTTCTGTTCCCGGCCGCCGACCACATCATAGATAGAGCATCTAAGGTAAGGCTCTAAGAAAGATTGCCACGTTTAGTTTTTTTAGGCCTGATGCGAACTCTCGATCAAAAGTATTCACGTCATGTGTAAAGTAGCTAGAAAAAGTAGCTAAAAAAATTAAGCTACAAGTTTCTTAAAATTGTAGCTATCTGACTTTATAGCTAGATTTAGCAAAAAATTGCTAAATCTAGCTATAAAGTACCTAAGTTGGCATCAGTGGTACTTCCCCGGACGAGCTTTTTCACAATCTCTACTTCTTATCAACGTATCAATCAACACTTGGATGGTTGGTTCACATAAAATGTGTGGTCAAACGTTTTCACGTATGTCATGTCAGTAGAAGCTCTATTCCACTCCTGTTATTATTGAAAGAAAGAAAGAAACCAAAAACACAGATAATAAAATACTAGGTAAAGAGTTTAGCCTAAAATAAAAAGATATGGTGCTTGGGGTCAAAATAGGTCCCTGATCTCTGTCTCAGTTTAGTGCAGCATCGTGTTATATTGTTACGAGCTAGGGTTCAGGATAAAATAATTAAGTCCAATTGTACACTAAAATAATACTGTAATAGCAAAATTATAAAAAAGACAACAAAACGAACAGCACAACTGTCAATTCACTAGTTACTGGGTATCGCTTCTATATCACCGAACTATTCACATTCCTTGTTACTTGTTTTCTTTAACCAAATTGTTTTTAATCAAAACATGTTGTACCTTAAACTAGGAGGTGGGCGTTGGTGACTGCGCCACAGTTTTTATAACTATTTACAGTCACCATCGTTTTCTTTGTTTTATGTACCTACTTTTTATTATGTTCCAATAAATCATTTATGAATTTTGAATTTGAATTTTAATCTAGAATAGAACTGACCCTACTTTTTTTTCTGAATGGATTTTAATGCTGCAGGGCCGCAGATGGCCTTGATCAGCGTCACCAGCCTACGGCGAGCCCAGAAGGCGCTCAGCCTGTAAAAAGTTAGGATAGGGCAACTAGCATAAGGTCACCACTTAGGACCTCGGCTTGGGCCGTTGCTAGAGGGGGAGGAACAGGAGAGAAACGCCCCGGTACATATCTGTACCGTGAGTAGGTGGAAGTGGGGACTCGTCGAGCCCGCCGGCAGGCTCGGTGTATCTGTGAGGTGTTTGCTCTATCGAGACTTGATGACGTCACCACCGCGTTAGCGGTGCTGATGGGGTCATCAGGGTCACCAAGAACTTGGTCTACGTGAAGGTTTACAGACTCTACTGGTCCTTTCCCGCCCTTATATATCCCGTAAAGAATATTCTTCAGAATATTCTCGTAGGTGGGCGTGGTCTGCACGCTTCCTTGCGCCTCAAAAATTCAAGCTCTAATTACAAATTATTTTGGTATTACGTTTGTATGGGCAATTCATCCTCCTCTGGCCTCGTGCATATCTCCAACAATGATTGATTGGTTTCTAGTTATCTCCATGGGCGTTGGCAACGTATATCCATTGATGATACTTACTCGTTATGGTGAAATATTTCCGCTGGCGTACCTCAGGGTGGCGTTTTCTTTTCGCAATTTTCATTAAGTTTCCCAAAATTTAACTTCATATTTCCACCTCTATGCAGACAACCTTCAAATCTATGTACAAGCCAGAATAGAAGACCTCTCTGAAGCTATAGACGATGCAAATCAAGATCTGGAGTAGAACAAAGCATTCGGTCATGGGGTCAATCCACTCAAAACTCAAGTAATTGTGGTTAGGGGCTCGCATGTGTTATCCAAGATAGATAATTGGTCTTGCCTCTCACAGATGCTTTTTGACGTTCATATTCAGAGTCAGACGGTGACTCCTCGATAGACAACTGTCATGGGGACTTCAGTTAACTGAAGTCAGCCGAAGAATGTTTGCCTTAGCAGGTTCCATTTGCAAAGCGACAGATTCGTTTGGAGTTGCTTGATAAGTGGAACCAAAGGTATAAAACGGGAGTTACGGCTGTGATCACCAGAATATTTTTCCTGGACGCGATACAAGATTTCAAAATCGTAAGGTGGCTCGAGCTAATCAGTGTTATAACGCAGGTAATGACGGGACACGGTGGGTTCTCCGAATACCTGAACCGGTTCAAGTGGAAGGAGTACCCATCGTGCATTTGCGAGCCCAGTGTAAAAGAATCTATAACCCAAATCTTGTTAGACTGCCCTATCTATGGTCTCGAGAGGTATAACACTGAATAATTATTAGACTGTGAGCTAAATAAAAAAATATAAGTTAAATAATTATAGATAAAGAGAAAAGATTTTATAAAATATTATACCTAAATAGGAAATAAGGAATAAATGATATAATTATAAGTTATGATGAATATATATTGTGGAATATATATGTCAAGCATAAAATAAGTAAGGCTTAGCAAATTAGAAGTACTTTAAACATAATATGCATTAGATTAAGCAAACATAATATGCATTAGATTAAGCAAAATAGGTACTAGAAAAATATTTACGCTAGACCATAAGCTCTTCCTTATAATTAAAATCAAGCCCTGTTTTTTTACTATAAGCTTAACGATTTGCTGGAATACTCATATCCTAAATCTATTATATATAATTATTTTTCATCCTTCCTCATCTTTTTTCTCAAAGAACGTTTTCACTTTGTTCATTTCTCCAACTCCTTTACAGTTTAGGCTGTCCGTATATAGAATGTTATTATGAGACGTGCGAAATTGTATCTTTTAAATCCTTGGTCAAGGAGCACTACTTGTCCTCGAGTTGCTAACTGTTTGCCTGATTCTGCCTTATCTATGTTATTTATCATACAATCTTTTTAAGTAGGTAGGTATGTAGGTATTATGCTGTGTATAGTAAGTATGTCACTATGTAGGTATATTATAGTATGTTCATAGTATGTGGTACACCAATCAAACCCCTTGTAATCTTTCGTACAGTTCGTTCCATCCAAAAGTTTTCTGATAGAGACAACCTTTAGGTCGAGGAGGTCTTACCATTGTATAACTTTGTCAAAGTTTGTAGTAGGTACTTATCTAAGCTGATGTATTATTAAAGTTCATTGGCACTGAAAATTTCATATTATGATTGAGGTATAGAAACAGGAAGATAAGATAGATGCCCTGCCTGAGATAGTGAACTGCTGATCTGAAGTCTTGATAGATGATAAGCGAGTCGATTGCAACTAAAGATAGTGTTGTGTGTTCAAGACGTATAGGCAGTTATGAGGTTTTCTGATGCTCTGGGATTATTAGATTTGCTAATGACAAATGTGATTATTTTGTTTTTATATCGTTCGTAGTTTTGCCAAGTTTTGTGTTACTCATACACGCAAGATCCAACAGTAACAAATAATTTGTATTATACGAACACATTATTTGACATCGGAAACCATACCTAAAACAGATGATTTATTAGTTTATTTTACCGAAAACAGCTGATTTTTACTGGCAATTTCATTAATGATTTTAGGCAAATTTCGAATAGTTGTAGAACAAAACTTGTTAGCTATTACGACGTATAATATAACCCTTTTTTGGATTGTAAACATATTCTGGGACAACCTGTATAAACGGTGACCTGTAATAGCCCTTGGCTACTTTTCTCCAAAGTATCTATTAATACTATTATCTATTATAATTTTTACTAAAAAACGGGATATTTACCATGATCACGGGAGGAACAAGCAACTGTGCCGAAATATCGGGAAACATTCAAACTCACAAATCATGGTAAATATCCCGTTTTTTAGTAAACATTATGCTCAAAACCATGATAGTTTCAAAAGTTGTATTATCTATTATGATACACTATTTATTATTTTATTGACAGATGGAGCTAAAGAAGAGGTAATTATCGTATCTGCGCAAGGAAAATTAAGCACTTTAGACGTTAGTTTCTTACAGACAGAAGATAGACTAATGCAGTTTATTCGTATATATGAGTAGTAATATTCATGCGATCAATAACAAAGTGTAGGTATCTAAAAATAAATAATGGTATATACTTAGCTTTACAAAATAGATCATAACTTCAAGGCCGAGAATTTAAGCTTTATGACACATGTTTTTATAGGAATCTGTCATTATAATCAATGGTTAGACTTGACCTACCGTTTATTTTAATTAATATAATAAATTATATGATTTATATAATAATTCTGGATATTTTTACACAGCATCATCTAGCTCCAAAATAAGCAGAAATTGTGTTATGGGAACTACTTACTAATTAAATACTTTTTTATATATACCCGAGTATGTTGTGATGTATTTTCTATGCATAATAATATTATACATAGAAAATATCCAGACCCAGAATATTTGCAGAATAAACATTTGTTTCGCGGCGGGAATCGAACCTGCAACCTTCTGCGTCTCAGGCAGGTCTTCACCCACAACGCCACAGAGGTCGTTGATTTTGTTAGTGAACTCAAGTTTTAATCTGTCAAAACTCCCCATCTGACGTAATCCTCGACGATGCCGTTGATTCTCTCCGGGTACATCGCTCCAGTTTTCTGGACGGAGAAACTGGAGAGGTCCATATCGTCTTTCATCTCGGGCGCGTGCTCCGCCTCCACTGTCACGATGGGCAGAGTGAAGGCAGCTACTGTTAAACCCAATGGCAGCTTCTGTAAAATACAAAAAGACATTTTCAAAAATGATTTTGTTCAATAATACCCTCAGCACGGGGTTTCAACTCTACAACTCTAAGAAAATAAAAAAATAGTTCAAATTAATGTCAATAGATGCTATTATAGGTATCGCTTTGTGATTGAAGTTTGTGAAAATAATCAAATTACGTCCTAAAATTCGTTCGCATATACATTTTTCGAGTGGAAAAGTCATTTACTGCATGACCAGTTTCGAACCCAAAACCTGAAGTCGAGGTACATCCCACTAGGCCAACACGGCTATAAATACATTGCCCTGCCATTATTATTATTATTATTACTAGGATTCCCTATGTAGGTACTATCACAGCACTATCTTTTTCTTTTATTATGATTAGAAAAAAAAGCGAAAAATAAAATTAAGTTTAGATAGATAGATAAACTATTTAATGTGCATAACACCAATTTACAGTACAAACACAGAAACAATAAAAGAACAATAAACAAAATAAATGCACAAAGGGCGGTCTTATCGCTGAAAGCGATTCTTCCAAACTACCTTAGGGTGGAGAGAACTACTTAAAAGAAAGACGGTGTGACTTACTGAAAGTGTGAAGAATAAACATAAAAATACAAATTGAACATTTTTTTTTTATAATACCTATATCCAAATATATATAAATACATCATAAATATATACATATTACATACACAAACCCAAATATTTGAACCTAGTTTAGTTGATGTATGAGAAAATCGAAGCAACTTACCTACATTAACTTAATTTAAATTACCTCTTTCAGTTCAAAATCAAAGTCTGCTTTGGAATACGTGGTATCTGGATCAATGTCCAGCCTCTTCATAGCCTCGCTTAGCTGCGTGTAGTAATGTTCGACGAGTTTGTTGAAGTACTGATCGCGGAATTGCTTGTCAGTCCCAGTGAAGATCAGGTACAAAAGGTCGGTCACGGGACAGCCTACTTGTATCGTCTGATGGTCTACTGCTATGATCTCAAGGCTACTGTCCTGGAATTTTTAATAATTCTATTAACTTTGAAGGCAAGCTATATTTTACAAGCTCTTGAAGGTCATGCACACGCTATGGTAACGCAGGAACCACGAGTCTACGCGGCGAAAAAAATACCTAAACCTTTTGTATTTTTTTCGCCCCTAAGCAGAACGCACGTACTGCAACTTACTTGTTGTTTACTCCAAAATGACGACGCACGAACTGCAACATATCCCATTAGACATGCACTACACTATACAGTGACCACTATACAAATACTGCACAGTGTAGTGAAAGTCAAAGTCAAAGTCAAAATTCATTTATTCAATAAAATCACAAGGACTACTTTGAAACGTCGGTTTTCATCTAGGTGCATGTTCTTCGTGACCAAGCCAGGAAAGAAAGGCAAGAAAACAAGGCTGGTTATTCTTTTTAATGATCCTTTTACAAAACAATAGGTTCGAGTTGGAGCATTTTCAATCCCAAGAGTTTTTGTCATCTAAATAATCAGACTGTGTGGTACCGTGTACAACCAGCCTTATTCATCAGTTATCACTCACATCAGATATCCCTCAGTGTTTTTGTCAAAAGTCTGATTAGTTAAGTTATCTAATCTTTCTGCATTAGGTATATTAACCTTTTTTTCGACGAACATTGGACAAGTTAATTGGGACTAGATAACAATTCAATGAACCCTGTTCATTTCATTTGGAAAAATCGAAAAATATATCTAACAGCAATTTATTTATTTATTTATTAAATACCTCTCAAACTTACAGCCAAGGGCCAAAACGTTTTAGAGCTAAAGACATTACAGTTAACAGAGAACATTAAAAAATCACACAGTAATTAACGAATATACGTTTTTTCATAATAAATACATCTATATTTGGTTTCTGAGTAATCATCGAGTTGAGCAGTGCGAGTGCATTCGCTGTAGGGGTATACGGTTAGCGCGGGATGCGGGAGGTGCGAACAAACGCCGCGCGCGCGCACGGACTTACCTGGAGGGGACGTAGAACCTACACTCCGACAGGGCGGCAGGGTTGGCGATGCTACCCGCAAAACAGAAAAGTAGTGGATAAGAAGTGCACATTTACGACGTAACTCGAGCGTATTTAGTTCGATCATACCGCAAATAAAGAGGGATGGGTATAAATAGGGACAGTAGATAGATTCGAGCTTGGATCTTACAAATGCATAAAAGAGTAATACGATTTCTGAACGGATGTAAATGATAAACTGTCAGTGTATATGACGTAACTTACGTCAAGTTAGTGGTTTTGACATGTTTTTTTTTCTCTTTCCTTCACACATCTCGCTATCGCTTGGTTTTGTGAAAATTCAGATTAATTAATTTACCTAATCTTTCTGTATTATAATAATAACTTTGTGACGAACATTGAATACAAGTTATTTGTGACTAGATAACAGTTCAATGAACCCTGTGCATTTCAGAACCTTGGGAATAAACCTCTCGAATTCTAATAAGTAAATAGTCAAGTAAGACTGGCCTTATTTTATCAACAGCTTATTATAGTCGCGCTGAAGATTTTGGTCGTCCGAAAGCGTGGCGGGTTGATGACATCGTACTGGGAACACCTGGACGAGAGACCAATAGACAAAAGAGGCTGGCAGAAGATAAAAGAGGCCAATATCCAGCAGTCGATGATTTGGGCTAAGAGAATAATGCTGTATTCGGGAAGTCGGTGAATATAGGTCCCAAATCATTTATAACTGCACTAGAAGGCCTTTTATGTCCTATCAACACTTGACTAAGATAAAGTTTTATATTCAGACAGCGTTTGATAAAATTCGAGAGGATCATTGATGAAGTATACACTCCTTGTTTACTCTAACAAGTGGCTTCATGCGCTATTGCATGGAGGCACTTGTTAGAGGAAACAATAACACAACTCTTGTCAGCACAAGACAAGTGGCTCTTCACTCTCTGTATTAGATACCGACTGAAGCCACAATAAAAGTACTATCGACACTTCTTAGTGCTGTATCCGTGCTGAGACCACATCTGAAGTATAAATATCTGAAAATCAACGCTGCTGGCGGAACAGCAATAGGCTGACACAGGACCTTTTCGACTCATACCTACCACTGTACCATAGACTACCCTCGTTATCACTAGTTAGCACCCACGTATTGTACTCTTCTTTAATTTACTGTGTTTTTTATTGTTTGTCTTTCTTTTCATTTGTATTTATTTTGTCTGTGCTGTATCATGTGTGTTTAGTAAAAAAATAACGAATAAAAATATATCTATCATAAATATTACTTCAGTATTAAATGATGTAGCAAACCTGGTATTTAATAGTCTATAGTATTTTTTTGCCAATTACTCACTTCTCGGGTCCTATGCATCAAATTGCTGGGTCTGTAGTCTCCATGTGTCAAAACTTTGACTCTCAACGGGTCATACTGCCTTGATACCTTTTCCAAGTCATACTGGTCAAAGAACTTTTTCAATTTCTCCTTATGTTCCTCAGGGGCGACAGATATAGCTTTTTCAAAACCAGCTACCCACAGTGAATTCATTGTCCATTCGTTCAGCCATTCGTACTGATAGTTCTCCAAAAAATGTTCGAACTCTTTTGGGTATTCTCGTTGGTACGCTATTGATAGAGAGTGGAGCTTCGCCAGCTCATTTACTGCAGTCGAGGCGTACTCCCAGTCTATCGATTTGAATCTGTCGTGGAGTACGAATCCCTTCACTGCCAGGTTCTCAAGCACTATCATCTCATCTGGTGGGGTTAAATCCGCTCCGTAATATTTAGCGATGTACACGCGGTTCTTGTCAGGCACTTTATGCGCATCCTCTATCTTCATGTACAATTGTCTTAGATCACTGTAAATAAACCTTTCAGTCTCAAAGATTGTTAGTTTAAAATCTTTTCGGATCGTAGCGCCGATTTGGGAGATCTTGATAAACAGATCAAGATCTTCTTTAGTTTTGCTAGTGACATTCGCGACGTATAGAGTTGAGGAGTAGTTTGCACCTTCGGTGGATATGGGTGTCACTTGTAGCTCGTAGTCTCTGTACTTTTGTTCTCTTGCTATTTGGTGCAGCAAGTTATGCAGCCTATTTTCAACGTCTGTCATGGCGCAGTCTATAATTTAGTTTTTACACTACTCTATTACAAATGACAACTAGTTGTAAACGTGGGTGTCTAGGCGTTTATATAATGTACCGCATAATAATGCATCTATTTATATCCTCTGCCTGTTATGATATGAATATGATAAATACTTTACATTCCGTACGACCTTGGCTAAGATGATTAGATATAGGGAAGTAGAAAACAAATTGAAGTAGGTAGATACTAGCCAGGCTTATCATATTAAACATAGCATTGTACCGTTTGCATAAATATTCTCCGCATTTCGGTTTATAACTGTTAAGTATTTGTAATCTATAGAATAAGTATTATACGAGTATACTCTGTGGTCACTTGAGACTTCCTGTTCTTTGTGAATCGAGATATAGACGGTGCCATCCTCTAGTTTAATAAACAATAATAAATATAGCTTCTTTATTTATATATAAAATAAACACCAGTTGTCATAGGTTATGGAAGCCAGAAATACCTGATTTTTTTAATGCTAGATTAAGACTGTTTTTATAGGTACCTACCCTGTAAAATTTTAACTTGGTAATATTAGTTATGAAGGTTGTACCTAGCTTACAATCAGC
This sequence comes from Perizoma flavofasciatum, assembly GCA_958496245.1. Classification (NCBI taxonomy): domain Eukaryota; kingdom Metazoa; phylum Arthropoda; class Insecta; order Lepidoptera; family Geometridae; genus Perizoma; species Perizoma flavofasciatum. The sequence continues at coordinate 11,185,460 of OY292437.1, forward strand.
GTCCCTCTATTCTAATTGCGGTTTGGTCTAGGTTATATCTACCACAAGTCAATGAACCTAATTCTACAGTCAATAATATTGTTTCCTCCTTTGCAATCTTTTCTATCTGTAGGTATTTGCTTTTGTTATTTTCGAATCTGTTCTCAAAACAAATTCTTATCTATGAGTGATTTTCTTCCGATACCTATCTACTTACAGTTGGGGTTATTTTTAACAATAATTGTGACTGTGACTGAGTTTTTCAGCTTGATTGACTTGACCTCCACGTGTTCCTGAGAAAAAGGGTCAGACAGACTAATGGACGGACAACGAAGTGATCCTTTAGGGTTCCGTTCTTTCTTTTTTGCGGTATGGAACCTTAAACAAAATATAAAAATGACAACATTAGTGGGGGAAAAATTATTGTGTGATTTGGGTAAATATGTTGAAATATATCGACGCGCCACAATATTTTTTTAATGTTACGGTGTACAATCAAAATATATTTGATATTTGATATTTATTTATTTAACCATTTCGTTATAGTTACATAACATTGGCATGTCAAAGTATACATACCTAATCATGTTCTTAATCTAGAAACGTCAATGTGTACATAAGTACCTATTCATTTTGATTTCAATAAATCTTTTCTTGAATAGGAACCACGAACTGGACCACGCAGTGTAGGAATTACCCGATGGACCGATGAAATCGTGAAGGTGGCAGGCAGTCTGTGGATGACTTTTTCAACAAACAACTAAACCGCAGAGACGAAAAGTGAAAGTATTTGGTGTGGGCAGATAGAGACCCCTGATGGCTGACAGCGCTGATGTTTTATTTATTTATTTATTCAGAATGCATTATGACATCATTACAGGTTTTTTTTAAGCCTAAATCGATGAAATATGTAAGTATATAGTATAGAATATAATATATAAGATTTGTAGGAGTTTCGGCAGTTTATCGTAAAAAATATCTACGCTGTTCGCAGACAAGATATTGAGCAGATAGATAGCGAGTGACATGGGGGCAAACTTAAGCAGATTGATCCTACAGTTGGGTTCCAGTTCCTACAGTTTTGTTATGAAAAACACTACGTATATCGATGTATGGACGAACTTTTTTTTAACTGCCTACCTCGTTAAGTTTAAAATTACTTCTAAGTAGTTTTAGAATTTATCCGTGCGTACCCACCACTATTTTTCACTTGCTTTCCCTATCCTCAAAGGTTTGCTGGAAGAAAACTCTTGATTGTCCTTTAATAAATATTTTTATTTTTAAATACATAGGTAACAGGTAACATCCCTATTATTATTGCGTCATATTAGTTCGGCCAATTCAATTAAAGCACAGTAGGCGTGAATGAATGATCCCATGAATTTGACAGAATTGTTTCCTAGCGAAATAACAAACATTGCGACTCTTGGTGCTATCTCCTCGATGAACTTTATTTACTCCACACTGCTCTCTTAAAACGCTGTTCCTAACTATATATCTGAAAGTTACACCGTGTGGTGTAACATACATACTTCTCAAAGCTCTTTTTATAGGTCTACTCATTTGGGCATAAAATACCAGGAGCTGAAGTCCTGCGTTTGTGTTTTTAAATTAATATTGTTTCTGAAAACCTGACTACTTTATCACATTTATTTTGGCTTAACTTTTTTAGTGCAATTTTTGAAAAGCCGGTATTAACACGAATTCACGTGTGTCCCTAGAGTTCTACGTCAGGATTCCCCATCTTACATAATCGTCAACAATGTCGTTGAGTCTCTGCGGGAACAATTCTTCGTTGATCGTGACGGCAAAGCTGGCCAGATCCATCTCATTGTCCACTTTGGGTGCGTCTTTGGCGTCCACAGTCACGATGGGCAAGACACAGACGGCCATGCTCAAACCATAGGGCAGTTTCTGAAACAATTAAATAGGTAATTTGAATTAAATAAATAAACACTCAAAAGACAGGTACTTGGATACCATTTTGTGGATATCAGGAACTACGAACGATATCTCTTTCACTCTATTCACTCGCATCACATTCTTCATACAAGTTCGTCGGTTTAGAGTGCTCTTGATAGATCCTACTAATCCTATCCTACTAATATTATAAACGTGAAAGTTTGTGAGGATGGATGTTTGTTACTCTTTCACGCAAAAACTGCTGAACGGATTTTGATGAAACTTTACAGAAATATAGCTTATACATGAGAATAACACATAGGCTACTTTTTATCCGGGTACCACGCGGGCGAAGCCGTGGACAAAAGCTAGTAGTTAGATATATAGATAGAAGCTTAAATAAAACTTGTAAAACACCATCAAATTCAAAGAGAGCAAAGAAAAAAGTAATTAAGTACAATAGGTGGTCTTATAGCTAAAAGCAGTCTCTTCCAGACAACCTTTGGGTGGGCAGAAATTAATGCGAATGATAAAGGGCGCAATGGTGTATAGTCAATAAAAATATATAGTGGCGATTTATTAGATAAATAAGATAAATATACGTAACATAACTTCATACATACATTAATACAAATGCCTACATATATAATCTATATAAGATAGTGATCAGCTTTGCGATATGGACAAATATTGATTGCGCAATAGCTTTATAAAGATAGGAAAGGATTTGACAGTTCTGATATTGAGGGTCTCTTGGTCTTGACTTGGTCATTCGCCAGAACGTCTCCAATTGTACACCTTGTGAAATCTATATCTATCTATACTGATAATAAAACTGAAGAGTTTTTGTTTGAATGCGCTATTCTCAGGAACTAAATTAAAAAAATATTTAACGTATCGCTACGGAAAGAACGCAAAGTGAACATGAAGTAAAAGTGCGGGTCTGTGATGTGACGTGCTGGGCCGTGGCACAGCTAATAAAACAATAAAATGCGAAAATTCAAGTTAGAATGTTGTACCTCTTTCAGCTCAAAATCGAAATCTTCTCTCGGATAAGTCTCTTCGGGATCCATCCCCAACATCTGCATAGCTTCGCTGAGCTGGGAGTAATAATGGTCTATCAGCCTCTGGTAATGCTTGCTCCGAAACTCTCCGTCGGTCGACGTGAAAATGAAGTACAGGACATCTATAACGGGGCACCCGACTTGGATCGTTTGGAGGTCTACGGGAATCACTTCAAGGCTGCCGTCCTGCGGAAAAGCATTTAATGCAAACAGATTAACCACTGGCACTTGGGCTATTTTTCGGGCTGTCTTGTTTGCCATAAATATGTACTAGATGCCGCTAGCGAGCGGTGGGTAGCGAGCGCCATCTAGCTTGTACTGTAGGTGGATTTAACTTCCTAATAAAATATAAACAAATAGATGGCGATAAAACCTAATGAGGGTTTTGATTCAAAATAGTTAGGAACCTATGATGCTTGTGAACTGTGGTATACGTACTTATCTACCTACTTACATTAGTGTTTTTATGCTACGGTCGGCGCGGCCACAGGTTAGATGATAGTACAGTTTGATAATATTACCAGACTCGACTGATGCTGCATTACTTTATTCCTTGATCGTCATCACTATCATCAACGTGAAAAAGTCCACTGCTGGACATAGGCCTCCCTGGACCTGAAGAGTGGATTTGTAAGAAATACAAGATTAGGTACTTATTTTTCCCCTACAATAATGTTACAACTCGGAATCTACCTAGGTACCTACTTTAAAACGAAAAAAAAAAAACAATTAATCTATCTAGGTAGGTACCTACCTACATAATATTCAACTAGGAAAAGACGGTTTTCTATTTGCAGTAATAGAATATACCTAATTATACAAGTAGAAAAAGAAAAATAATTGAAATTAAACACAGTAGGTAATTAAGCCAAATAATAAATATATTTTTTCAATACAATTGTTTGAAAAGTGAAGTTTGTAAATACGTAGAAGTAGGTAGCTTGAAATGTAAGGAAACCTACCTGACGAAAGTACCTATTAAGTAGGTAGGTATATAATATGTTTTGATATTGGCACAGATTTTATAATACCTACTGTATTGGTGTGTTTATTATTAACTGGCTTCTGCACACGGTTTCGCCCGCGTGGTATTCGGATAAAAAGTAGCCTGTGTTATTCTGATGTATGAACAATATTACTGTAAAGTTTTATCAAAAACCGTTCAGTAGTTTTTGGTGAACGAAGAACAAACATCCATCCTCACAAACTTTCGCGTTTATAATATTCGAACCTAGGATTGGTAGGTAGGTATGATTGACTCATTGAAAAAAAAGTTCAGAATCTGTTTGCCAATTTTCATACAATTTAATACCTAGGTACCTTACAATAAGAAGCAAAATCGTGCCGGCGATGTGAAACCCGCCGCGACGTTTCCTGCTTTATAGAGCGGGGGTTGCCGAGGCGCGGGAGGGGTTACGACTATGAGTAAGGTACCCGGGCGGCTCAGACGCACAGTAAGTAGGTATGTAGGTACATAATATGTTTGTTGACAACCTCTGTGGCGCAGTGGGCGAAGGTCCGCTGAGACGCAAAAGGTTGCGGGTTCGATTCCCGCTGCGGGACAAATGTTTGTATGATCTGCATTCATTTGTCTCGGGTCTGGGTGTTTTCTATGTATAATAATGTATTTACAAAAAAAAAAAAAATTAGTATATCTGTTATGTAGTTCACATAACACAAGCTCTGCTTACTTTGGGGCTAGATGATGCTGTGTGAAAATGTCCAGCATTATTTATTTATTTACTTCTTCAAGCAAAAACTAATGAACCGATTGCGATGAAACTTGATAGGTAGGTACATAGCTGTTACGTTTTATCCCGATATTCCCACGGAATCGAAACTTACGCGGTTGAAACCGCGGAGTGCAGCTAGTTTATTAATAAAAAGCAGATAACATTAAAATTTTAGGGTTCCTACTTTTTAAAAAACCGAAACTACTAGGTATAGAAAGTTTACACCCCCACTCCCTCATTCCGCCCCGTAAAGTGGAAATATCAATAAATCCTTTCTTAATACATACCTACATCATTATAATAAACTTATATTCTAAATTTCAGCTTTCTAGACTTTGACTGAGCCTTGTATTATAATATATGTGGCTGAGCATTGATAGTCAGTCAGTCAGTCAGTCAGTCAGTCAGTCAGTCAGTCAGTCAGGATATATGATTTTATAAGTAAAGATAGATTACCTACGTTAGATTGTGTGAAATATAGGTAGTTACCTACCTGTATTCCATACAAAACAACACGCAAAATTTTGCAAATAGACGTCTAGATAAATCTATCACTATGCAGCATAAACTAAACAAAACAAATCTTGCCAAACTCAAAGTAGTATAAATGATTTCCGCTTGAAGAATGACGACAACATCGAATTTTGAGAAAATAAGAATATGTATATATATATATATATTTAATATGTATATATTGTATGTATGTATAATTTGAGTTATATATATATATTTATGTATTTGTATATATTTATACTATGTACCTATTTATGTATTATATTATATGAAAATGTGTGCTATTATTGTATTTTTTTCCCGTTTGTGTACACGTACCCACCGCTATTTATCAGCTGTCCCTATCCTCAAAGGTTTGCTGGAAGAAAACTCTTAGGGTTAGGGTTAAGCTCGCCTTTGTACATGTCCTATATGTAAGTCTTTTGTCTGTATTATCTGTGTGTACAATAAAGAATAAGAATAAGAATAAGAAAATGTGATTTATGAGCTCGTTATTTCGTTTTCTAATAAAAAAGTTTTTTTTAAATATGAACATACCATGTATTTTATATTTTAGGACCTAATTTCGAGTTATTCTGAAACTTCAATAACAAAGCGATACCTATAACACCATCTATTGAGATTTTTTCGAACTAATCTTTTTTACTTAGAGATGAGACCCGTGACCCGGGTATTATAGAGTTAAGGGTAAGAATAACATCCTACTAATATAATAAATGCGAAAGTCTATGTTCGCGTGTGTGTGTGAATGTTTATTACCACGTATCTCCGTATCTACTAAACCGATGTTTATGAAATTTGGAATGTCGATAGTTTAGGTTCTGAATAACACATAGGTTAATCTAATTTTCGAAACTAAATCCTTAAACAGGGTGGTAAAGTTTCTATGGAAAATGTTATGAGTTTGAATTAGCTCAAAACTTGGTACAAATAAATTTTAAAATAAAAATAATAAAACACGTATTTTTTATTTTTGCAACAACCCCTAAGGTGTGTGATTTTGACGAAACTTTACAGTAATATAGCTTATATATCAGAATAACACATATTCTACAATTTATTATGTGTGATTTGGCTATAGGTATCAATTTAGTCAGTAAGATTATATAGGAAATATCTATACCTATATGTTTCCGAGCTAAACCGCTGAGTCGTTTGTCATGAAATTTGATATGGACATAGTTTGAAGCCTGGAGACGGTCATACGCTGCTTTTAACATACCAGACGAAGCCGCGGGCAAAATCTAGTACTAACATAAACACCCAACAGACTCATACATAGTCCTGACCCCACACTAGGTGTCGTGGGTACCAAGAACTACGAGTACCGTGGTACCACAACGCCCAGACCCGGACCAAATATCTGCAGAACATGCAAACATTTGTCCCGCAGCGGGAATTGAATCCGCATCTCTTGCGTCGCAGGCAGCTATTCTCTGGTAAAAACACTATTATTACTATCTATACTATACCTACGGTAATTCGGTCAATAAAGTTGGATCATCACACCGGAAAATTATATAAGAAATTATCGCAAAGTACTTACTTGATAGAGGAATAATATCATGCGAGCTTCTAACAACAAAATCAGAAGTAGGCAGTAGGTACCTAAGCAATCAACACAGTGTTTATTTTTAACTGAACAGTGGACGTGAGTTAACTATGTAGGTCTGTGTGTAATTATTGGGTTGGATGGAGCATTTAAATAAGTTCAAGTTTACCTCTAACTGTTTATGCATCAGATTGCTTGGCCGATAATCTCCGTGCGTGATCACGGATTGCTTTTTCGGTACAACGTTCGTTAGAAATCCACAGTTCACCAAGTAATCGTCTAAAAACCTCTCTAACTTTTCCTTATTCTCTTCCTTCGTCACAGCCAGGGCGTTTTTGATTATCGTCTCAAAATATGTCTGGTGCTTTGGACCCTTTACGAAGTCTACTTTTAGTTTCACTTTTTCTTTTTCGAACTCCTCAGGGTCTGTCTTCTGGTACGCTATTGATAAGGCATGGAATTTCGCCAGCTCCGTCATAGAAGCCGAAGCATATGCCCAGTCAACTGGCTTGAGTCGGTCGTGAGTCGTGAAGCCTTTGGCTGCTAGATTCTCTAAAACGATGACCTCTTCGTAAAGCTTGTTGTTGCAAGCGTAGAACTTGGGCATTCTCAGTCGAAGTTCTTCAGGGATATTGTTTTTCTCTTCTATGTCGTTGTAGATCTTCCTTATTTTCGTGTAGAAATAGTTTTCTGTCTCGTACATCGGAATAGGGTTTTGATCTCGTATTTTTTCCCCCACTGCGGCTACCTTGACGAATAGGTTTATAGTTTCGTCATTTTTAGTCAAAATAATTATAAATAGATGTGTGGTATAGTTTGCTCCTTCAGTACAGATACGACTTAGTTTGATATCACTATCGTAGTCATTTTCTTTAGCGTAATTTACGATAAAATCGCGACATATCTGTTCAGTGGATTGTATGTCCGCCATGTCTCGCGTCTCGAACACTACTGGTTCGTACTTTGATACACACACACAGATAACTCTATTCCATATTTTTTTTATCTAAAAATTGGAACGTACAAAGTACTCATACTAATACTGAAATCATACTAAAAACATACAAAAAAACGATTTGACCTTGAGAGTAGATTACTCAAGGTAGCCGGTAGTAGGTTCCTACCTAATATAACCACACTGCTTCTACAAAAACAGCTGTTAAACTCTTATTATTTTTTACTTGGTAGGTAGGTAGGGTGACCTTTTACAACGACAAAGTTGTTTTGAGTAAAAGTAAGTAAAATATAATTAGCAAAGTGCTTATAATATCGATTTAATGCCTTACTAAAGTTATGGTAAGATACATCGATATAGTTTAATACATACATCAATACACTTTGTACTTATTGTAATAATATTAGCTAAGGAACAAAACTTACTACATTACATAGTGCCAGCAAATGTTGCTTACAAAATAATTATAAATTTTTAATTAAATATATTTTGGAAATATTCTAAAAACACGTCTTCATATTAGTTTTTTTCCTGTAAAACTACAATCGTTAAGATAACAATACGAGACGCTGTTTTCAACAAGAACATTGCATTACTCGAATCATCAGTTAAAGGTCTGGCTGCTAAGAGTCACCTATTTGAAGAGGTCTAAGAATCACTCATTTGAAGAAGTCTAAAATCACTCATTTGAAGAGGTCTAAGGATCACTCATTTAGAGAGGTCTAAAACCACTCATTTGAAGAGGTCTAAGAATCACTTATTTGGAGAGGTCTAAGAATCACTCATTTGGAGAGGCCTAAGAATCACTTATTTGAAGAGGTCTAAAATCACTCATTTGAAGAGGTCTAAGAATCACTCATTTGAAGAGGTAGGAATAAGTAGGTAGATAGGTTATTTTAAATCAATTTATAAAGTAAGATGATTATTATTATTATTATTTTTAATTTATTTTTTATGTATTATTTGACATTCATAATTATACTATACAATACTATACAAATAATTGTATAGTATGTTTGAGGACCAGATTCATAAAAAAATACTGAATAAAAACAATGTAAATGAAGTAATGTAACTTTACTTCACTTCACTTACTTTGGTTTTCTTCCTAGTAAGTACCTACTAAGGTACTTAAGACAAACACAAATATAAGAAAACTAGGAACTACCTATCCTACCTACCTATCTAATAACCTATCATTTGAAGAGGACTGTAATAGGTACTCAGGTAAGAAGGCACTTACTGGTGGAAATTAGTAAACAAATCTTTGAATGGTCGCAGGCGGTAAGGAAATAGAACAAAGGCAAGAAGGTGCTACGACTTTTAATCAATTCATTTACAATATACCAACAAGAGTTAAAAAAAATATAAATAGATAAGATAAAAAATATTCGGTAACTGACGTCACAAATGACGAACCTACCTACTTACCTAGCCATGCATGTTACTCTCACTGCATCTTAGTACCTACTTGTTAAGTAGTATAAGAATATTGTGATTTCTCAATAAGCGATTTATATTGTAAATCTTTTTGAGAAATAAATGATCTTAAACCGTACAAATACATCACATTGTACAACAGTTTGAATACTTTCTTAATAATATTCCTGATTGGGACAACATAGCTATTCAAACTAGGTAAAGACCTGTGCGATGGTATATACCTATTCTCTCCACCTATGTAAGTGAGTGTATGTAAGTTGTAAACGCGAGAAAGGCATATAATGTTGCATATGAACTAAGATGTCATTTTAAGTAGGTTTTCAGTTCCTTGGTAATTCTATTCAAGCTTTTAACGACTTCTTTCATTTAAAAGAAGACATTGGGTTGAAAAATAAGATTTTTTTTAATCTATTATAGATATAGGCTCACAAGTAGGAATGATGACTCGCAAATGAAGTGTTGCATCGACTGACTTTACATACTCTATTTAATGGGCGCCTGTGATTTGCAGGGCCTGGATCGAAAGAGACGATTTTGTGAAATGCAATGATGATATTGTCGCACTGTAAGCACTTTGCATTCTCTATACAGGAGTTCGGTAGACAAGCTGAGCGCTGAGCTCTCTCAAGTTTTATTAGATGCCTTCTGTAAGCACCACCCCAGACAGGAATGCAGGAGCCAATTATGGATTGGCATAGTGCGAAGTAAACTGTTTTTAGTAGTAGTAGAAACTGTTTCATATGAATAAATGATTCTAATTCTGTCGTCTAAACACGTCATTCTCCTAGGAAGGCGGCCTGAGAGACAAAAATCGAATAAAATATATTTGCCAGAAACAAAACAGGACGCCGTTTTCGAGCAAAGCATTGAATTTCTCGAATCATACGTTAGAACAGTGATCTCTGTTTACTTACAAGTAGTAACTACTAAACAAATCTTGGAATTACTTAAGCTTTAAGAACATTTTGAATACATCCAATTACAACTTTGCACTGAGTAAACTGACTGCAAGTTTTTTTTACAAAAGATACGTATGAAAAGCCATCCTTCGACAGTTTAGAAAACCTCTTTCAAACATGAAAGACAAGCCCTACCAATCTAACTTCTTTGGGTCGCTGTGTGTATGTGTAGAATCAGCTATTACAAGATTCCCCATTTGATGTAATCGTTGATGATGCCGTTGAGCCGCTCTCGGTACAAGTCGCCAGGCTTCATCCCCAGAAACACGGACATGTCGTTGTCTTTACTGATGACCGGTGCTTCCTCTACTGTCACGAGGGGCAGGATTGTCAGCGACACTACGAGTCCATATGGCATCATCTGAAAATGAAAACAGCTTGTTATCACGTCGCTCGAATTGTAACGAGAAGTGAGAGTAAAATAAATTGGCCTAGTGCGTATCGGAAAGTAAAGGCTTGAAGACAGTACGGCTTTGTTTACATTATGTTATTCTTTATTTGCCTGTTAATACATAAAAAAGTTCCGAAACAGAACGACGTAGATATTTTTCGTAAGCTTGCAATTTAGTTTGGTGTAGACAGTTTTCTTGGTGAATTGTGATTAATAAATAATGCTGGACCGTTTCACATAGCATCATCTATATAGTTCCAAAATATTATAAGAACTACATGACTGATAAACTACTTATATCTCTTATATACCTAACAACACACATACATATTATACATAGAACACCCAGACCCGAGACAAATATTTGCAGATCATACAAAAATTTGTCCCGCGGCGGTATTCGAACCCGCAACCTGGGTTTCAGGCGGGCCTGCGCCTACTAGACCACAGTGATCGTCAAATAGATTACCTAACTAAAAATTGGATAAACTCAATATGATGAAGGCAATTTACTTCGTTTTTGTTTTAAATTGAAGGTGAATAAGTTTGCGTCTGGCCAGCCACTTAGCTTGGTCATACCAATATCTGCGGAGTTCATAGTTTTTTCCTAGTTAGGGTCGTGAAATATAGCTACTGGGTCATCAACGTAGTACAAAATGTCTACTTTTGCGACATCTTTTCGTATAATCCATGTAAATGTACTACGTATTGTCACTTATTTGCTAGATTGCGTAAAACCAGTCTAGAACTTCTTCTCTGACTCCAAAGCATTTTAGCCTATTTAGTAAGATCGGGATAGCTACAGTATCAAATGCTTTGGCGAGGTCGAGGAAGACGTCCAGGAAGCGATTACCGCTTCAATGTTAGTCAATACCATTTCAGTCAATAGCTGCAACTACATCCTCCGTGGATTTACCGGGTATGAATGGACGATGAAATGTGAAATGTTTTTTTTTCGTACCTTATAGTTTTATAAGCCTTTAAGAAAATTTCTTAGATACATATGTTTAACGCCACATTAGGGGACTAAAACACGTCGTCACTTTGTAAAATAACGGGTAATTTTATACCGTTCAAATAATAAGGCTAGTGTCAAGCAAAGAGAAAATATACAAAATATAAAATATATAAAATAGAAAATATAGCAGCAACCTCTTTTAGGCTCTCATCGAAAGTTTCTCTCGAGTATATTTTGTCAGGATCCAGGCCGAGTCTCTTCAGCGCTGCACTCAGCTGCTGATAGTAGTAATCGAGGAGTTTCTGCCAGTTCTTAGCACGAAACTCTTCATCAGTTCCCGTGAAGATCAGGTAGAAGAGGTCGGTGAGTGGGTCTCCCGGCTGGACCGTCTGGTAGTCGATGGGCACTACGGTCAGGCCGCCATCCTGAAAGGGAAATATAATTGAATTTAGAGTCGTCAATTTAGCCAGTAAGTTTTATCTTAGTAAAGCCATGGTAACGGTTGTTTCTTTTTTTTAAGATTTAGTATAACTAGTAGTTCATGAGATCTCAGGGTGTTCGTAAATATGGTGTAAATTGATTTTATTTTTTCCAGTATCGAGCCCGTACATAAATGCTCAAACCTCATTTTGCAGGGACATATTAGAAAAAAATACCCATTAGATAGTTAGATAGAAAATGGTTTATTGCACAAGATAAAACAAGTACATAGACGAACTTAATGCTTGTAAGCATTTTCTTAGAACTAACATTTTTTAAATGTACTGCCAATGAAATTTTTTTTTTATAAAATGTTTTATCACCAATATAAAATTAATACATTAATAATTAATTAGTCAAGTATCGAAGTTAGTAGGAATATTCGTAAAAGGCATCTCAATCCGCAACTCATTCACATCATTATTTAGCTCCAGGCACGACCTTGAATTCACAATAGTTTGCTTGATGATTGCAAAACGTGCTATAAATAAGTTTTCACAGTTAACATCATAGTATCTACGTTCTAAGCTCGAGCAGTTAGATTGTAAACATATTTCAACAAAAAAATGTATGTAAACAAACACGTAAGTATAAAAACTTTGACAGTTTTATAACAAAATGCTGACGATCTATAATCAAACTTTAATAATAATCCTATGGAATTGAATTAAAAATGTTCCTATGCTGGAACTTGTGTGTTAATTGAACTTAAATGGGTTAACTTCTCCTTATCTCGGTACTAGCTTCTGCCCATGGCTTCATCTGCGCGGTACCCGGATAATAAGTAGCCTATGTGTTATTCTGATGTATTAGCTATATTACTGTAAAGTTTCATCAAAATCCGTTCAGTAGTTTTTGCGTGAAAGAGTAACAAACATCCATCCTCACAAACTTTCGCGTTTATAATAGTAGTAGGATTACATTGTTTGACCACATTTTCGTGATGAAGTTAACCTTTTACGGTCCACAAAATAACCAAACCCTACCATACTATAGAAATCTCACCTCATTATATTTGTGCATCAGGTTACTCGTCCGGTAGTCGCCGTGTTTCAGCATGATATTCTTACTCGGCATGAAGAATTTCAGTACCATCTGTGGGTCCGCGAACTGGCTGACAAACTGCGCAAACCTAGGCCTGTTCTCGTCACTGGCCATCGCCACACCCTTTTCTACCAATCCTGCGAAGAATTGCTGCATCTGATCCAAACTCATACTCCATTCAACTTTCAGCTTTGCTAGAACCACGGCGAAATCTTCTGGATTTTCCTCTGCTAGGGCTAAGGAGAGAGCATGGAGCTTGGCCAACTCCTTGAGGGCTGCCGACGTATACTCCCATGTCAGCAACTCAAATCGGCCCAACGTCGTGAACCCTTTACTTCTCAAATCCTCTAGTACGATCGTTTCCTCGTACAGTGTAGGGTGTAAGCCATAGAACTGTGGCACTATCAATCTGTTCTCCCCCTTTATATCACGATCCTCTTCGAGCTTCTTGTACATTGCCAGCAACTTTTCATAAAAGAAACCCTCCACTTCGAATACTTTTGTAGGTGAAAAAGCTCGTAATTCTTCTCCAGCCGCTGCTACTTTAGCGAATAGATTGAGGTCATCTTTTTCTTTTGCAGAAATAGCCACCTCAAATAGAAATGAGCTAAAATTCGCACCATCAGTTGACACTTTGTTTACTTTTATCTCGGGATCTTTATAATTTTGTTCCACAGCGATTTTGTCGAGTAAATTGCGTAAAATTTGTTCAGCGTCTGCCATGGCTCGTGTATCGAGTTATACTGATTTAGATTATAATTTGATGTGAGCGTTTCTTTAGGTATCTATATACCATATTCGATCTATACGAAGCCGGCTTGGCGTCGTTTACGAACAATTTGTTGATTGTTGTTAGATTAGATAAACGCGAATTGCGCAGTAAGCGCAGTAACTTCAATTATTTTCAACAAACAGATGAGACCATATGTTTGTTGAAAATAATTGAAGTTGAATGTAATGATGAGATACGCGTTACATCACTGTCTATTTTTTGGTAACCGTGCTTATGTTAGTAGTTTAGGGTTAAGATTTAGAAAGCCATCATACGAATGGAATGAAAATCTGCACTGAAAATAGTTTTGACTGAAATAAAATATATCATTTCCTATTTTGTTGTTTTGATCAGCGCTATATTACGCCCCTAATGTAGCGGTGACCGCTATAATGCAGGCTATCAACTAAAACATGTTGCGCTATATTACAGTAATCTATCTTTACTATTGAACTTGAACAATTCCGTCTCTATATCCGCAGCCCTCCAATCTGACTGAATATTTATTAACTAGCTGTTCTACGGAATTATACATCATGATAAAACGGGCTACTTTTTATCCGGGTAAAATGCGGGCGAAGCCGTGAGCAGAGGCTAGTATATTATAAATGGATTATCAAAGAATCTATCATTATAACATTTATATTTATTTATCACTGATTAGGTTTTTTTTATTTTAACAAACTTGCAATAAAATATATCATAGTCTATGCCGTCTGCAACTATATCCGCAGAGCCCCGTGACCATGGTACATGTAACTGTTCCGAAATCTCGAGAAACTTTCAAACACACAAATCTCGGCAAATCCTGCTTTTAGTAAAAAAAATGTTCATAACCATGATAGTTTCAAAAGCTATATGATATTTAATTGGGTGGAAGTACAATAAAAAAAACTTTATTTCCCATTCCATATTTATAGTTTACTATGGCATTCATTCTTTTCCACGTTGTCGCCAGCCGCCTGCTCCGGCTTCTTGGGATCCAGGAATGCTTTTGCTAGCTCTCCCAGGGGTGTCTCTACAGTTATGTAGAAGATATACGCGGCGGTGTAAGTAGACACTAAACTGAACAAGACTATTTCAAACTGGAACAAAAAGTTATAGGTGAATTTGGTAGACAATAAGGTATTTTTACAAAAATTTGAGAGCCTCATGCCCTAGTGAAAACTCCGACTTCCGATCCGAAGATCATGGGTTCAATTCAAACCCATTCGTGCACAAATAAATATATCCACTTGAAATATTTTGCGGGCTTAACACGATTTCAGGACGGTGACGGAAAACATCGTGAGGAAACTGGCATGCTCTAGATTCAAGAGCTCGGTAGGTGACGGTGGAATCTCACCATGCGTGAGTAGGTCCCGTTGATAGTGTGGGTTCGAAGACCGGCCATGATGCGGATGAAGGTGACGTGGAGCAGATAGGCGCTGTACGAGACGCGGCCGAAGCAAGTCCAGCCGTGCCACTCCAGGAAACCCCGGAACAAGTCTGGAGGGGAACACAATATGAAAACATTATCGGAGAGGTTCTAACAAGTTGGTATAGTTTGACCTATCTAAGTTTTTTTTTCATATTTCTCCTGTCAAACCTATACAGAATTTGAACATCCTTTAATCAGCAGTTTTTAGGGGTTCCGTTGTCAACAAATTTAACCTTACAGTTTCGCCATGTCCATCCGTCTGTCTGTCTGTCTGTCCGCGGTTTAGCTCAGAGACCCGTAGCACTAGAAATATGTAATTTGGCATGAGTATATATGTACATATTAATCACGCCGAGAACGTAGTATAATAAAAAAAAAGATTTCATGAGTTTTGATGGGCAACCTGTAAATGGTGGCTAACAATGCATGCAACACACTTTTTTATTTTTATGCCAATACATATAGATTACTGCGATTGAACCAAAACATCTAGGTCACACATTAGATACCAACATATTTAAGATCAAAATGTCTAAATTGACAGGTTATGTCAAATAATATACAAAAATAACACCAGTGCCATTCCGTATCATAACTCGACTGCATGCGCCCGTGGTACCCACTTACTTTCAAATTTAAAGATCATCCCCAAAGCCAGTACGAGATTAATGAGACCGAAGATCGGCTTGATGAAGCAGGCGACGGCCACGCGGTAGAGCGCGGGGAGGCGCGGGCCAGCCGCGTAGCCCAGCTTGCACAGCAAGATGAGGCCGCACCCGAACGGGAACAGCGACCAGTACACCGGCCGCCATCTCTGCAAACGTAACATTCCAGGACACGCTCAACTCAGTCCAAAATCGGTGAAGTGCGTTTCAGACTGACGCACTGAGATTGTCTTTAGATGGACGACACCAAAATCACAACTAAACCACACGCTGTGTCAAATAAATTCTATCATTAATCTGTACAAAAACGTGCGAACCACAAGTATGGACGAAACTGATCACGACGCATTTACATCACGCTTTTTCTTCCTTTTTCTTTAATTCCTTCTCTATTGGTTGCCACAATGCAACTTCAGGAAAAAGTGTTAAACTCGCTTATTCCGCGTCTCTTTCACGCAAAAACTACTGGTGAAACTAAAAAGTAATATAGCTTATAGATCAGAATAATACATAGGCTACTTTTTCTCCAGGTACTACGAGGGCGAAGCCGTGGGCAGAAGCTATTAGTTATATAACCCTGTCCAGTCCACACAGTCGCTGTAGCGGCTATGTCGTCATCATCACAGAACCCTAAAGAGATAATTTAACAGATACCAGGAGCCTAACCATCAAGTCTTATTGCGATAGCGTCCTCAATCGCAAAGCGGCAGTGACATCTTTGCCTGAACTGAATCGCTATAAGACTTCATGGTTAGGCCCCAGATCATAGATCACCTTATATTTAGACATATCAAAATTGGTATCTTGCAGATAGTAGACTAGATATCCGAACGCCAACCCGAGCGCATAGCAGGAGATGTTGGTGTGGCCGCGTTTGTACACATTGTTGAATGTGGGGTCGCTGACGAAGAAGCCAGCAGCCGCCCTGGCAGGACAAACAAATCAAACTTGTAAAATTTATTAACATTTTAACGATGACAGAACTAGATGTCGCCACTAGTCGATATGATTTGCCCAACTGTCTAACGGCTAGATCGTAGGTACCTACATCGATCTCTAATATCGATGGACTGTAACGCGTCATTCCCTGAGTGAAATTAAAGTAAACAATATCATACACACAATCACTCACCCTGATGAAGACTCTCGGAATGAGTCGAAACTTAGTCGGTGACTTCACCGATAGTGCAGTACGTGAAAATTCCCGTTTTTACAATATGAATACACACGAGTGTTTGGACTTCTGCCCGTTACAGTAAGTTTATTTTTATGAAAAAAAAAACTATATTCGCGTCTTAGCGTTAAATAATGATACGAAATAAGTCTTCAATTTAATAAAGAATTCATTGAAGATTCATCATTCTAGGCTAGGTTTTTGAAATATGATTTACCAGTAATAAAAAAATATACCAATTACTATGCCCAAAAGCATAAAATAGTACATTATGTTACATAAGTTACATTTTTAAAGTCATAAAGAACTCTATCTTATTCCATTAGATGCAGGAAACATAAATAAAATACTTTACTGGTTTTCGTTTTCAGTCACTAGTGAGCTTTAAAAAATCAAAATTTGGGAAATTATTGAATAACATAATAATATTAAATTTATTTATTCACACAAATCAGTCCATTTTGATGGTAGAAACTTCAAACTAGATCGTTTTTAACTAAATAACGGCCCCTTTGCTGTTAATAGACATTTGAAAAACATTTCCTGTTCTGTTAAACGCCTACTTGAATTGATCATCGCAGAAAGCTTTCTCAGTGAATACTATCTTAACTTACGTAGGCGATATAATAAGAGTGCCATCCAGATCCTGGAAATAAGTATGAAGCCCTGGAAGCACCAGACCAATGAGGAACAGGATTGAAAGCACCACTTTCCTTGACCGTGGAGTCTTGCAGTATACGAAGACTATAACTCCTAGTACGTACAGCTGGGTATCTGCTGCCAGGTACCTGAAAATTTAAGTAGGAAATACCAGAAATGCTATTTAAGAAAAGCTTGGTTGAACATTGATTTTCCGATAGAAAATTTGTTGTTGTTGTTGAAAAATCCCCCATCTATCTCTTATTGCAGCCATAGAGGAACTAACTACTACGTTTAATAGCAGTGTCTGCTGGTGACGTGTTTAGCTGTTTGCAAGTATTTCACGTGATAGTTTGCAAGCTCATCGCCGCTTATTGGAACACGAACGATGGCACATGCCCCTGAATTTTTGATTCTGATTGATGCCGATTTTCTCACCATGTTTTCCTTTGCCTTTTTGAGCACCTATTGAAGCGCACATACATTTTTCGAATGATGCTTATTAGACATACACACGACACACAATTTCCGAATCTGAAGTCGAGGTATTGCCCACTAGGCCACACGACTCTACGCCAAGGTGATCATATTGAACTTTGTAGTCATGAGTAGCACACTGTTTGAAAACGAGATCGTGCGAGGAGTTCAGTTTTACAACTGAGCCAGCACACTGTGGTACCACAATTGAGGCGAGGCAGCGAGGCAGTTTCTTAACGTAGTTGAGTGAGGCAGTCTTGGGAACACAGTTTGCACTGTGCGTGTTGTGTGGTGTGGTAATGGTGTGGAGTGCTATGTGCGAGACGCATTGTGCGAGCTAACACGATCTTCCCTTGCGCCTCGCGCCTAGCACGATTGTGCAACTATGTTGGTGTGCAGGTGTGCTAGCTCGTCTAAATGAAAAGAGTGAGGCCTCGTTTTGAGAAAGTGTGTAGCTACTAAAGTGGTGCCCACCACTAGAACTTTGTGAAGTCTTACCAAGCCTGGGGCATGCAGTGTGAGTTGTCAAAGTAATTGTTGATGTACAAGAGATGCGTCCACCAGTTCTTCCGGCAGTCTTTTGCTTCTATTGTCACTAATTTCTGAAAATATATGAAGACAAGAAAATTTATTCCTTTCCAGAAATTTCAAATTTCCGAACAAAACTATGAAAATGTTTTGTTCGGAGTTTCGTACTTACATCCCATAAAGGTCCAGTGCCGATATACTGCAGCCAAGTGGCAGTGACTCCTAGTACCAGACCGTAAGCTGGGGTAAGTCTGCGAAAATCAGACACATATTTCAATTCAACAATGAAATCTTCGACAACTTCGATGAAATTATAATAGAGGGCCTAGAACGGAGCCTTGTGGGATACCCCAAATCGGATCGATACCACGTCATGTGCTGTTAATAGATAATGTCAAGTTTGAAAAGATAAAGATTATTATTATCATCAACCTGTACTATTCTACTGCTAGACATATAGGCCTCACCGAAATACTAGTAATGTCATGATAATGATCTTAGGTAACCTTTCACCGAATTCTCGTAATCCTTAGATACCTTAGTAAGGTGTTTTATTTCGAAACCTTCCCGACCAGTAGTATAAGAACCCAAGACAACAGGTTTGTCTAGTCAAAGACAAAAAATATTTATGTCTCTCTTATGTCTGCCGACAAAAAAGAAATAGTAGTATTTTTATCTTCTCATCCATAGACAAACGGTTATCTTGGTACTCATGTGCCTGCTGCTCAAATTTTAATCCCTAAATAATTCAAGGTTGTCTCACTATTTAGTATTTTCTAAACGGCTTATACAATTGGTATGCTGGCTCATGCAATCGATGGATCTTGGATATATTATACTCTCACAAGTCATGAGACGCTGCAAATAGACTAAGAATACGTGTTTTTTCGAAAATAATTATTTCACTGTGACTTTAATTCAAAATAAATTTCCTTGTCTTTTCTTACCTCAGCCATCTTTTAATGATGCCGAGAGGCAGCATTTTCCAGGAAAGCTTGTGTTTCTCGCTGATCACTAGTCCATTGTAGACAAGCATTAGAGCTGAGAGCTGCAGGAATATCTGCATGATCAGGGTCCCGTTTAGGATGATGTGCAGCCAGGTATCCTCGTACAGCTGGAAGAAGTCTCAAGAAGGGTAGAAAATCAAATTACTATAATATGTAGAAGATAAGTAGAAGTAATGAAAAAGCTCATCAGGGAATGTTCTACCACCATACCTATTTCTACCGCCACTCTATTCTGGTTTGAAGGGTATAATGAAATTATTTATTTATTTATAGACGAGCAGCTTTCGCTGATATGTCTATGTCATACAGTGTTGGGTCAAAAGTCTTGTTTTTTTTAAAGTTTGGTTCACTTTTTTGAGTAATGAAATGTTCTTTTGTAGCCAGTTGTCGAGCTTGTTCTTAAATGCGTTAACAGAGGTAGCGGAAACAACATCCTCCGGCAGTTTGTTCCAGTTGTGGACTACTCTGTTGCTGAAGAAGTGGCACATAAGATTTTTAACCTGTTATGACTCGGGGTTGGTAACGCGCGTTTGATTTCTCCTGTATTGCCAGCGTCCATAAGTTACGGTAATGCAAAAGGATGAGGAATCCCTGCAACGTGATGGACAAGTATGACCTTGTAAAGAAAGCCCAGATAGACGAAAGAACAACCCAGGGGTCCAGACATACCTCACACTTACTTTTCCTTTCACGCTAACGAAAATTTGTCAAGGTAAAACTTGGTAGCTGTCACGTGATATTTCCAAAGTTAATGTCATTCCCATACAATTCAATCTTTCCGTAGGGGTTAACGCCAACATAAAGTAGTATTTGTATAGACCCCAGGACAGTAAGTTTTGGCGCAAAATATAAGGAGAGCCGACCCCGCTTAACGTGGGAATAGGAAAAGAAAAAGGGACTTTGTGCAATGCAGTTGGAATTATTATACAATATCTCCCTATCTCGTACGTGGGTCCGATTGGTACAAGATCGAGGCGGATGCCACAAACGAAGAGAGGTCTAAGCCCAGCCGTGGGATGAGACAGGATGATGATAATGATCTCCCTACATTAGCGATACTTGTCACCTATTCCTAATGTAGTTGTTTCGAATCGATTCAACCGTGACGGAGACTATTGCTTTTAAAAAAATAGTAGGATAAATGGGTTGCCATAGCAGTGGGAACAAACGATGCCTATGTTTTATATTTATTAGGTTGGCAAGTTCGGTTCTTTGTAGTACAAAGATAAATAATTACCAACCTCTTCTAAGAACTTGATTTTCTCGTTCAGCAACATCGACGGCATCATGGAGTGTGCGGATATGACAAGAGTCATGAGGATAGCTCTGTAATAAAAAAAAAAATTACACCACCAAGGTGGCATATGTATCCCACCTTGGTTGGTAAGATATTTTACGATCATCTTTCCCGTTCCGCGATTCGATTCCCGCTGTGGGACAAATATGTGCATGTTCTGCAGAGATTTGTTCCGGGTTGGGTTTTGTGGTACTATAGTACTCGTAGTTCTTGATGCCCGCGACACAGGGTATTCTGTGTGAGTCAGGACTATGTATCTGTTGTGTGTTTTTATTATTTATTATTATAACAAACTAGGTTCTGCCCACGGCTTCGCCCGCGTTGTACCCGAATAAAAAGTAGCCTATGTGTTGTTCTGATGTATAAGCTATATTACTGTAAAGTTTCATCGAAATCCGTTCAGTAGTTTTTGCGTGAAAGAGTAACAAACATCCATCCTCATAAACTTTCGCGTTTTTAATAGTAGCAGGATTCTGCAATTAGAAAAGTCACAAGACAACAACTGTTTTAAAATTTTACTTGACATCTTCTCAGAACAAAACACGCTCAATCTTCAATCTTCATGATATATTCATCTTCAAGTCTATATATATATCGTCAAGTCTGAGTATAGTAGATCCATGAGGATATAATAAACACCCAACAGATACACACATAGTCCTGACCCCTAGGACTCCCTGTATCGCAGGTATCAGGAACTATGAGTACAAATGTCTGCAGAACATGCAACACTTGTTCCGTAGCGGGAATCAAGCCCGCACCCCTTGCATCTCAGCCGGCTATTCATCTGCCACGCCACCGAGAGGTCGTCATATATTGGCACATAACTACGTTTTGCATATAAGTTAGCGTTCCACGTGACAGGTCGCAAGCCCGACGCCGCTTATTGGAACAGTCGATGAAAACTCGGTGAAAAATTGTACTTATTGTTTTGTAAAAGGTTCATTAAAAAGAATAACCAGACTTGTTTCTTGTCTTGCTTTCCTAGCTTGGTCGCGGAGGAACAAGCAGTAGATAAAGTTGAAGTTTCAAAGTGATTCTTGTAATTTTCATGAGTAAATGATCTTTGACTTTGAGTAATTGTTGGTACATGCTTTTGAATTGTAGGTTCTAGGGTTTGCTGGTTTTCTAACGATGTTTTTCTTAACCGTTTTAAGCACGTGTTATCTTGCACGTGTTTGTATTTCCTCTTAACTATGTTTGTACACTCGTCATAAATACCGTATTCCATAAAATCCCCTGAAACTCTTCTGTCTTGGGTCTCGTTCTCCTGGCACAGCAACCAGTTTCCGCCAGTTCCGGGGCACAGAAAAACATAGAAATAGTTGTGAAGCTGGAACAGAAAACGTAGACTAAAAAATCTGAGAACTAGGTAAAATGATTCGGTAAGTAAAGTCAAGTGCTTTCTTTATTGCTACAAACTGTGTATAAAGGTGTAACTATGTATTTTAAAAAGTTTAATAGCTTGCCCGATTCGGACTACAGTTAATTTTTGATCTTAGTTCTAGTTAAACTATGTTTGAAGTGTTCTTAATAAATAAGAATCTTTGACATAAACTTACTAATATCGTACTTCGTAGCATAATTTTATGATTGAAAAGTATGTTAAGACTCCCCCGCAAAAAAACATAATAGTTGTCCACAAATCAAATGATATAATTGAGTTTTCTCAAGACCGTTGCAAAATATCTATAGGTAGATAACCCAACTGTTCCAATCACTGCCAGACGGAAGCGTTCCCAAAATGCTGACTACATTCACATGCTGAATGGCATAATTTTGTCCTTTGGATCATTTCATTCAATATGCCATAGAATAAAATAAATAAATAAATAAATAATGCTGGACAATCCACACAGCATCATCTAGCCCCAAGCTAAGCAGAGCTTGTGTTATGAGTACTAGATGACTGATATACTTAATACAATACATTACATAGATAAATATTTTTTTATTATACATAGAAAATACCCAGAACATAGAGATTATTTATTGTAATAAATAGGCTGTTTTTCATAATGAATTTATAAGTTTCAATGCGCTGTTTGGTTCCCAGAAAATAGATGAGTTTAAGACAAAAATCACATTCAAGAAAAGAATACGTTTTAAATTGCATCAGGTACTCACCCGGACCATTCTTATCTTTACTTAAAACATCATACAAACTTCCAATCAGATTAAAGATCACCAAAGCTATACAAATAGCTGCCACCACTATATGAGCTGGACCAATTTGAATCTTATCATGCCTTCCTCCTACGCAAGACACGTCATCTTCTACAAGCACCCTCAGTTTGTATTCTTCATAAAAAGTTTCGTTGCGGCATGCCTCAAGGCTCGCCCTTAGGTCCTTTGGTTCTTCTGTTGTATTGTAGAAAGTGGCACACGTTTCGGTCATGCAAGTCCCATATACGACACGAGTGTGGTTGAAATGTGTTGATGTGTGCTCTGAATATTCCTGAAATACTATGTTTATGAGTAGTAGGAACCGACGATCTAGATGGTGCGGCGGTGAATAACCGGATTCCCTGTGTTTGAAGTATCAGGAAAACATCGAGACCCGGAACACATAACTGCAGAACATACAAACATTTGTCCCGCAGCGGGAAGCGGACCGGCTTAACATAACCCTCCTTTGATTTACGCAGTCGGGTATAAAGTCGATGGTTTTTTCGGTTCGACTGTATCTGGATCATGGACTGAGAAAATAATTAGCTATTACCTTGCACAGGATAGCAATTTGTAGATGGTTACCTAGTATTATCTATTTATTATTATTATGGGTCACAAGTTACATTCAGACGTGTTTAATGATCTTACAATAATTATAAATAATTATCTTGTTAGATCATTAAGCTTTGATCTTTAACCCCAGTCCGATTCGTATGTGAAGATTTTGTTACAATCTAGACGTTTTTTACCTACGACGCAAGGAAGCGGTATAATTTTTGGGCACAGATATTATTAAAGGGATAGGTAAGAGGATGCTCGTTGGTTTGTGTGTAGGTATACCATAAGTAAAAGGCTTCATATAAGAGGTTTTTGCAATGGTTTTGTAAACTAATGGAAAGTTTTTATCGCCATACGTTACTACGTCTAAACAAGGGCTACATATCAGGTTTTTGTAAATTTTATAATGGCTTGAACGATTTCGGTGAAATTAACCAAAACCTTGTCGGTCTCATTACGAAACGTGGTCTAAACTTGAGTTCAACTCGAGTTCTGTTAGAGCCGCTATACCAAGGTTGATTCAACCTCTTTTTAGGATGTCAAATAGAGTCAAAGTCAAAGACATAATTCATTTATTCAATAAAATCACAAGGATCACTTTGAAACTTCTGTTTTTATCTACTTACTGCCTGTTCCTCCGCGACTGCGACCGCGAGACTGTC
Organism: Perizoma flavofasciatum; assembly: GCA_958496245.1. NCBI lineage: Eukaryota > Metazoa > Arthropoda > Insecta > Lepidoptera > Geometridae > Perizoma > Perizoma flavofasciatum. Next base: position 11,209,804 of record OY292437.1, read on the forward strand.
CGCTATTTTATTTTAACATTCAATTTTAAACCTAGTTTCCTTTGTACAACAATTTGTCTTGATAGGTCTCAAAGATAAACCACCGATTTAAACCACCTTTCGTAATGAGACCAGGGGCCTAACCATGAAGTCTTATAGCGAGTCAGTTCAGGCAAAGATGTAACTTTTCGCTTTGCGATTGAGGATGCTATAGCGTTGGTAAATTTGTCATTCGCAAATTTGTCAAACGCAAAATTGTCATTCGCAAAGCGGGATTTGACATCGTTGCCTAAATTGAATCGCAATAAGGCTTGATGGTTAGGCCCCTGTATGTTTAAGTACCGAAAAAACGATCTAACCAGCCTCGTTGGTCAACAACCACTTTCTGTTGGCTTTAACACCTGCAAATGATTGTATGGAAATTACATTAGCTGTTGAAATGTCACGTGACTATTGCCAAGTTTTTCATGTTAGCGTGAAAGGAAAACTAAGCGTGAGGTATTTGTCAAGACACCTAGGTCTATAAAGACTTTATTACGGGATATCTCAGGTTACGATAACGTTTAGTCATGTAGCCACTAGCTCAGTGTGTAGTCAGCAGGTGGGCGAGTATGCGTAGACATTTTAAGAGTTTGTGGTATCTTTCATTAGTCGGGCAATTAGGTTAAGCATTATAATTATAAAATATGTGTGTTTTTTAAGATCTTTGGCTGAGACTAAGGCTTCGTTTAGTTCTTTGATTATTGCTCTTTTAGAGTGAATGAGTTCACCTTGTTTGATTCGCACCACAATAAAGAACCAAACAAAGTTTATTTCCTGATTCATCTAGGCTTGATCATGCGCGAAAAATCGGCATGTATTCTTAAATTACTGTAGTTTATAAGTTGCTTTTTTATATGATCCTTGTGATTTCAATGAATAAAAGCCTATTGATTTTGACTTGGCATGATCTAAACAATTCATCATATATTTATGTACAATTTACCTGCATTTGTGTTAACAGTGCGCTGGGTACATCCGACACAAAATTCATATAGGCCGTGCAGTATACCGCTCCAGGGCGTTCCATGCAATGTTCATACGGGTCCAGACGAAGCACCGGAGGCATGAGTCTATATTCCTCATCTAAAACAGTACTTACACATTTTGGTATAGCTGAACTTATTAGCTAAAATATAGCTAGTGTAATCCAAAATACTCTATTTCAAGTTTGATACTTGAATAGTTGGAAATAGTTGAATGTAAACCATTTCCAAATACCTTCAGCAACTTCTGCTATTTTATAACACAAACAAGCCCATACAAACAGACTGCATCAGCCAACTAACTTTTTAATATTTGTGTCATAAAATCATTTGTTGTAATAAACCCAAAATATACAGAGATGCCCATAAAACCACCGGGAAGTAAATACCGGAAGTACGAACCTTATAAAGCTCAGATCTATAAAAAAATATGATCTGTGCTAACATAACTGACGCTTTTTCAAAAAAAAAAGTTGATTGCATTTTACCACTAATATTATAATGTTTCACATGTACGTTTCCACGCATAAGTGTGAGAGAATACTCTATTGATTAGAACTGGTGATACCACTCGATTGTTTCAAGTGGTGAGAAAGTAGTGGACAAATAGGAATAGGTAGAAGTTGTACTCAAAAGTGACGAAACCAAATCACCATTAGCAATTCTTTGCCAGGGCTGCGGTAGGGGCATTTTTTTTCTTATCTGTTATCGCTTGTGACAAATAGTCGCTTTCGTGGCCATTTGTCACTACTGAGGTGACAAATCAGTGGTACGAAGTGGAGTGATCGATAAAAGATGATAAGAAGAGCTACGTCGTAGCATCGTAGCGTGGCGTAGCACAGTAGTCATGTACACAAGTTACACAGAAATGGTGTCTGTTTTTTACTGTCATGTGTGAAATAGCTTCCACATGTTTTGTATGAAACTTGAATGGAACGGCACAACGCCATATCAGAAATGGCGCATTCTTAGGCATTTCTATATATTCTTTGTCACGTTTGCCGTTTTTATAATTTTTCTGACGTCAAATAATAGTACTGTCTAAACGTCGGGAAAATAATAAATTTATTTTATTTTATTAGTATAAAAAAAGTAAACGAGGTAAAGAGCCCTAAAAACTAATCGCGAACTTATTTATATTTACTGTGAAATATTTTGTTAATACTTATTGTTTATGGAAATATGCTTGAATTTAGAGTCGTAAATTTAGCCACAAAATTTTATCTTCGTGCCATGGTAACGGTACTTTCTTTTTTTTTAGATTTAGTTATAAGTACCTACTATGAAAAGCGAGAACTGACTTGTAAATTAATTTACCAATAAATTGGTTATACTTTAAGTATTATTATTCTGATACTGAAATTAACAACATAACTTACCGCTCAGTTTATATATAACACCGTAACTCAAATCGAATAAATAGAAAAATAATAAAACGACAGGTTTCGACATTTTTATGAAAATTTACACAACACTTTCATTTAACACTTTCAATATTAATTCACTTTCATTTTAAGTTTAAAAAACAATGGTTTAAGGATTTTATAAAAAAAATCGTTGTTGTAAGACCGTGGTCTCAACTTAACTGAACTTCATGGTTACTCACTTTAATTTTATTTAAGTGTTTTGAAAATGCAAGATAATCCACAGTCAATTTGTTACCTTAACCGTAAGAAATAAAGAAGATAACTAATCGCACATACCAATACATTAAAACAATTAAAATTATATAGTGTTGTTAGAAAAATGGTCAAAGTCTAGCCCTCTTATTCATAATCGCTGGCTAAGTTAGCAGATCGCTCACTCTAACCCTGTCCTTTTCGAACACTAAACAAAGAATAAAGACAGATAATTTTTAGCACCCTGCTTAAGTTAATGAGTGATTATTTATAAGAGGGTTAGAATATTGATTATACCTATTTTCGCGGGTTTGTTAAAAGTGCAAGCAATTTCGAAAAATATGGTTTCCTCTACGTTCTGTAGGATTTCATCCTGCTACTATCATAATCGGATGTTTGTTACTCTTTCACGCAAAAACTACTGAACGCATTTTGATGAAACTTTACAGTAATATAGCTTATACATCAGAATAACATATAGGCTACTTTATCCGGGTACCACGCGGGTGAAACCGTGGGCAGAAGCTAGTATCTAATAATATGATAGTTGTTTTTCAGATACCCGGTTCGTTAACAAGCAACAACGTCTGATCATGTTCATTGCTATTCAACGAGTTTCAGGAGCTGTGCATTGTTTGCCCTCCTGCCTCCAGCGATCCTTACTGTGGTATGCCCTCCACAATCTTGACGCAATCGTGATGAGGGAACAATCAAGCGGAGGTGGTAATTGCGAGAAGGATAATAATAAGAATAATGCTGGACATTTTCACACAGCATCATCTAGCCCCAAAGTAAGCAGAGCTTGTGTTATGGGAACTACATGACTGATATACTACTTAAATACATTTTTTTTTTGTAAATACATACATATTATACATAGAAAACAAATGTAATACAAACATTTGTCCCGCGGCGGGAATTGAACCCGCAACCTTCTGCGTCTCAGGCGGACCTTCGCCCACTGCGCCACAGAGGATTGTGACTGCTTTCTACAGTTTCGATATTCCTAAAAACTTTTGATTATATTGATAATTTTGTCGGTTCCTTGTCCACCCAGCGTTAGGTTAGTGTTTTCAGAAAAAAGCAAAATCATGTTCTATAAAAACGTATAATTTAAGTAATGTTTTGATATAAACCACATACTAGGTCGCATCAGAGATATATTTAACTCAAATGAGACGGTTCACAGGAAAATAAATTAAATAATTTTCAATAATAACGTTTTATTTTACGAATATTTACAAAAGGTTCAGTATCTCTCGATGTACTATAAAGTCGCTATAAGCTTTTTAGCGATTTTATAGTAGAACTTCATAGGGCGGTGCAAATATTGACGTTCAAAAAATTCCTCACATCTGGGGGCATCTGAAAATACCCTATGTTTTCCCTGATTTGTGTAGTTTTCGAGTTATATTTTTTTATTATTTTTCCTTCCTTCTAACATGTTTCTTATAAATTGCACCTAACTTCCTAAAGTTAATAGCAGTTATAAAACGGAAACTCAAGATTATGTTTTAAATTTATTCACCTGTATAAATTTGCCAACAAGACTCGAAGTGAGTAGGAGGGGTGGAGGCTAGAAGCACCCCTTTCTGGATTAGTATGTTCTAGAAAACTACTAATAGTAGAACTACTCGTAAATGAAAGAAATGTACCTAATTATCGGTATTTTAACTCAAAATGATATTTTATTCCAAAAACTATCGTGAACTTGACTATTCATATTGTAAAAACGGGAATTTTCACGTACTGCACTATCGGTGAAGGCACCGACTAAGTTTCGACTCATTCCGTGCTTGAGTGCACGGCGCGACGCGGAAAGAGAAAGTCGCAACCACTCACCCTGATGAAGACTCTCGGAATGAGTCGAAACTTAGTCGGTGCCTTCAAAATGATATCTTAGGATATCTTAGGATGGTATTGAAAATCGAAATAATGTCCTATAAAAAACGTTTAATCTTACGAATATTTACAAAAAGTTCAGTCTCCCGCAATTTTTTAGCAACTTTATAGTATAAACTATACGTCAGGTCGTCTCATTATATTAGCTAGCAAGTCTAGCGGCTTGTGAGTATGCAGGGGCGGGGTGAGGACGGGCGTGGGGGCAGTGGTGGGGGGCGGCGTGGGGCGGGATTCCTCCCCGGATACTGCCTTCCACAGCTGCACTGCCGGCAGCTCCACCAACAAGCAGAGAGGGACGGACACGATGTACGACAGAACCGACGAGGCTATCAGGAGGGATAACTGCACAGAAAAACATAAGAAGAAAAGAGATTATCATGTTTTTTTTGTTAAGCTACGGTTAATAACAAAATGATAATGTTAGCAAGTTTTTTTTTATGTTTACTATTTTCAACCGACGTCAAAAAAGGAGGTTCTCAATTCGTATGTGCATGTTTTTTGTGTGTATATTAAGCGATATCATCGCCAATGTGAACTGATTTTAACAATTCCTTTATTAATACGTCAAGTTTTACTTTCAAATCTCATATTAATTTTATGAAAAATCCCACCGCGATGATTGAAAAAATGGGGGATAAAATTTGATATCGTACTTTTTATCAAATTATAGTTTTTTTTTTAAGTTTTTTTACGGTTTTTATCGTGTTTACCTTTTTTTATTATGGTATATTCAACTATTCACGGCTGTTGCAATACAGTCGAAACGTCAGGTTTTTTTTTTTTAAGTTACATTTACTTTTAATAACAAGAAAATAATGGGACGACAACAATTTATCGTATATTATTTTTGTTTTTGAGCACCCAACAGACAAAGTCGGGAAATTGCGGTAGTCGGGTAAAAGTACCTTGCGAGGTCTCAGTTCGTGGTGAATTAATAGTTTATGCTATATGACGCAGAGGGCGAAAGCCCACCTGAGAAGCAGAAGGTTGCGGGTTCGATTCCAGCCGCGGGACAAATGTTCGTATGATCTGCAAATATTTGTCTCAGGTCCTGGATGTTTTCTATGTATAATTTGTATGTATTTACAAAAAAAATGTATATAAGTAATAATTAAGCCTGAATTCATAGTCAGGGGTTGAACAGTCCCTCAAAATCCATCATTCAGCATTCGCCTTATGTCTGGGTATATAAAGGTTGAATTCGCACTTAGCGCCTGAACAGTCCCCTAGGGGAGCCCCTATTTGACTATGAATTCGGGTCTTCATGTAGTTCCCATAACACAAGCTCTGCTTAGTTTGGGGCTAGATGATGCTGTGATGATGATGATGTTAGGTTACCAGCGATAGGAGGGTGACGTGTCCGAGCTGCGTGTGGGAGGCGACGGTGAGGCGCAGCACGATGAAGTGCACGAGGAACACGCAGTACGAGAGCCGACCCAGCGCGTGGAAACCGCGCCAGCACAGGGCAGCGCGAAACGCCGCTGAAACAATTACATTTTATAGTTGAACTAGCTTCTGCCCACGGCTTTGCCTGCGTGCTACCCGGGTACAAAGTAGCCTATGTGTTATTCTGATGTATAAGCTATATAACTGTAAAGTTTCAACAAAATACGTTCAGTAGTTTTTGCGTGTAAGAGTAACAAACATCCATCCTCACCCCAAAAACTAAGTATAGCTTGTATTATGGGAACTACATGACTAATATACTACTTAAATACATACATATTATACATAGAAAACACCCAGAGCCGAGATAAATATTGAAAAATATTTATTTAATCGGCCTGCGGCGGGAATTGAATCCGAAATCTTTTGCGTTTCAAGCGGGCTTTCGCCCACTGCGCCACAGATACTCGTAGATAGTAGAAAAGTCCTTGTTTCCTTTTCGGTCAATCTGCATCAGTTGGGCGATCACACTAATTTCCCATGGCTGGTATCATCGGATGGGATGAATCGTATCACTACTAATTTGTAAGCTGGATGAGCCATAGATGGACAATGCGAATGAACAAAATTGGTTATCCATTGGACGTTATTCCAAAAACAGATTAAAACGATCCTGACGAAAAAAGCCTACTACACTGTTGGCGAATACCTATCTGACAAACTTGTATAATCTGATTACAAACTACCTACCTACATATTCTTGACCATTTCATTCTCCAACATTTCTTACTAACAAATATGACGTACCTACTGAAACTTGTATAATCTGATTACAAACTACCTACCTACATATTCTTGACCATTTCATTCTCCAACATTTCTTACTAACAAATATGACGTACCTACTGAAACTTGTATAATCTGATTACAAACTACCTACCTACATATTCTTGACCATTTCATTCTCCAACATTTCTTACTAACAAATATGACGTACCTACTGAAACTTGTATAATCTGATTACAAACTACCTACCTACATATTCTTGACCATTTCATTCTCCAACATTTCTTACTAACAAATATGACGTACCTACTGAAACTTGTATAATCTGATTACAAACTACCTACCTACATATTCTTGACCATTTCATTCTCCAACATTTCTTACTAACAAATATGACGTACCTACTGAAACTTGTATAATCTGATTACAATCTACCTACCTACATATTCTTGACCATTTCATTCTCCAACATTTCTTACTAACAAATATGACGTACCTACTGAAACTTGTATAATCTGATTACAAACTACCTACCTACATATTCTTGACCATTTCATTCTCCAACATTTCTTACTAACAAATATGACGTACCTACTGAAACTTGTATAATCTGATTACAAACTACCTACCTACATATTCTTGACCATTTCATTCTCCAACATTTCTTACTAACAAATATGACGTACCTACTGAAACTTGTATAATCTGATTACAAACTACCTACCTACATATTCTTGACCATTTCATTCTCCAACATTTCTTACTAACAAATATGACGTACCTACTGAAACTTGTATAATCTGATTACAATCTACCTACCTACATATTCTTGACCATTTCATTCTCCAACATTTCTTACTAACAATATATGACGTACCTACTGAAACTTGTATAATCTGATTACAATCTACCTACCTACATATTCTTGACCATTTCATTCTCCAACATTTCTTACTAACAATATATGACGTACCTACTGAAACTTGTATAATCTGATTACAATCTACCTTCCTACATATTCTTGACCATTTCATTCTCCAACATTTCTTACTAACAAATATGACGTACCTACTGAAACTTGTATAATCTGATTACAATCTACCTACCTACATATTCTTGACCATTTCATTCTCCAACATTTCTTACTAACAATATATGACGTACCTACTGAAACTTGTATAATCTGATTACAATCTACCTACCTACATATTCTTGACCATTTCATTCTCCAACATTTCTTACTAACAATATATGACGTACCTACTGAAACTTGTATAATCTGATTACAATCTACCTACCTACATATTCTTGACCATTTCATTCTCCAACATTTCTTACTAACAAATATGACGTACCTACTGAAACTTGTATAATCTGATTACAATCTACCTACCTACATATTCTTGACCATTTCATTCTCCAACATTTCTTACTAACAAATATGACGTACCTACTGAAACTTGTATAATCTGATTACAATCTACCTACCTACATATTCTTGACCATTTCATTCTCCAACATTTCTTACTAACAAATATGACGTACCTACTGAAACTTGTATAATCTGATTACAATCTACCTACCTACATATTCTTGACCATTTCATTCTCCAACATTTCTTACTAACAATATATGACGTACCTACTGTAGAATATACCAAAACACAACCTTTGACATTGATTATTGAGCTACCTACCTGCTTCGTGATATTCCTATTCTTATATTAACAATTATTATAATTTTTGACATATTTTTTCTCATAATTTTTGACATTTTGTATAATTATTGACATTTAATTTTATTTTGTATACATACCTACCTATTCACCTGTTTTATTATTTAAATTGTATGTGTGTAATTTTTAAAATAATAGCTACCTGCAACGCCCTGACAGGGTCGATGTACCTACCAACCTACTTGGAGCTACACTAGACCTAAGCTTAACCATTGTATGTAGGACATTAAGCAAATAAATGAAATAAGGTTCCGTTTTTTGGATGGATGGGCCATTAAAATGAGGAATTAGTGTCAAAATTGATTGCTATCTCGATAGCCATGAGTTAGTGTGATCGCCACGCAGGTCATAATATAGGTCATAAATGACAACGCTGAGTGGAGGCCATGTTTGCCTCAGACTCTGCTGCGCACACAATAAAGAATGTACATAATATAGTAATCTTTAGTAGGTACCATAAGTTTTTTGTAGTAGTTTTTAAGGTTTTTTTTAAGCCCTAAAGCCATGAAATATGTAAGTAGGTATATTTTTTTTTTTAATATTGCTGGACATTTTTCACACAGCATCATCTAGCCCCAAACTAAGCAGAGCTTGTATTATGGGAACTACATGACTGATATATTACTTATATACTTTTTTTTCTAAATACTTAAACATATAAAATAGAATATAATATATAGTAGATATATAATATATCAGATTTTTTCTTTCTTTTTTTATTCCAAAAACTATCGTGAACTTGACTATTCATTTTGTAAATATATATTATATTATACCATTCATATTGTTCGGGAATTTTCACGTACCGCACTATCGATGAAGGCACCGACTAAGTTTCGACTCATTCCGAGAGTCTCCGCGTCGCGCCTTGCACTGAAAATACATGCACAGTGCATGGCGCGACGCGGAGGGAGCAAGTCGCGATCACTCACCCTGATGAAGACTCTCGGAATGAATCGAAACTTAGTCGGTGCCCGCGACGTTTTTACAATATGAATTTTCTTTATTTTGTTTACACACGGGTGAGTAGAGATACTTACAGGTGCACTGACTGAGGCAGCCGAGCAGGAACAGGTTGAAGCAGGCGGAGAGCAGCGTCCTGTCGAGCGCCGCGTACAGCGCCGCCGCCCACGCGGCCGGACCCGCGTCCGACAGAAACCCCGCGCCCGAGACCACCACGCATCCGCCCAGAGACAGAGACAAGTGGAACAACACGTTGAACCACTTCAACAGATCATACATCATTGTAAATGCGAGACATAGTTAAGTTACAAAGTTATTAACTGAGACGCGGAAGTTTGCGAATTCAATTCCCGCTGCGGGACAAATAATAAATAAAATAAATAAATGATGGACATTTTTGCACACAGCATCATCTAGCCCCAAACTAAGCAGAGCTTGTGTTATGGGAACTACATGACTGATATACTACTTATATACTTTTTTTTTGTAAATACATTAATATTATACATAGAAAACACCCAGACCCGAGACAAATATTTGCAGATCTTACAAACATTTGTCCCGTGACAGGAATCGACCCCGCAACCTTCTGCGTCTCAGGCGGAACTTCGCCCACTGCGCCACAGGGGTCGTCAAATAATAAATTAATTAGTTAATTAGGGGGGGAGTTTAATAATAATAAATAGTAGGTCTGTCTGTCCCCCTATTACTGATAAGGGGGCAGATATAACTTTTTTCCCAACTGTCATCCTAGGGGGACAGAGCAGGGTGACAGATGGGAATAATTCATAATAATGCTGGACATTTTGCACACAGCATCATCTAGCCCCAACTAAGCAGAGATTGTTCTGTGGGAACTACATGACTGATATACTACATCATCATCATCAGCCTATATTAGTCCACTGCTGGACATAGGCCTCTCCTAATGAGCGCCATAGCGCCCTGTCTTCAGCTTGTCGCATCCAGCATCTGCCTGCAGTGTTTCGCAGATCGTCATCCCACCTGGCCGGATGGCGTCCTACACTACGTTTGCGGAGTCGCGGTCTCCACTCAAGAACACGAGAATACTACTTATATATTTTTTTGTAAATACATACATATTATACATAGATAACACTCAGATCCGAGACAAACATTAGCTTATCTTACAAACATTTGTCCCGCAGCGGGGATCGAACCCGCAACCTTTTGGGCCTTTGCCTACTTCGACACAGAGGTCGTCTAGTGATGTTTGTATGATTAGCAAATGTTTGTCTCGGGTCTGGGTGTTTTCTATATATAATATATATGTATTTATAAAAAAAAAATATAAGTAGTAGGTATATCAGTCATGTAGTTCCCATAATACAAGCTCTGCTTAGTTTGGGGCTAGATGATGCTGCGTGAAAAATGTCCAGCATTACCCAGCATTATTATTATTTATTTGGTATGTTTTATCAGTCACTATATGTATGTTAATAAAACAAGTTATATAGTCATGTTATAACATATAATATTATTAAATTATTAATTACACAAAAAAAAGTGTACAAAAGGTTGGCTTAAGCATTTTCTACCTCACAGGCATACAAAGAGGGTAGACATAAACCTTAAAAAAAACGGTTACTATACAATATTATACACTTTACAGAAGTACACAAAACCGCCGAGGCTGTATGAAGAATGTGATGAGGATGAATGAAGCGAAAGAGGTATGCCAGGATCGTAGCAAGTGGAAATCCTTGGTCTCTGCCTACCCCTCCGGGAAACAGGCGTGACTATATGTATGTATTATACACTTTAAAAGAAACAACATTGCCCCCCTATTGTGTATCGGAGCAATTTGTCAATCGTTCGTCGCAGAATGACTTTCAGATACTGAACTTGAACCACTGTACCAGATAAGAAAATAAAAATAAAATAAAGTATTTTATTTGTTGCAATAACTATCGTGAACTTGACTATTCATATTGTAAAAACGGGAATTTTCACGTACCGCACTATCGGTGAAGGCACCGACTAAGTTTCGACTCATTCGCGTCGTACACTACGCGACGCGGAGGGAGAAGGTTGCGAACACTCACCCTGATGAAGACTTTCGGAATGAGTCGAAACTTAGTCGGTGCCTTCACCGATAGTGCGGTACGTGAAAATTCCCGTTTTTACAAAATGAACTGTGAAGAACATGTCCGGGGAAGTACCATACCATACCTATTAGTATAGAGGATGTTGGTCCTACCTTCTTTTGGTTGAGCTTGAGTCCTACAAGTTGGGTGTGGTGGAAGAGGAATGCTGTGGCGACTCCGCCGACGTACCCCGGCAGGTTCATCCACATCGGCAGGTACAATAGGGTTAACGTCTTGGAGCCTGCGAACATGGTTCGGAGGATCCTGCAAGAAAGGCAGGTTATCAGAAGCTTTTAAACCTAATTTTTGATACGCCTTTTCAACGGGCGCTCATAGTTTTAAATGAAATCTTTAAACGTAGTCTAAAATGTATCTATCAGTATTTGGGAGCGTACTTAAGTTTTAGCTACCTATGATAATGTACTTAGTAGAAATCTTTAAACGTAGTCTAAAATGTATCTATCAGTATTTGAGAGCGTACTTAAGTTTTAGCTACCTATGATAATGTGCTTAGTAGAAATCTTTAAACGTAGTCTAAAATGTATCTATCAGTATTTGAGAGTGTACTTAAGTTTTAGCTACCTATGATAATGTGCTTAGTAGAAATCTTTAAACGTAGTCTAAAATGTATTTATCAGTATTTGAGAGTGTACTTAAGTTTTAGCTACCTATGATAATGTACTTAGTAGAAATCTTTAAACGTAGTCTAAAATGTATCTATCAGTATTTGAGAGTGTACTTAAGTTTTAGCTACCTATGATAATGTACTTAGTAGAAATCTTTAAACGTAGTCTAAAATGTATTTATCAGTATTTGAGAGTGTACTTAAGTTTTAGCTACCTATGATAATGTACTTAGTAGAAATCTTTAAACGTAGTCTAAAATGCATCTATCAGTATTTGAGAGTGTACTTAAGTTTTAGCTACCTATGATAGTGTACTTAGTAGAAATCTTTAAACGTATTCTAAAATGTATCTATCAGTATTTGAGAGTGTACTTAAGTTTTAGCTACCTATGATAATGTACTTAGTAGAAATCTTTAAACGTAGTCTAAAATGTATTTATCAGTATTTGAGAGTGTACTTAAGTTTTAGCTACCTATGATAATGTACTTAGTAGAAATCTTTAAACGTAGTCTAAAATGTATTTATCAGTATTTGAGAGTGTACTTAAGTTTTAGCTACCTATGATAATGTGCTTAGTAGAAATCTTTAAACGTAGTCTAAAATGTATCTATCGGTATCTGAGAGTGTACTTAAGTTTTAGCTACCTATGATAATTTACTTAGTAGAAATCTTTAAACGTAGTCTAAAATGCATCTATCAGTATTTGAGAGTGTACTTAAGTTTTAGCTACCTATGATAATGCACTTAGTAGAAATCTTTAAACGTAGTCTAAAATGTATCTATCAGTATTTAAGAGTGTACTTAGTTTTAGCTACCTATGATAATGCACTTAGTAGAAATCTTTGAACGTAGTCTAAAATGTATCTATCAGTATTTGAGAGTGTACTTAAGTTTTAGCTTCCTATGATAATGTACTTAGTAGAAATCTTTAAACGTAGTCAAAAATTGATCTTTCAGTATTTGAGAGTGTACTTAAGTTTTAGCTACCTATGATAATGTGCTTAGTAGATATCTTTAAACGTACTCTAAAATGTATCTATCAGTATTTGAGAGTGTACATAAGTTTTAGCTATGATAATTTTGTTTTGTCAATTAATTTAGATAGTTTAGTTTTGTTGTTAACTGTTGTGCATCGCTTAAACAAATAAATTTCTTCTAGACTAGCTTCTGCCCACAGCTTCGCTCGTGTGGTACCCGGATAAATAGTAGCCTATGTGTTATTCTAATGTATAAGCTATATTACTGTAAAGTTGCCTCAAAATCCGTTCAGTAGTTTTTGCGTGAAAGAGGAACAAACATCCTCACAAACTTCCACATTTATAATATTAGTAGGATTCTTATCATCATGAATGAAAATACTTTACTGTACACCATAAGAAAAATAGATATAACTTTAAAAAAAAGTGCAATGGTCGGTCTTATCGCTTAGAAGCGATCTCTTCCAAACAACCTTTGGATGAACCATCATCATCATAGACATTATATATCTATAAAAGATGACTTAAGCAGCATCCGCTTACGAGATGCGACATTTAAAAATAAAAATAAATCTCACAGCTTAATTTAGCCCCAAACTAAGCAGAGCTTGTTTTATGGAAACTACATGACTGATATACAACTTATATACTTTTTTGTAATTACATACATATTAAACATTGAAAATACCCAGACCGAGAAAAATATTTGCAGATCTAACAAAATTTGTCCCGCGGCATGTTCTGCAGAAATTTTTCTCGGGTCCGTACTCATAGTTCCTGATAACCACGACGCAGGGAACCCTTTAGATAATAGTATCTAATAAACAGCCAATAGACACATACATAGGTATGTGTCTATTGGCTGTTTATTAATTTTATTAATTCTCTATAGATAGCTCAATTGGTCCAAATCACTACCAGGAAAATTAAGTAAATTGAATTTAAACTAATTCAGTTTAAGTTAGACAGTGGTGGGTGTATTTTTGGTCAAACATGTTAGGCAGTGGTGGAGGTGTACTGTAGTCAAACATGTTAGGCAGTGGTGGAGGTGTACTATTGGTCAAACATGTTAGGCAGTTGTGGAGGTACACTGTTGGTCAAACATGTTAGGCAGTGATGGAGGTACACTGTTGGTCAAACATGTTAGGCAGTGATGGAGGTACACTGTTGGTCAAACATGTTAGGCACTGGTGGGTGTACTGTTGATCAAACATGTTAGGCAGTGGTGGAGGTACACTGTTGGTCAAACATGTTAGGCACTGGTGGGTGTACTGTTGATCAAACATGTTAGGCAGTGGTGGAGGTACACTGTTGGTCAAACATGTTAGGCACTGGTGGGTGTACTGTTGATCAAACATGTTAGGCAGTGGTGGAGGTACACTGTTGGTCAAACATGTTAGGCACTGGTGGGTGTACTGTTGATCAAACATGTTAGGCAGTGGTGGAGGTACACTGTTGGTCAAACATGTTAGGCAGTGGTGGAGGTACACTGTTGGTCAATCATGTTAGGCATTGGTGGGTGTACTGTTGATCAAACAGGTTAGTGAAATCACTCAATATGATCTGTGGTATGGTGTTTGAGCTGGGGCGGGCTCTGCACAAAGGGATGTGCACCGCTTGCGCATGGTGGATTATGGGACAGTACCAGCGAGCGAAACGTCGTCGTGAACCACCCCATCAAAATCAGCTTCCCTCTATATATCACGGTCGACTGAGACGGTCCCAGTTTACTCGAGTCGATGTTATTTAAAAAAGCTGGACATTTTTACCACAGCTTCATCTAGTGCCAAACTAAGCAGAGCTTGTATTATGGGTACTACATGACTGATATACTACTTATATACATTAAAAAATACATACATATTATACATAACAAACACCCAGACTCGAGACGAATATTTGCATATTACAAACATTTGTCCCGCGCTGGAAATCGAACTCGTAGCTGATTGACAGCTACAGCTACGAGGATGATTGACAAAATGACGCACATATTAATTACGTTATTTATTAAATATACCACATAAGGTAAAAAGCGCCTGCGCCTTACATTATTTACAATTCTTATTCAAAAACACAAATATACAAAATATAAATATTTTTTTTCAGGAAAAAGTAAAAACCGACTTCTAATTACTGAGCTGATAAAGAGTCCAATATGAAACTTAATACCCCATGTTTTCATCCGTAGTACATTTTCATAAAATTTATGGGACCACCCAGAAAGCCGGTTAAGAATCTTTAGGGGTGGTACTTTTTCATAAAATTCATACGGGAACATACTTGAAGCAGTGTAAAAGAAAGAATCATTAATATTGGTTCACAATTGGCGATTATATCGCGTGAAATACTCGCACAAACATATACAAACGAATTGAGACCCGTCTCCTTTTTTGAAGTCGATTGAAAAACTAGCAAAAAACTTTACAGTTCAAAGAACTTAAAGTCACATCTAACAGGGATCCCAGTTTTCGGTTTGACCATCTCCACACTCTTCCAGTCCTTCGTCAGCACCATGAAACCGTTGTCAATCTTCTGCTCCACGCATTGTATATTGTATTGTTGGACCAGCTTCTTCGCGAAATGCCTGGTCGCGTAGTCGACGTTTCCTGGCTTCAGGCAGCGCTCGATGGTCACCTGCTGCCGGAACCCTGACTCCGACTGGATCACGACTCGCAATTGACCATTAATGTCGAGGATTTCGTAGATGAGGTCGTCTGGATTCACAGTGGGATCCACTTCGCAGTCTCTCTCCTCTGTTACTCCTTCGTCGAATCTCTCACCCAGAGTGTACTTGACTTTGCCGAAGGAGATGTTGGCGGTTTTCAGTATGCCTTCGACTAAAGCTGTCGGATACTTCGGGTGTTTAACGGTGCAGTAGTCGAGGTTGGCGCAGGCGGCGGGCATCCCGAACTCTTCAGTTGGCTTCGCTTGGGCGATGGCTAGAGACGCTAGCATGAACAGTGCGATCCTGGCGATGGTCTCCATTTCTTCGTGTTATTTCTATGTTTAATTTCTGAGGTAGTTGTTGACGCTACGAGCGGTCAGTGCGTTGTGATTGATCGGAAGCTCGGCTATTGTTTATATTCCGGTATGAACGCTAGCCGGTATACAGCCTGTGACGTCACAGTTACGTCACAGTTATGTTATTGTGAACTATAACGCAGAATGTTAATTGGTCGACGAGTTCCTGCCAATTTTGTTGTTACGGTACGGGAAAAACCTGGACTAGGTACTTGCAAAAATTTAATGGAATGTGTGGTAATCCCATGGTGGGCAATCGAAGGTCAGGATAATAATCTAGCAGGAATATTCTAGCAGGAATATGCTGCTCTGACGGAGCTATTTATGGTGTTTTTTTTGTCTAGAGCCACAAGTACCACATTACCACGAATAATTGAAATCCCATTATATAATACCTACTCAATGGCCTCGATTCTGTAGTACACTGACTAAACTAAATTTAAACTGTCGCTCTCTTTTACAGATAGTGCAAGCAAGAAAGAGATAGCTACAATTTTAGTCCTGTCAAATTAGTCACACTATCAGTAAAAGAGAGCGATAGTTTAAATTTAGTTTAGTCAGTGTACTACAGAATCGAGGTCATTGTGACTTAACTATGATAGTAACTAGATATATTCCCTCGAGGACTTACATATTTGCAGGTAATAATGAGTACTTTAATCATGTAGTTAATATTTTTTATGTATCATCAATAGTTCTCTTAGCGCATGCCAAATAATGAATTTTATAGGCAAAATTTTGCTACATTATTTAAAATTTCTTAAGGATCACCATCTTTTTTAAAATAAATTATAGCCTTGTTCCTTTCTGATTATTTAGCTTTCTATTGGTGAAAAAATGGTTATAATCGGTCCAGTAGTTTCGGAGCCTATTCGGTACAAACAAAAAAAACATTCCAATTTATAATATACCCAAAGTAGCAAAATTTTGCCTATAAAATTTAATATTGATGATTCATATAAATGATGTACTACATGATTAAAGTACTCATTATTACCTACAAAAAAGTCCGCGAGGGAATATATCTTACTATCATAGTTAAGTCACAATAGCACAGTAACTTTTGTGTTCTAAAATTTAATTAGATCGCCGTTATTCCCACGGAATCGAAACTTACGCGGGTGAAACCGGGGCGCAGCTAGTATAAGATAAATAGGATATCATTTCATTTGAATCTAGGCTTAGTACAGACCTGTCTTAGAACTTTAGGATTCTGACAGCAAAGGTTTAATGGTAAATTAGCAGATGCCTACATTTTGGATAGTAGTAAACTTATCGCCGCTTATTGGAACACTAACCGATAACACGACATGCCTTCGTTTTTTTTAATGATAGTGTGCTTACGATGTGTCGAATTAAAAATCCATCGACGCATGATCGGATTAAATCCCCCGACCAGCTGATTCGCAGGTCGGAGGATCTCAATACTCAATACATTTATTGCTTTCACATGGTAGGTACATAGATGGTGTTTATAGGTAGGTATCTCACATGAACCCTGTCTAAGGGTATAGCAACAGATAGGTAGGCAGGCCGAGGTTTTGCGTAAACAAACTAGTTATTAATATCTACAGTAAATAAAGTTAAGTCTCTCAAATGAACTTTGTATTAGGGTATGGCGGCAGATGGAGGTTTTATTTTCATTGTAGGTAGTCATCTATCCCGATCTAGTCTACTGCTAACTACTCACTAGGCCAGCACGGACTCCTTGTGAAGAGCTCGTCCAGGGCTCACCGACATGTTTACATTTATGTCTTCCGGTAATTTCACCGGAACTCATACCCTTCACGGGTATGAGTTCCGGTGAAATTACAGGCATATGAGACTTTTCACCCTTTATACTTTTACTGATACCTCATTATATTATATACTAGTTTCTGCCCGCGGCTTCGCCCGCGTGGTATGTTGATAAAAGTCGTGTATGACCGTCTCCAGGCTTCAAACTATGTCCACTAACTTTTGAATGAATCGAACCAAGGATTACAATTTTCCATACAAAGTTTAGAGCTCAATTGCACACCCCCAAAGGGTAAATTTGAAAAAATAAAAAATACCTGTTTCATTATTTACTTTAAAGTTTATTTATACAAAGTTTTGAGCGAACCAAACAAAATAATATTTTTTTTCATAGAAACTTTACCACCCTGTTTAAACCCCTTAGGGGCTGATTTTTGAAAATAAGATTAGCCTATGTGTTATTCCAGAACCTTAACTATCTACATTCCAAATTGCATCAACACCGGTTTAGAAGTTACGGAGATACGTGGTAACAAACATTCACACACACAGACTTTCGCATTTATTATATTAGTAGGATATTAAATATGTTATTATATGTTTGTTTGGTACTTTAGTGATATAAATAAAGTGCTTACTCAGGAGACTGCGCGGTGACGATAGGCAGCAGCCTGTTCCAGTAGACCACGAGACCGGCCGCCAGCATGGAGCCGCCCGCCAGCGCCGTCAGCACCGGCGCCACCGCGCGGCGCCACTTCACCAGCACAAACACCACGAATATACCGAACACGTGGAGCTGCATGTCCACTGCTAAATACCTGGGAAATAGTTTCATTACAAATTCAAATACATTTATTTACGGAAAATATAGTTACAATAGAGTTGGTGTTGGTCCCCGCACTAGGTCGAGCCTGTATCGCGGGACGCCGGTTAAAGATAAATCGATTTTCATAAAAAACACACAAACAGGGCAAAACACAAAATATAAATAAAATAAAAACATTAAAGATGAAACTGAGGGGATCTTGGAAATAACAGATATTATGGGCCTTGCACACTTTTGTAGGAATTTTGTGTGATTTTGTATGTGTGTGGGTGTGAGTGTGTGTGTGTGTGTGTAAAGAGTTTGTGTGTGTTTAATACTTGTGTAAGATATTGGGAATGGGAGGGGGAGGAGAGGAGTGAGGAAATAGATAACATACCGGAACTACCAGATTGAGAGTCAGGTTTGAATTTCCAGACTTTCTGTTCGGTCATAGTCTAGATTAAGAAGCCACTTTCTAATCCTTTCCTTTATTCAAACTTATTTCAGCTTTCTCACTCATAATAAGTATTGCAGCTGCAAGCTGCTCAGTCCAGTGCCTCATGAAAAATATTGTCTACATCTAGCCTGCCCTTACACTATCAGTGGGTAATTGGTTCAGCCACTTTCCTTCTGGAAATTTTGAACCTCGTGGACAGTTGGAGAACAACGCTGATAATGACCAATTGAAAGACCCGACTCAAACTATGGGTGAGCTTGATCCGTCTCAAACTTCAGAGACAGGGAGGGACAGCTGCCACCGAAACAGAAAAGTGTTGAAAATGTCAATCCTTCAACCGTGCACAACTTGTACCTATGGTAGAGTGATCGTTTTGCAGCCTCAGAAGACTAAAAATCTGGTTAGAAGGACTATTGGGGAAAATCACCTCAGATCTCAGGTCTGCCCAGATCATAATGTAATTCATGAAAATTTACAAGATTTTCATAATAAAGACCAGAAGACCATAGAAGTTGACAAAAACCCGGGAAGATTATGTTTGCCTCCCCTTGGGCCATCGGCTGGCGACGTCGATGTAGTGTAGAACTCCATAGATCTTCATTAGCAAACGGAGGGCATGCAATGTTCCGTGCTGTGAATGAGTCTCACCAGGTGTGTCCCATGCAGAACTTGCCGGTGGGCAGGTGGTTGTGGAGGTAGAGCGCGTGGTAGGACCAGCGCTCGGCGCAGTCGGCCGCCTCGCGCGTCACCGTCCACGCCCACTGCGGACCCGCGCCCAGCCTCGGGAACCACGCTATCGTGAACCACAGCAAGAACACCGCCAATGGACTCAACCTTATCAGAACATTTATTACTTTTAAAACTATTATGTTTATGAACATTATTTTTACTAAAAACGGGATATATAACATGATTTGTGAGATTTCATGTTTCCCGATTTTTCAACTTGCAAGCAGCTGTGCCGATATATCAGAAAATACTAAATTCATATCCCGTCTTAAGTAAAATCTAAGAACATGAATATATACATATATAAATTCATTAAAAAAAAAGCTTTTTTATTATTCCTAGAAACTTGATTCTTATTCATTGCTATTTTGTTTTTTATTTATTTCAATTAACTTTGCCTTACTTATTAAGATATTTAAACAGTATACCAATATCCAAAAACATGTCGGTATTTCTTTATGTTCGTTTAAGTCAATAAATGCCCTTTTTTTATTCTCACCGAAATGGCTTATCTAATAGAAATTATATTTCAGGCAATCGATTTGCATGACCTTTTGTATGGTTCTTACATAAGTTTTGTCGCCACAAGTATACTAGACGTTCACTAGACGGCGCTGAAATAAACGACAGAAAAAACACCGGGGATTTTAAAATTTTGCAAATTAATTTAAGAGGAAAAGCTAAATAATAGATAAAGATGAGGCTCATTATTTATGAGTACCTTTTAGATTTTAGGTCAGAATTCTTGCGTCATGGAGACGTCATCGATGCGCTCACCGTTTCATGGCAGGTAAAATCCTACTAATATTATAAACGCGAAAGTTTTTAAGGATGGATGTTTGTTAGTCTTTCACGCAAAAACTACGGAACGGATTTTGATGAAACTTTACAGTAATATAGCTTATATATAAGAATAACACACAGGCTACTTTTTATCCGGGTACCACGCGGGCGAAGCCGTGGGCAGAAGCTAGTAAATAATATTTGCATCATCCATATAAACTTATAATAAAGCTGAAGAGTTTGTATGATTCCTTGTTAAACACGTTAATCTTCAAAACTAAAAGTCGGATTTGAGAAATTCTTTTTGCATTAGATAGCCCAATTCTTGAGAAAGATTATAGGTTAACACCACGCTACGACCCTTTGGAGCTGAGCAAAGGAAGTAATAGCGCGGCCGGACGATGCTACGCGGCTGGTTGGGTGCCAAGGGCGGCCGTGGCACAGCTAATAAATCTATATACTTATGTATACACTTTGCTTCAATATTTATTGTGCGAACCGCGAAAGAACTTTCTACCTGAGTTACTGTCTTCTGAGAAATACAACCTGAGAGTTTTCAAATCCAAAGTAAAAAGCTCCTTTCTTGATAAGAGTGCTTCACCGCAGACCACAGCGTTTCTTAATATGAGACAAACTGTGGTCTAATGCGAATAATTAGTCTGCAGGGATGGTAATCGCAAACGAAGTCACGGTTACAGCTAGTAAATAATAAATATGCCATACTGCAATTTAGAGATAACCAACAATCATACTTCATTTTCCTTAGTAACATTACATTAGTATTGACTGATGATGTACCTACATCACCTCATCTCACGACTGTATCCCCCATGATGGACATTCTCAAACACAGTATTTTTCAAACTTTCGCTATTAGATAACATAATTATAAGTTTTACGGATCTTTATCACGTTTATCTTTTTTTTCGGGACAGATGTTTGTATGATCCGCAAATATTTGCCTCGGGTCTGGGTATTTTCTATCTATAATATATATGTATTTACAAAAAAAAAGTATATAAATAGTATATCAATCATGTAGTTCCCCTATTACAAGCTCTGCTTAGTTTGGGACTAGATGCTGCTGTGTGAAAATGTCCAGCATTATTTCTTTTATTTATTTATTATTGCGGCTACTGCCTTTATTTCTCGGAGGAGATGAGCACGGTGTACGCGGTCAGGAAGCCCGATATCGAGAAGAACACCTGGATCCAGAGGGGGAGTTGGTAGCTCACCTGATCCACCGGCTGACAATAGACATGAGACACTTCCAGAGCGTGACGGGGCACGTGTCCGAGGAGATGAGCACGGTGTACGCGGTCAGGAAGCCCGATATCGAGAAGAACACCTGGATCCAGAGGGGGAGTTGGTAGCTCACCTGATCCACCGGCTGACAATAGACATGAGACACTTCCAGAGCGTGACGGGGCGCGTGTCCGAGGAGATGAGCACAGTGTACGCGGTCAAGAAGCCCGATATCGAGATGAACACCTGGATCCAGAGGGGGAGTTGGTGGCTCACCTGATCCACCGGCTAACGATAGACATGAGACACTTCCAGAGCGTGACGGGGCGCTTGTCCGAGGAGATGAGCATAGTGTACGCGGTCAGGAAGCCTGATATCGAGAAGAACGCCTGGATCCAGAGGGGAGAGTTGAGGACCGCCTTCCATCCGAACTGGTCGTACATCTGAAAGATGATGATGATGTACATATATCATTTACTAAAGTTGCAACAGCACGCCTACGGGTGGCGTTAACTGTGTAGGTAGACCTACTAGGTATTTCTAGTTATCTAGGGAAATCTATTGTGCATTTGGCTTAAAGAATAGAACACCATTTTTGTTAAAAGCTAGAACAGTATTCTGGCAAATAAGCAAAAGAAATTTTGGAAATTCACTCTCTAAGAGGTCCAAAATTAAGGTCAAAGTTTATTATAACAGGAACAAACTTAACATTTCGTGTGAAATGTAATGAAGACAAGTAGGTATTGCGGCGCTATAGATAACACGGGGAGTGCGATGCGAGCACGTGGATGACGTAGTGCGGGGAGCGGGGGGCGAGGGGCGAAAGGCACTCATATTATCTACCTACGTCAGCGCCGACAAAGTCGCGGGCGGAAAGCTAGTATTTGATGACCCAAGTTCATAACGTCCTTGAAGAAATATACCAATAAAACATGCTATTCTGTGAAGAACCTGTGACCATGTAATCAGATATCCTGCGACCTCAACCTGAAAACCATCCACTTGAAATAACCACCTATGAAATATTATCCTCTGTTTCTGTTTAAATCATTTCCAAATCACATCTAACTCGATTTAGCCGTTTCTAAAATCGACAAAAGCATACAGTTAGCAAGGAAATGTATCTGAAATTGAGTATGTGACGCGCAGGATGTAAAACGGCAAACGAAGACTGAAGTTTCACATCAATGACCATTTTATCAGCTGCCTACGTCATTCATTTTGCAATTTAGTAGGAAGGACAAGTTCAAAAAGTTAACAAGCTCCCTGATAATTGAACACGCTTAGGTTATTTGTAGAGGAAACACCTATTAGGATAAATTCAACAATTTAAAGATAAATAAATAAATAATGCTGGACATATTTCACACAGCATCATCTAGCCCCAAACTAAGCAGAGCTTGTGTTATGGGAACTACATGACTGATATACTACTTATATAATTTTTTTTTAAATACATACATATTATACATAGAAAACACCCAGACCTGAGACAAATATTTGCAGATACAAACATTTGTCCCGCAGCGGGAATCGAACCCGCAACCTTCAAAGGTTGACATAATAAAATATTACAAATTTTATATGAATTCATAGGCTCCTGAACTATTAGAAACTGTATTTCAGGAGCATTTGCTTCTCCCATAGAAGTTTCTAAATATTATGTCGTCGTAAGGAACTTACAATCAATACTGCATTAAAAAAACAAGCATTGGTAATAGAAATCAACAATTTTATTTACGTTTATAACTAAGACAAGAGACCTGGCTCTTATCTGGGTCAACGCATTAGCATTGCCATTCAGCGAGGCAATGCGGCCAGTATTTTGGGAACGCTTCCGTCTGGTAGTGATCGGGATCAGTTGAGCTATCTATAAATAGTTTGCAACGGTTTTAGACAGCTGTTTCATCTGTTTTTTTGTTTATACCTAACTAGCTGCGCCCCGCAGTTTCACTCGCATAAGTTCCGATTCCGTGGGAATATCGGGATAAAAAGTACCAGCTATAGGTAACAGCTATGTACCTATCAAGTTTTATTGCAACTTTTGTTTCTTCCGGCGATCTAATTAAATTTTAGAACAAAAAAGCTGCTTTTGTGACTTAACTATGATAGATATATTCCCTCGCGGACTTTTTTGTAGGTAATAATGAGTCCTTTAATCATATAGTACATAATTATTATGTATCATCAATAGTTTTCTCAGCGCACGCCAAATAATAAATTTTATAGGCAAAATTTTGCTACTTTGGGATACATTATTGCAATATTCTTAAGGATCTCTATTTTTTTTTGATTAAAGCCTTTGTTACTTCCTGATAATCTAGCTTTTATTTGGTGAAAAAATGGTTAAAATCCGTCCAGTAGTTTCGGAGCCTATTCGATACAAACAAACAAACAAACAAATCTTTCCTCTTTATAATATTAGTATAGATTGTACAAAGTTGTATGAACCAATGTATTTACGTTTATAATTTACATGTATATAATATAAATACTACCATTTTTTTTTTTTTAATTTTACTTCTGGATGCATGTAGGAGCATTTGTTGGTTTTTTTTATTTAAGTAAATGTACCTTTTCTTACCTTTTCTACGAACTGCGGGTTGTCAATGAAAGAGTAGACGTGGATCAGCATTACGTGCGAGAATATAACACATTGCATGCCAACCACTCTGAAATATATAAAAACAACATTAACTTCATAGAATTAAAATTAATAATCGTGGTTTGATATCATTTTAGGATATTATTACGACTATACCACGTACTTTACCATTCTCCAGCTGACGTTTCGTTGACCGTTTAGAGGTCCTTCCTCATGAGCACCGTTCTCGACATTTATAATGTAAAAACGGGAATTTTCACGTACCGCACTATCGGCGAAGGCACCGACTAAGTCGCAATCACTCACCCTGATGAAGACTTTTGGAATGAGTCGAAACTGAGTCGGTGCCTTCACCGATAGTGCGGTACGTGAAAATTCCCGTTTTTACATTATGAATGTTTGTATGTTCCGCAAAGTTTTGTCTCGGGTCTGGGTATTTTTTTAACGAAACGTCAACGTCGAAACTTCGTAACGCTAACGAAACGTCAGCAGGAGAATAATAAAGTACGTTGTATAGTCGTAATAATATTCTAAAACATTAACTTCCACATTTTTTTATACAACTAAGGTGTCAATCATACATTCGGCCCACCTTTTGGTAAGCGGTTACCGTAACCTTCCGGAACAAAAGGTCACTCATGCGTTACATACCCCTTGTCCCTGAGACATAACGGGTGAAAAATGTTTCTAAAATGTTGACATAACGTTTGGTCTTCTTTCTAGGAGTGATTTAGCTTTTTATTCCAAAAACTATCGTGAATTTGATTATATTGTAAAAACATATTCAGATTATTCATATTATTCATATAGCGTAGTGCACGACGCGACGCGGATGGAGAGCACCCTGATGAAGACTCTCGGAATGAGTCGAAACTGCCTGAACTGTTGAGGCTTCTGCGATTCTGTAGTGCCTCAGAGATGCGCAGACTAGGACGGATAGTTTTCATGTCATCATCCGTAAAATAAATAAATAAATAATGCTGGACATTTTTCACACAGCATCATCTAGCCCCAAATTAAGCAGAGCTTGTGTTATAGGAACCACATGACTGATATACTACTTATATACTTTTTTGTAAATACATACATATTATACATAGAAAAATACCCAGACCCGAGACAAATCTTTGCGGAACATACAAACATTCGTAATGTAAAAACGGGAATTTTCACGTACCGCACTATCGGTGAAGGCACCGACTCAGTTTCGACTCATTCCGAGAGTCTTCATCAGGGTGAGTGATTGCGACTTAGTCGGTGCCTTCACCGATAGTGCAGTACGTGAAAAATTCCCATTTTTACAATATGAATAGTCAAGTTCACGATAGTTTTTGGAATAAAACATACAAACATTTGTCCCGCGGTGGGAATCGAACCCGCAACCTTCTGTGTCTCAGGCGGGCCTTCACCCACTGCGCCACAGAGGTCGTCCGCAAAAGATGGCATCTCTGATGAGTAGAGTTCGGGGCGGTCAAAACAGTATCCTTAAAACAGTTGCGGAGAGATGTACCTCTCCTATTTGGAGACGTTTTGTACGGAGGGTGGTCGATCAGTGAAATCAATATGATCTTATTGTTTGATCATCTCCCGTCACAGATACTATGTACATAATAAATAAATAATGCTGGACATATTTCACACAGCATCATCTAGCCCCAAACTAAGCAGAGCTTGTATTATGGGAACTACATGACTGATATACTACTTATATACATTTTTTTTGTAAATACATACATATTATACATAGAAAACACCCAGACCCGAGACAAACATTTGCTAATCATACAAACATTTGTCCCGCAGCGGGAAACGAACCCGCAACCTTCTGCGTCTCAGGCAGGCGTTCGCCCACTGCGCCACAAAGGTGGCACATGGTTGTAGATACATATTTCTATCGCAGAATTTACTAACAAGTAGTCCTAAGTACCTTTTTTTTTAAACTTAGTCGGTTCCTTCACCGATGGTACGGTATGTGAAAAAACCCGTTTTTACAATATGAGTGATTTTACTTGTCGAAGATGTTACCTGATGCCTTCGACGCAGGCTAGATCCTTCATCCTCTCATCAGACCTCGGCTTCGAGCGGTCGTAAGTGAGAATATCCCAATTACGCTTCAACGAAAACGCTAGCAGATACTTATTCCCTGAAAAAACACATTAGATAGATAGATGCATCCTACCAATATTATAAATGCAAAAGTTTGTGAGAATGGATGTTTGTTACTCTTTCACGCAAAAACTGCTGAACGGATTTTGATGAAACTTTACAGTAACATAGCTTATACATCAGAATAAGACATAGGCTACTTTTTATCCGGGTATCACGCAGGCGAATCCGTGGGCAGAAGCTAGTCCTACTAATATTATAAATGCAAAAGTTTGTGAGAATGGATGTTTGTTACTCTTTCACGCAAAAACTGCTGAACGGATTTTGATGAAATTTTACAGTAATATAGCTTATACATCAGAATAACACGTAACGCTACTTTTTATCTGGGTACCACGCGGGCGAAGCTGCGGGCAGAAACTAGTTAAAAAATAGAACGCTTTAGTCCCTAGAGGCTAAATAATACACTTCAGTCCGCATACGCTTAGCTCAAATGACTTCTAGAAAAATGAGAAGTGAAAAATTATATATGTTATATTGATTATACAAGCTTACCATCGGTCTTGCCGAGTGTTGCGCCGAGAGCGTGCAGCGCGGTGGCGAGGCACGCGAGCGCCACCAGCAGCGTGCTCACCACCGCCAGCGCCCGCGCCGACCACGCCCCGTCAGCGTACACCTCCTTACCTGCGCCGCCACCGCTGCACCACGCTACCGACAATACTTCTGCCTGGAAACACATCATCACGCAATCTCATACATTCCTCTCCGTCCAAAGGTTGTCTGGAAGAGATCGCCTCCAAGCGATGAGACCGACCATTGTACTTTTAGTTTTGTTATGATCTTGTTTTTTGTGATATTACATAGTATTTTCATTGCAATCACAAGCATCTTAAAGAAACGTCAACAAAAAAACTACATGAATTTAAATGGTGAAATGGATAAAGAAAACATTTGGAGAAATTTGATGGTCGAAGATATCGAATAATTGAATGAATGAATGAATGAAAACTTTATTTGCTTGAATATACCTGTATTCAAGCAAATAAAGTTTCTTATGCAACATTGGTTCTTATGTTACTTTATTAGGTATCACCTTACTCTACTAAATTTGTCGTGCAAATAATATTAGAAAATTAGTGCAAATATTGAAATATTTTTTCTTTTGAAATAATGATCTTGTTCTGTTGGATATTGTGAATACCAAATGGATAAAGAAAAGACTTGAAGAAAGGATGGTCGGAGACGTCGAATGAATGAATGAATGAATGAATGAATGAATGAACACTTTATTTGCTTGAATACTCGTACAAGTGCATTGGTTCTTATGCTACTTTATTAGGTATCACTGTACTCGACTACATTTGTCGTGCAAATATTGAAATACATTTTCTTTTGAAATAATGATCTTGTCTGCTTGCCGCTGGAGTATTTTTTAATTGAAATGTATTTACCTCTAATCCATACTTCTGCAAGGTCGGGTTGACGCAGCGTTGAGCTGCTACATTCCAGGTTCCATTATCCATGGAGCCGCATCGTGATACACACACGCCGCGGTGTATGAGAGTCCGGTTGTAATGCTTTAGGGTCTGCTTGGAGTATTCCTAGAGGACAGAGACAGTAGAGCGTCAGACATCATTGTTACGACCTCAACGCGACAGATGAGCAGCCAAATGATACGCAAGAGGTGCGGATTCGATGCTTGCTGCGGGACAAATGTTTGCATGTTCTGCGAATATTTTTTCCGGGGTCTAGACAAATACCTCACGCTTAGTTTTCCTTTCACGCTAACGCAAATTTGTCAAGGTAATACTTGGCAGCTGGCACGTGACATTTCCACAGCTAATGTCATTCCCGTATAATACAATATTTCCGCAGGCGTTAACATCAACAGAGTAGACCCCCTGGTCTGCGGTTGTTGTGGTACCACGATAATCGTAATTCCTGATATCCACGAGAACGGGAATCCTGGTGTAGGCATATCTATTTATTAAATACGGGACCGCTAATATAAAACCGTATAAAAATTAGTTGCGATTAACTTTACATATAATTAACACTTAGTTAATACAAATTAAAAAAATATTGATAACAATGTTGCATTAATATAAACAAAATAAATTAACAAATAATGCTGGTCATTTTTCAAACATCATCTAGCCCCAAAGTAAGCAGAGCTTGTGTTATGGGAACTACCTCTACATGATAGATATACTACTTATTTTTTTTGTAAATACATACTTACATATTATATATAGAAAAACCCCAAAACACATACGAGATTTGTTTCAAAGCCAAAAAACTGTTAGAATTAAACTAGAACTTATTGAGTCGGTAACCACTACTTACGCTATAAGCCGTTACGTCACTCGCACTTGACCGGCTTTTTGAAGTGGTAGCTTATATTATTCGAAAAGGCAATAACCTGTGCTTACGACACCTTCGTAATGACCTTGTGTCAGATTAATGCAACCATACCAACGAATTTTAAAAGGGAAGTTCGGGGAAAAAGTACCTTATGCACGTGAGATCAACGTCCTATTAATTTAAATATAGCCCATGAAGGCAGCTCTTTGCCTTAATGAAGCCAGGATCTAAGGCTTGCCTACCATAAAGAAAGTTGAAGAGTCTCATTTGCCATTCATATTATATTAAATACTATTGTTGCCCGCGGCTTCGCCCGCGTTTTATATTAATAAAAGTAGCATATGACCGTCTCCAGGCTTCAAAGTATGTCCACCAAGTTTTGAATGAATCGAACCAAGGATTACAATTTATACAAAGTTTAGAACTCAAATGCACACCCCCAAATGGTAAATTTGAAAAAATTAAAAATACGTGTTTCATTATTTATTTTAAAGTTTATGTGTACCGAGTTTTGAGTGAATAAAACCAAGAAATATATTTTTTTTCCATAGAAACTTTACCACCCTGCTTAACCCCCTTAGGAGTTTATTTTCGAAAATAAGATTAGCCTATGTGTTATTCTAGAACCTAAACTATCTAGACTCCAAATTTCATCAAAACCGGTTTAGAAGTTACGGAGATACGTGGTAACAAACATTCACACACACAGACTTTCGCATTTATTATATTATTAGGACCATTATATTAGTACCGTGAGCAAGCTAGAGACTACAATGGTTAAAGCCTATATTTGCATTTTTATACAATGAATAAAAACACTTTACTATAAGTAAGTACACTATATGGAAATAAAACAAAAATCTAATCATTATTAGAGTACATTAGGCAATCTCTTCGCACTGTATTATAATGTATCATTTTAAATTCGATCCGCTGTTTCATTTTCCCCGGTCTCCTCTATGAAAAGTTGCAAACTAATAAGCTGCTGGAGTATTTTTTATTATTAGGTAACTCACACTTGGCTAAAACTGGTTGCCAAGGACTATTTCTTTGCTTACGAAATAGGTAAAAGTGAATATTTTGGTCACTTTGGGCACGACTATGTCTGCACAAATGTTTGCAAATGCGTGAAAATCATTTTTAAAATGAATATGCCATTTTAAAATGAATCTGCAAGCGGCCAGCTTATAGAGTTATAAAATACTAATGAGTCCTTCAGGGCAAGCAACCGCTTGCTTTCAAGAGGGCAGCGTATGATTACTTCTAAGTAGTGAAACCTTGTAACGCAATACGTAAATATCATTGTCAAATCCATCAATCTTCCTTTATGCTACTGTAAAGGCCCGTACAAACTAGCGCGGTCACGACGACGGACGGACTGTGGCAGCAGCTATCAGTACATTGACGTGAACTTTGACAACTTTACAACATTTTGCCTTTGATCACCACCGAAGTTTTATTCCAAAAACTATCGTGAATTTGATTATTCATATTGTAAAAACGGGTATTTTCATTGATTTTGAGTTATAGTCATATAAAAATAACATAGGAATATCAACCTATTCCATTCATATATAAAGTTCATTACATGATGGGAAACATTAATAAATGTCAAAAAAAATCCTTAAATTATCCATAATTGGGGTCGTTACCTTATATGTTATCTGTTATAGGTCATGCTTGAGGAAGAATAATATATACCTAAGTGTACAATGTACATGTACATAGCAAACCTTTGCACTGGTTGCTCTATGGTATTTTACCTTTCCAAATGACGTAAACTCACTTAATAAGTAATAAATAATCCTATCCTACTATAATATAATAAATGCGAAAGTCTGTGTGTGTGAATGTTTGTTACCACGTATGTATCTACGTAACTACTAAACCTGTTTATCTGAAATTTGGAATGTAGATAGTTGAGGTTATAGAATAATACATAGGCTAATCTAATTTTCGAAAATCAACCCCTAAAGGGGTTAAATAGGGTTGTAAAGTCCTTGGTTAGATTCGCTCATACTTAGCACAAATAAACTTTAAAATAAATAATATAACAAATATTTTTTTTTCAAACTACTCTTTGGGGATCTGCAATTAAGTTCTAAAGTTTGTATGGTTTTTTTTTATTCTTGGTTCGATTCACACAAAACTCGGTTTAAATAAATGATAAAATACCTAAATAATGAATTGCGTATTTTTAATATTTACAACTTATTACTTTAATATTTTATTTACAGTAATATAGCTTATATATATTCTATCAAAATAACACAGTCTGCAATCTATAATGATATTGTGTGATTTGGCCGTAAGTTTCAATTAAGTCATTTAAATTATATCGGAAATATCTATACCTTATGTTTCCGGGCTAAACCGCTGAGCCGTTTCTTATGAAATTTGATATGGACATAGTTTGAAGCCTGGAGACGGTCATACGCTATTTTTATCAACATACCACGCGGGCGAATCCGCGGGCAGAATCTAGTTACCACTAATGCTAATTATTTATTGAAATTAATATGTGAAATTAATTTTCCCCTACATTCAGTTTTATTTATAGCGATTTCCGGTTCGGAGGTCGTAGGTTCGTATGTAATTGTAAATAGGGAAAAAACCTAGTAAGGATCTACCTATTAGTTTGTTATTCAAGCAATTGGGTTTCTCCATGCAATAATACCAATTAAAATGCACAGACACGTTCCCTGTACAACGTAAGATTCTAGTTGGTAGCTACGAGTATACAAATCACTACAAAGTCTTCGACTTCCTATCCTATGCACATTACTTTATTGTTAACAGCCTACAAAGACTTTATAATATGCAATTCCATACCACCACTGACAATTTCATGCCGGTAATGTAGCATTTAAAAGAGATGTTTTAAAAGTTCTCCAGGATGAAACTGTATAAAATTAAATAGTTTTTGTAAATGTTTTTAAATCCTACTCATATTACAATCGTGAAAGTTTGTGAGGATGTTTGTTCCTCTTTCACGCAAAAACTACTGAACGGATTATGATGAAACTTTACAGTCATTTAGCTTATACATCAGAATAACAGATAGGATACTTTTTATCCAGGTACCACGCGGGCGAAGCCGTGGGCAGAAGCTAATAGATATTATATAAGTGAAAATGTCCAGCATTATTTATTTATTTATTTATAATTCGTGCTCTTAGGGAATAAGCAGGTTCATCCGAGTCTATATAATAGATACTCGTAGCTACATTGCTAGCTATAAAACAAAGTTGAAAGGTCTAACAAACCTATTATTTAACCGGCAAACACATCCTTCCAACTGGAATGCAGTACTTAATGCGAACATTACAGCTTGGACTTACCTCTAACTACGCTTATTATGATTTGTATGCAGATATTAGCCTCTGCCCACGGTTTCGCTTGCGTGTACCCGCATAAAAAGTAGCCTATATGTTACTCTGATGTAAAAGCTATATTACTGGAAAGTTTCATCAAAAAACTGTTCAGTACTTTAGTGTGAAAGAGTAACAAACATACATCCTCACAAACTTTCGCATTTATAATTGTAGTAGGATTTTATTTTGATTTATTAATCAAATAAATTACAGACGAGTTAGGTATATATTAGCCTTACATCTAATAACATATAAAAGTCATATTTCAAGGTTGACCATAACTTGAAAAGAGTTACCTACATAATCGAACTCAAAGGTGCGGGTTATTACCGTTGCGGACAAAAAAAACTGCGGGCCCTAGAGACACTTTCAAAATTAATATTATTTTCATTCCTAGAAGGGACCGTCCACGCCCTTTTCTTTTATGGTTCAAATTTCAACAGAAAAAATCACAAAGTATAGTCAGCGCCAAAAATGTTTTAGTATTACTTTTTATATATAAAGTGTTACTTTACCAAATTATTATACCTAAACGTAAAACATTACCTAACTTTTGGGCAGTTGGGTAAAACATTACCTTCCTTTGGGCATGAGTTGGGTAAAACATTACATTTATTTTTGGGTAGTTGGGTAAAACATTACCTTCCTTTTTGGGCATTTGGGTAAAATATTACCTTCCTTTGGGCAGTTGGGTAAAACATTACATTTATTTTTGGGTAGTTGGGTAAAACATTACCTTCCTTTTTGGGCAGTTGGGTAAAACATTACCTTCCTTTTGGGCAGTTGGGTAAAACGAGCGCGTTAAAGTTTTTAGACCGAAAACGGTTTTAAAGAATTTTAAAACTATGCACTAGACGATGGTCCTAAAAATCCTAATAATAAGGTCATTAAACTATACTTTGCAGTATCGTTAAACTAAATTTACCTATTGTTTATACAGGATGTCCCGGAATGTGTATATAATGCCTGCTAAGAGCAAGTAGCAAGTAGTAGGAAACCTTGATGGTCATTTCATGAATGAAAAATGGAAATCCAAAAAGTCGTAGAACAAACAATGTTCCGCACCACGGTGTCAATAACCTCCTTCCGGCATTATACACACATTCCGGGGCATGTATACAGGATACATTATACCATATTACG
Organism: Perizoma flavofasciatum; assembly: GCA_958496245.1. Taxonomy (NCBI): domain Eukaryota; kingdom Metazoa; phylum Arthropoda; class Insecta; order Lepidoptera; family Geometridae; genus Perizoma; species Perizoma flavofasciatum. The sequence goes on from OY292437.1 coordinate 11,243,282, forward strand.
TATTTTATTGTACTGTAAATTATTTTTATGTACTCTTCACATACTTTTAAATCAAGTCCATTCAAAGGTTTCCTGGAAGAGAGAGGCGGCCTTATAGCTCTTAGAGATAAGGCCGCCCATTGTATCACCACAACCTAGTTTTAAGATTTTTTAATCCTGGTTTATGCAATAGAGAATTATCTATTGCGCTTATATAAGGTCGCTTATTTTACCACTAGGTAATATTATAATTTCTTTTTCTTGTTTCTTTTGTATGTACTATTGTACAATAAAGATATATATGTCTATCTATCTACCTATGTATTTATCTAACGCAATTAGTTATTCAAATAACAGCTGGCACTAACATTATTATTTTAGCACCTAGTTAACAAAAACTATTACGAACTGGGTACAAGGCCTTTTATTTGTGTACCTTGACTCTAATTCAAATGTCAGTAAAATAACTCGTTATTATTCTAGGTACATATAAGAGCTTTACATAACCTACCTTAGACCTAGCCTAGGTTTATTCAGTTTGACCTTAGTCATATGAATTATTCGCATTGTTTGCAGAACGCGGGCATGCGTTTGTATGTGCCTCTGACTACCCCTACTTGCTATCCTCAAAGATCTACGAATTGAGTATGTACCTGAGGATATAACTTTTGAAACTATCATGGTTTTGAAGATAATTTTTACTAAAAAACGGGATATTTACCATGATTTGTGAGTTTGGATGTTTCCCGATATTTCGGCACAGTTGCATGTACCATGATCACGGGAGGAACTGAAGTCTTTGCGGGTTTTGAATGTTAGAGGCAGACAAATCGATCTACCCTCTTTTTCACTCTTTCATTGCGCAAAAATACCACTACCACCGGTTCCATTATCACATTCGAGTACATCTCGGTTCCGACACACAACACTAACAGTATCCTGACACACAACTGGTATCATGTTTTTTCGATTTTTGCACAATCTCACCACAGGATTCATTCAGATTGGACAGACTCCAGATAATTGAAAACCATCTTCTCTATTGAAATTCCTGTGTTTGGTAATCTCAATCGCCTCCTGAACCAATCTTGGTATGTAATGGTTTTCTGAGATTACCTGTGGATTATGCAACTCGATCCAGTGATTTGAGCCAGAATTCAACAGGTGTTCTGCAATAGCTGATTTCTGTGTATCAATATTTTTAACCGCCCTGATGTACTCCTTCACCCGACAAGCTATCGTACGTTTAGTTTGGCCTATGTAGGAGCTCCCACGACTACAATCAATTTTATACACTCCCGGTTTTTCTAGTGGGCAACTATCTTTGGGTGAGCGCAGGTACTGTGTTATTTTCTTTAACGGACTGAAAATAGTTTTTATGGATAACTTTTGCAGGACTTTCGTAATTTTATCCGTCACTCCTTTGATGTATTCAAACTCACAAATCATGGTAAATATCCCGTTTTTTAGATTATGTACCTGAGGATATCATCATGTACCGGTATTCTCTGTACCGTCATCAGGAACTACGAGTAAAGCACTCAGACCCACAACAATAGACAGTTATTAAATACATAATTACCTAAAGAAATACATAACTACCACAGATATCCTAAAGTGTCACTCCCGCGTTTACGTAGACAGATATAAGTAACCACAAAACTTGCTTAAAACTTGCAATTTCAATGCCATAAAGTTCATAGAATTTCGTTAAAATGACGCGTTCTGTAGAATAGGTACTCGTAGCTAATTATAAAATTTCTACACAAAAATACCAGATTATGAACTTAAAGTTTCAAGAAAATGATTCCTAGATACAAAAAATAGTTCTTCATATTGTGAAAACGGAAATTTTCAAGTACCGCACTATCGGTGAAGGCACAGACTAAGTTTCGACTCATTCCGAAAGTCTTCCGAGAGTCAGGGTGAGTAGTGGACGACGCGACGCGGAGAGAAAGCGTCGCGATCACTAACTGATGAACAGCTAATGCGTCTGAATCCTAAGCACCACTTGACCAGTTAATTGGCTGATTGCGAATTTCAACGAAAACAAAATGTATGATATATGACTGAAATGACCTGCAGTAAGGTGAGCAGCGGTGAAGGCTGATTGGAGATCAGCGCTGCGTCCACTATGCAGTAGACGTCGCCGGGAGCCTGGCATTCGGACCACTCGTCCAAAGCGTACAGCGGCGGGAACGATCTGAACGTCGTTTCTGAAAGTCAAAGTCATACTCATATCAGCTATTCACTTTCATAATACAATAAATACTTACAAAAGACAAAAGTAGAACCTAACCTAAGCTTGTTCTTTGGGTATAAGCCGAAAAATACTTTTCTAATGTGGTTCTGTAATTGTTTTCATATCATTCACCTTCTTTATACAAAGAAAACAAAAAATAATTGTTCTTTGGGCATACCTAAATAAATAAATAAATAAATAATGCTGGACAATCCACACAGCATCATCTAGCCCCAAGCTAAGCAGAGCTTGTGTTATGGGAACTAGATGACTGATATACTTAATGTATTGTACATTACATAGATAGATTTTTTTGCTCAAATAGCAACAAAATTGACAAGAGATATTAACAAATCAGATAATGAATCTATAAAATATTTAAATAAGTTTATAGCACCTAATTCTAATTTATTTGTACTCGAAGATATTACCCCGACTTGCGTTATCAAAGATAAATCAACTAAAATGTAAAAGTTCATGTGATCTATGGGATATATCAACTTTAATTATTAGGAAAATAAAAAATGAAATCGCTACACCCTTAGCAATTGTAATAAATCAGTGTATACACAATGCCAGTGTTTAGTAAAATTTTTGAAAAATATATTTCAAATGAGCTTTATTCATTCAAAGAAACCAACAAAATCTTAAATAGCAGACAGTTTGGTTTTCAGAGAAAAAAGAACACCAATCAAGCCATAGCTTCTTTAATAGAGAGAATTCTATGGGATTTGGATAGCCGGAAAAACACATACGGGCTTTTCTGTGACCTATCAAAGGCTTTTGACTGCGTCTGTCATAAAATTCTTGCTTTAAAATTAGAGCACTACGGCGTAAGAGACAGAGAACTATTTATTCTCACGTCTTACCTAGAAAATAGAAAACAAATTCTAGACTGTAATGGGCAAAAGTCAAATACAAATAATATTTCTATGGGAGTACCTCAAGGTTCTATTTTAGGGCCTCTTCTGTTTATACTCTACATAAATGACATTGTAGTTTGTGTAGAAAATGAGTTAGACATAGTGCTTTTTGCTGACGACACTACCGTGGTAGTAAGTGATAAAGAAAAAGCAAATGTATGTGTCAAATTTGATAAGCTAATAAGCAACATCAAGGACTGGTTTAATTCTAATAATTTATTACTAAATGTAGAAAAGACCAACATTGTAAGATTCTTTTTAGGATATAGACATGATAATGAATTGGTTAGAAATACTATTGAAAAACACTTTATGACAACTCTTAGCAACATAAAATTTTTAGGACTATTCATTGACAGTAAACTAATATGGGATAAGCAAATTGACGCTCTCGCTGGGAGACTAAAATCAGCTGTATACGCAATAAAAACAATAAGAACCCTCAGTGATATAAAAACTGCAAAAACTGTTTACCATGCGTATTTTCACTCTATTATGACGTATGGTATTTTTGCCTGGGGAAACGCTTCTCAGTCTAATAGAATTTTCATATTGCAAAAGAGGGCAGTACGTTCTATTTTGCAAATGAAAAAATTAGAATCTTGTCGACAAAAGTTTAAACAATTAGATATTATGACAATGACTGGAGAATATATTTATCAGAGCCTAATGTATGTAAAAATGAATATTAATAAATTTGATTTGAAATGTGACAACCATATATATAATACTAGAAATAAGAATAATATTTGTCTTCCAAAACACAGACTTACCAAGGTTGGTAATAGTTTCTTATGCATCAGTATTAAACTATTCAATAAATTAACACTTGCTCTGCGGAATACAGATGATGCAGATTTTAGTATAAGAGTAAGAAAATTGTTACTGGAAAAATCTTATTATAATCTTGACGAAGCAATTGCTGATGATCTAAATAGTGTTCACTTTTAAATTATTTAATATTTGTTTTGACATGTTAATTTTGTATTTTATTAAACTAATAATTATGCTAACCTAAGTTAAGTTATTACCTACTTAAGTATCAAAATAGCTAAAATGATGTATACAAATTGACTTTTCCAAGTGTACTGTATGTATCTAAATGGAATAAAATATTTTGAATTTGAATTTGAATTTGAGATATTTTTTTATTATACATAGAAAATACCCAGAACACCCGGAACAAATATTTGCAGATCGTACAAATATTTGTCCCGGGGCGGGAATCGAACCCGCAACCTCCTGTGTAGCAGGCGGACCTTCGCCCACCGCGCCACATCGGTCGTCAAAAGAGTGTTTTTTTTATGAACTTACTAGCTTCCGCCCACGGCTTCGCCCGCGTGGTACCCGGATAAAAAAGTAGCCTATATGTTATTCTGATGTATAAGCGATATTACTGTAAAGTTTCATCAAAATCCGTTCAGTAGTTTTTGCGTGAAAGAGTAACAAACATCCTCACAAACTTTCACGTTTTTAATTCGAGACATTTGAAATAAATAAAGTGACGTAAAATTTATATTTTAATCTGTAACTGTAAACTCTTAGGTTGGGTTTACACATTTCGTTAGGTCTCTAAAAAGCCTACAGTGGTGACAATATGGTTTTGTAAAACCTTTGGGTTTTATGAAAAACAAAAGGCCATCAAACACACATCATGGGTTCGTCCCGTCTTAAATCCATTAAAAGGTTTTGCTCCAGTAAATCTGTCTCTTGCCTAAGTCAGTCTACACTTAAGTCACAAAGACATGTTTTAATAGATTGTATATTACAGTTACGTCAGTTTTTCATTCATTCATTTGGAGCTGTCAATATTTTGTGCGAACGGGCCTTGGTTTCGTAGCGTACGCACATACCTACTGTTTAGCATCTGTAGAGTACTGTAAGACTGAACCCATGATCAATCCTATGATCAGAGCGTGACGTTCAGAATCAGAATCAGAATTATTTATTGACAAAGATGATACACATTAACAATCCTTGACTCGTCAAACATTTTGGCACTTAGTTAAATAAGTAAGTATAAAATAGACAAACGCTGTAAAAAGGCGTCTTCGTTGACTATTAGTTAGATCACTCTACTTCCTAATAAACATGATAGGTATAGGTATCTGATATCTTAAGAAATTTCAAATTCATATTCCTATTTATATAATTAATTTATACTTATAATATAATTAAGAATACGACTAAGTCCCAATGTTGTTCATAGATTTCGCTGACGTTTTGTAGCTTATAAAAAAAACTCTTTTTTGTCTGTGACCATTTATCTCCGAAACGGCTTATGGGATTAAAGTGCAGTTTTTTTGCAATTGTACTTTTATATATCTTCCAGAATGGTAAGATAGATTTTATCGCTCCAAATAAAACCTATCTAGGGGGCGCTGCAATCGATGATGACTGACGTGTTTTTTACGCCATTAACATTAATAATATTAAGGTTTATAAAATTGTATTAATAAATATTGGTACTACGACCCGGTTACCATGCGGGTGAAGCCGAGAGCAGAGGCTAGTCTATTAAACCTGAGATACTGATAATTAGGTTTGACGACTTTTGTGGCGTGGCGGGCGAGTCGTAACGAGATGCAGGTTCGATTTCCGTTGCGAGATAATTGTTTGCAATGTCTGCATGTACTTGTTCGTAGTTTCGGTATTATGGTACCATGGTACTTAGGGAGTCCTAGTGTCATCTTTATCATCATCATGGACAGTCCGTAGAAGTGCTCTGCTAGACATAGATCCCCCTCAGAGCACCTCGTGATCGATTTATCAACTGCAATCATCCTATTCCTATTTATAGGGAAGGTAATCGAATTTGTTTGGTTTTTCTGATGTTGTGCCAAATAACGCTTTTGTTTTCTTTTTATTTCATTTTAGTCTTTCAGGTGTCAGCGATCCATTCTCTTGATAGGATCAAATAATAATTGTCTGCCGTATTACCTACAAGTCCCTAACAAAATGAATGAATGAATGAAAATACTATAATACAAATTTCTAAATAAAAATTAAGGTACAATGGGTGGTCTTATCGCTGAGAAGTGATCCGTTCAAACCTTAAAAACATCAAAAGTATGTGTATTATTGAACACTCACCATTAATTTCAACTATGCTTGCAGAAGTGAATCCCAACCACACGACAAACACTGACACAATTCGCCACTCCATTTTATTAAAATGTTTATTAAATCATCCACGAAAAATCCCTCCTAAACTTAATTAATCATTTCAATTTATTTAAAAATAATTCATTTGTTTTCGTAAAGAAGCGATCCTTTTTTCTTATACCTAGTTCTATTTTCAAATATTCACATCACAAAAAAGAAATATCTTTTACCCGCTTTACCAAAAAAGTTTTTACGCAGTTTTTTTTTATTTTTTCCGCCTTACCACAGGTCGCACGTGCGTTCAACTGCATAAGAGCACCGACTTGAGGTGTTGCATAACGCTGGGACTGGAGGACACCCTTCTCTCATTACGACAGTATTTCGTTAGGATTACCGCGTGCTGCAACGATTGCCAATGTCGTGTATATCTAATGAAACCACATCTTCACCTAATCGTGGTCAATAATCAGCGCAACCCTGACCCGAAATATGATGTCAGAAATTGAGAAGACGGAAAGAAGCACGAAATATTTAAAAAAAGACATTTATTGCAATATTTTACAGTAAGTTAGCATTCGGTAATTTACATGCTTGTGTAGGTAATTAACTTAATTTTACAGTATTTTTTTTTGTAAAATTTATACAGTAGTTACCTAAGTAATATTGCGAATATATCTCACATGCCAAAACTGCTATGTTGAAAACGAACAAACCAAACGTCCTTGAGTTACCACATCTGCCGAGCACCTAGAAGAAACTTGTTTTGTGTAAACTTGGTACAGATACCTACCTACTGCAATATAGGTAATGCCTGTTAGTGTCCAAGATTTTCGTCACCAGCTTTCTTCGAACTATAGCGAAACTGGCAACGTGTCGCTATAATGTCAAAGGTGCTGATTGTTCCGGCAATCCCTTCCAAGGTATCCTGATGCAGGCGTAGCAATGATTTCCGAAAAAATCTAACAATCCCTACCAGTACCTACCAGGGGGTATTTCCGGAATAATCGAAAATTTTGAGCCGCATTTAATTGACATTGAACTTTCACCACTATCATCATCAGTCTTTAGAAGACCACTGCCAAACCCAAGGAGTACTTTGACAAACAGACTTGAGCCACCGATTTAGGATATCTAAACTAAAATCTCAAATTGTTCCTCATTGATTATGTACGGAACATGTTCGTGTAATGATTCTAAATGATTAAAGGACTATAGGTGCGACCGCCGCACGTTATTTGGCAAAGAATGAGCATTGAAGGATACGAATACGTTCCTTTCGACTTGTACAGCGAAAGTGGAATATTTTAGCGGCATTTGTCCGACTACACCTTTGAAAGCGAGGTTAAGCTTTTTCTTTAGTCCATGACAGTGTAACTGTTCTTATATAGGGTTTACCGCCACAAGTCATTAGAGGGCGCTTTAATAGATGATTAAAAACTGTCATGGACTGTCATGTCGAGTTCTAAAACTTTGCAAAAATGTTTTATCTTAAAGGCAATGATTTTTTAATGGAAAGGTAGTAAAAATATTGCTACGGTAAAGTTTAATGTTGAATAGACGCTATACACATACGACCTTTGAATCATAACTGCAATGAAAAAGGAGTTGAAATATAACACAAATTTCTTAAATGATGGAATTTTATTTGAATAATAATCGTTCTCCGTGTACTATTGATCGTATGATTTTAAAATAATATTTTTTGGTGCGTTACTTTTTTATAATTAACAGAATAATAATGACTGTGTTATTTTTAAGAAAAAAATATATATTAACGACCAATAACACAAAGAGACTATTTATTTTAAAATATTTGAGTAATCCTAAACTTAACTAAAAATATTAAGTAATCAATAACGTATCATTAAAATAAATAAATACAGGGTGTAAACTATTGCTCTTCAAATCTCAACAATGCTCAAATACCCTCCATTTGATGGATTAATTTTTACAGTTTCATAGCAATGTTTTACACCTCATACAGCATTATTTACAATGTGTGCTGAATATGAAAATATATCTTTATAACTATCTAAGCCAAAAGCAACAGGTATATGATTTATAAGAATAGGACGCAAAATAATTAAGTTACCTGACGATCTTGCGCATTTACACTGCGCTAGGGCCTTCCCCACCAAACATAATTACTACTTCTTCGAACTTTGCCACATATCGAGGCTTCGTGCGATAGGTCCAATGGTGGCGATTGCCACTGTCAACAAAATATTCTCGTTTTCAAACTGTCATCTTACAGAAATGACAGGTGTCAAACTAAATAATCTGTGGACAATAGACGTCGCCTCATGGACTCTCCTAAACTCCAAAATAATAGAATCTAATATTTTGAATGTGAAAGCTTGGGTTCAACAAGTTTATCTACGTAACAGCAAAACCAATTTGGATGATATTTTGTAACATGTAGAGTTCGTGAACTAAAAGAACACGTAGGCTATTTTTTATTTGGGTACCACGCGGGCAAAGCCGTGGAACGAGGCTAGTTTCTAAATAAATTAACCCTCAATAAACTCTGTTGGGATTTCGGCCAGAAACTGAAACGTATAACAAAATTTAAGCGTTATATGCAATAAATAATGCTGTCATTTTTTAACCGTCCCTAAGTTGTGATTAAACCTTAAGTAGCATTTCAGTATGCGATTATTAGTAACGTAATAATACATTGAAATAATAATTAATCCGTTTGATTATACCACTTAAAAGATTATTTTTATGACACAAGTCAGAATTGACATTCGCAACTCGGAAAGGATAAGTTAAATTTTAAAAAATGCGAATAAAACCCCCCCAACAAACTAAAATCTTCATATAAATAAACTAGTTGAGAAAAATTCTCGTCAAAATTGTTAGATCCGTTGGCTACGATGTTACGAATATAAATACCTTTAACACAGGGTGTCCCAAAATATGTATGTGTTCCGAGAGGATCACTCTAAAAATAATATGTCAACATCTGTTAAAATTATCTGTTTTTGGAAAATATCTAATCAAAACAGTTCACCTATTTCTTTTAACTTCAGACTTAGCAGAAACTAAATTTTAATAAAGTAATGATTGAAAAGTGCGAAAAAAAAATTTTTTTTTTCTTAAAGTAGATACAATTTTGGAAGAATTTTGAGGAAAACTTGTTCACTTTTATGGGCGGAATCATCCCTTTCAAGATATACATATTCTAGGATACCCCGTAACATCGAGGGTTACTTTAAAATTATACACAATTATAACGATTGACAGTCAAAAGGCCATCTCATTACTTATTGACTTGTCAGAATTGACTTGACAAATTATTTTTTCTGTGACAATAATAGTTCAGGATGTGTTTTTTTAATAATTCTATTTAAGGTGCTTTAAAGCATTTTAACTGATTTTAACTCAATTTCAAATGAGGTTTTCTCTTTTCGATCTGTGGCCATCGTTTGACAGCCATTTCTATTAAGATGGCTGTCAAACCAGACTGCCACAGAATAAAAATAAAGCACTCGTTCAATCGAATACCTAGCGAATGAGGATTTTTTCGAATTAGGAACTACAATTTAATATTTACAATATACATAGGCACTCCAGTTTAGAATACTATGACACGCGAATAAATTGATCAATCAATAACACGTAGGTACACTCTTTCAATAGGTTCAAGGAATATCCAGTAAAATTATACACTCACAAAGACACGATAATTAGTTAAAAATTGTGAAAGGCGCCATTTTGTTTTGGCATATTTCTGCAGTATTTAACGAAAACCCCGCCCGATCCGAATAGGTTACTTGGTATCGATCGATATGCGATCAAGTAAAGTATCGTCTTTTTACCCTTTTTTCAGTAATAATATAGAAGAAACAGCTTTATAGCCGACCAGATATGAAGCTAAGCTATCGCTTTGGTTGGTTAAGCTGTTACTACACACCTGTAGCAACAGCATTTTAAAATTCAGCATTTTCAACCAAAGTAGTGCCAAGTTTTGTCAAAGATGTGTCAGAAAGGTGTGTTGTTGATCATATTTTTTGGAACAACTTTTTGGGCAAGTTGTTTTATTATTCTCAAACCATACTTACTATAAGTATTTTTAAATATTTTTAAGGATTCTGGTACAAATAGGAATACACCTTTAATTAACGGACAGGATTTTTGTTACATACTGTATAAACAAACGAAGGCGTTTTTACATAAGGCCAAGGTTTTTGGCGAAAAAAAGTCATTATTTCACGAGATCAGACAATTGTCTCTAAAAGCACTAAAAAGAAAAAAAACATAAGACCATAAATTTTTAAAATTTTCGAACATTGTATTTCCCAGACGACAGTATAAAGAAAATTAAAAAAAAAAGATTCTTCTCCCACTGTGAACTGAAAAAACAAATCGTATATTTCTCATAATTAATAATTGATAACAAGATAAACAAAATCACATTGTAAAACGGGAATTTTTACCGCACTATCGGTGAAGGCACCGACTAAGTTTCGACTTATTCCGAGAGTCGTTTTAGGGTGAGTGATCGCGACCCTCTCCCTTCGCGTCGCGTCGTGCACTGACTCGTTGCCACCGATAAGTAAGATACGTGAAAATTCACGTTTTACAATATGAAAGACCAAATACACGATAGTTTTATTCCAAAAACTATCGTGAATTTGATTATTCATAGTGCACGAGAGAGAGCGTCGCGGTCACTCACCCTGATAAAGACTCCCGGAATGAGTCGAAACTTAGCCGGTGCCTTCACCGATAGTGCGGTACGTGAAAATTCACGATAGTTTTTGTTAAAAACAAAATATTTCATTTACTATTGCAAATAAGACGAACACAAAATTTTGTCAATGTGAAAATAAACTTCTTTAGGATTGAATTCGTTTCTATAATCAGCATCTATATATTTTTTTTTAATTTACAGCTCAACTATCGATCGCCGGGTTCGATCCCCGCTGCGGGACAAATGTTTGCATGTTCTGCAGATATTTGTTCCGGGTTTAGGTGGTGGTTACAACCGTACTCGTTGTCCCTGATACCTACGGCACAGGGGATCCTAGTATGGTCAGGACCATGTTATGTGTCTGTCGATTGTTTAATATTAAATCGGCTTAGTAGGTAGCCACTTACCTAACATTATGAGCTGATACCTTTTTGGTGCGACATAAAACTGTCTAGGTAGATAGATTAGGCAGTAAGGTGCTTGGGGCATATCTGTTTCAGTTATAGGTACTTATAAGTAGGCTGTCCAAACTTATAAATTATTATTATTAGGTATTCTCACAAATTATCCCACCATCCTAACTTCCAAAATTTGTTGTATATATATATATATATCATTTTTTTGGCGTGCTAAATAAATATTGTCTTTCTTTCTTTCTTTATTTCTTTAAGTCCTCAATTTTACTTAAGGATCCAACTGTTCCATACGCAGCTTTAAATAGTTCCAAATCAAAATAACAAATGGAACAGTTAAATGCTTAATTTCAACTGAAGACTAGTTGTGACGGCACCTACATAATATTAATTTTAAAAAAAATGCAAGTCGCAAAATTTATTTATTGACAATATAACCTCCAAATCGTTGTTCAGACGCGATAACCTAAAAAACTGTACTAGCCCATACTTAGCAAACGATTACGGGACACCTAAATCTTAAGTGACGCTTAACACAAGAAAACATTGGCCCCGATTCTATAGTCCACTAACTAAACTAAATTTAAACTGTCGCTCTCCTTTACTGATAGTGCAAGCAAGAAAGAGATAGCTACAATTATAGTGCTGTTAAATTAGTCAGATTTAAGTTTTCCATACAAATTTAGCTCCGAATTCATGGTCAAATAGGGGCTCCCCTAGAGAACTCTTCAGGCACTATGTGAAAATTCAAGCGCAAATTCAACCTTTATGCACCCAGCCATAAGGCGAATGCTGAATGATGGATTTTGGGGGACTGTTCAACCCCCGACTATGAATTCAGGCTTTAGTTGTCATTTCAAAACATGCTGACTATAAACAAAAAGCGGCACGTTAACTAATTTGTCAGGAGAAAATTCTTGCAATCTCTTTCTTGCGTACACTATCAATAAAAGAGAGCGACAGTTTAAATTTAGTTTAGTTAGTGAACTACAGAATCGAGACCATTGTCAGACTTTCATAGAAATCTGCAAATTTGACATGTCTCATTTCACGTGCGTAAAATGTCAAAACGTACCAATCGGTCGGTGGAAATGGACAAAACACTTGTCTCAAGAAAACAAGAGTTCTGAATATTATATCTATCCGCCGTCTTTTGATTCCATTTTATCTTGTCCATCCAAAGGTTGTCTTGAAGATATAGCTTTTAGCGATAAGACCGCCCATTGTACCTTTAATGTTTATGAACTCCTGTGTTTTGTATATTGCTTTGGTGTGCAATAAAGAGTTTATCTATCTATCTATCTACAGGTCGGTTAACTAAAGCTGGCTCGTCCAACACATTCACACACGCTTGTGTAGCGTCTGTGAATGAGCGCGCGGCGTGACGTCACACTGCATACGCATCATGAAAACTCTGTCCGTCTCTCTCGCACGCGGTCAAGCTTATGAGTATGAAGGAGACAGTTACTGCTTTGCTTTTGCCACAGTTTATAGATACAGAATGGTCTGTTTTTGCATTCGTCCGTATACTTTATTATTCTTCTGTGAGCGGTCAACGAAATGAAAGCAGATGGATAGTAAAGTACGTGATATAGCCGCCTAAAACGATACTAAAACCGAGATAATTTCAATGCTCTCATTTCATTTCATTTCATTTCAACAAGTAATTTAGTTTAATTCTCTAGATAAAGTTTAATTTTTTACCCTAACTATGGAGTTATTGCAAAAGTTTTAGAATCTCTATGCATTTAAGTCTTGGGGTTCTTGCAATTATATACATGCCCAAAGACATGCCTGCGCGGGCATCAAACCGGCGACCATTGCCTAAACACGGCAGTTCTCTTGCCAACGGAACACGGTTCAGTAGATCGATACTCTTAAAAAAAACAATTATAATTTGGTTTTTAAAATGTTAACCTGAGGGAAATAATAAGATTTTATGCTATCCCAAAAATTCAACATAGACGGGGGTCACGAGTTCGAATCCCGCCAAAGTCAAATTACCGAGATATTATAAAATTTTAAAAAATCTTAGAGAATGTAATATTTTAAGTATACTTACGAAAACTCACTATCTGCCGCGACTTGATTTCCAAATTAAATTTAAGAGAGCGTTAAATCTAAAACTATTCAGATACTATTTTTTCGGAAATACTTTTTTTTTTATTGATTTAAGTTTGAACTGAAAGTGCGGCCGTTAATTCAAAACATGTTCCATCCTTTGGAAATTTATATAAGGCAATGCGCACCATAAAAAAAACCTATTAATTGATCATTCTAGTATAACTGGGTTGCAAATTTGCAATTTTCGGCACAATTTAACAATTAAATGGGTTTTCATAGTTGAAACTGTGCCGAAATATTGGAAAACATTTTAACCCACAAATCATGGTAATCATTCAAATTTTAAAACGGAAACTTTCACGTACAGTACTATCGGTGAAGGCACCGACTAAGTTTCGACTCATTCCGAGAGTCTTCGTCAGGGTGTGTGATCGCGACATTCTCCCTCCGCGTCAAATCGTGCACACACGGTAAATATCCCTTTTTTAACGACAAGAGTTACGTTTTAAACTGTGTTTTTAGGTTAGTTTGAGAGGGGGGGAAGGTACAGTGTGATGGGGTGGTTTGGGGGTGGGGGATGGTTTCAGTCGACGCCGGCGAAGCCCTGGGAGCCCTCGATGGCTTTGATCAGCTTCTCCCGGAGTTGCTGATAGCTCTCGTACGGGGGGAGGTCTATGCGGTTGAAACTATAGAGAAAAAAGATCACGTTACTCACATTAATAATAAATAATAAATAAATAAATAATGCTGGACATTTTCACACAGCATCATCTAGCCCCAAACTAAGCAGAGCTTGTATTATGGGAACTACATGACTGATATACTACTTATATACATTTTTTTCTAAATACATACATATTTAGCATAGAAAATACCGAGACCCGAGACAAATATTTGCAGATACAAACATTTGTCCCGTGGCGGGAATTGAACCCGCAACCATCTGCGTCCCAGGCGGACCTTCGCCCACTGCGCCACAGAGGTCGTCAATTGGCTTATCATTGATCTGTTTGAAATTATAAGCAACATGTTATGTGGTGTACAATAAAGAGTTGTCTATCTATCTATCTATTGGCAACCTCTGTGGTGCAGTGGGCGCAGGCTCGCCTGAGATGCAGTAGGTTGAGGGTTCGATTCCCGCTGCGAGACAAATGTTTGTATCTGCAAATATTTGTCTCGGGTCTGGGTATTTTCTATGCAAAATATGTATTTATTTAGAAAAAAGTATATAAGTAATATATCAGTCATGTAGTTCCCATAATACAAGCTCTGCTTAGTTTGGGGCTAGATGATGCTGTGTGAAAAATGTCCAGCAATATTATTATTCAAAATTACTCGGCCTATTTCGATTCTGGACAGCAAAGTACTAATTTTTTTTTACTGTTAACCCGCACTTAAGAGAACTCATAAAATTTAATAAAATCCCAAAAATTAAACCTTTGCAGTACTTGCGGGAGATAGATAGATGAAAATTGCTTAATTTTTAACAACATAACACAAACATAGGAGAACTTAACGCTTATTAGCATTTTCTTCCAGCTGTCCGCTATGTAATGAAGAGTGGGGCGGTTATATGTCCTAACAATATGTAATTTTTGGAATGTCATAAAAATCTAATGTACTTTCTATTTACTTTAGTACATTTTTCAGCTTCACCATATATGTGCATCTTACATATATCCATGCATATAAATGTTCTGATTACTGAGGGTAGTTGTGGATCAATACAAAATCTACATATTGAAGGCACACCTTGTACAGGGTCACAAGAGGTCATTGTGACGTCACATTCAAAAGTCAACTAAACAGCTGTTTTGTTGATTTTAGGGACGTGCTAAGAGCAGGTAGTATGGAAACTTTGATGGTCATTTTATGAATGAAAAACATGGAAATCATCAATCATGGAGTCGTAGAACAAACAATGTTCCCCACTACGGTGTCAATGACCTACTTCCGGCATTATATAAACATTCCGGGACACCCTGTATATTATATGTGCATCTAACAGAATGTCCCTATTAGCCCGAAAGAGGTGTGTTCCTCACATGGCGAACAACGTTTGTTCAACGACTTTAGAAATTTCAAAATATTTCATTCATGAAATGCCTCTTAAACTCTTCTCAATAAAAAATGCAGGAACCTATTGTTTTGTAAAAGGACCATTAAAAAGAATAACCAGCCTTGTTTTCTTGCCTTTCTTTCCTGGCTCGATCGCGGAGGAACAGGCAATAGATAAAACCGACGTTTCAAAGTGATCCTTGTGATTTTAATGAATTTTGACTTTGACATTGAATGAATGAATGAATGATATTTATTTGCATGAATATAGGTACATTAATATAATTAGATAGTTATAGTCAGCTTCTCTATATTCGACATTTTGGTCGTGCAATTTTTTACATATAAGTAGGTAAATACCTAGTTACAATTAAATTTATAGATTTATTAAATATGTCAAATTTATTAGAATTGAAATACTTAAGTCTTACCATTAAAATGTCATGCAATCTTATTATTGAGACAGATAGTCATTAATTGAATAGAAACATCTGTTGCAAAGCCAATTGAAAAGTTTCCTATTTCCATTTCTCCAAAATGTACCTAGACACAACATGAGGCAGTCCTTTCTTTACAACTGTTTTTTTGAGCTTGCGTTCTGATTTGTGTTATCTGAGGGTAGTTGTTGATGTAGATGAATCAGCTCACCACGTGTGCGCCCTGGGGTAGTTATCAGGCGCCCCCCACTTCTCGACTGTGAACAGCTGCGGCCCGTTGGATCCGTACAGCTCCTTGAAGCCGTTCATCGGCACGCGGGAGGTGCCCGTCACGAACTGCAGCAGCCGAGATCGCATCTCGTTCGAGAACGAAAGCACCACCTGTTGGATGGAAAATAACAATCAACAACACTACTGAAGACTGAATGCTTAAGAGGCCTGCGTTGGATGAATTGTCCATACAAACATAATACCATAGTCATTTGTAATTAGAGCTTATTTCCAACATATTATGTTATTATTTGCATTCGAATAGTATTTATCTACGTACCTTGCTATATATTTTTTCAAAATACTTACCTAAAATGAAATGTAAACGAATCGCATTTTGGATATTTTAACGTCATACATGACATGTTTTCTTCTTATTTGTTTCGTATTAAAAACAACAATACCTTACGTATCGTTTGGTTAGGTACATAGATTATATTGTCTAGTTACAGAAAAACAACACAATGTGAAAAATACAACAAGTTTTCATTCATCTTTTTTGGTATTACGGAACACCAACAAATTTATAACAAATTCTGAACGGCTAATATTGCTATCGCGCAAGCACGGGCGGGCCTGCATCAGTCAAAAAGAGATAGCTATATTTTTGGGCGCGCTTCGAATTTAAGTTATGAGCGCTGTACGCCGGATCCTTAAGCATTCTCTACCAGTCATCTTGAGCGTGAAAAAAGATAACTATGTACAAGTAGGTATAGGAAGTAGCGTTTAGTGAAACTGCAGCACACCTCTCGACACCCTTCAGCCGTTCACACCAACGTTGCCTCTACGTTGTCTATCGTTGGCGGCATTTCACACCAACGTTGCCTCTACGTTGTCTATCGTTGGCGGCATTTCACACCAACGTTGCCTCTACGCTGCCTATCGTTGGCGGCATTTCACACCAACGTTGCCTCTACGTTGTCTATCGTTGGCGGCATTTCACACCAACGTTACCTCTACGTTGTCTATCGTTGACGGCATTTCACACCAACGTTGCCTCTACGTTGTCTATCGTTGGCGGCATTTCACACCAACGTTGCCTCTACGTTGTCTATCGTTGGCGGCATTTCACACCAACGTTACCTCTACGTTGTCTATCGTTGGCGGCATTTCACACCAACGTTGCCTCTACGTTGTCTATCGTTGGCGGCACATAGGGGGCCCATGTTTAGTGAACGGCAACTCATCACCTGCCTATAATTTATACTGAATTTCAGTAAGAATTGGCAGATGCCGTTTCATCCTACATAGCCCATCAACCATTCCTAATAGCCCAGTTTATCACCAGGTCTCTTAGTGTTAGCTTCGGCTCCACTAATGCCTGTAAGGGTCCAGGCATAAGCCTGATATTTTAAATAAATAAAGAGAAATACTAATAATAACGTATAATTATCTTTACCCTCCAGAACCACTGCACCACGATGTGGTTCGCGTGGTAGTCTCCCTTGTAGAGCGAGTTGGCTCTCCAGTCTCGCACGTCGATGTGCTGGATGCCGCACAGCAGCAGCTCCAGCTCGTTCTCGTCGAAGATCTTGAGCAGCGGCAGCGGCACCAGCGCCCCCAGACCCTCCAGGAACGACACCATCTGCTCCTGCACGCGGCTCGCGAACCTCCACTCTATCACCAGCCTGCGAACGCAACCAACTCATCAGCCGACGAGGACATTGCCCGCGGAACTGATGGGACAATTCGAGTGTCAGACACATTCTAGTCCACAGGTTGTCAAACTTTTTTTTCCCACCGCCCACTTTGAGAATAAAAAAAATCCTTTTTAAACATAACAACCTATGATTTCCCCTTTAGAACCGCCTTAGCGCCTCCAATATCTTCTAGAGCCTTCTACAGCACCCTTGAAGGCCTCCAGAACCTAATCTTGGTCAGGACGGAGCATCGACGTCCTACCTTACAGTTAGTTTTTTTTATAGTTCTGTATAGATTACAAGTGGACAAAGGGGGGGACTCTTTTAATACAGGTTTATTTAAACTTAACTAAAGAGATCCCAACCCATATATGTTACGTAACTTTTCATATTGTAAAAACGGGAATTTTCACGTACTGCACCTCCGCGTCACTCACCCTGATGAAGACTCTCGGAATGAGTCGAAACTTAGTCGGTGCCTTCACCGCTAGTGAAAATTCCCGTTTTTACAATATGAATAGTCAAGTTCACGATAGTTTTTGGAATAAAAAAGTTACATAACTTGTAATTTTGAATGAAATATTTTGATTTGATTTTGTTTTTTTTAAACGACGCGACTCTGCCGAATGGACTGATATAGAACAGGGTTGACACATCACTTATCCCCATGGTTGTTCACTTGTTCTTCACATGTAACTAATTAGTGCAAAACTGAATTATAGTGAAGTAAACAAGGATTTGCTTTGGAGTTAGAAATAAATATTTAGAAAATATAACGAGACCTGACACGATCAATGGAGAGCAGTGACAGTAGAGTTTTGATATAACCAGTAAGGTAACACACGTCTAGTCTATTAAGTTCACTCCACACACAGGAAAACTTAATTTAAACTATTGCTCTCTTTTACTGATAATGCAAGCAAGAAAAAGATAACTACAATTTTAATGCTGTCAAATTAGTCTCATTTAAGTTTTCCATACAAATTTAGTAGTTTTTTTGTAAATCCATACATATTTTACATAGAAACACCCAGACTCAAGGCATATATTTGTAGATCATACAAACATTTGTCCCCGCAGCGGGAATCGAACCCGCAACCTTCTGCGGCTCAGGCGGGCCTTCTATCAGTACTAACTTGATGTATTCGTCCTTGTTCTCTTGGTCTACTGAGATGTTGGCGCCGCCCGGCTTCAGGTCTCGTTGTATAGTCTTTCCGAACTGCTCCTCGTCCACTGAGAACGTCAGGTACAGCTCCGAAGGATCGTTTTCCTGAAAAACAATGAGAGCGTGTGATACAGCTCCAAAGGATCGTTTTCCTGAAAAACAATGAGAACGTCTGATAAAGCTCCGAAGGATCGTTTTCCTGAAAAACAATGACAATGTCTGATACAGCTCCGAAGGATCGTTTTCCTGAAAAACAATGACAATGTCTGATACAGCTCCGAAGGATCGTTTTCCTGAAAAACAATGACAATGTCTGATACAGCTCCGAAGGATCGTTTTCATGAAAAACAATGAGAACGTCTGATACAGCTCCAAAGGATCGTTTTCCTGAAAAACAACGAGAACGTCTGATACAGCTCCGAAGGATCGTTTTCCTAAAAAACAATGAAAACGTCTGATACAGCTCCGAAGGATCGTTTTCCTGAAAATCAACTTATCGTCACGACACACTTTGATTCACAAAATTCCCGTTTTTACAATATAAACTTATCGTCAAATCAAAATCGGAAGAGTTCTATTCATATTGTAAAAACGGGAATTTTCACGTACTGCACTATCGGTGAAGGCACCGACTAAGTTTCGACTCATTCCGAGAGTCTTCATCAGAGTGAGTGGTTGCGACTTTCTCCTTCCGCGAGGCGCCGTACACTACTTCCCGTTTTTACAATATGAATAGTCAAGTTCACGATAGTTTATGGAATAAAAGAGTTCTATTCGTTGAAATCACAAGAAAAAAATATGAAAATTATCACAAATACGTAAGCAGATCTGTGAGTATACCAAACAAGGGATAGCCAGAGACACGTCCAAACATTATATCAGACATGTGTCCGCATTTTGCATAGTAATTCGCTGTCAGTACAATTTCATTCGTTTAAATCAAAGGAAACATGATGAAGACTCTCGATTCTTGAAGAAGTCGGATGACGCAAGAGGTACGAGTGCGATTCCCGCTGCGGGACAGATATTAACATGTTCCGCAGATATTTGTTCCGCATCTGGGTGCTGTGGTTAATAAATAAATAATGCTGGACATTTTTCAAACAGCATCATCTAGCCCCAAACTAAGCAGAGCTTGTGTTATGGTAAAATGACTGATAAAATACTTATTTACTACTTTTTGTTTGGAAATACATAGATATTATACTCGTATATAGAATACACCCAGACAAATATTTGTAGGTCATACAAACATTTGTCCCGCAGCTGGAATAGAACCCGCAACTTCCTGCGTCTCAGGCGGACCTTCGCCCACTGCGCCAAAGAGGTTGTCGCCACAGAGATAGCACGATACTCATAGTTCCGGATACCCAGGACACAGGGAATCCTAACTGTGAAGGCAGGAGTATATGACTGTTAGTTGTTTATTTATATATAATAATAAATAAATAATGCTGGACAATCCACACAGCATCATCTAGCCCCAAAGTAAGCAGAGCTTGTGTTATAGGAACTAGATGACTGATATACTTAATACAATACATTACATAGATAGATATTTTTTATTATACATAGAAAATACCCAGAACACCCCGGAACAAATATTTGCAGATCGTACAAACATTTGTCCCAGGGCGGGAATCGAACCCGCAACCTCCTGTGTCGCAGGCGGACCTTCGCCCACCGCGCCACATTGGTCGTCATATATAATTATTATAAGTCTTACCTTAATCCACATCAATGAGTTGTAATATTCCAAATCGACGGACTCCATATCCAGTAGCTCGATTTGCTTGCCCAACATCATTTTGTAGAATGGTCTGATGAAAAATGCTGAAAAAAAAACATAATTTAATTTAAAATCTTAGCATTTCCATGAAGCCATATTTATTTAGGTTATACATTTGTGTTTTTTTTTATTGAGTTAATGATAGTTGGGTATGGCAGAAGAAACATCAAAGTGAATGCAGTGGAGATGAGAGCTTTGTGAAGTATGTGTGGTGTAACTTTGAGTGATAGAGTGAGGAACAGCGTGCTAAGAGAGCAGTGTGGAGTGAATGAAGATGTAGTAACGAGAGTTGAGAAAGGTATGTAGATGGTTTGGGCATATAGAAAGGATGGACGAAAGTAGATTAACAAAACAAGTATACAAGGCGAGCGTGAATGGGATAGTTGGTAAAGGAAGGCCTCGGCGAACATACTCTGACCAAATTGGAGACATTTTAGAGAAAGGTCAGGTCAGAAGTACACTAAACCGCCGAACCTGTATGAATAATGTGATGAGAATGAATGAAGCGAAAGAGTTATGCCAGGATCGTAGCAAGTGTAAATCCTTGGTCTCTGCCTACCCCTCCGGGAAACAGACGTAACTATATATGTAATTATGTATGCATAATTGATGTACACATTTTATGAAATGGTGCGTTGAGGGTCAGATGAGAATATCTGTATCCCGACTCGCAGCGCCCTCTCAGGACTTAAGCTCGCCCTCACCAGACTCCTAAAGCTAAAGCGAAGACTTAAGCATGTCTTAGTTCGCATTTTTAAGGTTAATTGGTGTACACATTTTATGAAATGGTGCGTTGAGGGTCAGATGAGAATATCTGTATCCCGACTCGCAGCGCCCTCTCAGGACTTAAGCTCGCCCTCACCAGACTCCTAAAGCTAAAGCGAAGACTTAAGCATGTCTTAATTCGCATTTTTAAGGTGCGAGCTAACCTCTAGAATACTCGTATTCTAGAGGTTAGCTCACCATCCAACAGTTTCCCGTGGTAGACCGCCATGCCAGCCACCCTGCCGATGAACTTGAAGTAGTTGAGGTGTTCCTCGTTGCAGACGCCGCTGTTGGGGTTGATCTGCAGCGTGTAGTTATCCATCGCGGAGTACTCGAACAGGCCGTAGTAAGGATTGAACATCTCCTTGGACAGTAGGAAGAACCACTCGCGCGCCAGACCACCGTAATCTGTTTTATCATCATATATGTGAAAGTCAAAATACATTTATTCATTAAAATCACAAGGATCCGTTTTTTAAACGTCGGTTTTAACTACTGTTTTTCAACGATCAAGACAGGAAAGAAAGGCAAGAAAACAAGGCTGGTTATTCTTTTTAATGATCCTTTTACAAAACAATCGGTACCTACATTTTTTATCGAGTTGGTGCATTTTCAATCCCAAGAGTTTTTATCATCTAAATAATTTAAAGTTCAATCTTTGGAAAGTCGTCGTATCTATTTTTTTTTTTTTTTTACACATCATCATTTTAGCAATTTAGTTTATCTGTACAAAATAATACACACTATAATTGATTCACCTGATCTTTTGTCCCAAATTTCTTTAAATATTTAATTTTGTGTCCGTAGATCTAACCAAACCAATATCTTTACCCTACTCGTTTATAGAAACAATATTTCTTTTTATAATCCTTTAACAAGAATGTGTCGACAGTATAATGAGTTGTCGAAGGCTAATTTGGAATTGGATATTTTTAACTCTAAATTATGTAAATTTATTAACACACTTAAAGACATCCTTCATTGTAACGGGGGATTTGACGCTCATACGCAGTAGCGTCTTGAGCCCTAAGGTCCATTAAATAGGTTATTTTAGTTCCTAGTTTTCTTATACCTGTTTTTTGTTTGGGTACTTATACCTTAGTAGGTACTTACTAGGAGAAAGAACGGAGTAAATGAAGTAAAGTATAGTAAAGTTGATTTTCTTCATTTATATTGTTTTTAATTTAGTTATTTTTTAAGAATCTGGTCCTCAAGTTACTACACAGTTGTTTGTCTGCTCAACATTGTCACTCATTTATTGTTTTTGTGTGCGCACATAAGTTATGTTCCCAACCAGATCAAAACTGTATTTTAGATATTGTATTTTTTTAATGTTTTTAACGTGTAATGTGTGCTTAAATGAATAAATAAATATATCAGATATTTTCATAAAGTTTTTGTTTAATTACGTTTTTAAATTTGTTTATTGTCAATTTTTGTATATCTCTTGGGAGTTTGTTATAAAAGCGTACACCGTGCCCTTAAACGATTTACTAACTTTATGGAGTCTACAAGTGGCAACAGCGAGTTTATCTTTATTTCTAGTATTTTAATATTAGCTTGGCTAAATGATGTTGTGTAAAATGTCCAGCATTATTGATTTTATTTATTCACCCTTGGGGGTGGGAGTTGTGATTATGAAACAGAGGGATGAAACGAGGTAGTACAGCCTACCTCGTTAAAATAGCTCTTTTTCGTGGAGACCAATTAAAGGAGTTAAGACCAATTTTACACTATGAAAAGGACTTACCCAGGCCCACCTCAGACTCGAACTCAACCCACAGCTTCGTCTTGAGCAGGTCCAACCTGCTGACCGAGCTGATGATGCGGTACGAGTCCTCCAGGATGCTGTTCCGACGAACTTTGATCTCGAACTTATTCGGTACGTTACTCTGAAACATTATATTAACATATAATAATCTAAACCACAGGTTCTCAAACTTATTTTACCCACCACCCACTTTGAGAATAAAAAATCCTAGCGCCCCCCAAAGTTTTCAAACATAACCTATGCCTTCCCCTCTAGACCGCCTTAGCGCCCTCAATGTCTTCTAGAGCCTTCTACCGCCCCCCTGAAGGCCTCCAGCGCCCATAAGGGGGCGTTATCGCCCAATTTGAGAAACAGTGACTAAACAAATAATAAAGCTGTGTAATTTGATGCAGTAGGTAATAAGGAAAGGTCAGCTTGAAAAGAGTAAAATATATGAAGTTCTTGATACATAGGTATAGGCCGTAAAAGAGCCGGATTCCGAATTGAGAATTTTGTAAGAGAGGTAGTCCCTTAATGTGGTTAACAAGCTGAAGAATTTTTGTTTCATAGTGTTTTTTTTTTGAACGCGAAACGTCTGAAAATACCAGTCGAATTTGAAAAAATTCTTCATGCATCTAATAGTCTAATTCATGAGAAGGGGTTATCCTACTAATATTATAAACGTGAAAGTTTGTGGGGATGGATGTTTGTTACTCTTTCACGCAAAAAATACTAGACGGATT
The DNA here is from genome assembly GCA_958496245.1 of Perizoma flavofasciatum. NCBI lineage: Eukaryota > Metazoa > Arthropoda > Insecta > Lepidoptera > Geometridae > Perizoma > Perizoma flavofasciatum. The sequence goes on from OY292437.1 coordinate 11,267,324, forward strand.
TTGATGATACTTTACAGTAATATAGCTTATACATCAAAATAACACAGGCTACTTTTTATCCGGTTATTCTGATGTATAAGCTATATTACTGTAAAGTTTCATCAAAATCCGTTCCGTAATTTTGTTCACAAAATTCAAAACCTTGAATTTTGTGACTGAATAAAACCCGAACTTCTTCATAAACAATTGTATTAATTTGAATTTAGTTGAGAGTTGCAAATACTCAATACTCAATACATTTATTGCTTTCACATGGTAGGTACATAGATGGTGTTTATAGGTAGGTATCTCACATGAACCCTGTCTAATACAAAGGTTGTATTTGAACTTACGGGTTTGCGCAGTTGACTCTTGGAACAGGTTGTATTTGAACTTACGGGTTCGCGCAGTTGACTCTTGGAACAGGTTGTATTTGAACTTACGGGTTTGCGCAGTTGACTCTTGGAACAGGTTGTATTTGAACTTACGGGTTTGCGCAGTTGACTCTTGGAACAGGTTGTATTTGAACTTACGGGTTTGCGCAGTTGACTCTTGGAACATGTTGTATTTGAACTTACGGGTTTGCGCAGTTGACTCTTGGAACAGGTTGTATTTGAACTTACGGGTTCGCGCAGTTGACTCTTGGAACAGGTTGTATTTGAACTTACGGGTTTGCGCAGTTGACTCTTGGAACAGGTTGTATTTGAACTTACGGGTTTGCGCAGTTGGCTCTTGGAACAGGTTGTATTTGAACTTACGGGTTTGCGCAGTTGACTCTTGTAACAGGTTGTATTTGAACTTACGGGTTTGCGCAGTTGACTCTTGAGATATTCGTATTTTCGTTTGTAGTCACGTGAATATGGCACCGCGGGGCCCGCGATCTGCGGATTCGACAGTCTCGGGTCTTCCCATTGCGTAGTGCGAGTGTCTGAAAATAAAAAAATATATATTAAAATTAGCTTATTTTTTTTACGAAAAAATAAAAACCTACTTTAAGTAACGAGAAATTGATAAAAGGTCCAATATGAAATTCAATATCTTATTTTTTCACCGTTGGAGGTAGTATTTTTTCATAATATTTATATGGGACCGCCCTTAAAGTATACCCTACCCATAAAAAATAATCTTTTTTAGATAAAAAAAAATCTGTTCACAATTGACAAAGATATCGCATAACATACACACAAAAAACATACAGTCGAACCTATTCCAATTTTTTAAGTCGGTTGAAAAAACAAATGAATGAATTAAATAGTTATGGTGGTAGTACTTCCCCAGACGAGCTCTTTTACAAGGAGCTCTACTACTAATCTACTTCTACATAACAAAGTACATAATTATACATATATAACGGCGCCCTGCGAATATAATAACACACTTACTATGATCGATGAAGAATATCCTTCCATCCGTATGCACTCTCTCCTCCCAGCCCTCGGGCAGCGCTCCCAGCTCGTCCGCCGCTTCAGCCGCGCCCGACCCCGTCGCTGTGCTGGGCAAACTGGACGCACAGCCTTTGAACAACCACAAACTCACACTTTCCCTCAAACAACCAAACAAACATGCTGTTACACTGTAAAGTTTCATGCCGGTGTGGCGCCATCTATCCGCGGAAACACGCGCTCTTTTCATTTTGCAGCGACATCTCTCGCCAGATGATTGAACTACGTTACATCGCATCAACGCAGAGCATTGAACTAATCATAAACGTAGAGCTACTTCGTACAATACACAGATGGCCATCGAAGTGTCTAGATCGTGCAAGTGGAGTTTTAAAACAATCAGGATGTCTAGACAGATACAACTTTTTGTGTTGGCGTTAACGCATGCGGAAAGATTGAATTGTATGAATATGACATTAGCTGTGGAAATGTCACGTGACTGCTGCCAAGTTTTACCTTGAAAAAATTGCGTTAGCGTGAAAGGAAAACTAAGCGTGAGATGTGTCGAACGGAAAAAACAACTGTCGATCCTAGGAGCCCGGGCGAGTGGACCAGATGGATCAGCTCGGTGGAAGATCTTCCCCATACCAAATGGAGGATACACCACCAACCACATTCTCCATAATTTATTTATTTATTAATAGGATGACATAAGAACGAATGCGTAATATATTCTTGTGTTCCCGCATCACAGCATGCTAATAGTAAGACTGTATAAAATTTTAACACAAACAACTAATTAGATATAAAATTAAAAATAAATAAAAAGGTATCTGACTACATAAAGAAAAAGAAAATGAATACTTTGAATTAATTATTATTACTATAGATTGGAACGTGCTACTAACGCCATCTAGTACCGTCAGCGACATCACTACGGTCCGCAAGAGTTAGGGGAGATATCTTGAATATTCTAACCTATAAGTTTGTCCTTAAACTTATAGGTTAGAATATTCAAGATGGCGTTTTGCGAGGCATAAAACGCGATGCGATAGAGGGTATTGATGATACGTTGCCTGCTTTGGAGGCAAAGTTGAAAAGTCTCATGATTCGGACAAAAAAAAATCGTTAAGAATTACTTTTTTTCGAATTGAATAGATTAAGAATCGGGATCTGGTTTAAATTATTAAGTTCTGTTGATATGTTACTTCATGAATTAGATTATTAAAGCATCCATATTGTAAAACAGAAGTTTTTACGTGTACCTGAAAATTTCCGCATAAGTTTAGACTCATTCCAAGGGTCTTTAAAAAAAAAAAGAGCGACAACACGCAATTCAAACTCGACACAGCAGAAGAGTTTTGCGATCACTCACTCTGATGAAGACCCTCGTAATGAGTCGAAACTTAGTCAGTGCGTTCACGGATAGTACGGTACGTTGAAATGTCCGTACCACAATATGCTTACAATGTTACCTGTTCTAGGGTCGATCCACGTCGTGGTTTTGGCGTTGTGATCGATGAAGAATATCCTTCCGTTTGGTGCACGCTGCATACTCCAGCCGGGGGGAAGGCCTGACGAACGAACGAATGAATGAATGAAAGCTTTATCTGCTTCAATAAAGGTGGCTCTTAGGCTAGTTTATTAGGAATCACTGTACTCGACTTTTTTTTTACAGCTTTTCTTTTCTTTTTCTTTTTTTTATACAATTATAATAGCAAATATGGCCCATGTAATCTTTCATCTTGGGGAGGCGACGCCTGGGGTGCTAGACAAATACCTCACGCTTACTTTTCCTTTCACGCTAACGCAAATTGTTCAAGGTAAACTTGGCAACTGTCACGTGACATTTCCGCAACTAATGTCATTCCCATACAATTCAATCTTACCGCAGGCGTTAACGACAACAGAAATTGGTATTTGTCTAGACCCCTGGTCGCGGAAGTTTGCTATAGTGTTCCTGTGATCATAAGCGACGAGAAGGAAGAACCCAGAGATTTTAGCCGGTATCAGGAATCCGATACAACCACTTGGCTGAGTGATTCGCATATAAAAGATTTCCTCTGAGTGAAAAAAAGGGTGTCAACGTGTGTATGATACCTCTGTTATTGCAAGCGTCAGGCCACTGCGCCACAGAGGTCGTCATAAGTAGCAAATCCATCGACGCTTATTGGAACACTAATATTACGGTATATCGCAAAAACGCATTGCGATAATACCGTCCGTTATAACGCAGCTGTGCGACACTCACCATCGCTGTTCGGCAGGTTCTGGCTCTGAACGCTGCTGGCACTGCTGCTGCGTGTGCTCTCAGTGGAGCCACCGCCGTCCGTGTCGTCCTACGCAACCGACATACATTAAAACAGCACTATTACCTATTTATTTATGCGAGCCGTTCGCGGTGTAACCTTCAGTAACAAACTAGTGTGCTAACCAGTCGGACGCTTCATTACTATCCATACATTATACTGGCGACGAGGATTTTTTTTTATAGAATGTATGTATCCTATATACTTTACAAAAAACGTTATTATTACTACAAACAGGATATTTATCAGGTTTTGTGAGTTTGAGTGAAAAAAAATAATGAGAATGAGGGTAGATCGGTTTATCTGCCACTTACATCCACTGGCAGACTTGAGTTTGAGTGAAAAAAAATGAATGAGAAAGAGTGTCGGTCGGTTTATCTGCCACTAACATCCACCCGCAGACTTCAGTTCCTCCCGTGATCATGGCACATGCAACTGTGCCGAAATATCGGGAAACATTCAAACCGACAAATCATGATAAATATCCCGTTTTTAGTAAAAAAAAATCATACCCATGATAGTCTCAAAAGTTAAAAACAAACACGCTCTTATATGGACATCCTTAGATACATACTCAGTGAATAGATCTTTGAGTAACAATGTAGAGGCACGTTCGAACATTGCATTTGACACATGCCCGCGTTTTGCAAGTAGTTAGCATTCCACGTGACATGTTGCAAGCCCATCGCCGCTTATTGGAACACTAACCAATGGAACATACCTTCGAATTTTTGGTTCTAACTTCTAAGGCATATCGGTTTCCTCACAATGTTTTGAGCCACGTTAAATGCACATAAATTGAACTACGAGTGTTCAATTGAACGAGTGGTGCACGACCGGTGAACCCAGGACCTTCAGATCGGAAGTACAGCTCACTAGGCCAACACGGCTCTCCACACTGTCACATACATACATTATATTATTATTATCATATTAAAATATCCATTTGGCTAATTAAATTTTTTTGCTCACCATATAATAGATACGGTGAGCAAAAAAATTAAATTATTATAAAGTCAACAAACTATGCAATAAAAGGTAATCAAATGGCAACATTTGTTCAACTTTCTAGCATCAATAGATTTTATTCATCATACTATTTAATAAAGTCAAGCTCAGTACAAGCCCCGGCCTATTTTGAACTTTCCTACAACGCAGTAAAACTCATTTTACACTTTACTAGCGTTGCCTGCGTGAAGATCCATCAGCTAGCTTAAAATAAAACTTATAATTATGCCAAAATCCAAATATGTCTGAATAAAATTATGAAAATAACAAAGCACTAACCAAAACCATACGACTAAATACTTTCTTATAAAAAAAGCAAAAACAGTAAGCGCAAACGGCACAAGCATTGTTACAAATACAAATACAAAATGTGGCACAACTTGTGGTCAGGAATGTCAGTGTCAAACGTCAAATCTGTCATAATTAGTGTTTTATTGGCAACGCGGGGATCGGAACTGAAGATGCAAGACATTGGTAATCGCTTTACTTTGCAAAGTTTTTTTTGTGATTTGTAGTACGGTCAGCAAAAAAGTAGATTAACAATTTATTTATTTTTAGATGCTTATTTCTTCTGGTTTAACAAGGAAATGAAAACTTTAGATAGCAAATAGTTAAGGGCCAAGATGGATCTTAAAATGTAGCCCAATATTTTGAACGGATTCCAGTTATATTTTAGTAATTTGACTGTAGTTTGCCAATTTGTATGAGAGTCTTGGGAAGGTTCTCTCATACAAATTGGCTTCTTACGGCCAAATAATGAAACTCTGCTCAAAATGTATGTAAAATCGGAAAGAGGTGGCGCCATATTATGCAATGTATAAATAAAGATATAATTTTTTAATGGGCTTTAATCTTCTTTTCAGTATTTGGCAGACTAGCAAACCGAGCTGCCACAGATCAAAAATTATCGTATTCCAATGATTTATAGTTCAAATCTTACATCTACAATTTTTTCGACAAATTAATAACCTTACCGTGTGACTATCTTGAGCAAAATGCCATCGATAATCTCAACATTACCTCTTCAGCAACTAAGTCGAGTTTCGTTTGGGAGTTAAAAGCAAGCAACGTACTTCACAAAACACTGCCACAAGAAATGCAACTCTATTACTTGAACGGTAAGGTCGAATAACGTTAGTGACAAAAGCACGGGCAATAGACATACACAGCGTGTCCTCATAGACATAACTCGACGCGGAATATAAATCACATTTACCAAAGGACGTCACATTTTTCAACCAAATTTAGTCTTATTTAGGCCCAATATAAGGTACATCTTACGTCGCGACAAGATAAGTGCCGGTCAAAAATTAAAAACCCTTGTTATGCTCAAACCAAGCAGTTATGTATAACTTTAGTAATACTATAAAACTATACACAAGGTATTGTATACACTATATATACTACGAGTATATTCAAGAGAAGCTAATTTAAATCTTATCCCAATATTATTAAAACTTGAAACGTATATTTGATTGTCAAAAATATTGAAACAGCCTGACTATATTGATGACACTTGCAGAAAATGAGGTTTTGTTGACGAAAAAGATATATCTAAGTCATATAATATCGGGGGGAAATTCACATACGGAACGAATTATGCTGATTCCTGTTTTACATGTATGGGTATGTAATGTCGCAACATAGATTTACAGAGGTATTAAAAAAACTGAGTCTGGAGAATAAATGAGGGTAGTTTTGGACTGCCATAGTTTCTCAAAGATAGCTCCATATACTCCAGTTAACAAACACAAATTTGAGGAAAATAACAAAAAGATTAACGCGATAAAGACCCGTAGAAAAACGAATAATAGTATTGACTATAAATAACACGCTCACAACTGTAAACCCCATAATGGATATATTCAGATCCACACTCAGTACGTAGATCTGTGAGGATACCGAGTAGGTGTAAGTCAAAGTCAAAGACAAAGTCAATAGGTTTTTATTCATTAAAATCACAAGGATCATATAGAAACGTCAGCTTCAAAACTGTGTGAATTTAAACCGATTCCTCGGCAGTCAGATAAAACATTATATTTGGTGCATGTCAGCGTTTATGCGGGTTATTCCTGTTGTATCTTGATGGGGCCGAAGATCGGGGGAGAACGAGAACAACCTCTTTTTGCATAGTAGCCAGTGTTTAACCTATCACGTGGAATGCTACTTGCAAAACAACCTATGTGGCGCAGTGGGCGAAGGTCCGTCTGAGACGCAGAAGGTTGCGGGTTCGATTCTCGCTGCGGGACAAATGTTTGTATTATCTGCATTCATTTGTCTCGGATCTGGGTGTTTTCTATGTATAATATGTATGTATGTACCAAAAAAAATGTATATTAGTAGTATATCAGTCATGTAGTTCCTATAACAAAAGTTCTGCTCACTTTGGTGCTAGATGATGCTTTGTGAAAATGTCCAGCATTTTTTTCTAAACGTGAGGATGTCCTTCGAGAATACAGTCGTGAGCGTGCTTTTTTTAAATAAACAAAAAGTTGAATAATTAACGTGTTGTGTTAACCTCATATCTAGTATACAATACCGTGTATATTCATATAGTATAACCAATATATAATCGAACCACGGCAGTTTAGATTATGTACGCTGTATTTACATTTCGCGTCACCTTACCTCAGAGTCCATAGAGCTGGTGGTTCGTCTGCGATGCCGTGACGTCACAGGAGACCCCCCCGTCGGGGTACTGAAGTGATTCTCATCAAACGTCAGCGACTCGACAAGCTCAGTCACTTCCAGACTTTCCTCGTTCACGTCCCGACTTTCTCCATTTACCGTACTCTCTCCGCTTCTTTCGTCTCCTTCTACACTTATTGCGTCTCTTTCTTCATTCCTTGCGTTACTTTCTTCAGTATCGTCTTGTCTTTCTCCACTTCCCACGTGACTGTAATTAGTTACAACTGGATTTTCTACATTTTCGACTGGACTTTCTCCATTTGCGACTGGACTTTCTCCATTCGCGATTGGACTTTCTTCATTCACGTCTTGAGTTTCTACACTCGCGTCAACAGCGTCCGTTGTTACTTCTCTCTCTTCAACCGTCTCATTATTGTCATTGACTACATCTTGACTAGTTACCGCATCGCACTCTTGAGCATCGTGGCTTTCGTTAGCGCATACCACGTCATCGTCTTGATTCCTTAAATTACTATCACAGTCTGTTTCACTTATACTATTCTGTACTGTAGCTGTTTCGTCTACATGTCTTACATTTGGACTGATATCATCAGTTTCAATATTAAAGGCACTTGCATCTGTAACTTCTATACTCTCGTCTGTTTCTGTTAAGGTGTTGGATCTTGGTAAGTCGGGAGATCGTACGGGAGTCGAGAACGGTGTGGGCTCAGTAGAGTTTGACTCTCCGCTTCTATTGCTATCCTGTCAATTGTACACTCCATTACAGACACAAACTTATCCATGCATTTAACTCTAATGCATTTGATACAAGTGTTATATTTGCACGAATGAGTTTGTAGCCTTAGGTCCCGATGATATGTGCTTTTGTCTATGACAGTGAGGACAACACAATGGATGTCTATGGTACACCCGACGAATATTAGGTTATGGGCATGACGTATGATTATATTTCTGAAAGTTTTCGACGCTATAAACGAAGTATATAATATTTCGGAAGTGTATAAAGCCGGACTCGTATTTATATATGTCTGTCTGTTGGTAAGTATAAGGCGAACAAAGCGGCCAAGCGCGTCTTTCAGAAACGTAAATGTATATTAAATGAATATGATAACATGTATATATATGTTAGTTTACGATAATGCTGAAGCCCATGCTGCAAGAGAAAATATATAATTAACCAAAAATACTTTAAAATAATATAGTATACCCTATTCAAAACTGAATAATTTCAAAATCTAAATTCTCCCATGAGAGTTGTATACAGTTTATGTAAAATACTTATATAATAGATATTTATCAAGTTATTCATGCAAATCAATCGCATTCTTTTAATAACTACTAAATAGGTTCTGTTCGCACCATAAAACTGACACATAGGTCCTTTTAGGTACGCGAACCGTGTCTGTAGAATTAGAGACAAGTACGCACAGTAGATCTTGACCACCCTGAAGTTAGCCGCTCGATCTCACAATAAAACGGAGTTCCTAAAAAAATGCGAAATCAAACAGCTAACATCACAGCGGCCAGCATCCACTCGCATAATAAATTCACAAACATTGAAAACATTTCATAATTAAGTCGTACTTTCTTATAGATAACTATTTTAAGGTGCAAACATTGCCTGAATATATCCCAACTACATTAAACATGCTATGGATTGCAAATAATTAAAAACCTAATACGAATCCAAAATATAGCGGATGCAGACTTTATTCTAACTAGCGAGAATTTTACAATTCATATTGCAACATTTGATTTTTCACGTATCATCGTTGAAGGCACTGACTAAGTTTCGGCACATTCCGAGAGTCTTAATAGTCCCCACACTAGGTTTCCCTGTGTCGTGGGTATCAGGAACTACGAGTGCTGTGCCACAAAGCCCAGACCCGGAAGTTCCGGGCCGGAACTAATATCTGCGGAACGTGCAAACATTAGTCCCGCAGCAGGAACTGAACTTGCACCTCTTACGTCACAGCTGGCTACTCGCCTGCTACGCCAAAGTGGTCAAGGCCGAGCCTTAGCTAGTTTCATCCGTTGAAATCTTGGTATCTTAACTAATACTAATACTATAAAGAGCTAAATTTTATTCCAGAAACTATCATGAATTTAATGATTAATATTGTAAAAACGGGAATTTTCACGTACATTACTATCGATGAGGCACCGACAAAGTTTCGACTCATTCCGAGAGTCTTCATCAGGGTGAGTGAGCTAAAGTTTGTAAGTATGGATGTAGGAGATAATCTACGAAACTAATCATCCGATTTCAAAAATGTAAGTTTTGTGGCTTGAAATAAACTTTTTTTTTTCAGCAAAGTCTGTAACTTATTCCGTTAAAATAAAAGGTATTTTTGCGGAGACTTATCTTTAACGTAAGTTTACGACAAAACGAACTTCTTCGTCTTAATAGTAAGAGCTACTTTCTATCCGGGTACCGCGCGGGCGAAGCCGTGGGCAGTAGCTAGTAGTATTTAAGTCACTAGTCCAATATTATTTCCCTTAACGCTAAAATATACTTTTTACCGGCTATTTTATACCCGGGTACCGCGCGGGCGAAGCCGTGGGAGTAAGTTATAGCTAGTAGTATTGAAGTGGGTAGTTCAGTGTAAATGTAATGACGCTTACGGCATGGTGGTTGGCGTGCTCAGTGTCTGCTGAGATGTGGAACCGGCGCTGGAACTCCGTGGCAGCTGTCTCCATGCGCTCGGCCTGAGACTCGGTGCTGGTCGCGCGACTGGAATAAAAAACAAAGTTAATCGTCTTTTTTTCGACTACCTCTGTGGGGATTATTCCACAAATCCCCCCTGAAAATCCCCATTGGGGGGGGAAATTGGAATCTAAAAAAATGGTGCAGTGTACTAAGCGGGAGACGCAGAAGGTTGCGGGTTCGATTTCCGCCGCGGGGCACATGTTTGTATGATCTGCAAATATTTGTCTCGGGTCTGCGTGTTTTCTTTGAAACGACCTCTGTGGGGGGTTATTCCACAAATCCCCTCTGAAAATCCCCATTAGGGAGCGAAATTGGAATCTAAAAAAAATGGTGCAGTGGACGAAGGCTGCGGAAGACGCAGAAGATGTGTGTGGGTTCAATTCCCGCCGCGGGACACATGTTTGTATGTTCTGCAAATATTTGTCTCGGGTCTGCGTGTTTTCTTTGAAACGACCTCCGTGGGGGTTACTCCACAAATCCCCCCTGAAAATCCCCATTAGGGAGGGAAACTGGAATCTAAAAAAAATGATGCAGTAGACGATGGCTGCGGAAGACGCAGAAGGTTGCGGGTTCGAATCCCGCTTCGGGACAAATGCTTGTGGTCTGCAAATATTTGTCTCGGGTCTGCGTGTTTTCTGTGTATAATACGTATGATGTATCACCCCCAAGTGACATGTGGGGACAAGTATAATAATATAACATTTATTTGATCTAACAAAAACAAAACATATCAAACTACATTACCAACATTTCTTCGTCTAACAAGTTTGTACACCATTATATTTATAGTTAGGTATATTATGTAACATTTTAATTATTTATTAATCGTAATGTAAGCAGACATCCGTGATTTAACTTAGTGTTTGGTTCCAACGGAAGATCAGCGTTGTGTTGCCATTTGACACAACAAATGCTGAGTTGGACGCCATTTTGCGTCGTTGCATATTGCTAGGTATCAGGAAGCACATCGTTTTATTATTAGTATTTAGATTTTGTTTGTGTTAATCCCGTGTGTGTATTGTCTGTTTTATATTGTGCAACGTTAGCAAATAAATGTTTTTTATTTCTTTCTTTAAATTACGCTACATTTAATTAATACTTATAATAATAAAATCATTAATAGTCTTGTGCGGAGTCATCAAATGAGAAACCTAGGTCTAGGTTGGAATTTGCTTCTCATGTGAGGATTCTTGGCACAAGAAAATGCACGTCACACCCAGCACCATTACCTTTCTTTCTTTTAGATTGTGTTTACTTTTGTCTACTTTTTGTTAATAATTATTTTGTTTGTTTTCATACTAACCAATATGGATCATAAGTAGTCCGAAATAAAGAATATTTTATTTTATTTTTTTATTTATTATTATAAGAACCGACCTTGAAGTCATAGAAACTGTTAAAATAACCGCATTTCAACCGATAGAAATGCGGTTATTTTAATAATTTGTATTTTTTTTTTTGGGTCTAGGTGTCGTGTACCAAAGTACTCGTAATTCCTGATACCCGCGGTACAGTGAATTATGGTATAGGGGCAGATCTATGTGTGTGTCTGGAGGGTGTTTTATTTATTAAGTAGCACATATAACAGTCATGTAGTTCCCATAATAGTTTGGGGCTAGATGATGCTGTGTGAAAATGTCCAACATTATATATTTACTAGCTGTATCCGCGACTTTGTTCGCGATTGCCATCAATCTTTAAAGTACCTTTCTAACAAAATTCGGTCTCCTCTCCCAAGAGAACCGTGCTAAATTTCGGGTTAAAGTATCCTATATCCTACCCCGTAGTATGAACTCATATCATGCCAAGTGACATTTAAATTCGTTCAATAGTTTCGACGCTATGCGCGGCCCAGATTCTGACAGACAGACAGACAAAAATGAAAAAAAAACATTTTTGGCAAAAAAAATTATCTTCAATGTACAGAATTTGACCTGTTACATTGTTATTATAGTATAGATAGATAGATCTAAGGCTGGTTTAGAGGATGGAAGATATGCGCGACTCACGTGAAGGTAGGCCGCTCCCACTGCGTGGACCTCTCGATGTGGTTGACGTAGTAGGTGCGACCGTTAGCGTCCTGTCTCTCCTCCCATCCGGGGGGAAGGGGGTCCCCACCAATCGTCTGCAACAAAATACATTAATTCAACATGCGTTGATTACTACGCGATTATACGCATCGGAGCAACAAAAGGAGCAAGTTTTTTAAATACAACTAAAGAGTGACAAAGAAGCATATGACCAATTTGTTGGTAAGGTTACCGTAACCTATGTATGCTTGCAATACCAAAGGTAACACACGCGTGTTGCCCACCCTGAGACACAGTCAAAAATTATATGTTTTAACATCGCACGTCACTAGAGGAATATTTTGCTTGTCTATACTAATATTATCATTAGGAAAGATTTTTTGTTTGTTTGTACCGAATAGGCTCCGAAACTACTGAACCGATTTTAACCATTTTTCACTAATAAAAAACTCAATTATCAGGAAGTAACATAGGTTATAATTTATTTTAAAAAAATGAGAGATCTTTTAGAAAATTGCAATAATGTAACTCAAAGTAGCAAAATGTTGTCTAGAAAATTCATCACTTGGCGTGCGCTGAGAAAACTATTGATGATATATAAAAATTATGTAGTACATGATTAAAGTACTCATTATTACCTACAAAAAAGTCCCGGAGGGAATATATCTGACTATTATAGTTACGGCACAATAGCAGCTTTTGTGTTCTAAAATATAATTAGTTCGCGGGTAGAAACAAAAGTTGGTTACATTCGTATCGTAGTATTAATTCCTTTTCAAATAAATAGTTTTATCATCAAGGGTATTTATGTAACAGTCAAATACTTTTCAATTCATTCGAATCGGACATTTAATTTCGAAGTTATCACGAGTATAAAATCGAAACTGACGCGGGTGAAACTGCAAGGCGCAGCTAGTGTTAAGTCAAAGTCAAAGTCAATAGGTTTTTATTCATTGAAATCACAAGGATCATATAGAAACGTCAACTTAAAAACTATACGTGAATCTAAAATGTTAAATTGAATTTACGCCGGTTCCTCGCGCGCGACCAAGCATAGAAGAATCAGGCAACAAACTCTGCTTGGTTATTTTTTTAATGATCCTTCATTCAGCTTTAGTGTGGTGCCAATCTAACGTAAATGAACGAGACTCATTTATAGAAAAAAGTACTAGTCAGAGACTTAAATAAAGTCTAAAAAGTATCTAAGTTCTTATGACAACACACTATACGCTTTATAATAGTAATGCTTAACCTATTCTTGAAAAATATGATACCACAGATATACAATTCCACAATTAAGCTAACGAAGGAGCGGAGCGACGACATCGGGCCATGCAGTTTTATCGTCAATATAGGCATTTAAGGTGTAATACGCCTTCTTTATTAGATTGTTCTTTATATAAGATTTAAATCTTCGAATAGGCAGCTCGGTTACATTTTCCGGAAGCTTATTATAGAAGCGTACAGAGTTCCCCATAAAAGACCCATTGGACTTTTCTAATCTAAATTTCGGGATGAGTAATTTATTTTTGTTTCTAGTATTTATGTTATGGACTTCACCTTTTTTAATAAAACAAGCGCTATTTTTATGCATATACATTAAGTTGTCATAAATATACTGTGAAGTTACTGTCATAATGTTTATTTCTCTGAATCGTTCTCTCAAAGAATCACGAGGCTTCATATTATAAATGGCCGGTATTGCTCTTTTTTGTAAAACAAAAATTGTTTGAATATCTGCTGCCTTCCCCTTAGATAGATAGATAAAAAATTCTTAACTGCACAACTAAAAAGTACTGTACATAGGCGAACTTAATGCTAGATAGCATTCTCTTCCAGCTAAACTTTGTGTTATATGGAAGAGTCTTGAGGTAGTGCATAAATAATAAGAAAAGTTATAAATTATACGCTAAAGCTAATCACAATTAATAAAACACAAACACTATTCCCTGGTGGGTCTGGGTGTTTTCTACGTATAATATGTATTCACAAAAAAATATATATAAGTAGTATATCAATCATGTAGTTTCCATAACACAAGCTCTGCTTACTTTAGGGCTAGATGATGCTGTGTGAATATGTCCAGCATTATTTATTCATTCCCTAAATAAAACTTGTGTCAACACACACTTACGGGAAATCTTCTGTCAAAAAGCAGCTTTCCTTTAATATGAAAGTTATATAGGTAGAACGTTATAAAATACACAGCTTGTAGAAAGTTACAATAAATAACACTACTTTTTAGCCACATAGAAATGAATTCTTCCAAATATGACACAATCTTATGCAATCTTCGTCCAATTTCGGAAATGGGTAACTAAATAGGGACGTTTAAATCTCTAAGCACTTCGAAAAGTGTAGTGGAACTGCATATAAATAAAGGATCATCAAAAAACACCAAGCAGATTTTGTTGCCGGATTCCTGTAGGGTTGGTCGCGCGCGAGGAATCGGCGTAAATTCACTTTGACATTTAATTCACGTATTTTATAAGGTGACGTTACTATAACGATCCTTGTGATTTCAATGGACTTTTACTTCTAATCGTTTATTATCTGACTGTGTAAAAAGATGGATTTAAGTGGTTGTTGACCACAGTGCCATCTTTGTATCATCTGCCAAATTACACAGCAAGATACCGAACAGCAAAGAAATAAGAATGAAATATATTTTATCATCTGTGAAAACTAGGTTCTAATCTAAAGGTGTTGCCATGTTGATACATGCCGTGTTCAATACAAGGAACCTATGGACCTAATTACGTTAACTTATCATAGAATCGATCTATGTACATCAAAGTTCCAACCACTGCCAACAGCGGCGCTGCTCAATACTATAAAAAGCTGAACTGCCATAAACCCAGGCCTCTTTTCCTTGACGATCACTGACTGTATCAAGAATTTCTAATACATTTTACTCTGTTTAAGCTGGCCTTTACTTACAACCTGCTGCATAAAATTACAGTGGTGTCAACAGTTATCTTTCTTGGACATAAAAAAATCAAAAACACGCTTACAAATTGTATTCCCCATCAGCGGCCGCGGAAGTGCGGGGCAGAGGAGACATAATGCCCCCCTAACATCACATAGGGGTACCTATGTGATTTTAGGGGCCAACCAAGCCAGGGCTGGAGATTGAAGAAGAAATTTGCCCCCCCCCCTCGTCACGGAGTACTTCCGCGGTCCCTGATCCCCTTGATGGACATAGTTCGTAAGTCAACTACCCTACTTAATCCTCAAAGATCTCCGCACTGAGATCTCCGAGTGTCCATCATGGAGTAAACAGTTGTGAGCGTGTTTGTTGTTATTCTATTATACGCATGCAGGCAAGCGGTACTACCACCTACAGACTGGCAGACAAGCTAAGCTATAGTAATGAAAGTGACGTACTAGGTGAGCGAGCGACGCGGCATCGACCAGTTCCCAGTCATCCCCCACGAACGAAGCCACCGTCCCGGCGGATACCTGCCGCAAAACTCCACTCACCACACACGGAATACCATCAGTACTTCCATGATCGTCACCTGCCCACACCATTCCACTGCTGGGCACTGGCATCCACTTTCTGCCCTTCTATTAGCGCTTCACCTAGCCGGGAGTCACCCCTCTACCTTTGCCAAGACGCGGACACTTCTATGATCAGTAGAAGTCATTAACATTTAAGGTTTTTTTAGTTGATTAACCAAAGGGTCTGTTGAATCCTTTGTTGGTCTGTCAAATCATTCCACTGCTAGACATAGGCCTCTCCCAATACGGGCCCCTTAGCCCCGTATTCGGTTCTTCTCATCCACTTTCTGCCCTCTCGTCCTAGCTAGGTGGCCCCCACACTACGTTTACCAAGACGCGAAGACTTGCATGATCAGGACAAGTCAAAAACATTTAAGGTTCTTTGGTTCCGTAACCAAAGGTGCCTGTTGGCTCATGGAAGTACTGAAGACATAAGTGCAAACGATATTGATGACAAAAGCAGATTAAGCCTAAACCTTCTCTAATAAGGTTACTAAACTAGAATTTTAAAAAAAACTTTGGCGAATCCATGTATATACATAGCTGGCATTGTATAGTTTTTCACAAACTTGTGGCATTGATTACAAAAAGCAAACTTAACATGTTCTACCTACTCCAATAAGGTTACGAAACTAAAATTTAAATAAAAACTTTAGGCGAATTAACAAATCAAAACAGGGTTTTTTGCAAACATTTGGCATTGATACAAAAGCAAACTACGCCTTAACATGTTCTATGTACTACAAGAAGGTTACTAATATAACATTCTAAAAAAATGCTTTAACCATTCTCTCAACAAGGCCCAGCTTACCAATCCAGTAGGTTTTATTTTAATAATAAGTGGCAGTTCGGGTTAGTTTCATAACACAAACTAGATGGCATTGTTTGCAAGATATTTACAAGGTCATTTGCTGTCAAAAATATAGCAACTATCTGATTTGCTGCCATAAAAAAAGTCTAGCACCATTTACAAGGTCATTGCTATCAAAAATATAGCAACTATCTGATTTGCTGCCATAAAAAAAGTCTAGCACCAATTTACAAGGTCATTGCTGTCAAAAATATAGCAACTATCTGATTTGCTGCCATAAAAAAAGTCTAGCACCAATTTACAAGGTCATTGCTGTCAAAAATATAGCAACTATCTGATTTGCTGCCATAAAAAAAGTCTAGCACCATTTACAAGGTCATTGCTGTCAAAAATATAGCAACTATCTGATTTGCTGCCATAAAAAAAGTCTAGCACCAATTTACAAGGTCATTGCTGTCAAAAATATAGCAACTATCTGATTTGCTGCCATAAAAAAAGTCTAGCACCAATTTACAAGGTCATTGCTGTCAAAAATATAGCAACTATCTGATTTGCTGCCATAAAAAAAGTCTAGCACCAATTTACAAGGTCATTGCTGTCAAAAATATAGCAACTATCTGATTTGCTGCCATAAAAAAAGTCTAGCACCAATTTACAAGGTCATTGCTGTCAAAAATATAGCAACTATCTGATTTGCTGCCATAAAAAAAGTCTAGCACCAATTTACAAGGTCATTGCTGTCAAAAATATAGCAACTATCTGATTTGCTGCCATAAAAAAAGTCTAGCACCAATTTACAAGGTCATTGCTGTCAAAAATATAGCAACTATCTGATTTGCTGCCATAAAAAAAGTCTAGCACCAATTGGACACACCCGCGCCGTACCGAAATATTTTAAACATTCTGGGCGACTTCGCAGAATGAAATTAAGGGCACATGAGACTTAACACTCGTTGTCTCAACGCTCGACATTACCTCTGATGTTACAAGCGTCCGTAGGTTACGGTAACAGCTTACCAACAAGTGGGTAGTATGCTTGTATGTTTTTTTTTATGGTATAAAAAACTATTCAAAACTTTTCTTGGAGACAATTTTTTTTACGTACGTCGACGACAAAACGGTCGAGGGAATGCATTTCTTACAATCGTTCCGGATAGAACGCGGGCGATGCCGTAGGCAGTAGCTAGTTGCTGTGTTAAGGTCACTTACCGGCTGCACGTTCCCGACCTGCTGAGCCGGCTCCACCATCTCCCAGTCCTCGTTGGCTGGAGGCGTCTCCTCCGTACCGGGCTCCCCCACTCTGCCCACCAGTGCGTGGTACACCTCGATATAGCCCCGGACACGGGAACGCGCGCTGAGAATATAACCATTGCCAAGTCTATTTCGACTGTTTTAAAAACAATCCTCCTACTATTATAAAGTCGAAAGTTTGTGAAGATGGATGTTTGTTACTCTTTCACGCAAAAACTACTGAACGGATTTTGATGAAACTTTACAGTAATATAGCTTATACATCAGAACTACACATAGGCTACTTTTTATCCGGGTTGCACGCGGGCGAAGCCGTGGGCAGAGGCTAGTCAAACATAACGGGAACTGAGCTCCCGCCTCAGTCACGGACAGTGCCCGTGAGGAAGGACCTCTAAACGGTCAACGATACTTCAGTAGGAGAATAGAAAACTACCGTAAATATATCCTAAAAAGATATGGGGTCAGGACTCATACATAACGTGTCTGCTGGCACGTGGTTGTAAATATGTTTATTTATTTATCTATTCCACTATGTATCTAAAACCACAAAAAACTGAAAAAAATACACTTTAGCAACGACCATGACGTAACTATGGAGTAACAAACTGCCCTCCTATTTAAAATGAACGCATATAACATAAACAGAAACGAGCAAATAAATTTAATCAAAAGAAAATGTGCAGTATTATCGGTAAATTTGTTCAGGAATGAGAAGAGAAGAAATTCAATTTACGATATGATGCGCATTCCGTTTTATATTTAACTTAGTTTATCTGTTAGTTTAGTTTATCTGCTTAGTTTGGGGCTAGATGATGCTGTGTAAAAAATGTCCAGAATTATTTATTTATTTATTTATTTGACTAAATATTGACAAATTTGTAGATACCCCCTTTTTCCAATAGGACGGCACCATAATTATTAATATTCAGAGGGAAACGAATATATTCGCGCAAAATCAGCAGTACAGTTAAATTAAAAAGAAAATAATATAGAAGCAGCAAGCGAACCAACGCGGGTGGAGCATGCGACGCACACTTACACGGACCTGCGCGGCCGCAACGCGTACTTCAGCGCCGGAGCCCGCGCCGACGCCGCGGACTCGCGCGCCGCGCTGCTCAGCGGCACCTCCACCATGCCGAGGAAGTCGTCGCGCGTCAGGCGGTTCTCGTCGAACACCTGGATCAACAGCTTGTGCTCCTGAGGCTTCACCTGCACGATACCTTTCATCATCATCGTTATCATTGATCTCTGTGGCGCTGTGTGCGAAGGCGCGTCTGACACGCAGAAGTTTGCGGGTACGATTCCCGCCGCGGGAGAAATGTTTGTATGATCTACAGATATTTGTCTCGAGTTTGGGTGTTCTCTATCTATAATATTATGTAGTAGTATATCAGCTCTGCTTACTTTTTGGGGCTGGATGAATCTGCGTGTGTGTAAAAAAATGTCCAGCATCGATCTCTCAATCAAAGAAGGTAACAAACTTGACGCAATTGATGGAGTTTATTGTAGGCTACCTCAAGTGACAGATTGCACTAAAAAAAATTTTGACACCCCAACTACTTACACGGACAGTGCACCGACTCCTCGAGCAGTAGCGCTCTTAGTTAGTTTTAGTTTAGTTAGTCTTGCAAATAGGGTTGCCATCCGTCCGAGTTTCGCTTGTCCTAGTTAGCGTCCGGGGAACGTCCAGGCGGAGTTTCATATGTAATCCAGGTTTTTAGGTTGAAACATTACTCAATATACGCAGCTAATTTTATTATTAATTTCATTGAGTAACTTAAAAAACACAGTTGATATGTGCTGGGAAAGCTCTAAAATCCGGGGTTTTCATACTTCTTGTCCTGGTGGGCAGATTTTAGAGATGGCAACCCTATCTGCAAACAACACTTAAGCTCGCACCTTATCTTTAGAATTCTCAAAATAATTTTACAACTTACTCTGAATACAAACTCCTGATTCCATACTGGATTCAAAGTCTGAAAAAAAATACATTGAGATGAAAATCATTGCTTCACATGAACGGTCCATGAACAAAATTAAGCTGCGATAGCAAACGTATCTATATATAATCCTACTACTATTCAAAAGCGAAAGTTTGTGAGGATGGATGTTTGTTACTCTTTCACGCAAAAACTACTGAACGGATTTCGACGAAACTTTACTATAGTAATATAGCTTATACATCAAGGCTACTTTTTATCCGGGTGCCACGCGGGCGAAGCCGTGGGCAGAGGCTAGTGCATATGTTACCGGCAATCTGTATAATCCAGGTATTCAATACAATACCTAGGCAATGTATGAAATATTACGAATATGATTGTCCAATACATTGCCTGGGCAATGTAACAACTTCTCTATACAATATAGAGTATCTGGTGGTCCATCGGCAATGTGTAAAATAAATAGATTTTGACCTAATTTTTGAAATTTTTACCTGTGCCAGTTTTCGCATTTTTAAAGAAAAGTTGCCATTGATAAGTTAATGTTGGTCATAAAAATCCTTCCAGATCAGATCCGACTCGGATAGATTAGGTTGTTAGGTTTTTTTATGACAACACAGAAATAATTGCTTGCCATTCAAACTATACCAAACAAAAGTTCGAATTTTGCTTTGATCGGTAAACAAGTCGCGCGTTTACTGCCTCCCCGCGCATCTCTCCCCCTTACCTACGCTCATCTTTTACACACATTGCCAGCTGCGCATTCGGCATTGTATAGAATTCCTAGGCATAGTATAAAATGAATAATATTTCATATATTACCTTAACGTTTTAGGCATTCTATACATTGCCTAGGAATTCTATACAATACCGGATTATACATATTGCTGGTAACTTATATATAAATTAGAATCGAGATCATTACATGATTATTCCTCGTAGTTGGTAGTACAACTTTGATTCTGCTGGCTATATTATGTATATATATAAAGACAATTGTTTTGCTGTAAATTGTATAGTTTGATTTTGCTATTACTACCGTCATAATTTTATTTAAATTGGTGAATACCGTTTTATACACAAAGAACCTATTAAAATGCAGGTATTTTTTTTCAACCAAATAAAAAAAGGAGGAGTTTCGCAATTTGTCTCTATTTTTTTTTAATGTAACGTAAATTTTGAACCGAATTTGACGACTATTTTTTTTTAAATATGTAGGGTATACTTCAAGTGTACATTTGATGAAAATAAACCCTAAGGGTGAAAAAATGTGATATAAAATTTCATATTGGACTTTTTATAAACTTCCCGTTATTTGAAGTCGCCTTAAATTTTTCCTAAAAAAAAGTATCTTCTAAGTACGTTTTGTAAAAATTTGTTTCATCACAATGAGCCACCAAAGTGCTGTTCTCACCTTTTTCTTGGTTTTGGTGAGAAAAGTCTCGACGGTGACGTCACCATCCACTTTCTGCAGCTCCACCCGGACATAGGGATCGCTGGAACACATACAGATAAAGTCAAAGTCAATAGATTTTTATTCATTGAAATCACAAGGATCATATAGAAACGTCAACTTAAAAAGGTACCGGAATTTAAAAAAATTAAGTGAATTTACACCGATTCCTCACGCGCGACTAAACATTTGCAAATATTTGCAATGTTTGTATGATTTGCAAGTATTTGTCTCGGGTTTGGATGTTTTCTATGTATAATATGTATGTATTTACAACAAAAAAAAAATAAGTTGTATCAGTCATTTAGTTCCCATAACACAAGCTCTGCTTACTTTGGGGCTACACGATGCTGTGTGGAAAAAAGACCACCATTATTTATTTATTTCATCAATACGGCGTGTTACATGCCTAGCATGTATCTAAATTACTGATCCAAAGTGCAGCGTTGCATATACTGTGTTGGTCCAGCGATACAAAAATAACGCCGACTCATCAATCAGTTCTTTCGACAAACTTAAAAACAAGAAGGTGCCAAATCATTCTGTAATTTTATGCGGTAGGTAGTAAGGAAAGGCCAGCTTGAACAGAGTAAAATATATTAGAGGTTGATACAGTCAGTGATCTTCGTGGAAAAGAGGCCTTGGTTCATGGCAGTTTAGCTTCTATAGTATTGAGTAGCGCCACTGTCGGCAGTTGTTGGAACTATAGTGTGCTAATGATAGAGTCTAATATTAACGTAATTAGATCCGTAGATTTCTTGTAATGGACACGGCAAGTACCTTGCTATATAATTCGGCAGTTGAGCCATAGATGGCACTTTGATCAACACATTCAATCCTCGGTACTTACATTTTATATATTTTATGTAAAGTTTTAATAGAAGTTTTCAGTCTTTTTGTTTTTTTTTTTTAAACCATAGGCAGTCTTTGTTTTTGGCGTCATAGATAGCTACTCAACAACAATATGTCGTGAATCATAGTTCCGTTACTTTCAAGAGTTGTAGCGAACCACAAGTATTCGTTACCGAGTAACGGGTACATCGCCTGACTCGAAGTATTTAATTTCAGTTATTTATTCACAAACAATATAATTATTGTGTCGGAACATCCTACTGCTATTATAAACGCGAAAGTTTGTGAGGATGGATGTTTGTTACTCTTTCACGCAAAAACTACAGAACGAATTTTGATGAAACTTTACAGTAATATAGCTTATACATCAGATTAACACATACGGGTACCACGCGGGCGAAGCTGTGGGCATCAGCTAGTAATACATTAAAGGCTTCATGACCGACCATCAAAGACATTAAACGGTCACATATCATACCATATTGCCATGACTTGCCAATCCTATCAGTGAAATGGCCATATTAGTAGTAGGTAATATCGACAATGCGATAACAGCACTTGGGGACGCAGACAGCCTTGAATGCCACGTGTATTTCCAGTCACGGCCTATAATTTGAGGACACTTTGCACTTTCTCTTTTATTTATTTATTTATAAAACACTTCTGCCCACGGCTTCACCCGCATGGTACTAGGATAAAAAGTAGCTCTTACTGTTTAGACAGCGTTCGTATAAAACGCATTTTTACGTCGACTTACGTGGCAATTTGGTTTTCACGAAAAGCCCTTTTATTCTAACTGTATAATATACAGCGTATGTCTACCATGAAGATCCATTCTAAATATTAGTGATTAATAATTATTAAAATCGGATGAGTAGTATGAGGTATCATTGGGTTCGTCTTGATTTAGAACGTGACTCAGGCTTAAATATGGTCAGGTAGGTACGTAAGTCGGATTAAGTTTTAATGGATGAGTTAATTATATCGATAGGCTACACTGAGGCTACATGAATAAAGGATTATCAAAATAACGCGCATCTTTTTTAACCGACTTCTCAATTCAGTAGTAGATCTTTTTTACTTGTTTTCTTTTTTAATGTTTGTCTTGATATCTTCGTCAATTGTAAACCGTTTTTGATGATTATTTTGTAGTTGTATAGAGAATGATCCCGAAGAGGTCCCATATAAGTTATATGCCTGAGTGATTGCTACTTTTCCCATAAAACTCGAAAAAAAACAACATCATCTTACGGAATCACGACTAGCCGAAACATTGTGGGCTATTTTACTTTTGCTTTTTATTCGAAAGAGTGTCTTCCTGAGTAAGCAAAATAGCGTCAGCATGTGAGGAAGTCGGTTTTTTAACATTTAATCCCACTAATATTATAAACGTGAAAGTTTATGAGGATGAATGTTTGTTACTCTTTCACGCAAAAACTACTGAACGGATCTTTATGAAACTTTACAGTAATATAGCTTATACATCAGAATAACACATAGGCTACTTTATATCCGGGTACCACGCGGGCGAAGCCGTGGGCAGAAGCTAGTGTCTTATATTATTATTATTGCCTAATGATTGGGTTCGATTTCAGCTGCGGGACAAATGTTTGCACGTTCTGCAGAGATTTGTTCGGGGTCTTGTTGTCTGGCCATGTTGACTGTTGCGTAAAAAGAAAGGAATAATGATACTCGGCGTATATTAACAAAAAAACGATTGTCTTTGAACTTACGCCATACCAAATACATAGGATTGAAATGAGATGTCAAAGTACAATATCGCGGTCCACAAATTAATGACCGTATTGTCTCTCGTACTAATTCCACGGTCATGACACGCGTTCTCACGATTATATTATTAGGCTATATAGATGTATAATATAACATTATTTGTGGATATAGGGTCAAAGGGTCTGAACGAGTACATAATTATTCAGTTACTAGTTTCTGCCCACGGCTTCACCCGCGTGGTACCCGGATAAAAAAGTAGCCTATGTGTTATTCTGATGTATAAGCTATATTAGCTATATTAGTCATATTCATATCACAGAAACTGGTATATTGTAACTGACGACCTGGGTGGCGTGTGTATGTATATAAGTAGTATATCAGTCATGTAGCTACACAAGCTCTGCTTACTTTGGGGCTAGATGATACTGTGTGAAAATGTCCCACATTATTTATTTACTGTTTTATTAACTGTTCGATTCCGTGGGAATATCGGGATAAAAAGTACCTAATAGTAAAGTATTTTACTACTACATAAATACCCTTGATGATAAAACTATTTATTTGAATAAGAATTGATACTACGATACGAATGTAACCAACTTTTGTTTCTACCCGCGATCTAATTAAATTTTAGAACACAAAATCTACTATTGTGACTTAACTATGATAGTTAGGTATATTCTCTCGAGGACTTTTTTGTAGGTACTAAAGAGTACTTTAATCATGTAGTACATAATTTTTATGTATCATCAATAGTTTTCTCAGCGCACGCCTAATAATGAATTTTATATGCAAAATTTTGCTACTTTGGGTTACATTATTGAAATTTTCTTAAAGATGTCTAATTTTTGGAAAATAAATAATAGCCTATTTTACTTCCTGATAATTTAGCTTTCTATTGGTGAAAAAACGATTAAAATCGGTCCAGTAGTTTCGGAGCCTATTCGGTACAAACAAACAAACAAACAAAAAAATGTTTCCTCTTTATAATATTAGTATAGATAGAAAACACCCATTCCCGAGACAAATATTTTGTATCATCTTAAGTATTTATTATGATGGATCTATAAAAAATATTTGCAGAATATCCAAAAATTCGCCTCGATGCGAACCCACGCTTCTAGTGTCTCAGCCAGCTACCCACCCTACCACGGCATACCTTTTTAAATATTGCTTGTTACTTTTGAACTTTTATTGAAACATACATTTTCAAATAGACACTGTATCAACTTGACCTCAAAGCAGACGGATATAAGCTGATGCTAGTTACTTTGTTTCTAATCCTGACCAAAGAATTCCTTTTAAACGACGTCGCAAGGAGCCAGTCGCGTTTGCGATAATATTGGTCTGTTAGTAACTTTCTAACTCAAACAGTTATTAGGATAGTAATGCAGTTTTTGAAACCAATTTGTATGTCTCTAAGAATTGTTTTAAAAGGTTTTATCAGCGCAAGCCTAGGGGGCACTGCAATCTATGATGTAAATATGCAGGGAGTTTCTAAATTTTCTTGTTTTCTTTTTAATTTTGGTATTACTATCCAAAATGCATGGGGGAATTCTGTCCAAACAAATAAACCAATTAAATAATACATACCTAGCACCAAATATATCTTTCTTAGCCAATGAGTAGGCCCCTACAATCTTCAATCGAAGAAGGAAGCTGTTCTCGTCGGTCTGAAAGTGAAAAAAAAACTTAATTAGAAAAAAAACAATAACTGAAAATACAGTAAGTTATTCCTCTATTTGAAATTATTTTAATCCAGTTACACCACCTCTCTTCACATTCTTTTAAATCAAGTCCTACAAAAGGTGGCTTGGAAGAGATAGCTCTCAGCGATAAGGCCGCCCATTGTATCACCACAACCTAGTTTTAACCTCTGTAAAGTGTATTCAATCCTGGAGTATACAATAAAGAGTTATCTATCTATCTACCTATTTTATCTCATAGATAATTCAGAAGCTCATTGAGGATAGACCAAGAAATACTATGTATTAATTATTGTATTTGAAATCAAGAAAATCAGAACATTGACATGTATTATTATTTATTAAAATAAAATGTAAGATTATTATGTTGGAATTGTATGTGTCTTATAAAAAAAATTAAACACACCCAACATCGGGCTCAATTGCACGTATTGGGAGAAGATTATATCCAGCAGTGGACTAATGCAGCCTGATGATGATGAAGATGACATTTTTAAATAATTTCTAAACTGAATTCTGTTTCAGGTTTCTAACAGTAATGTCTAATGGATTCTTTATATTAAAGTGGAAACTATCTATATGTTATTTATATTAATACTAGCTTCTGCCACTGGCTTCGCCCGCATTGTACCAAAAAAAAGCCTATGTGTTATTCTGAGGTATAAGCTATATATGATGATCTACAAATATTTGTCTCGGGTCTGGGTGTTTTCTATGTATAATATGTAAGTATTTACAAAAAAAAAGTATATAATTAATATATCAGTCATTTAGTTCCCATAATACAAGCTCTGTTTAGTTTGGGGCTAGATGATGCTGTGTGGAAAATGTCCAGCATTATTTTTTTTATTTATATAACTGTAAAGTTTCATCAAAATCCATTCAGTAGTGTTTACTTGAAAGAGTAACAATCATCCACCCTCACAAACTTTCAAAAATAGTAGTAGGATTTATTCAAAAATATAGTTTGCAATGCCCACTGAACCCTTTCAACACTCGGGTTCTTTTGGCAAACATAGTGACCTGACATGATAGCTATGGGATCATAACGGCACTCATTTCAAGTCAAGAATCTCAAATTTTATAATTTTTGGAGTACACTAGCTTTGAATATCATCTTGTAACTCAATTTAAATCCTTATATATTTATAGACACTTTAAAAGATCAATAAATTCAACTGCAAAACCATAAGTCATGCAAAAATGTATATATTGATTCTATCCATTAGACCAATTCATAACCATACCTATAGTTATTTATAATCTTACTACTATTATAAAAGCGAAAGTTTGTGAGGAAGGATGTCTGTTAACTTTACAGTCATATAGCTTACACATCATCAGAATAACACATAGGCTACTTTTTAACCATGTACCACGCGGGCAAAGCCATGGGCAGAAGCTAGTATTTTATAAGGATACTTTTTCACTATCAGGAGAAAGCTTTATTACATTTAAAACTATCATGGTTATGAACATAATATTTACAAGTAACAATATATTTACCATGATATGCAAGTCTGACTAAGTCTTCTGAAGTCTTTGCAAGTAGATCTCACATATCATGGCAGATATTCCTGTTAGATTATGGTAAAGATTGTTATATGTCCCGCAACCTTATTCTGGTACCTGTCATTGTCATCAATTTAAAACTAAAGATTCGTTTTGGACTCTTAATGTAGAAATTTGAAAGTTATGAATCATATTCCATCAATAAGAAAATCTAACAAACTATATTGTTAAGATCCTTCAAATCAATATCTACACAACCACCACTGAAGTCTTTTACATGCCAAATGTGGCAAAAGAAACTAGGCATAATGAACTACTGTGTGCTTGCTACTCACCTTAAACACTGAACTTGGAAAGCAAATCCCATTAGAGATTAACCTCCAGAATAGGTAGTACAGATAGATACCCACACAATTTCTAGTACTACCTATGCATAAGTGTCAAATTCGCTATATAAAAATGTAAACGCATAAATTAAGACAATAGTTCCGCTAATAAAACACATTTAAATGGTAATCGCAGACAAGGACGAACTGTTAATGTGTGACTTAAGGATTAAGTAAATGATCAGAAATGATTTTAGCTATTAGGTGTATATACGTACACGCGTATCCGACTGCCAAGCCATCACCCATGTGAAAATTACTAATTGATAAAACAATAAGAAACAATCCACATTCCTACTGGCGACGTAGGTACAACACGAAAACAACTGTTTGTAAAAAGTTATGACACGTTTTCAAACTCTTGTACACTGCAACTTCACAACTTTTTACACAATTTGTTGGCATCAGCGACAAATTTAAAGCAGGCACTAAAAATCTAAAGGCGAAAACTTTCCGAAATGCCTAGAAATACTTGAAACAAATAAAAAACTAAAATGCAGGAACCTCTGTGACTCAAAATGACAGGATGGATGACTCGTTTAGTGACAGTTGTCAGTTACAAAACATGACAGCTGACAGTCACCCCAATAATTTTTGAGCATTGGTGTATTGTGGCCTTTGTTGCTTTTCCCTAGACAAACAAAGACAAAAATATGGACGTTCCAAGGTCTACAATCATGCTTTTTAAATGTCAAAATCAAAAACGTCACAAGAATTTAATTTGACGCATTACGTTTCGTTATACCCATATTATTTCTGCTGAATTGACCAGAAAATTAAAAAAAAGAGACCATGCACAAATATCAAACAAAGCAAGTTTTTCACTCTACGTAGTAAGATTATTATAGGTATACCTTGGTTTTCACGCCAATTTAAGCCGTCCAGTCTCCCTTCTTGCTTACTTGGGAATTTGGTATACCTAGCAATATACCACACCGCATAAGATCAGCCTTGCATCTACCTCCTTTAATTATGTACTTACACAATTACAAAATTTTACCTCATACTGCAGAGAAAACCGTGGAGGTTCCCGTCTCATCAAGCCATTTTGCCTGTACCGAGATGTCCAGGATGCGGAGCGATTTCTGGCGGGAGAGGCGTTCGCCCCCACCGCGTACTCAAACGGCCTGACGTGATGCATCGTGGAACGAAGATCTAGCATTTCTCAGCACTTGCTCACTGCACATTTCACCATCACTTTCAAACGCATTTAAAATCACTGATTTTAATAATTCTATCGAAAATCGCACACAAAGCTGGCTAGATTGCGTCGGCCAAGACATATGACGCTGTAATCTTATCAGCTCAAGACTGGGCACGATAAAAAGTATAGGTACTCGTACCTAGGTATCTATACAATTAGCATCGCACTGATAACTGCGGTGTCATGTGAAGAGTAAGTATCAAGTATGGCCGTTTAATGACTCCGTTTCATTAGGTAGGTACCTACCGTGGACGCCTATCTACCTACACACGGAAGATAACGGTGATTTCACAGTAATTCACGCATATTGTGGTCTCTTTCTGAGATGATGACCATTGTATCAGTTTACATAGGTTTTAGAACAGTGTTTGTCCGCATGATAACGAAGTTTTATGCATTACATAGGTATACCTGAGTGTTCTCGTTTCTAGGTCATTCAGTTTGAAATACAGACGATCGTGGGTAGATACCTACATGACATACTACTCGAGATTAGCAGGTAGGTACTTATTTGGTAGGTAGTTCTTACTTAGCGCATTTAAGTACCTGTGTACTTAAAACTCGGGGACAATGGATTTCTAAGTTTCTATTGGCTACGAATTGTACCTGGATAGATACTAGGTACCTATCTACTCCGTACTACACGAACTCCTACCTACCTGCATTATAATATGTGGTGGTAGGTAACCATGGAATAAGGGAGGATCTGCGACGATCTCTGTGGCGCAGTAGGCGACAGCTCGCCTGAGATCAGAAAGTTGCGGGTTCGATTCCCGCCGCGGGACAAATATGTTTGTATGATTTACAAATATTTGTCTCGGGTCATGTATTTACAAATATATATATTAGTAGGTAGTAGGTATATCAGTCATGTAGTTCCCATAACAAAAGCTCTGCTTACTTTAGGGCTAGATGAAGCTCCATGAAAACAGCATTAAAAAAAATCTACGCCTTGATAATTAGACCGATACATATCTTCTATAGAAATCTTCAGTGATGGTAGGTACCTACATAACATGGAAACGTAAAAAGTAGGCGAAGAAAGTCCCTTCGAACTCATAGCAAATAAGCAAAGAGTAATGTCGGTAATTGTCTCCAAGGGGATTCCCCATCTCATCTATTGAAATAGATGCAGGTAGGAATGTATCAATTAATCAATCTTACCCAAAGAGATTGCAAACAATGATCTTATCAGCGGATGCCCTACCATAGGTTTAAATATAATAAATAAAAACCAGCAGACGCATAGGCTACATTACATACTTCTGACACCACACTAAGATTACCTTTCGTGGGTATCACAAACAACAATTACCGTAATACCACAACATCCATTTCCGGAACAATACAAACATTTGTCCCGTAGCGGAATCAAACCCGCACCTCTTGCGTCTCAGCAAGAGGTCGTCAAATCACGACGAATTAGATTTAGGTTGTACCTACCCAAGAGGCATTAATTTATATAATAAGCAACAATTTTGTTCCAAAAAACTGCATCTCTTTATTTATAAGTTTAAATCGAATTAGAAAACCACATAATGATTATGGTTATCTCTACAGTTACTAATGTAATGTATGTAGCCACTTATATATCTACTAATTTCCTCTGGCAAACTTCTGCAAAATACAAAGGGTGATTTTGATAGAGGCAGATATAATTATAATAATTATGTTATCTAATCGCGAAAGTTTGAAAAATACTAGAGGCTAGATAGTTAGCACGAGTTGGAAATAGCGCGAATTCGCAAACTAAGATTGCTACTTTGAACCGCGAGATGTCGCGGTTGAACAATATTTGAAATAATAAGAAACAAAAGTAGAATAAAGTCGTCAGTTTTTTTTTCTTCTCTTGGCGTTGCCACTTTCGGCATTTGCCATTTTAGTTTTTTCTAGCGGTGGTGCGGTAGTAACTTAATAATTTATTTCTATACATTTTTTTATATAAAAATTAGGGAAAATTTAAAATATTTATACAATACGGTTATTAAAAGATTAGGATAAGGATCAGCGGAGTTTATGAATATAATATATTACAGGTTAATATTATTAGTGCATATGAAAGAAGCTAAGATCAAGTCAGTTATTAGAACAAAAGTATGAAGGTTTATTTTTAATTAATTACATACGAGTTTGGTTCGGTTTCTGTAGGCACTTTATGGCGGTAGAATATGATTAAAGCTTACCATTATAAATACTAAATAGGTGTTTGTAATTAATCAATAATTTTTATTAGAACATTATTTTATTGTCCATTGAGAAAATTATGTAGGTACCCACTTATGAATGAAATCGTAAGGTATACACAGAAATAAACATATCAAAATGAGCAAAAAATGTTTTAGACAGAAGTTGAGAAAGTTGTTCTCATTATTAATATTTAATTAGTTACCTTACCTATCATATAAATTGTTTCTTTAAAAAAAAACTTCTTAAAATTAAATACAGGTAGGTACCTACTTAGGTAAATAATTGTAAGACAGTGAAAATTACAAAATATAAATGAGTTAGACACCTTGGTGTACAAAAAAACGTTACTTATCACAAATCAACGATCCTGAATTCTTGAGATTGAGAAAATACTATCCATTTGGCAACTCTTTCCAACAATCATAATTAATTAATTACACTCATAAGTACTATCGGTTTCAGAGCTGTTGCATGGTATCGACGGTAATCCTAATCACGATCCTAGGACATCACGCTCGCACGCCTTCCCATAGAATAGATTCACATAATCACCTATCAGACTATTGTATTGATAATTAAAGTACAGTACACGAAATCATGTCAGATTGCAGCGTTGTCTTGCAATGCATGCTTATATGGCGTGTACTGTAATCGGTTATGCAGTTCAGAGCAAGCGATCCTTAGGCTAAATCGATACAATTCCAACAGACTACAGCGATCGACGAAAGTAGGTATTTGACAGGTAAAATCTGTTCAGAAAACTGCGAATTCCAGTAACAATTGGAAAAGTTCATAAGTATGTATTTTTTATTCAAGACTCAAGGATATACTAAAGTTTCCGTATACTTAAAAGAGAGCATAAAAACAAATCATTGTTTAATAGGTAAGTACTATGTTCAATTGTACTTAAATATATTTTTTAATAACAAATGATTAGAATAAAGAACCATATTTAATTTCCGACCGAATGACAAGTAGATGACGTCAAACATGGCGCGCGTATTGGCCAAACTCACATAGGAAGCAGAAGAATTATGATCTTTGAAAAAAATCTACGAATTTCCGCAAAAGATTAAAACTACGAACATGCGGTTTATTACAAAACTTACAAAAGTTAAAAATGGTATTTGTAAACCAGGGAAAAGTATGCACAGAATAACAACCACTTACTATTCATAGTTGGTCTTTTGGGAAACTCGTAGTTTTTCTGAAAGATTTCAGAAATAGGCACCGTCCAGCGGCCAGTACTGCGACAACACAACACGCGGACCCGGGTCAAATATTTGCAGCTCCTACAAACAGTTTGCCTCACAATCGAACCTGCAAAGGCTTATTGGGGTTTTCTATATAAATGTGGTTGCCACCAACCATTTGCCAGCTGATCTATGACTATAGTATAACTGCTCTTGGGAGCTTACCAATTAGTGAAAGTTAAACATGAATAGAAAGTACTTGACTGCATTATTTGCAAAAGTATTGTGAACATGAGATTCTCAAAGTTTTAAAAAAAGTGAAATCTACACTAATAAGTTCCGATTCAGCTGAACTCTACTTTTGTCTAAAATAATTTGTCAATTGCGCCATGGATCGAACTGACGCTGAACCCTAAACAAGGCAATTTTAAAACATGAGATTCTTTCAAAATAATTCAACTTTTTCTGAATTAAACTGAGATAAGAGTACAATTTATAATATTTCTAAATACAAAGTGATAATTTTATTATTTTAATACAAAAATTTAAAAATCAATCATTATCAAAAAGTATTTCTCAATGTCCTTGTTTTTATTACAAAATCACCTAGGTATTTGTAACATCCTATAAATAATATAAAAGAGATATTATAAATTCCAAAAAAAAGCACCAAAATGCGCATTAATAAAATTATATATGAATTGGAAACAGGTTAACATAAAATCAGTCTTAATTATTACGAGATTTAAGTACAAATTATTATATATAATTATATCAAATAATTGATAAATATTTCTACATAGTGTAGAATTTTCTAATCAAAAAAAATATTAATAAAATACAATATCAAAAAAAATAATCTTAGATTCTAAAGATTTGCTTAAGTAACCAGATAATAGAGATTTTTAATAACTTAGCTTTGTAAGTTTCTGATAGAACAATCACATTGTGGAATGTTAATTATAATCAATAGTTGACTTAGATCTAAGTTAAGGCACACAAGTGTTCTAACATATAATATGGAACCATAAAATTAGCTGTTGGTCCAGCATATATAAAGTTATGTAAAGCTGCATCTTTGTTCAAAATATTTAGTTGAACTTTATACCTATTAGAAACTAGAATATTAACTCTTTGCAGAAATCATCATGACCTCGAATTATGAGAAGACACTTTGAAATGAATTCTAAGAATAAGTAATCAAATCTTACAAAACTATTCTTACTAAACTATTATTAATCAAATCAGATTATTAAGACTGGTCCCAACTCTTTGGAATTCACGAATCATTCAACAGATTTGTTAGTGAGCAATCAAATTCTTATTGGATCTTGCATCCCTTCCTCTTCTTCATCTCTGCTTTATTTTTCTTCTTTGCCAATCCTTCAGCGGTTATATCTGATATGACTGACAGCCTCTTTGAAGGATCGGCTCGATTGTCTCTCACATCTGAAGGGCTGATGTCCTGAGGGAATGTAGAGCTGTAGAGATTGTTGTTATCACTGTAGCTATGAGGAAGAGGGCCATGTGACTCATGGGGCTCATCGGTAGGGTAATGTGATGCGGGTCGAATGCTGACTGGGTCTGGGAACCGTGGCTTCTTGCCTGCAGCTGGTGGGAATGGCGGCTGCCTGTGCTGTATAGGGCCCCTCTTATCTGCCTCAAAAGCCCTTGCATGTACATGAGATACTGAACTTGAAGTTCCAGCTTCCGAGTTCTGAGGATAGTACTCTCTAGACACTTCTAGAGAATGTAAGGCACTTGATTTGGACTGGATAGTTTCCTTCTCGAAAGGTTCTACATAATTCAGATCTGAGTCAACCGACTTACACAGTCTTAGGCGGTTTTCGTTTATTAAATCTTTGGGGTTGCTGTATGCATCACACAGGGTCGTTGGGGGCTTGAGGTCGTTGTCTCGTTCCATCTGTTGAGCTGCTATTCTTTGCTGCTTTTTGATTAAAGCTTTTTGTTTTGCCTTCTCTTTTGCTCTTTGAAGCTTTTTGTATTCACGTTCTTGCAGTAATCTAGCAAGCTCTCCATCTTGAGCTTCGACGGCACATCTCATGTCAGCTAAAAGTATGTCTCTGTCCTGCACCTCAGTGCTCAACTCGCGAGCTAAGCGGGCATCTCTCTCTTCCTGCTCCAAACGTCTTCTCATCTCTCCTAGTTCAGCAGGGGATAGGCCAAGTTCTTCGGGATTGAGGTCTTCACCAGGGTTAGGGGTCGGGAGGGGTGGTAAAGGCGCCGGAGCGGCGGCGCGCGATGAGCTCGGCTGCTGAAGCACGTCTGAATGCTGCCGTCTCTGACGGCGGAGGTTGATCTCCGCCATCTCTCGCGCGATTTCCGCATCGATTTCGGCTTGTCGACGGCGAGCCAGCTCTCTAAGATGCGCCTCGTGCTCGATACCCTGCTGTTCGCTGAGTGCGACGGGAAAGTCCTCCCGGATCTGTTGGTTTCGGTACCTGTTCTCGGTGAGATGCGACGAGATCTCGCGGTCCTGCAGCCTGTGCGCCAAGGCTCCGTCGGTCCGCACTAACCACTGCTCGCGCAGATCCGTGACATGCCCGAACTTCGGCATCGTATCGCTCGCTTGGAACCTCGCCATCTATCGCGATTGCCAGCCTTTTCACACCCAAATAAACACTGAGTTATGGTAGCGACGTAATTAACCCTACTTTATTATTCTTCAGCCCGACGACGCGAGCGCGTACGACAGCGAATACACATTGAGATTTCGTTTCATTCACAACACAAAAGACTTTCCTCGCGTTCCGTGAGAGTTTTGAATGGCTTTTTATGTTTACCCCTGTGAACTCCACGCGAACAATAGAGCTATGTTTGATAATCTACATAATGAGTGCGATGCTCATTCATTTATCCCTTCTCCAACACAAAATAATATAAAATATGATGCAGGAATTTCAAGAATTTTAACTACAAAAAACTACGCCACAGCAACAGCGACGTCTCGACAAGACACGCATGACTTGTTTGTTGAATTGACAGTTGACATAATAATAACTTGCCACTGACATATAGTGTGTTTCTTTGACATTACTTGATATGCCACAATGCAATCACACTACACCCACAGCCTCCCTACAGCCAAACTATGGCCAAACTCAGAAGCGCATGGCAGCCCAACTTTCCGTAAAGCGATATGATTTTAAGCGTGCAACTATGCCAAGCCACGAGTAGACCACCAAAGGCTGCGAAGTTAATGCCACTGAAAGGCCATCCACAAACTGGATGGCCCCCAATACAGATAGACGCGCTCTCGAAGTTGAATCTGGAAGAAAGAACGTATACTTCTTAACCTCTCTTCCCGAACTAATCGAAGTGATGATGATCTTTTGACAGATGGAAAAGGGTATGTTTCACACTATAATGATGTAGACATTATTTTAGCAAATAATTGAATTATTATTTGCATTGCACATATCCACTTTACTCCTGTGTACAAAGCTTGAAAAGTTGAAAGTAAAGAGATTATAATCACTTGTTACGTTATTAGAGCATAAGTCTGTGGTTTGTGAAGAGTGTCAAAAGTATTTTTTGTAAGTGTAGTTATAAAGTCTCTGCTGAAACATTTCATAGAGGAAATAACCACTACGTTTAAAACATTCTACAAGGCTTTCCTACTAGGTAATTAAATAAATAAAAAAAATATGGTACCTAGGGCCTACTCTTTAGACTTTCGAAAGGTAGGTGTCACACTAAACACAGTGGTTACACTTAGACGTCCACCTGTTACGAATATAAACTATACATACCTAGGTGATGGTGCTTGCACCATAATCTAAAAAGAACAAAGAGTTAAGATAGAACGAAGAGTTTATAGCATGTCAAAACGTTGACCGTATCGACAAGATTTCCATACAAAAATTGACGAAACGGTTATCGTTTCGACAAGTTTTGAACGTATTCGTAACTCAGCACAGACCCTCAGAGCGATGTGGGCCATCGTCGCTGAGCCGAATCATCCCCATGTATGGTAAAGAGGAAATAACCACTATGTACATATGGCTTCAACATAAATTTTAATTTAATTTTAATTCTACGTAACTTTCGTAAGGAAATTTGGAAATTCGATGGATACATAAATGGACGTAGCTCCTGAACTTTAAAAAAATCGTGAAATATTTGGGGGTGATTCGGTTTGAACACGCGATCACCCATCAATGCGTCTATCTACACGCATGCTAACTTAGGTACTAGGGATGCTAGCACGATGACGACGGATCGATCAAAATCATTTAGATAGTTACCCTACCTA
Source organism: Perizoma flavofasciatum (assembly GCA_958496245.1). NCBI lineage: Eukaryota > Metazoa > Arthropoda > Insecta > Lepidoptera > Geometridae > Perizoma > Perizoma flavofasciatum. Next base: position 11,303,397 of record OY292437.1, read on the forward strand.
CCTGTTCCCAGTTCAATAATTTAAACATTTTTATTTGCCAAACTCACTTTATTGAAGAAAGTCCTGCAATATAAAAAAAAAAAATCTCATGAATCTGGCGTCGCTGTTGCTGCAAGGAACCGCCTCCTCTGTGAAGATCGTGGACATTTGAACAGTTGTTCATCCAAACAGCCGCAATCTAGTCAAAAAATACTATTTTAAAATACAGTTTTTTGGCGGTGATCAGCACGTATTCAAGTGAACAACTTAAGTGATAGTCACAAACCGTAACCAGAATTTTTGTCCAGATCTACGCATAAGTACCGCGAGCATAAAGAGTTTTAAACTATTTTATTCAGTTTAGGTAGAAGTAGGTGGGTGATATTACGATAAGGTTGGTAAGGGAAAGTGCATACACATGGATCATACGCCTCTGTTTTATTCTAGCAACATAAAAACAGAATCGAACACGATAGAGTGTCTCTCATACATTAAATATTATTAACTCAGACCTCCTCAGCTGGGAAGGACGAGATCAGAAATAACAGAAACTTTCACTTGAGTTGTTAACTTGCAACCGCAATAATCACCCACCTGGTTAACAAATTACGATTTTTGGATTTGTGTGAACTCGCCTATCCTTCGTACGAACTCGCAAAGTCCTTTTTTGTTGGCTGTTATGTAAAACACTTCTTCGGACATACGAAACAGCCAATTTGAAAGACGTGGATACCTGGAAATATAAATGTCCATTAGGCATGAGAAGCACATGATAGAAATAGGGTAACTGCCTAGCGGTAAACGTAAGCTGCGAGCAAAGCTATCCATCGTTGCAAAATTCCATATCGTCAAATCTTTATTCGGCGAGTGAAGCGAACCAGCACCTCGCAGGCGAGGTATTGGTGCGATTCCCGCTGGGGGGCCAAATAGGTATTAGCATATTCTGCAGATATTTGTTCTGGTTTGGGTGATAGCTACTCGTAGTTCCTGATACCCCATGACACAGGGAATTCTAGTGTGGGGTCGGTGTTTATTTTATTAGATCAATCTATTTATTGAAATATTTTTAATAAACAACATTTTTGTTTTTAGTAGAATATGTCATCCCATCAAACCATTTACTAAGTCCACTGTGATTTCAATAGGGCACGCCTGCTTCTTGTTTTATGTACGTTTAATTTCTTCATCCAAACGCAAGCTCACATCGCTTGGAAGATAACAGTGAGTGTGATTTGAGGGAAGAGCAATCAATTTAAAATTAAAGCCCAGAGGCACCTCAATCTGTCAACAGGCACAAGACAATGCAAAGTGCTGGTGGTGGCGCCGATGCAGATGTCGGCCAATGTGGGCCAGCTGCCGCCAAACCAATGCTTACTGCCCAGCATGCACTCCAGATCTGCATATGCGCATTCAATGTCGCACACCTGCTGCGGCATCACGAAATTGCAGTTCTCGTATAGGATCGGATCCTGAAATATAAATAGTCAATGATCTGAGGATAGCTGATAGTGAACATGTTACCTACTGCAGCATGTTTGCCCAGAAGAGTGAGCAGTGGGAGACGTAATGGTATACCTATCTCCACTTCCAATTTAAAAGTCGTAGGTTTAAACCTTGTAAACAATAAATTATTCCACTCGTATTTTTTTTGTGATAAAGGTAACTAGCAAATGTACAACCAGCAGTTGCTAAATGGGCTGATTAGAAATGATACTAACAACAGCAGCTCGATACCGCGGATACAGGATCCCTCCATTGTAATGCATCTGCTGATCAACGATGGCCCTTCCGCCTGGATCCCTCGGCAATATGCGGCCACAGCTGGAGTACCGAGATGCTAGATAAGTGCAGATGGCGTGGCTGAAAATATATTGCAAGTGACGATGACGGCATACGATTGGCCACAATCAGTTTCAAAGTATCTTTGTCATAAAAAGGATGTCACAATAGTGTGCCAGAAACAATCAAGTGGATGCTTTCAAGTGAATGGACTTTTAAATGATTTGATACGAAAAGGTTTACCTACATTTAAAGGTTTAGCTGACAAACCTGTCACGAAGTATGAGCTCCTTGTCCTGGAAGATAGGTAGCGTTTGATGGGGATTTTTCTGGAGAGACAAAGATTTATCTAGATAATACGAAAGTATAGTGTTTATTTATGCATAAAAAAACCCTCTGCGAGATGCACTAAATCCTTCCACCTTTCACTGGTTCTTCCACCATCAGTTACTAGGCTCTATTCAGAGCCTCCATAGATCAACCTGGTCACTGGTATTATGCCTGCGTAAGGACATCCTGGATGTCTAAGTCAGAACACGTGATACAGCGAACAATTACCTAGTTGTTAATTGATTTCTCACAACTATACTACCTACCTATCTGCTTTCATGGACGGACAAATTGGATACAAATATTTAAACATAACCTAAGTTATGTATTATAGTTATAGTTATGCTACATTTATTACGGTACCTTAATCACAAATTAATTACCTATATCTGGCAGTAATGTACTTACTCAACAACCCAGTATATTATTTATACATGTTTTATTTTTTGCAAAAATTTTATAAAAAATGTGCTTTCCATCATCTATTGAGCCTTCCAATAACTTTTAGCAATAAAACCTACCTAAGAAACTCCTTGAAGTCATACATATAAAGTCATGATTATTTAGTAACAGGTAGCACATAGGTCATGTAAGAACATCCTTTTCTCCACTACCACGTGTTTTAGTTAAATTCGCTTGTTGAGTTATGTAGATAAGGTATGCCACATTATGTAGGTAAGTTACTTATCTCCAACTCTGCTTACTCCGACATAACATTCCAAAATGTGAGAATGATCATACACAGATTTATCAATATAAGTAGTCATATGCTGGTACCATAAGCATTTCCGGTGTTCTATGTTCTCCTCGGTCAATGTTCACGTCTACTTCATTCACGCTGAGGTTCATAGCATCCAGAGCCATCATTACAGCCCTGCAAGCAGGGCTACGGTCTGATTTCCACAGTGTGACATTCCTAGAACAAAATCAGAATATCTTTATGTGTAAACAAAATGTTAGGTAATAATGTATGGTTAATGGAACAGCTGGCCCATTATGGACGTACACTATTAGCACAGATATTATAATGCAAGCTATTAGGTACAAGGTAGATACTTAGGCAAAAAACAATAATATAGGTAGCATTAAATAGCATGTAAGGAAAGAAGATAATGAACTTTTCAAAATGGAATCCGAACTACAGGTAGGTACTTATTTTAATTTAGAAATAATATTAGCACAATAAAATAGTACCGAGTGCTTCAAAAGTTTTAGAGAGTCGGACTCTTATAGAGTACACACAACGTACGCATCGGTCGAATATCAAAGAACTCAACGCCGCCCCCCGTGGAACGCTTAGGTAGGTAACTCAGAACCAAAGCGGAACACGGAACACTTGGTCCTGGTGTGCGTTGACCCTTATAATAAAAGTCACTCACTTGAGAGCAGCAGATGTAGCTTTGCTTCCGCTGCCTCCCATTGTATCACATCGAAATGTTGAGTTTTAAAACGTTTAGAAACATTTTTATTGATGATTGGTAAAAATTGCATTATACTACAGGGATCACATCGTTTAATTTTGCGGAGATTTTCATTCAGTTTGCTGTCAAAAATAACAAAATCCCTAGCACAGACTTATTACCAAATTTTGTTTTAATCTGTGATGATGACCCAAGGTCTAAACTTTTTTGTCATCTAACACATATTTAATTTAGTCAACAATAATCGACGGAACCCAACAAACACCAACATCATAGATTTGCTGGCTTAGAGTCTGCTTATACCTTACAGATGATATTATGGTTAATTTAAGGGTAGCATTTGTTCTTATTGTTTATTCTTATAACATTTGATAAGAATTGTCGCCAATCTCAATAAATTAGGATGGCTGGTAAAACGCCTATTGTCACTTTAGAAATTATGTAATGTATTAACAAATTAATAAGTAAATTGCATCCAATACTCTTGATCAAAGACATTCAAATTCATCAATAGCATCAGCTGGTAGAAAAAGTCTACAGAAGGCATAATTTTGCATTATTCATAATCCATCAGCCATAACACCGTCATTTATTCATACGGTGATTTTTGCCGCATTAAAATGGGTGTATAAAAATTCAATATATTCATTCGGAATTTGAAACTTATCTTTGTATCGCACAATTCGCACAGTGTCAGCTTGACAACACCTCGAGTAGTCGTGACCAAATATTATACCTACATTATTATGATTGGGCTTCGTGTTTTTAAAATATCTTTTTATTTATTTAAACCCACTTATCAAAACCGGTGAGTCAACGTAATAATCACTTTTATGTTTATTTTTCTACATTGTGTTTCTGTGTATTGAAGGAGTAGAGCATTGAATTCAATAAAACTGCCAAACTGTGTTTCTTCCAAAGGGTAAATGTCACAAAGCAAATTAGGTACCTCAAGTAAGGTAGGTAGTAGGCATAGTATGAAGCTACTACTACTTGTATTAATTTATAATATCTGTGGTATGAAGCACCAAAAACCCATCCATCTCGTTAGCTTCCGTCGCTAAGCTAGACGCTCCAAAATGTGACATGCCATGCGTCGCAGGCGGCTGCCTGTCTGTCTTATAATTATAGTTCTTTAGTTAGATAGTTGTTGTTCTGTGAGTCTGCTATGCTATAGACAGAAAGCATAAATACTAAAATTATTATTTCATTATGAGTTACCTACTTTTAATTTAGCATGATTTTTGTGCAGTCAAATGATGTCAAAATATATCTGAGGAGTCAAATAAGTACCTATACAAACTTTACAATGCGTAAGTATTGCATGGGTAAATTCCTCATGTACCTAGGTAAAACCTACTTATTATGGCTCAGAGCAGACTTAGTGCCATTAACGTCACCAGAAGAATGCGTTACTTTGATGAATATACCAACAGCATAATATTATGTGTTAGGTACTTACAACTAAATAACTTATAATAACGTTGATGCAGAGCTGATTATAAAACAAACCCAGTCCATAATGTAATACGATTCTAGTACCTAGTAGGGACTCTCTATACACAATTACAAGCCATGGGCCTCGGGGGGGGACACCTCCAGGAACGAGGATGTTTCTGGACGGGGTCCTGGTCCGGGTTGGGACCCAGATGAAATATTTGGGTCTCATCTTAAACGGGAGGTGGACTTTTGGGGCCCATTTCACCCAGCTGGCCCCAAGAGTCCTGGGAGCCGCGGCCGCATTGGGGAGGCTGCTGCCCAACTGCGGCGGTCCGAGCGCCGCATGTCACCGGCTGTAGTCTGGAGTCATCCGGAGTATGGCCATGTACGGGGCACCGGTCTGGGTGGACGCCCTCAGTCGCGGGAACAGCTGCGACGTCCGCAGCGGGTCATCGCGATGAGGGCGATCCGCGGATACCGGACGGTGTCCTGGACGGCAGCGTGCGTTCTGGCCGGTGATCCCCCCTGGGCTCTCCAAGCGGAGATCCTCGCAGAAGTGTATCACTTCATAGCGGCGAGAAGATCGAACGGGGAGTACCCAGTGTGGGAGGAGGTCGCGCGCATGCGGCGACTGGCGCGGGCTGCCTTGTTGCGGCGGTGGGCGGAGGACCTGGCTCCACCGGTCCCTGGTCAGTGGACGGTGGAGGCCATAAGACCGGTCCTCCACAGGTGGGTGCGGCGGCGGTTCGGGTCGCTGACCTTCCGATTGGTGCAGGTGCTTTCCGGGCATGGCTGCTTCGGAAAGTATCTGCACCAGATCGCGAGACGGGAGGCGACCCCGGCCTGCCACGAATGTGGGGCGCCACACGCTGGAGGTGTGTGCCGCGTGGGATCCCATTTGGCACACGCTTTCAGCGATCTGGGGCCGGGAGCTGTCTCTGCCGAGCGTGGTAAGTGCCATGCTCGGCGGCGAGAGGGAGTGGCAGGCGATGGTCTCCTTCTGCGAGGAGTTCATGACGCAGAAGCAGGCCGCTGAGCGGGTCAGAGAGGATGACGCCCGATCTGACCGAAGTCGAGGGGGACGAAGGGGGCGGTTCGCACGCCTCCTCCATCCTCCGTAGTGGGGTCACTGGTGGAGAGTCGGGGGATTCTCTACCGGCTGGCACGGCTCTAGGAGGTTACCCCTCCTAGAGGCCGAGGCCCGAACCGGTTCCCGGGGAAATGCGTTGGACATTTCCCCCCCACCCCTCAAACAAAAAAAATATACCTACCTAGTTAGGAAGGTACTGCTGATGCTTATCATTGTCACTGAAAATGTTAACTAACTACTTAGGTAGGTATCAATCTTAAAAAAGTTCTACAAATTAAAGCATTATAAACCAGTTTCCTTTCAAACAAACTAGCTTCTGCTCACGGCTTCGCCCGCGTAGTACCTGGATAAAAAGTAGCCTATGTATTATTCTGATGTATAAGCTATATTACTGTAGCTTCATTAAAATCCGTTCAGTTTTTTGCGTGAAAGAGTAACAAACATCCATCCTCACAAAACTTCCACGTTTATAATATTAGTAGGATAGGATAGGATAGGAATATTAGGATAAAGATTTCATAATACCTACCTACATAGTTTCTAAGTTGCATTCATAGTTCACACCCAGAAAAAATGTTTTCAAATACAATGTTGCCATTTCACGTATCTACATGATCTTGCCTACTGCAGATAAATTATTTATTAGTGTATCATAATATTTTTTGTTCGCAGGAACTTCAACAAAGTGTTTATGCAAAAAGACCTCACCTTGTATGGTGATCTGGCTTCACCTCCAGTGAGATTTGTGTTGATAGCAGCGTCTCTTCTTGGAACGAAATTGAAATTTCAAAACATCGATCTGTTTTTATCAGAACATAAAACAGACGGCTACAAACTGGTTTGTAACGCAAATCTAAAAAAAGCTTTGCCTGATATTCGATAGGGCATTTTTATTTTCGTCTTTGCCTAACTTATGTTATTGATTCCTATTAACAGGATTACCTACTTTATAAAGCCAAGTCTTATTTCAGATTAACCCTCTCCAGAGAGTTCCAACGTTGGTCATCGGCGATGAAACTATACGCGATAGTCATGCTATTGCTCTGTATCTTTGTCGACGGATTGAAAACCAGGATTTATATCCAAAAGACGATATAGTATTAAAAGCAAGAGTTGATGAAATGCTTTTTTTTAACGCCTCCATGCTTTTTCCCGTGGATTCTACTATTTATGTACGTTGTTTAGGTATTTAAAAAAAATAGGTGTGTAAGTCTGAACTTAGTAAAAATAAAAAAGCAGAAGAGTTTTTTTTGTTTGAACGCGCTAATCCCTGGAACTAAAAGTAGAATTTGAAAAAATATTTTTGGATTTGGTAGCCCAATTCACGAGAAAGGTTATATGCTATTAAAATCACGCTATGATCCTTAGGAGCCGAGCAAAATAAGTAATACCGTGGTCAATGCGACGCGATGGGCCGGTGTGGGCTAGCGATTGGTCGGTTTCTGACCAAGGGTGGCCGTGGAACAGTTAGTTAATTCATTAAAGTTAAGGGAGATGTGACAATCTAACTAAGTTGTTTTTTTTCAGGCTGATTTTTTTAAGGGGAAGTGGCCGGCTAATCCTATAAATCTTACCGATTGGTATTCAGGCTTAAACTACTTGGAAAATCGTCTGAGTGAGCATGAATGGCTGTCAGGTAACAAGGTAGATACCAATTTTATTTAGCTACGTCATAATGATTCGAAAAAACTAACTCAAATTTGAAATTTGAAAAATCTGGATTGTTTTAAGTATACAGTTTAATATTTTGTTTCAGATGTTCCTCGATGATATTTGCTGCGCAATGACAGTGAGCTCACTTTCTATCATAGTGCCTATCCCAGAAAAATATGGAAAACTTCAAATTTGGATGCAGAAATTGGAGAAATTGCCTTCTTTTAAAATAAATAAGCAAGGTTTAGATCGCTTACGTACGTATGTAGAAAGTATTGGACCTAAAAGGCATGAATATTAGTCTACTTTAAGATATACCTACTTGCAGCATAATATAGTTTGAGTTGAATTTAAATACCAATATGATTGAAATAATAAATCGTTAACTGTTGTTAAAAAAATATTAAACATTTCTTCTTTACTTTATACAGAGTTTTTAATTTTATAGGTTATACACATTTGCCCATAGTTTTGTTAAGTATCTACATAATTACATGTTTTGATAATGTGTAAACTCGGGGGTGTTTTTTGTTATTTATTGAACCCTAAAACATCGATATAATAGAACCATAGATTTAGTTTTGATGACAGCTTCGCGCCAGCTGTAATGTCAATCAAACGTCTGTTGTCTATGGCCGCTTATTGATTGGTCGACGAGGAGATGTAAAAAATGGCTGCCTTGCCTTCTCCTACTCAGGTAGAAATAATTGCAAATTCTTTAGAAATTGCAGTGTAACTGAAGTATTTGTCTAGCTCAAAACGGAGTTAATTCATCTGTCTACCGGCTAAAGCAGTGCTAACTTGATGCTCACTGTCTCTTATAGGAAATTATCAGTGTCAAAGTTCGGTGTTCTGTGAATGAATCTCTCGTCTGATCTAAATTAAATTTCGTCGGCGCTATAGCGTACATAATACATAAGTGTGGATAAAACATAAGTTTAATGATCAATAGTGGTATTGGTGCAAGTATTTCAGTTATAAATGTTGAGCTGACCTTGTAATTACATGTATTTCTACGCGAACAATTTACGTCGTGCCTAGTGCTCTAATGTCACACCCATCGAGATACAAAATACTTTTGTAAATTGGTGTTTATTGAATCTAAAAGTTTGAAAATGTGGCTTGAACCGTTGCAGGTGGCAGGGACCCACTGTGCTATATACGAAGCATATTATCACCAGGTATGTAATTACGTACTTCAATAATTACCTACTTCTATTTCATGTTTCCAAAGTTGTTGAATTAACAAGTTATTGATTGTGGAAATCGTGAACCTGACAGTCATACAGACGTGCTAACAAATCGCGAGTTTATTACTTACCAAAGTGTAGTAAAATAACTCTTATTTCTGACATGTAAAGGTCACAATATCTGCAGCCAGTAAATCCAGTGGCCTCACTAATCACTTTACAAGGATTAGAGTTACTCTGTTAAGAGTGAGCATGTCAGACACCTTGGGACAATAAGCCTTGCTCAGTTATTTCTCTGATATTTTTCCACTAAATGTGTCTGTAATTTCACCCGCACCCACATCCTTCAAACTGAAACAGATCAAGCATTATTACTTAACAGCAGAAATAGTTATAATAATAATTATTATTTATTTATTCATCATTTGATCATTTTGTTAGGATAATTTTCTTAATCTAGCGTGAGTATTAAATATGTGGTTTAGTTATGATAGTAGTACTTCCCTGAACTTCATTCACAAGGAGCTTTACTTCTCCAGAAAGCTTTATTTTATGTGCAGCTTAAGTCCACAAGTGGCCAAATTGTGGATTTAAGCTGCACATAAAATAAAGCTTTCTGGACTGGCTTTCTTTACTTTTATTATAAAAGTAAATAGAGGAGAGGTAATGGCCAAATTGTGGACTTAAGCTGTACATAAAATAAAGCTTTCTGGAGAAGTAAAGCTCCTTGTGAAAGAAGTTCAGGGAAGTACTTAGAGGAGAGGTAATGGTCAAATTGTGGACTTAAGCTGCACATAAAATAAATACCTAAAATTCACTATTTTCAACCAATTTTAGTAGCATACTTTGTTCAAAGACACTTCTATAAAGAAACGCCGAGGTTTATTTGTCATAGTACCTTAATAGTTGGTTCAGTACCTGTGAACTCTGAGTACCATGATGCCCTAACACACAGACCAATAAGAATCAAACCCTAGTCCTTCCATTACAGCTGCCTACTCAACTGTCAAACAAAAAATTCATCACATAACAAACATAATCCCAGTGATGAACATCCTTACATCAATACATAGTATGCAGATGCTTGAGGATTCTAAGAATGGGGAAGTTAGAGGCATGTCCAAACATTAAATTTAGCACATTCTCATGTTTTGCATAGCAGTTAGCATTTGATGTTGCCAGTACATCACCCCTTTATTGGATTACTAATCGGTGGCACATGCCTTCAAACTTAAGGTTCTTTGGGCATGGGGCTAGTTTCCTCATGAATGAATAAATATATGAAAATATTTTACTGTAACCCTTAAACAACATGATAAACAAACTTATTCTTAAGAAAGTATAATGGGCGGTCTTATCGCTTAGATTTCTAATCAGATTACATTCAGATTAGTAATCAGTCATGTAGTTCCCATAACACAAGCTCTGCTTAGTTTGGGGCTAGATGATGCTGTGTGAAAAATATCCAGCATTATTTATTTATTGTTCTCATGTAAGTGACATCTGTTTGTCTTTTTTAAGAATAAAGTTATTTAAACCTTATCTCTTCCAATATTGAACTTCATATAGTTTTACTTCACTGTTTTTTTAATATTGCCATAGGGGTAGTCAAATAAAAATACTGGCATTGAAATTACAGGTGGATCCTAATGGCTCGGGCGCGGTGCAAGCCCTCGATGCTGCGAGGTTCCTCAAGAAGTCGCGTCTCAGCGATGTGATACTCAGCAAAATATGGGACCTCTCTGACCCATCTGGCAAAGGCTATCTGGATAAAGTAAGTATTTTTAACATACAATTTATATATTTATATAACTTTATAGACTTCTTTTCAGCTTTGATGTTTTTTTAAGCTGGTTTTGTATTTTTGTCGTCTGCATATTCACGAGGATCATATAAAATATCATATAAACCATTAAGGAATGTGCCATCTGCCAGTGTGTGCCCACATAAGGGTCATGTAAGTCCTATCCTGCTATCTGGACTATCTCCTAGTTATGTAAATTTAATGCATTTATTAATAAATCTGACTCAATTTTGATAGTCAGCTCTGTCAAAAACTTTCAATCACATTTTGATTAATCTAATTAACACCATCAACGTTTAAAGTTAAATGTCGATTATAAGTTAGGTACTGATTGAAACAATTTTTTTTTAAATTGATTTTTCTGTATGTGAAAATTTAACCAAGACTTAATATATAGATCGTAATTTTGACGTCCGTTGTAAGAGATGCTAAGTAGTATTCTATTTAAAAAAAAAAACATTATCAAGAGCCCCTGCTCATACAATTTTATTGCAATAAATCAAACACTGAAACGAAAATTAATCACAATTTCAAGTACCCAATTCTTTTGTACTTACTTCAGTTATCAAATGTATTCTGAGACATAACAGAGAAATACATTTATTCATACAACTATGTACAAGTAGGTATATACAAAGAATACAGATGAAACAGCTGCAAATGATCCATAGATAGGTATAAGATACTAGCTAAAGAGACAACTACTTTGTCAATCAAACTGATACTGCTCCATCTTATCTTGCTCCTTAAGTTATTTTCTTTGAATGTATATTATTTCAAATAGCATGTTTATTTTATTTTATTTTATTTTATATGTTCAAAACAATACCGATGACAATGACGACCGATGTGGCGCGGTGGGCGAAGGGTTCGATTCCCACCCTGGGACAAATGTTTGTACGATCTGCAAATATTTGT